>JACTTY020000066.1:0-1200000 GCA_014595695.2 Epargyreus clarus clarus | reverse complement strand
GCTAAAGGACAATATCCCTGAGGACTAAACTGGAAAGCCTCGGGTAAGTGTATCACCTTTAGGACCATCGTCGGACCAGCAACGCTGAACATTGCTGTTTTTGGGTAGAAATAACTAAAAGGGGTAGGTAGGTTAGTTATTCGTTACACTCTCCCTTAAGTCCTAATCTACCCGAAGACGTTAATTGTTACCAGTGCTGAAAGATAACTACAAAAAACCGCCTTTGACAAATACCATTATAAAGCTTAAACTTTAATGTGCTAATAATCTTTATTTATTGCTAAGGGGAGACATCTGAATAAGCAACCGAATTAGTATGAAGGACGAAGAAATCCACAGTCAAAAGATTATTATTAGATTTTCAATGTAATAAGCACTTTATTCCTACGTCATAAGGAACGTAGAAGTGAGAAAAATAAACATTATTTTTATTTATGAATATTAATGCTATGTTATTTATCTCTGTTGAATTATCGCTGCGGTGGTAACGCTGTCTACCCCTTTGATATTCTGACAAGAATACTTTGATTAACATGTATGTATCAGTTGTCGAAAATTTATCGGAGAATATGTAAATTCAGCAACAGATGCATTATTTATATTAAACAGGAGTCTTAATGTTGTAGCCGTGTTGATATGTTATAGGTACGCATTCTATATGCGTATGTTTTTTACAAGTTGTACTTAGGTATTTAGGGCGGTTGAAAAAAATAGGGTGTATTTTGAGCGTGGGACGTTATAACTCAAAATATATTAGTAATATAGATTTTTATCTATTAGTTGTTTATTCAATTAAAATTCGTTTGAAAATATGACAAAATATTTTATTGCGCCAAATTACCTTCCACGTGTGTTACATTCCTTTAATTTAATTAGATAATATCTTACCATACACTTCACAACAGTTCACACAACGTTAAAGCACTGCTGTTACATAAAAAAGCTCATACATACTCGTATGTATGACGGTAGTGTCTGCATTGTTTACGCTTGAAACGAAAAATTTACTAAAGTAAATAATAGATGAAATAAAATGCTTTAATCCCTTACAGACAGATTAAGATTGGAAATTCTTCAATGAATATTAGAATTGGTACATTGGTAGGTTCAAAGTTCGCGGGCAATGTTTAACGTTAAATCTTTTTTAAACGTTATGGGGTCAAAAAGTTTATAGTTAACGTCTCATTGCCTTCCATTATAACAAATCTTTTACAAAAAAAATATTCCGTCTTTACGTTAATCCCATAAACGCATCGGTCTTACTACATTATAATACGAGTCAGTTAATATTGATAATACTGTTCTATAAAAGGAAACCATTTTATTACCAGCGAAAAAACGGATTCCAAAAGATTTTAAGATGTGTTTATTGTTCACCGTTAAGGGGAGTAAGTTCCCAAGGACATAACTTTGGATTCGTATCACGTGGACCTCACCACACGAAGGGTGACATATCAAACCTTGCCCTTTACAACAGCAAATTGGACCTTAAGCTATGGGAAAGGAAATTTCAAATCTAAACGTCTTGAAATCACACTTCAAGCCACATGTTCGAGCGGCGGATAAGTAAAATAGAAAGATACTTCACCGCCTTGAATTAAGCCACAAAAAGATAATTTATTGTTTGAATTCTTGACAGATAAGAAATATTTTTAGAGAAAATCACAATGCTAGTTACCGTACTCCTCCGAAACGGAGGAGGAGGTATTACCGATTTTCACCAAATTTTATATGCATATTCAGTAGGTCTGAGATTCGGCTACTATCTATTTTTCATACCCCTAAGTGATAATGGTTGTTCACCCTTAACATTTTTTTATTTATATGGCAACACAACGTTTACCGGGTCAGCTAGTTTACGTATAAATAACCAATTCTAATTAATTTACGTAAGAAATAAATTTAAAACATTTTAGAGACATCTTCGAACGGAGACGACAACAATTTCAATTTTCAAAACTAGTTACACTTTCTTGTTAGGAGGGATCAATCTATGTATTTTACTCATCTAAGTTGAGCGGTAATCTTCTCCGAAATCGCGTCGAATCTTAAGATTATTTGTTTTAAAAAAGAAAGATTGATGACAGACGAGGTGTGAACTAATCTCGTCACTGATTTCGGTGAAACGATCTGTCAACAGTAGGCAAGTGGGTGTTTTACAAATAAAGAAAGTATTAGATAAAGTGTTACGTGTTAAAAATATAAGATAATTTTATTTAATATTCAAAATTTGTAATTTTTAATACAATTGTAAGTACGTAGTCTAACTGACTTTAAGGAATAAACTTACTACAAATACTTATTTGATGTAGATGTGATCTAGAAGGATGAACCTAATATTCGCCTTAAGTATTCGCAAAGAGTTATAGAACCCTTTTGGGTTTAAGGGTATAATATGGCAGACTTGTGTTAACATTCTGGCGTTCTTCTTTTCACTAATTCTTGAATATGGCAATATTATTATTGCTGCTGATCAGAAAGGGCGTGGTGCTGCCACCATAAACTGACTATATTCGTTTTATTCCTCTATTTACTCCTCTATGAACATTTAATTTTTTAAAACAATTGCCAAAAGATATAATATAAATATACAAAGTATAAGTAAAGTACAAAGCTACATACATAATTTGTATTTTAAATGCTATACCTATAAGTAGATCATAGTATTAGTTACGAAGCGGTCATCACTACTTCGAAACTGATTTAAATAATAACCTCAGTATGTGTGGAACATAACTCTTACATCTATTCCAATTGAAAATGCATCTACACCTAATTTAATATCGAAAACATCTCGTATCTAATTTATTTTTGAAGAAGCATCAACTTTTTTCAAAAACAGGTAGCGGTAGAGTATCGGAGCGATTAGAGCCCGCGTGTTACTTTTTTTGTAGGAGGTTTCATTCCGAAGATGATTTATGGGTCTTCAATTTTTAGGCCCGACTTTTTATCGATTTCTTGTTTCGAATGTCAATAATAAGATATGGAAAATAAAAGTAGATATCAAATTGATGTTGAGAAATAAATGCTCAAACTTAAGTTATAATGATTTAACGACTTGTGTGATGCTGGGTCACGATATCGGTCTGACACGCAGTGGGTTCCGGGTTTGATCCTCGGACAGTCAGATACCTAAATGATAAATTTAGATTTTTGAACTTGGTTTAGTTGCTCACATTTGTGCCTATTCATGGTGACAACACAGTGACACTTTGAGTATAGAAATTGCCACATGAAGAAGATAGACATACAAATGAACATATTGAAATGCACTATGATATGTCCATCATCATGTACGCATGTTCCATCAGCAGGCTCCTCAATTACATGCTATCATTTCATAAGCACATGCACACGATTCACGAAGAGACCCCAGCGAGTTAATTCATCTGTGAGAGTGGGACACGCGTAAAAATCTAAACACGCGTGATAGGAGAAGCGTTCCTAAATATTATGGAACTTAGTGCATATGTCGACACAAATAAAGCTTCTTTTTATAATAATATGGGAGTAGCAGTAGCATGCAGTCCACCTGATGGTAAGTGCCTACTGTCGCCCATGGACATCTGTAATCAACCTCAGATAGGATTAGATACTCCTCGGCCACAGATGCGCCGCTACCCCTGAAGACTAAGCTGGAACGCCTTGGAAAAATATTTCTCCCTTACCCTACCCTTCAAACCAAAACAAATCGGCGTTTAACACTGCTGTTTGTTATGAGGCAGAAATAAGTATGGCAGTGGTGCCGCCGGAGTCGAACCACAAAGGTTTCTACTACCTTCTACTTGCTTACAATAGATAATCACATATACCTTGAAACTCCATAAAGATCCAGAATACGATTAGTTGATTGCACTGTCACTAGACAAGAATCAAACACATTTTTCAGCTAAGCTCTACCGTCATCACACAAATATACGAGTAGTCATAAATATCTTATTTTAAGTCGTTAATTTTTAACGACTTTGTATTTAAGGAGGACATTAAAACCGTCGTAAAATGTTACCACCCGCTAAAAGTTTAGAACAGCTGGCCGTAAGCAATTTATGTTGTAACAATGCAAGTTCGATAATGGCGAAATTTTATTCACGTTGATATTTTACACTTCCGTTCATTTGAATGAATGGTAATATAGGGATGTTTAACACCACCCAAATTTTAATGGACATAAATATTTTTATAACTTTGGAGTAATAAATGTTATAAATAACGGTTTAAATTGAATTCAATTTCAAACCTTTCATTTCAATTAATTACTTGTACGATGGAATTCAGAAGTTAGAAATTTTTTATAGGCACAATTTTTAATACTCGTAAATCAATGGTACAGTGCACTTATGCAAAAGCGGTAAAACCGCTCATTACAAAATAATGTAAATTAAAGTTTCATCTATGTAGATATGGTCTCAAATTCAAAAAGGGCTAAAGTCTAAAGACAGCCTGACGACACATGTGTCGTAGTAAGGTTTGTGAATATTGTCAGATAAAAACTCTTACCCCTTATATCAATAACAACAAAAAAATCTGACAGAATACGTGACGGACAGACGTCTGTAAGGGGTAACACTGTGTTGAGAATGAAAAACATAGTTTCACAATAACTCCTTAGCGTTGGAATGCATATTTTTTTAAGTAACAAACGAGCATGCAGTCCACCTGATAGTAAGTGGCTACCATGGACATTAGACATCTGTAATCCACTCCCGATTAGATTCCTACTTGATGTTAACAACAGATGACTAAGTTGGAAAGTCTCGAATAAGTATATTTGTCTTACTACACTTTTAAAAAAGAATACAGCAGTGCTTAAGACCGCTGTTATTAGGCAGAAATAGCTGTGGGGATATTGACGCCGCAGTCGAACCACAGAGGATTCCACTCCTTTCCAAATGCATTTACTTTACAAAATATGAACTAAAGCTCACAATTTCCTTAGTTTAACCCACATCAACGATAAAAAAGCATTATCTTACATTATACGAAATCAATTCTTATCATATCTCACTATTAACATAAATGGTATGCTGCCAAACAATCCCTACATAAACAAGCCCTAATAGATCAACGTCAATCCTGAATAAACACGTGATGGGTCCGTCGCCCGAACAAATAAACTGTGCCCGTTTTAAAGTTTGACCTCCAAAGTTGCGATAAATCGTGTAAGGCGTTTACACATGTGCGACTTTGCGACCAGCTGCGGTTTGCGACTGTAAAAATATATAAAACTAGTGCGACGTGTTAAGAAAACATGTTTTGAAATAATTCTTACTTTTTACTTAATATTTTTTGATTTAATTACCTATATTTTGGAATATTGTCTATATAATTATACTATCATTTGTTACTACTTCGTGCTGTAAAAACTCAAAACAAATGTGTTATATTTATCTATACTTACCTAGTTTGCTAATATCTGTGTTATAAGTGTAAAACATAATCGTAAGCATGACATAGAATATTCAACGTACATTAGAGTCAGACGACAGAAAGCGAATATAATTATTGGTTTGAACTATCAGTCGCATGTTCGAACACACCCTATTAACAAAATCTATAGAGCTTTCGCTATTGACACCGAATTTGGACAATTGTAAAAAGTAGCCAGTCTGCTCGACCGGTCGATAAATATGTCGCATATGTTGGCGCCACTGCTAAAGATAAAAGCCTTTTTGTTTAACACTGCCAAATGGTGTGTATCGCTATGTGTTATTTAGCAGAGGAATGCGTTAAGTGAAAAACCTCGAACAATAAAACCTTTCACATTGGCGCCGACTTTTTGTTGCTACATTTTTATATGTCAAGTTACAGTAAACTACTTCTGGATTATAATGATCTTGTATTGAAACCATAGAAAAGATGTTTCTAAAGAATATATTGGTAATGTTTATAACATATAATTGTACCGCAAATATATACCTACCCTTATATACAGATGGAGTTTTGAAATTCGATACGGTTGGAAAAAAAAATGTAGAGTAGAGCTAATAATACAAACTAAGAAACAAATAATTAATATTTTTGTATAATTACATAGTTTTTAACTAAGTGAACGTAACACTTCAAGGGCATAATGTTCCAAAACCCGCTGCACACAGTATTGTTATAAAGATGTAAGAAATAGATAAAATTAAGTTTTGTAATATATTTTTTATAATATAGGAGTAGCAGACGAGCATGCAGTCCACGTGATGGTAAGTGGCTACTGCCGTCCATGGAAATCTGTAATCAACCCCAGATAGGATTAGATATTCCTACCTGAGGTCAGCCACAGATGCGCCGCTACTCCTGAGGACTAAGCTGGAACGCCTCGGAAAAGTATGTCTCTCTTACCACATCCTTCAAAACAGAACACAGCAGCGCTTAACACTGCTGTTATAAGGCAGAAATAGGTGTGGCGGTGGTGCCGCTGGAGTCAAACCACAAATGGTTCTACCACCTTCAAAATATAGAAGTAGCTATGGTCATCTGTAGTCAACTCCAGATTAGATAAAAAGTTCTACCTGAAGTCGACCAGAGATAGCTTGTTGCCCCGAGGACTTAATTAAAACGCCTCGGATAAAGATGTCTCCCTTACCACATCCTTCAAACCCAAACACAGCAGCGCTGAACATTGCTCTCATTAGGCACAAAAAGGTGTGGCATTGCTGGCTCCGGAATCGACCCACAAAGGACTCTATCATCTTCAAAACATATTACAAAAACTATTCATTATGTACAGAGTCAGTGGTTTAAGACCTTCCTGTTCTAAAGCACATAACCACAAGTAATAAACACGTAATAAGTGTCTATAAAACGTTTTTTTATTTACATAAGACATCGTACACCGGTGTCCAGTGTCTGCAACCTTGCACGCTATTGCTACTCGGATGTCGTGGCCTTCGGAAATAAATACTAAACACTCATGTTTCTATTCTATTCTAAAGATTACTTACCGGTATATGATTCTCAGTTTTTTCTTCCAATTAACTTGTTATATTTTTAGCCAAGTGGTTTAAAATTGGGCCTCTGACGCACGGACACGGCTCGGATATTACGCACGCAATTTTTAAAGTTATTGGTGGAGAAATTAATTTTCACTTGCTTGTGAAAGAAATTTAGCGTAAAACGCTGTGTGTCTCATTTTGCCAAAAAGCATAAGTCTACCAATGCAATGCAATGCAATGCACTTTACCAGAGTAGGGTAAAAGAGTTTACAGAGTAGGGTATCACCTAAATCCTTCATGTACTGAAATCAGCTGTTAAGCAGTGGGCCAAACGTGTTGTCCATAAGTTTCATAAGTTGCACGGACAAACCGTGCTTTTATTTTTATACGAATTGAATCTTAAGTTTTTACTTACACTTTATATTTTTATTATTTATCTGTGGGGTTATACTTAAACTTTATATTTTAATATTTTGTCTGTGGGGATTGTGTTGACTTTAACATTGGCTCCAGAAATGGATATGGTCACTGCGATTAAAATATTCCCCAAAATACCACAGGACATGCAACATTAAAAGCAAAATTTTGGTACTCCTGCTCGATCCACCTGTACTACTTTAGAAACCAAGCCTGTGTAACGAAACAGAAACTGCGCTTATTTCAATTGTAACAGCAATTATAAGCAAGGCTACTACAATTATCACAAGCTTGCTGCAAACAAGTGTCAGCTTAACTAACTCTTTGTCTTGTACCAATTATTTAATCTTAAGTTCAAATGACGTGCGGAGGTCACACCGCGGAGGCGGAAGATGCATTTACATTTACATGTCGGGAGGATTGGAAAAAAATGGCCAAGTGCAAGTCGAACTCACACCCGGAAGGTTCCGTAGTTTTTAATTTATTTTAGTATTGTTATTATACCAGCCATTGAAGTACATGCGTCGTGAAGATTTGAACTATCTATCAACCTATTACGGTTCAATAGATAAAACAGGTTAAAAATATAGCAGTTTCGTTTATTGGTGACCCGCGTCTATTTTCAACTACTTTATTTTTAGTATTTGTTGTTTTAGCGACCATCATTATACATATTCTGTAAGTAATTTAGTAATTCAGTGGAGGCTTAGTAATAGGATTCCGTTTTTACCCTTTGGGTACGGAACTCTAAAAGCCAACTCCAAATTGGGCTCTAATTTTTGTTTAAAATTATAGACATCCGTCGTTTATGAATGTGTTGTATTGAAAAAAATATGATAACAAAGGCACAAAAAGTAATAAGGATGGTATAATAATGCGATGCGCACAAAAACTATTTTTTCTTTAAAACGTAACGTACTTGCATGCAACGTTTTTATTAAGTTCTTGTGTTTTATACATGTAATTATTACTTGGCTATTTTTGTAAGTAACTTGAGCTGCTTAAGAGAGTAGTTGTTTTATGAATTGTTAATTTTATTTAACTCCTTTTATATTAAATCAATATTATCCAAATAACTTTAACAATAAAATTAAACATTACTTTTTATGTCATAGTAAGTAGTTTTCGTCGCCATGCCTAGCACATTTTCAATTTTGATTATATTTAACGCTAAAATAATTTCTTACACAAACTTAATCCAGATTAAGAGATCAAGACAATAATTTGAATGAATAATAGCGAAGGAATTTAAGTTATACAGATAAAGTTTTGAAACGGTGCGGTAACTTCATTGCATTCAGTTGTAACTGTCTAAGTGACTTGTCTCACTTTCAGTTAGTTACTATAATAGATAAAGTTTGATTTTATAATAAAATACATATAGCTCCGAAAGAGGGGCAATGTCTAAGAGATAGAAGAAGAAAATATAGTAGTATTACAAAGTTTGAATTTAGATCAAAGGCTACTAACCTATAACCGTAACCTTAATAATCTTTATCAATGTGTTACGATTAAAAATCAAAGTCTTAGGTACAATAGGATACCTTGGCACTGTCTGTGCCATGATACTCTTAAAATCAAAAAAATTTTTAACAAAAAATACAACCGACTTCTATGTCACTACAAAGTAAAAAATAATTCAAATAAATGTTGGTTTAGTACATATTTCTGAAGTCGGCGCTCATATTAGATACGCTGTTGACATCGTTATCCAACGAAATATATTGATACGCTCATATTAGATACGCTGTTGACATCGTTATCCAACGAAATATATTGAGCGCCGACTTCAGAAATATGTACTAAACCAACATTTATTTGAATTATTTTTTACTTTGTAGTGACATAGAAGTCGGTTGTATTTTTTGTTAAAAATTTTTTTTCACCCTTTTTAGTGATGACATAATAACATTTATATTAATACAATATAAAATTGTATAAACGAGATCACGAATTAAGGTAAGGTCTGAATTTACATTGATTGGAACCGCCCGCTCGCAGGGCGCTGCCGCGCCCTGCTCGCTTAGTTTTATATTGTCTTATATGTTCCAACCTAACCTAACTAAATAGTCAATGATGAACTGGCTTTGCAATTTCATTAGAACCTACAGCAAATATCTTCAAACACAACTCAATTATTCCCATTGGTTGAGGAGTTACATATTTTGTCTCCGAGCCACATTATCAGATCCTCAAATAGTCAATGATAAACTGGCCTCGCAATTTCATTAGAACCTACACCAAATATCTTCAAACACAAGTCAATTATTCCCATCGGTTGAGGAGTTACATATTTTGACTCCGAGCCACATTATCAGACCCTTAAATAGTCAAAGATAAACTGGTTTTTCAATTTCATTAGAACCTACACCAAATATCTTCAAACACAACTCAATTATTCCCATCGGTTGAGGAGTTACATATTTTGTCTCCGAGCCACATTAGCAGACCCTTAAATAGTCAATGATGAACTGGCTTTGTAATTTCATTAGAACGTACATCAAATATCTTCAAACACAACTCCATTATTCCCATCGGTTGAGGAGTTACATATTTTGACTCCGAGCCACATTATCAGACCCTTAAATAGTCAAAGATAAACTGGTTTTTCAATTTCATTAGAACCTACACCAAATATCTTCAAACAAAACTCAATTATACCCATCAGTTGAGGAGTTACATATTTTGCCTCCAGAACCCACTCTGATCCTCATCATATTTAAATGGGACCAACTTGTAGCAATTGTCCACACACGAAATTAAAGGCATTAAAATAGGTTCATAAACGGCGAAGTTATGGCTGTTATATTTACATGGGTGGAGGAGTTCCCCTCTTTTTCTCCAGAACCAATCGATGGATCCTAACCATATTTAAATGGGACCAACTCGCAGCTCGTCTCTACACAATAAAAAAAGAATTATTAAAATCGGTCCACTAACGGCGGAGTAATTGCTGTACATACATAAAAAAAAAAAAAAAAAAAAAAAAAAGATACCGGCCGAATTGATAACCTCCTCCTTTTTGAAGTCGGTTAAAAAGTACATAGAACAGCAAATCTAAATTAATTATTTAGACCTCTCCATTACGGGATGATATGGTGCTTACAGCGGCAAATCATCAAAAAAATCTTAGCTTATCGCTTTGCCGGTCGCAGAACAACAAGTATTGCTTAACATGCACAAAGTATGAAGCACTAACTATTGCCAATTGTTTCACATTCCCCGATGTTTTACCATGTTAGTTAGATGACTCAATTTTAAATGGCATCGTGAGTAAAAGGTTTATGCAACACTAAGAACGGATTTGTTGCCAGTAACTAACCATTAAGATAAATTCTTTGTACAGTACCATTAGTATGAGTTTTTACGGTTTTACAAAAATGACTGTTTTTGTATTTGTTTACGTATTTGCCCATACATTTACAATGAGCGCCCCTAGCGGACTGTATCAGAAGTGATTGTAAATTTATGGGAAATACGTACACAAATACATAAACAGTTATTTTTGTAAAAACGTAAAAACTCATACTAAGGGTACAGAGTATAAACGTACAACTATTCATGTACAATGATATTAATGGCGACGCATTTAATTGATAGCTTGTCATTATTTATGTTATATTCTATTTAAGAATCTAATAAATCTAAGCGAATTTAATAAATAAACTACATTTCATATCTCTAGGTATAAGTGATTTGGGTTATTCAGTGATCAAAAGTAATATACACGGTACCGTGTCGGTAGATATTTTTGGAACTTGGCTTGCAGGCTACCGCGCGTCTGGATTTCGTTTCAATTAATTGTATTTGAGCTAAGGAATACCCAGTTTATCCCAGCAATCCCGGGGTAACACTCAAATGTTTCAGGGTGCTGCAGTGAAATTCAAGAGTATGCTCTTATGTCGTAAAAAGTGTTTAAAATAATATTTTATTTTCAGTTTTACGACGCACCACAAATTGACTTTTTTTTCCGATAAAGCATATAACATAGAGTACAGACTACTGCCAGAATCTTTGCAATACCAATTGAGACCCAAGCTTTGAAGAAAAACCCTTTTGGCACCTTTTTCGAAGTAAGTTTAAGGCATGAGGCATGTTTAGGATTCCGGTAGTGAAGAGAGAGATTTATTTTTCGTAGCATTTTGAAATCAGTTGCTCATTTGCATATTTATTTACAGCCTAAGGAGAATCAAATTAGGTTTTTGACGCAAACCTTGTATCTCGTGACTTACAATTCGTTATTCGTCGTACTCTTGTATTGAATACGCCTTGAAATATTTATCGACCAAATATTTGTACGTCGAGACTCGATCAGCTGGCACTTGGGCAAGAATTTGAATATTTGTGAGTGATAACACGCCGATAACTAGACACACATTCTTGTTATGATAAGTTACCTTTACGAATATGTCTTTGTATCAAAAACTATACTTATTATTATTACGTATCATTGTAATTGAAGAAGTCATGGGGCCCTAAGATTTAGAGGGTACGGAACTGCTTGGACTGACGCCAATTAAGGCCTATATCATTGTAATAGTGGAAGTAATAACTCGCCAAGTACGAGTCGAACACGCACATGGAGGCTTCCTATGCTATGCGTACCTATGTAATCCGGTTTGTTGTATGGAGACCCCCTTTAATATTCAACTTTATTTTATTTTTAGTATTTGTTGTTTTAGCGTCACCACCGTCATGCATCCTCTGTAAACATTTCATCTGTCTATCTGTTACGGTTCCGGAGATATAGCCCTGTGACAGAAAGCGAAGTCTTAGTAATAGGGTTCCGTTTTTACCCTTTGGGTACGGAACCCTAAAAATGATGAACGATAGTTTCTATCGGCACCGTAACGTCTGGTAACAAAAAGCCTATGGCAAAGAAATAAACAAAAACTTATGCCTCTACTTTGTATTATTAATAATTGAACATTGTGACATTTTTTACATGATTTTATTTAATTGTTTATTGTTTTTGACCCACTTCTCATTATCTAATTGAGTTGAAATTTTGCATGCATAATGCATATGTAGATTGGATGACAATGCAATGTTTTCAATTGATTTTTGCTAACATGTTGCTATCTATTTAATACTTTAACTTATTCCTAATATTTATTTTCTTAAATAGTTCTAATCTAAACGCACGTCTACCACCAATATAATAACTTAATTCCAGCCATTTAGTTGTTCAATAAAATAATGAGTGTAGGTTGTATAACAAGTCCATTCCAAATAAAACCCCTATTAGTTAATCTGTCATTCTTAAGGCTTAAAATATTTTAAAGTTGCGATGATGAATTCAAATTCGGATATGGAGAAGGACCTTCAACTGTCCAGACTCATATATAATCCTGCTTTTAGATCCTACCCACACTCAAATACCATAGTGGGATGCTAAGGTCGCATCATATAGAGTTATTGGCAAAATTGCAATAGTAAGTAGGTGTTAATGTTCATCATGAAATTTATTTGAATAGATTTGTTTGAAATATCTCTTTCCTTTGTATGAATGGTATAAGCAGAATTTGTTGGTGAATATACAGTCAACTCCAAAAGTAGCTACGAGTACTTATGAACGTTTGGGTGTATAGATATTTTTGGAAATTTGATCTGCTCATCTACTAATGAAGCTGACTGTAAATGAGGCTAACTGCCAGATGTCAGTATTATTTCCTTAAATGTAGTATTAAATCCTTAAATAAAAGTAAACGAGAAATTTGGTAACGCACTCCGTGCTCATTAATGTGCCATCATACTCCACTGTATATTTAAGCATTAAATATTACCCTTCAAAAATAGAAAGATGTCAGAAAATGTGATTACGTAACACTTTATGGTATTGTTAATTAACCTTGGGTGGTTTTTCAAAATATCTCAAACATTAGTAAGAATAAAAAATATAAGAATAGGTTGTTGGTTGGTGGTGTTTCAAGTACCTAAAAAACTCCTTACATTAAAACTATAAAATGCCTTTAATTACCTACTCGTATATTTTATGTCAGTCACAGTTAAATCGCTCTAGATACGAGGATACAAGTATCCTTGTCCTCGTTATTTCATTTAAACATTCGCTTAACGTTTCAAATATATCCCATTATACAGCACGCCCACACAAATGGTCCTCTGAGCCGGATTCGCTATAATCTATCAAAGAAATATATTAATTTCATCGCAGAAAACTTTATTAAAAGATATTTTACCTTTTCGGGTCAAATGGAATTTGTCCCTTTTAGGCATAGATTAGTAAAGATACTTTGCCGCCTTGAAATTGAATGAAGCCGCAAGTGGCTTATTATAGTAAGTTCTTTTTTTGAATTCTTGACAAATATAAAAATTTTTAGGGAAAATTTACGAATAAATAACTAATAAATAAATAACGAATAATTACGCAAATTTACATAATAGATAAATAATTATTTCAAATATTTTATGGACATTTTAGCACGGAGACGTGGCAAAACTTTTTTACGCAACTATTTCAAACCTCAAAACTGGGTACATTTTCTTGTTAGGAGTGAGTAAGCTTTACTAATCTATGCTTTTAGGATTAATATTCCGTATATCTGCAGTATGTCTGCAGTGACATTTTAAGGTCAGGAGAAATATTAAGACTCCTATTACTGTTGCTTTTTGTACAAAATATAGTCACTTGGGGCATGTTTACTTAAAATTGCCAAAAGCCGAAATCATATGTGTCGGACCAAGATATCTCGAGAAACTCATTGTTTCGGCAAAATAGTGTTCGCATATGTAACTACTAAGTAAAGTAACACACAGACACTCACACATACACATCAAACTAACAGTAAATCAAAAGACAGTGTCACAACACGAGTCCACAATCATTCAATGGAATATAAATTCAAACAATACAAATCGGTGCATGTAAACTATAAATTCCCCTATCGTCGGCCCGCTATTGGAGCGCCGTTAATCATTAATGATAACCAATTAAATTGATCTGACGTATTGGGGACCGAACGGGGGCATTGTACTTTCGAGAATACTTGAACTTATTCACTGTTTGTAACGTTATGCACTCTCGTTGGATTCAATGTGTGCAACACCTACACGTATTTTGTTTTTTTTTTACCTGAGTGCGGAAGGTAATGTTTATCAAGCGTGTGCACTAATACCTAAGTAAGTAAGGCTTATTCTTTGCCATGCCCTACAACCCAAATGGCTTCATGGATTTTTGCATATGAAGTGTATACTCCCAAGCTAAAAAAAAAACATTAAAATGAATTAATGCTATATATTAATGAACCTTGTAAAATAGCTGATATTTTTTAAATAGCTGATCAGATTTTAATTAAACATATTAGTAGGTAATAACCGCAATTCAACCTTATTTCAATTGAATAAACCGCATTCAAATCGATCTATGCTTTTTGAAGCTACGGTGCCACAGAAAGCCACACATACACAAAGACAGCCATTAAGTTTATAATAACTATATTTTTACTTCAAGAGTCCAACAACACAATATCTAAAGTGAGTCCAATTCATAAGCAAAGTATAAAAGAAAATATTTCATACGTAAGAATAAAGAAGCACTCCCTTAAAAGAAAGAATAAAAGAAAAGCACTCAGCGAGATTGTTGTACAGGCTTTACAAAGTAAGTTGAACTGACGATACGGGCTGAGTAAGTGTTACCTACGCTTTGATTGTCGATGGAGCGATGAATGAACTATTGAGACTTGTCTATGCAATGTGGGTTTAAAATTTGTATGGTAAATTCTATTGGCGAGAAGTGATTACTATTGTTTTATCTTTTCAATGTTGCACTCTATTTTGTGTATATTAGGATGATAGAATGTATTGAAATAAGACATTCCACGAAGATTTTTAAAAGTATTTGTTCGAGAAGATCTCGGCGATTAAATTTTATACCCTGTTTTTTACCCATCCCTTATTTACTTTAATTTATCTACATTATAATTTACTACAAAACTAATCCTAACCTAACCACACATAAGGAAAGTAATATATGTGTGATAGTTCCTGTCGACGCCTGTCGCCGCTGACTGTCGTCAGCGATTGACGACCAACCCAGACATCTCGACAGCCAACAACTGACGTCGAGTCATCGACGTCGTTTGGGTTCACTATCGCTCGTGTGTTCTGTCCCTAAGTTTTTGTTTTAAACGTAGTCATAGGTTATTAAGGTCACTTAACTTACGGCCTAAAAAGAAGGAAACATTATACCTACCTAATACGCGCTCCAAAGTAGTAAGTTAAATGTTTTTTTTTTTTATATAATAAAGGATTAGCAGATGAGCATGCAGTTGGAGTCCACCTGATGGTAAGTGGCTACTGCCGCTCATGAACATCTGTAATCAGATAGGATTAGATATTCCTGTCTGAGGTCGACCACAGATGCGCCGCTACCCCTGAGGACTAGGCTGAAACGTTTAGGAAAAGTATGTCCCCTTGAAACCAGAACACAGAAACGCTTAACGCTGCTGTTATGAGGAAGAAATAGATGTGGCGGTGGTGCCGCCGGAGTCGAACCACAAAGGGTTTTACCACCTTCAAAAGCACAATATGAGTACAATTCTTTATATAAAAGACATTGCTGACACAAGAAAAATAGCGCCAATACTTCTGCTAGAAATACATATAACTTTATTTATTAAAGTAAATAAAAAAAAAATAAAGTATTTCATTTTAAAGGTAACATGTAAGTATCATTTTTCTACCTAGACGTTTCAAACTACCAGGAAAAAGCTGTCATAAATGAACTCGATGTAATTACATACAAGAATTTTCATTTTACTTTTTATTACACACTAATGAATTTATGATTGCATTTTATTCACTTCGAGCTTTTGATAACAACTTTTTGCTATTTTCGAATAGGTTTACTTGTTTTAACGGCAATTTATATGATGGGCATTTTTCACTTAAGTTTTATTTTTAGGTCAAACTAGTAATGACCATGCAGACGCAATGCCATTTATACTTTTTTGCAAACTTTCTAGAGATAAAACAAAAGCTCCACTCAAGGTAAGTTATATTGCAACCCCTCTGTATTGTGTGCTATTTTTATAAGCTTTTGTAAGGATGTAAAATCCTTCGTCATTTCACTCTGAAGGCACCACTGTCACAATTTTTTCTCCTAAACAACTACAGTGTTAAACGCTTCTGTGTTATGGTTTGAACGGTGATACACGAGACTCTGAAGGTGATAGAACCCTTTGTGGTTCGACTGCGGCGGCACCACTGCCACACCTATTTCTGCCTCATAACAGCAGCGTTAAACGCTGCTGTGTTCGTGTGAAGGGTGTGGTGAAGGAGACATAGTTTTTCGAGGCGTTCCAACTTAATCTTCAGGGGTAGCGGCGCATCTGTGACCGACCTCAGCTAGGAATATCTAATCCTATCTGGGGTTGGTTACAGATGTTCATGAGCGGCAGTAGTCACTTACCATCAGGTGGACTGCATGCTCGTCTGCTGCTCCCATATTATAAAAAAAGACACTTGCACGAGGCTTTCCATCTTGCTCTTCAAGAGTAGTGTCTGTGGTCGACGTCAGATATGACTCTGAATCTGGAGTTGACTACAAATGCCAGCTTACGTGCATGTAAATGACAAGCTGGTTTGCTACTTTTATTGTACATATAATAAAATGGTTAAAAATACTTATACAATATTTCCGTCTTGCATAAATATTTCTTATCATAACTTACAAGAACAATGCTGAAGTAGCAGCATAGTACTAGTACTAGTATTTCATGGACTCTACCAAAAAATAATATTTTATATTACCACAATGTTATAAAAAGGTAAAAAATAAAAAATACTTCATCATCATCAATTTATAAGTAACTCATATAATTGTTTATATGAGTAGCAGCAGCAGCAGTAGTACTAATAACTAATAGTATGATAATTCAGGGACTCTAACAAGAAATAATGGTGTACATTACCACAATACATAATCTTATTTACCACAAAACGCTAAGGATCTAATCACACCGACGACATATTTACACATCAATACCATATATTAAAAATTGCAGTAAATACTATCGTTAAATTAAAGTCACAATATGTAACACGAGTCAGAATCTAGATCTCATCTCCATATAACACCGGAAACGGCTGTAATATTGTAATATGCAGATGAGTTGTGTAAGAGGTTGAAGAACTTTAACGCTTATGTAATATCTGAATGCATGTATTAAATATCGGTTAATGGTTTTAAAATGTTTTTTGAGTTTTACAAGAGAATTTATAATGTGGTCTACTTGGAAGGGCGTGATGGAGACTTCCAGGAGTTCTAAATTAGTACTCGGGGGTGGTAACGTAATTATGCCCAATCGCAGGAATCTTAACTGATTTTGAATACGGATGCCTATGGGCGGCAATGGTATAAGTAAGAGTATCGCCGAACCCACAAAAAAAATTATGTTTAAATAGGTGGTAAGTTTTATGTAAGTGGTTTACTTACATATTTTTACTAACATTTACATGTAGACTCATGCTTGACTTATTACTAGATATAGTGAAAGCTTTGATTACAAGTGACGTAGGATATTTTATTCCTTACAGCCTTTTTATTTACCTTATTTCCCAAATAAGTAGATTCAAATTTTTCACTTATAAGACAGAAATATAACATAAAGTAACATATTTTATATTGAAATGTATGCCACAGCTTTTGGACCCCCTTACCAAAGCTATATCAACGCTCATGGGCTCTATCTTACACCCTTCGAACCAAAACACAGTAGGATCTAATTCAAACCAAAATCCTATAGCCGAAATAGACATAAAAATACACATGCGATTCGTCTACACATAAATAGAAACTGCATGCAGTGCACCGGTCAGTACGGTAGACGGCACGGCGCCGCACCTGCCCGCAACTGGGCCATCCGGACTGGTTCTTCGCATGTTACTGGCTGGATGCGAAATAGGACATACTGCGAAGTATCCAAGTTTAGTACTCGTATTACTAAGTGTACATATTTTATGTATATAAATAGAAACTGCATGCAAAGCGCACCGGTCAGTAGCATAGACACTTAATAATTACTTACAACATTGGCTTAAAATATTTGTGATTTAAAGTTTAATAAAAGCTACTTTATGAATGTTACTAAATAGTAAAAATACGATAATTTATGAAAGAAATCATATTATGTCTATTTTTAGGTAAGTTTAAAATCACACTCTACAACGTACCTGCAACATCTCTTTGCAAAATTAATCTTGGATACGTTTCATTTATAGTAAGAATGATCTACCCATACCATCATTTTAATAAGAATATTGTAGACGTCCTAAGAAATTAGGCATATCGTAGTATGTCCGATTCAGCAACCTTCCCACAACGTAAGCATTACGTAACTAACCATGGATATTGGATAAGTATTACTTGAAGACGATGAGCAATATTTACTGTTATTCCACTTACGATATCTTTCAACTATCTTGATAAGCTTTTAGCGGTATAGCTTTGAATTGATATTTCAATTTGATAATATGGCATACAAATGGTAGGTAATATTTATTTACAAGTGTTTTGCAGTATCAGATAACGTACGTATTGCGGTTAAATGTAATTGTATTATAAGTTATATTTATCGACTCTTCTTGAATTACTTTGAATAATTAGATATAGATATGCTTTATGTAGTTAAAGTGGGCGCATAGTTCTACTGCTGTTAAGTAGTCACTTACAGTTACGAGTAAGTGCTCATAAATATTTGCAACACATTCCAATAAGGATTCTACCTTGGATTAATGACTATCCTTATTCTAATCCTGGTATATGTGCTACTCCAGATTTAGCACTCAGTAATTCAGTATATCTTTATGAGGTCTTAAGACTTAACATTGTGAGGTCTTTCAACTTAAAGGTGAAAGCTCTCATTGCCTTAATCAGATAATATAAGCTTTATATATACGCCACTGTTATGAGAAAGAAATTGGTGGAGAGAAGCCATATGCAGAGCAAGTTTTCCAACAAAATATATTCGTACATATTATAATGTACGCGACATGTCTTTTGAAAGGCATAATGGCATTTATTGATATTATATAAACAGACAGCTGTATTTTATGTGCATAAGTACTGGTTAAATCATAATTTTATGACAGTTTTATCTCAAGCCGTTCAAATGTATAAATAAGTGAGCTCTACCCGGTTATGCAGTGTACATTATCTTAATATTAAAATAAAAATATGGCGTTAATATCTTAGCTTTGTGACAGTGAAAGATTATAGAAATCATAGATTAGAATATTGATCTCGCTGTTGTCAAGATTACGGTTGACATGCATAAATTATATAATAACAATTTTATTAAAGTTTTTAAGGTGGTAGAACCCTTTGTGGTTCGACTCCAGCGGCACCACCGCCACACCTATTTCTGCTTAATAACAGCAGGGTTAGGCGCTGCTGTGTTCCGTTTTGAAGGGTGTGGAAAGGGAGACATACTTTTCCGAGGCGTTCCATCTTAGTCATGATAAGTATATCTCCGTTACTATCCTTTACACCATGCAAACCAGAACAGAGCAGCGTTAAAACTGTTAGGTATTAAACAGAAATAGGTGTGGCGGTGGTGCCTCCGGAGTCGAACTACCGGGTACTACCACTCGCTGCTGAACATCAGAAAGTAGCTCCTTATTAAATAAGGTATCTTTCTAAAACCGATGAGAGATAGCCACTGCTCAGAACAAAAATGGACGCCTCATATGTTAACCTCAAACCCAAGGGAATAAATCGACGGTCCCTACGTATAAAGCGACATGTCATAAATTGCATTTTTTTTAATTGCATACGGCTTTGGATTGTAAATTGGAAAAAGAATCAATATTTTAAAATACTAGTACAAACTTTCGAAAGCTATAAAAATATTATAAAAAAAATATTCTTAGAATTGTATAGAGAATTATTTCTAGAGTGGTTTGAACATTAATTACGCTCTCCTGTAAACCTGCGTTTTTAACATGTAGCTTTATACGTAGGGACCGTCGAAATATACTACTATAACTAGTTGCTTTGCCTAAAACCTACAGAATATCTATGCTTACGATTTTATTACAATGTATTATGCAAACAACTTGCAACAATTTAATAAGATTAGAGATACAATATTAACATGTTAGATTCGTGCTTTCACCTTTTCAGTTTATAATCAAAACGTCTTTGTACTTTCAGTTTTGATTGATCTGTTTATTGCTCGAGATGAAAGTTGTTCTTTGAATCCATTAAATTGTCACAAGATTTGTTTGTCAAGTAAACTTTCTACAATCCCTTCACATTAACTGATATTGAGTATCATTAGAATAATATGTATAAATATATGTATATGTTTAGAAATGAACAACGTATACCAGTAGGAATACCATTTTTTTTAAAACCATAATGTAATAGATTTGTAAAGGTGGTAGAACCCTTTGTTTGACTCCGGTAGCACCACCCTCACACCTACTACTGCATAATTACAGTAGGGTTAAGCACAACTTACACCTCAGGTAAAGTCAGGTAGGAATCTAATCTCTTATCTAGGATTAATTATAGTTATCCGTGGGCGACAGTAACCACTTACTACTAGGTGGACTGCACACACGTTTGCTACTAGGTACTTATAGGTATAAAAAAATCTGTCCGAGCGACCTGTCGTTATAATATCAAAAATATATGACATGTTTTTCTTCCAATTCCTGTACATCTAAATAACCTTAATAAAATAAAATCGGAGCCGTTATAATAATAATGTCAACACAGTCGACGGGAGGTCAATCGCTGGACTTTTGAACTTTTGGTTTTCTCACACAAAATTTTCCTCTATTTCGTGAATTGTCTCATGGTCTCCGGAAATTTGATACGTAAAGATCCCATGACCTTCTCCGCCAATGCTATACGTGTTTGCAGTTTAATTTTATCGTTATGTTGTATGTTACCACATTAACTTCCTCAACAATGATAATAATGTTTTGACTAGTGGACCTTGAGAATATTTTTAATATAATTTAATTATAACTAACCCAGTTTTTTAACACTGATAACGTAGTGGTTTGAAAGGTCTTTCAATCTGAGGATTCGAATCCCAGGCTCTCACCTTTGATGATATGTACATGTTAGAATGTTATCACTTATCACAAGGAAAGTATCGTAAATAATAAGGTCTGTGCGGTTTCCTCACGATTTACAGTAGGTATGTGCTAGTTTTTAAAATATACAAAGTTCTCGAATCATTTTAAAATCTACTAACATGCCTAGCTTAGTGGGTTGTGATTTAACCCTCTCCCTCTCTCTAACACCGAAAAGAAACTCATGCCCAACAGAAAATAGAAGTACAGAAAATGACCAACCGCTCTCGACGTTTTTAAAATAGTTTCTATGGTACTCTCGATAGCTTTTAAAATGAACTTAAAGGAACAAGTTAGTATATCCCTTCGATAACAATTGATGTCTGCCGTTCATGAACAACTGTGATAATGAGAACTAAAGCAAATATCACCGAAAAATTCACGAAACAGTCGTTACAACATACTTAAACTATAGAAACCCTTGGAATGTGAGGTCAAGTTCAGTCCCTGTGACAGACGGAGGCGATCAATCACCCTTATCTCCCTCCACCCAGACGACGTGCGCAGATATGCAATGTTTCGTCTTGTGCCCTTAGGGTTCATTTACATCTGCAGACATAGACCGGGTCAACCGCGTGAAGAGTCAGGCAGAAAAGGATTCTCCTAACATCGTCGTAAAGAAATCTACACGCTAAGAGTTAGTTTAGATTTTTTTTTTTCAAAAATATTTGAAGTTTACCAATTCGCACTTGGCTACCATGGTACACAAAACCCCTCTAACTTTGAGAGGAGACTCATGCCCAGCGGTGGGACAATATGTTGACAATAACACAGGACTCTAATAAAATTGTCTTGATAAAACCAGCGACCTAAATTCATACAAATTATGTCATGACGACCCGCGTGGCGGCGCGGCCACCATACCGGTCTGACGATTAAAGGGTCCCGGGTTCAATCCCCGGCCAGACAGATATCTAAATGATGAATTTAGATTTCTGTTTCTGGGTCTGGGTGTTTGTGTATTTGTCTATGTGTGTGTCCATGGCAGCCACGACACAGGGAATCCTAGTGTGGGGCTGTGAGTGTAGAAAGCGTTTATTTTTAACACCACGATTGTGTGAAATTAATTTACGAAGCATATTCTCTTTATGCGTCTGCTTAACCGTATTCCTTGCTTGCAATAAATTAAAGGAATTACGGTTATCATTAATTGTATATTCATAAAGGTATGCTTTGGTCGCAATAAATGTCGTAATATTGCATATGCACTGCATAACTTTCCACACAAACAACTGTAAACCTACTTTCTGCTCATTATGTCTTACTCGTTTTTTTATTCCTATCATAATTTGTTTACTGCTAATTTATTAGCAATTTGTCTCATTCCTACACTTCCTGTCCACGTAAGAATATTAGGTCCAATATCGTATGTAGGTGTGTGTATTTGTGTGTGTATTTTATGAAATGCACTGACTTGAATAATTCTTTAGGAGAGCGCAGGCTTATGTCGTTTCGTTTTTGGAACTAAGTACTAGTTATCAATTTTAATAATTCTTAAAGCCTTAAGCATACGAGTACATCACTTAGCTAGCCTTCATCATCGTCATCTGCCCATTATTGTCCTTCTGGGCACGGCTATCTGAAACTTTTTAGAAAAAGCTCAGTACACATCTGAAGAAGTGTTTCTTATAATGCTTGCTTCAGCATTTAAGCATGTAAAAAATTAATATCCAATACGCACACCTTAGAACTGAGAGATTTAAAATTTACATCACTAAATCTAGTGATATCAGTTTAGGTATACTATTAACTACAAAACTGACCATTTTGTACTAAAACAGTTAAGAGCTTTAAACAGGGCAAAAACAAATGTTATTATCATTGTTATATCAGTTAGTACTTTAGAAGTTTGGTACATGCCATTAACTAATGAAATAAACGATGTTTATCTCACCATTCGATTTATTTGCCTCCACAGATAATTGTCTAGTAAATAAGTTATGCGTTTATCTCTGTATTTAAGCCATTATGTAATACATATTGTTTTAACTTCATGCGACCTTCATTGATCAATAGGTCTAATATACTTTGAGCGTAGCAGGGTGGACTTTGTAAATAGTTTCTGATATTCTTCTGTATTTTATATAGTTTCTTATATAAAATACAGAAGAATATTATATATTTTACAGCGTAAGATGTCATAGAATAGATTGTCAGAGAAAATAAAGAATGGAGTTGTTATTGAATATTTTGTTATATAAAATAGTATTTCAGGAATAATTAGCCTATAGTTTACTTATATTTCAATATTGTTAGAGCGATCTATATATAATTTCCCTCCTTGAAAACAATACATTATTATATTATATTATTTTATATACAAGTCATGCAGATCAACTGATGGAGCGTCACGAGCCAGTCTCCTTGGATTCCACGCATCAATAGTTTGTTTAGACCCATTACAATATGTTTGCGTCTCGTGACTGATATACTGAGACCGAAGTAACTTGCGAATCACGATATCTCGTATTATTAAATTTTGCATGTATTTACGTAAAAGGGTTTGTCGATATGTTTGTGCTTAAGTGCCTTAAAACGCAATGCCGTACTACGAGTCTGAAAGTATATAAATATTCAATAAAATATTTGGTAAAAAAATATTCTATAAATAATAAATATAATAATAAATATAATAATAAATATTCTATAAATTCCTGGTAATAACCAGGAATTAAATCTAGAACTCTAGAATAATCTAGAAATGTTAAAATACAACAATTGCGAGTGCCACTATTCCATAGTACATTACGGCACTCTACGGATCTCACTTCATATCTACATGAGTTGTCATTATTGATTAAAGTTCATTATTAGCGTATGCCGTTTATCCAATATACACTAAACCAACGACACCATCATATGTTAAAATCCATCAACCCCGGGGTTGTATGACTTGTCAAAAAATGAATCATACATACATACGTTCAAATAAAATTTACATGGCTAAATATACATAAGTACCATCGAACATTTACCTTCCGTAGTCGGGTAATAAGCTTCTACAAGCTTAAAATTAATTAAATGAACGATACAAACATTATTCGTGTCATGGCTGCATATTAATTACGTTCACTAACTAACTATTAAACTAACTACGGATGAACAAGCAAGCACCGCCACAATTATTACAAGTATGTTTCCATACAAATTTCAATATCACGACTTCATTGTGACAGACGGAAAAATTGCGATATTTGGGATATCACTAACAGACATATCGGTACATTTGGCAATGTAAATATTGGTAATCTAATCTATTCTAGCATATCTGTGTACTTCTGTTATCATAAGAGCATTTTCCTAATAACCTATCCTTATGTCACGCGCTAGCCTTGTCTAATAGATTATACCTACCCATGGGTATTGTAATGATTTTTCAAAGTTATGTGCGTATTAATAAGTAGAAATTAATTATCACTTGCTAAACGGTGAAGGAAGACATCGTGAGGAAACCTGCATACCCGAGAGATTAATAAAAAAAATCTCGCTGGTATATGAAGTCTACCAATACGCACTTGGCCAGCGTGGTGGACTATGGCCTAATCCTTCTCATTATAGGAGGAGACCCGTGCCCAGCAGTGGGACAGTAATGGGTTGTTGATGATGATGATGATGGGTATTGTATTGGTGTCACAAACATAATATAACCAATAGTAGGTACCAGCTAGAGTAATTGCGCTAATTCAATTCATGACAGCGTTCCTGCGGAATATTCATCATTATCGAACCATCACTGTCCTACTTCTAGGCACAGGTCTCGTCTCAGAATGAGAAGGATTAGGCAATAGCCTACCGCACTGGCCAAGTACGAATTGGTAAATCTTTGATTAATTGCAAAACACTTCATAAGATTTAAAAGCCTTCTTGACGTAATGATATCTCAAGGTTTCTATTACAGATTACAAGAGCAATGTCTATAATAATATACCTTCTTAGTCCGAATTACATAACATTGGTAATATGTAGAATTACCACAGATTTTTAGAATTGTGAAGACGTGATCTAGGCAAATTCTATAGTCAACATTGCGTCAAATATGCAAATCTTTGTTTAAGTGTCTTGAAACGTAAGTCGTAGTTGGTAAGAGAAAATAAATATTGCAGTGACTGTCACCTCATGAAACCAGAGAATATTTCAGAAGAGTTGGAGCGAGTAAAGACTGAAAAAGAGAGTAATATCTTGAATTTGGAAGAATCTAAAAGCAGTCTAATATCTAACATTTTTAGTAAATAGCATCTGTGCAAAAAAAAATATATGTACTGCTCGACTTGGCGGAGGCAATCCCGTGCCTCAGATTAAATATCGCTTGACGAGGTCGCCTCTTAGAATGAGGGTGGCAACAAACCACCTTGCTACCAAAGTGGTAAGACTTCACATACCTTAATTTATTTTTAAAGAACTCTTAGACATGCAGGTATTCGCGCGAAGCTCTCTATCACGGTTTAAACTAGTGATAACTAATTTCGATGACACACATAATTTGAAAACCTACTAGTAGTACCTACTAGTGCGTGCCTGGGATTCAACCTTGGACCCTCCGATTGAGATGCTGAGTTTCTGACCACTAGACTATGCCTATATCTATATGACATATAATAATAATAAATAATTATTTCAGTTAATTTCTACTTATATTAGCAGAACTGTTCCATACTAAAGTTAGGCTCATACTGTCAATAAATTAAGATATGACACATTGAAGCTCGGCGTGTTGAGATAAAGTATTGATAATGAGAACGTATGTCTTCATTGTTCCGTTATTGATTTTATGGACGCTATCTGAGTTTGAAGTAGTGATTAATATTAGTACTTACAGTTTCCAATCATTTTAATACGTATAAGTTCCTGTAATACAAAAATATAGACATGAATCATGTTTATTTCATAGGATTTCGCAATTATTTATTTCACCTTGTTGTACAAAGTTGGTAAGTAGCATTATATTACACTAATAACTCATTACTTATTAACGTCTTATATATAGATAACATCTTATTTACTCACTGTATTAGAACTTACAGAGGAACATGCAGTCCACCTGATGGTAAGTGGCTACTGCCGCCCATGGACATCTGTAATCAACTTCAAATAGGATTATATATTTCGGTACCTGAGGTCGGCCATAGACGCGCCCGTGAGGACTAAGCTGGAACGTCTCGGAAAAGTATGTCTCCCTTTCCACCCTTCAAACCAGAACACAGAAGCGCTTAACATTGCTGTTATGAGGCAGAAATAGGTGTGGCGGTGGTGCCGCCAGAGTCGAACCTCAGAGGGTTCTATTACCTTCAATGCTACATAAAGGGACAGCAAAAATAAAAGTAATGATAGCACTTCCGCAAAACTCTTTAGTAGGTATTCTACATATGGATATAAGCCCTCTGCACCACTTTTTCTGGTGCTCAGCTATCTAAATCCAGAACATTGCATTCTTTTTTCAATTACAAACATCGTTTCTTCAAACCATGCTCTACATTTATGATACGAAGTTCCCAAACCGCAGTTATCCAGCTAACCGAGCCGCGTCTTGCTCCATTAATTACGGAACCAATTGACTAATTGATGATCACTGACGCAGATTTGCTACTAAACGAATTGACATGGTCACCGTGAAATTATATGACCTGATAACGTCAAAAATAATTAAATCGAATCATTTTTAAAGTTTAAACTTTCTCACAATAACAAATATTTAAAAGGGCCGACACAAATTAGTTAGCAAAACTTTCGTAAAAATCTACAGTAAAAACATTTTTTACCCTTCCTTGGTAGTCGGGTAAAAAATATAAAACAACTATGTATATCGTCTTGTATTGTATATTGTATTGTATTGTAACTGTGGATGTACTTGCATAAGCTTCTTAAAGTTTAATATAATAAACTTACTGTCCTACTCATAGATGTAAGAGAAGAGTAAAAAAAATGTAAGTAAGTATATGTTCCTCTTACTGGGCGCTAAATTATACGAAAATTTCAAACACAATGAAATTCTCTAACACTTTTTACCACTAATGGAAATTATTATACAAGCATTTAAGATTTCTTTAATACATAACTGTTAGCCAGCAAACAAACTATCCATTGCTTCTCGGTTTTCCTGATATTTCAAATCGCATTATTTATTTACTCCTTCTTATATATATCCATGAAGGCAACCTGGTATAAACATACATTTTCCCGTGGTTGTATTAATCATCCAGGTATTCCATTACCCCTTCCTTATTGAATATTGCAGGAGGCATTTGATTATGGTACGGGAAAACCTGTGTTTGGATTCAGTGGCACAGGCTTAATAGTATTAGCGCCACTCTCGGAAGTAACTAGATTTCATGATAAATTTGTTTGCAAGCATCCTCCCCTTTGCCCGAGGGTATTTGCGTTTAGCTAAACGTATTTTCCTGGATGATGGGTATAAAATAATCTGTTTTCCCTTCTTCAAATTTTCATCGTGATAGTCATGATTATTTTTATTATTCTATTAAAGTAACCATAATCATGTTAAATGTAGTCTTACTATGCACCACTTGTCCTCCTCTATTATTTGTCAGAAATGAGCTGGTAGAAACGCCACCAGTATTCGAATTGCAGACAACTCATAGCTCCACGCGGGTTCTTGTCCCTAAAATACTATCGCCGAATACAACTGGAGCAAAGTGATCCAAAACCCACTAGGCTTCAGATAAGCACTTTGGGTGGAAAGAGTGAGAGCTCGAACCACCCAGCCAGCAACTCTGGGAAGGACGACGATAAGTTTGGCCATGTACCCAGGCATATTAGTAGATACCTTTTAAATCTTTCTTCCTCGTCAACAAAAAAATCTTTGGCCATGAAAACCGCTCTAAAAAGAAGGGAATCGTGCTCTAATCCTGCTTTATTCCTCTCTATCTTTATACCAAACACCAATCCGCCCTTCGTTTCTACTTACACCACACACCAGAAACCAACAAGCCGGTCAATGGTATGCGGCTCGCGTTACAAAGCACCCGACAGCTTGAACGATAGCCATTAATAAATTAAATTATCCGCGGTACATAACAGCTTTGTAGAAAACGTATCGGAAACATGTAGGCATTTAGACAATGCGACTACTGGTATAAATCATGCAGTTTTGTTGCACAATTTCATTTGGGTCTGATAAAACATATACATATTTGTGTTAAATTATCACTTGTCTTATTCATTGTTGAAATTGACTTACAGACAAATGAAGATCGAAAAGCCAAGTAAATAATTTTCATAACACGTGTAAAAATCAGAACAGTCCTTTTGGATTAGAACTTACACCTCTACGCTATCAGTATACTCTTTATGAACATTTCACTGTATTTAACTTCGGAAAACATCTTAACTATAGGAAAATACTTATTTTATTTTATTGACTTGCAATTTTGTTTATTTTAAATCTAACATAACCTACGCTGACGGCCAACGCTGAAGGTAGCCAGTGGCCAGCGAATGACGGTCGACCACGTGAACCAACGAAGCGAAAAAACGTGAAGATTAGACTCTTACCCGATATGTAGCTACACCTGAGGACTAAGTTGGAACGCCTAGATTTAGTACGTCACCCTTACTACACTGGAACAGAGCAGTGTTAAGCGTAACATGCACAAACAGATAGGTAATGGTGTTTCCGGAAAAAGGGTTCTACCAAATACTACAACGGAACAGAGCACTGTTAGGCGTCACAGGCAGAAACAGATAGGTGGTAATTGTGACTTCGCAGTCCAAAAAGGGTTTTGCCATAATCATAAACCTTTTAAAACTTTAATAAGTATATTTGTTTAATAAAGTAATATAAAATACAGATACAAATATTATACCCATCGATCGTGTTACTTAGAATAGTTACAATTACAGTTTTACATATTTATGTGCAGAATAAACGCTTTCAAGTAACCGTGATCTTAGCGCTTACATTAGTAACTTTGTAACAGGAGAAAGTAATGTCTTATCTGCCAAGACAGGATGTTTATTATTTGATACAGTTGTGAATTGGATCGTTTGTGAAACCAGGCCACGTTTCCGTCGAGTATCCATGCTAAGGTCCTTCGCTTGTCCCATCTTCGACGAGTAAGCGATAAGCGATGTTTAGTTAGTATCGGGAACTTGTACAACAGTCGCATAGCTATTAGAAACATTAAAAACACTTGAGTATATTTCTGATTATTATATTTATTATTTAAATATATTTGCGGATACTTTTCTAACAATTGCGAACGTGTTGTAAAAGTTGTGTTGTAAAACTTGATTATTTTTTCATTAATATTATCTTGTACTATAGCCGCCTACTAGATGATCACACAGTTCGTACTAGATGCTGATATTCGTATTTTTAATTATCTACCCACAAACGATATAGTTCAACCCAGTCACCAACGAAATAAAGCCAAAATATATTATTTTATGAAAATATTTTAGTTACAAATTCTTAGAGCACTAAGGTCTACAGCAGAATCATAGCTCATACGCGCAAATCAGAAAACATCTTACGCGTTAATGGTGGAACAACTACATTACTTCAATGTCGATCTTAAATTCAATTGAATAAACCAATTATTTCGATTAATTCGCAATTGGTCTTAAGGTCACGCAACAATGGTATAAATGGTAAAGATGTTTCAGTTATGTATGATTCTTACACGTAACATTTAGTTTTAATATGTGGGCTGGTGCTCTAGTATGACCTATATCGACTATTAAACTGTTGTTATCTAGTTAAGGCCGAAGTTGAGACAAGTCTTACTGTAGCCTTAAACATCCTCTTACATCATACGCGTAAAGTATTAAAATAGCAGGTCAAGTGCTATAGTTTTGTTAAAAATTTTAATCAATAAATAAATTATTGTAAATTGCCAATAGTATAAAACTCGTATTTATGTAGAACTTGTATAAAACATGTGCATGTACTCGTATAAAACTCGTATAAACATAAAAAATTGAAAATATATGTTACCTTAATATTTTCAAATTGTTATCGGCATCTTAATAGGCTTTAATGTTTCAATAATTATAATAGCACAATTATTGAAGGAATATTTATAGTGGTTATTGAAATTTTCCGGTCGGCTCCTAACTTACTTCCTTAATCGAAATAAAAGCTTTTATTCCAGAATGTTACTAAATTAGTAAGTAACATCCTGCTAGTCAACTTGTTTAAATATAGGTCCAATTTACGTAAAAGTGATATTCTGTGGTTGATAGCGACTGTCTGGTATTATTGTGTTTATTCAAAGGCAACATAGGTAGACCAAAGAAAAGATAGACTTAACCTCGTGAATAAAATTTAAACAAATTAGGCACATATCACACAAAGAATAATCCCGAATGAGTTCTTACATCGCGGGCACGGCATTTTTAATCTAAAATAATTATGTCCTTAACTGAATAAATATTGTTTTACATCACATGTTAAAGTTCAGAATCGCGATATTCACTTATGTCCATTAATAAAGAAACAATCTTAAAAAAATTGTCTACCAAAGTTCGAATTTGAAAATTTAGGTTGGCGAAAATTGTTACATTTCAAATATTTATAGACAAAATTTGTTTTATGATTATGGCGTTAATCTGTCATGGGGTTTAAAGTTACTCACATAAAACTTACGTGAGTGCAATGAAGTGTACTATAATGAGGGAGATCCACAAAGGTTTGTCTTCCCTTTTAGTCAGTCTATGTAGGTAAAATACACATTTAGACGGATTTATCAATTGGAATGTAATTCAAAATGTACACTTTGAATCACAAGTTATGAGTTCAAGTTGTGGTTAATTATTTCAGTTTAACAGGAAAAATGTTCTTAAATTAGGTATATCCTTACCTAACCAACAAACTTACCCAATAACATTACTATTAATACATATGTAGATTGTAGGGACGTAGAAATTGCATGTCATTTTATGCCTACCAGAGTAGTCATGTTCTAAATCTTTAGAATTATTCTTACCTTATAATTTTCCTTATAACAAAAGGTTTTTCACGAACTATCAAATTGAAATGATCGTTCATTCCTATTTTTTTATTAATACATTAATAATAAAAAAATTGACGAGGGCGTCATCGATAAGAAAATAAATAATAATTAATATTGTTTTAATATAGATACAGTTACTTTTATTTATCTATTTAAATAACTACGCAACTTTAAGGCGTACGAATAAAATGATTATTATTACCAAATGTTTCATTGTAATTAGAGATGCGCCGAATATTCGTTTGGTATTCGGTATTCGGCGTATTCGGCATCTTTTTTACTATTTGTATCCGGCCGAATTATTCGGGTTTAGTGCCGAATATGTTCCGTTCGAGTATTTCTATTTTCTTGTATACACGACATGGTACAAGACTAAAACACAAAACTTCTTATATAAGATTCATGTTATATTATAAGTCAAACTCAAATCCTATGTTGAATAAAGCTAATAAAATAAAGCGATTAAACTTCAAATCAACATTTTGAAACCTCAAGTCAACACATTTATTACTTAATGTATAGTTAGTATAGCCAACATTCATTCATTCATAGTATTCATTTTTAAAACTCAAATCAACATTTTAAAGTGTGAAAGATCACACATAACTGGCAAATTGACAATAAAGAAATGGTAAACCGAATATAAGGTTCGGTAAAGGATTAACCGAATATCATTCGGTATTTGGTTATTCGGTGAAATAACTATTCGGCGCATCTCTAATTGTAATCTATCAATAATCATATTATTTCATAATATTTGTTAATATTATTTTTATTTTATTTTATTAACAAAATCCACAGCTCTTAAAGTATACTACAATTTTCATGCTTAATCTCACACCCATTGAAGGATTTATATTTTATGGGTATTTCAATTAATATACCTAGTTCATAAGTTTAATACATCTATTTAATTTCTCTACCATACTTAAGTAACTCTCCATAATATATTTGCTACAATCGTATTTACTTAACCGTCCAATAGTCGAGTATAATTTACAATCGTTTAAACAAATCAATCACGACGTTACAACTTAATCTATTGCTTAGGTATTTATTGACGCCTAAACATCCACTTTGCATGCTCAAAGCCGAGTGCTCCATTATTTCCTGCCTAGGATCGTTACAATAGGAATTTTATAATACGACCATCAGCAGAATATTAATAAAGGTACAAAGGCTACTCAGACAGAGCACTTATAAAATTGTAGCTTTTGTTATATTTGGTACAATAAGATTTCATGGATGCACGATACGAAAAAGATTTGCTAGTTCTTTTTGTTTTCATAATGACTTTTTTCTGAATAATTAAGTATACTTTTTTATTCGTGAGAAAAGACGTGTTTTATTTAAAGAAAAATATTAATAAGGTTCGGTAAAGCAATTTATGAAGCTGATTTTGAGTTGAAAACTTCCAACGACTTGAAAATTACTGTGAAATTGAATGAATTATTTTTTCATGGCTTTGGATGATTAATTAAGTTTTTTATTGATTGAATATTTCCACTTATTTCAATGATTATAATGTTTTTCTTTTGTAATTTGTATTGTCATAAAAAATAAATAAAGATGTCCGTCAATGAAAGTTATTTTTTGCAATGTATGTATTTTACATTTTTTTTTTGTTTTATAAAAGTTATTATTACGAACAGAAGTCTTAGTATTGCACGACTCATGATGCGAAGCATCAGAGAGTGCTTTACGATCGAAAAATGTTTTTCGCTTCATTTTGGCGGCTATTTTTATTATTATAGCCTTGATAGTTCACGGAATCAAGATATTTTGCATACTATTGTCGAGATAATTTAATGGAGATGAATTTCATACTTTTTAAAAATTGATTTACTGCAATAGAATTGGAAAAAAACACCAAAATAGGTCAAAAAAAATTCCTGTCCGTCATGTGTGAAACCTGAAAACACTGTAACTTGTGAAAAAATCCATCATTTGAGTTAATTTTTTTTTTTAATTCTAATCGACGATTGTAGGTCACTGAATGCGAATGATTAATTAATTCAGTGTCGTTTAATTACAATTAATAAAAAACGAAAACTACAAGACTGTATATCTATAGATATTATGTACATTTATTCCACCAGGGGCGCTTGTGCAGTACCTTCTTCCTACTACAGCTGTTTTTTCGGAAATTAATTTTGAACGACTTAAGTTTTTTTTTTTATATTTCATAATTAAATGAGCATTATGAGTCGTGCACTTTTGGATTTTCCAAACTTTAGTAAATAAAAAATGTATTAAAGTTCATAATAGACAGTCTGAGTGCGACCAAAAGCTCACTTAGCAGTCGTGCGATATATCTTATTATAATACTAGCACAATAAACAATCGCAGAGATGTGCGTGATGGCAAATAACTCGCGTCCGGACTTGTCAACGGCTATATGCTATTTGTGGCCTTGCCGCTAGCCATAGGCTAGGACCTAGATACAAACATTGGCTACGTAGAACCGATATTTGTACGAAGCCGTTTGAAAGCTTCATGAATCGAGTTATAATCACAATGATTTACGCAATGGCAAGACTCGCGTCCGGACTTGACAACAGCTATATGCTACTTGTGGCCTTGCCGCGAGCCATAGTCTAGGACTTAAATACAAACATTGGCTACTTAGTACCGATTGTTGTGGAATACTGTGGAAGCTTTATGAATCGAGAAAAAATCGCAAAGATGTAGGCGATGGCAAGACTCGCGTCCGAACTTGTCAACGGCTATTTGCTACTTGTGGCCTTGCCGCTAGGGATAGTCTAGGACCTAGATACAAACATTGGCTACTTAGTACCGATTGTTGTGGAATACTATGGAAGCTTTATGAATCGAGAAAAAATCGCAAAGATGTAGGCGATGGCAAGACTCGCGTCCGGACTTGTCAACGGCTATTTGCTACTTGTGGCCTTGCCGCTAGGGATAGTCTAGGACCTAGATACAAATATTGGCTACTTAGTACCGATTGTTGTGGAATACTGTGGAAGCTTTATGAATCGAGAAAAAATCGCAAAGATGTAGGCGATGGCAAGACTCGCGTCCGGACTTGTCAACGGCTATTTGCTACTTGTGGCCTTGCCGCTAGCCATAAGCTAGGACCTAGACACAAACATTGGCTACTTAGTACCGATTATTGTAGAATACTGTTTGTAAGCTTTATGAATCGAAAAATAATCGCAAAGATGTAGACGATGGCAAGACTCGCGTCCGGACTTGTCAACGGCTATTTGCTACTTGTGGCCTTGCCGCTAGCCATAGGCTAGGACCTAGACACAAACATTGGCTACTTAGTACCGATTATTGTAGAATACTGTTTGTAAGCTTTATGAATCGAAAAATAATCGCAAAGATGTAGACGATGGCAAGACTCGCGTCCGGACTTGACAACGGCTATATGTTATTTGTGGCCTTGCCGCTAGCCATAGTATAGGACCTAGATGTAAATATTGCCTACGTAGAATTGATATTTGTTCGAAGCCGTTTGAAAGCTTCATGAATCGAGAAATAATCGCAATGATTTACGCGATGGCAAGACTCGCGTCCGGACTTATCAACGGCTGTATGCTACTTGTGGCCTTGCCGCGAGCCATAGTCTAGAACTTAAATACAAACATTGGCTACTTAGTATAGATTGTTGTTCGAAGCTGTTTGAAAGCTTTATGAATCGAAAATAATCGAAAAGGGATGCGCGATGGCAAAAATCGCGTCTGGACTTGATAATTGGTATATGCTATTTGTGGCCTTGCCGCTAGCCATAGTATAGGACCTAGAGTGATACACCTAGCATATGAGCATTGACTACTTAGAACCGAATTTTGTTCGAAGCTCTTTGAGAGCTTAATGAATCGAGAAATAATCGCAATGAGATACGCGATGGTAAGACTCGCGACCGGACTTGTCAACGGCTAGTTGCTACTTGTGGCCTTGCCGCTAGCCATAGTCTAGGACCTACATGTACCTTTGGCTACTTAGGATCGATTGTTGTTGGAAGCTGTTCTAAAGCTTTAATTAAACATAATAATTAACCACATAACTGCTATTTGTTTAATACAAGATGTACTTAATGTTGGTGAAATCAATGTAATCGAAATCAAACAAGCGTACAGTCCATGTGTTTGTAGGCAGAGTTCTATGGTCAATCGGCCGTAGTCTACTAATTGGTCGTTGTTTAGACAGAGTTTTCCCATAAAACCTGCTTGACTTTACTTTGTAAAATATCCTCAAGATATTAATGAAACAAAAATGTCCTCAAAAATGTCGATGTAATGTCGATTATAAATAACACCATAATGCGAATCTGTCAACTCGCCTACAACGGGTTGAAGGCAAATAAAATTCCTCAGCGTCGTCCAACATGAATTAACCATGGGTTGCGTAATGTTGACCGCAGGCCGACGTGCTAGACCTATCGCTAAAATCTAGATCAAATTACAATACGGGTTGGGTTCAAGTTGGAAAATGTAACCGAAATTGACAAGCCAAATTCGAGATTGATTAGTTGATGCATTGCAGGTGGTGCATACATTTAATTTACACGTAAAATATTTTTAGTTAATTTAATTATTGTTTGATTTTTGGGCATTTTTTCTTTTTCATTTGTCGATTATGTTAGGATAAGATAACATAATACTTATTCACTAGTCTGTGAATAAGTATTGTGTTATTTTTCGTTCCTATGATGTCTTCTTCCTACTACCTATGTTTTAGTCTGAATCTGTGGTCTAAATATTTCATGTTTTTAATTCCGAACGATGTTAATTAACTGTTAATTTTAACAGTTGCCAAGATTACAGACATCGTACGTAACTAAAAATCGATTTCAAAATTTGGATTTTGTATTATTTAGATTGACTCTACACTAAACAAGTCAGTCATTCAAAACATTTTCTGTTTCAAAACGTTTAGTATCAAAACATTGTAACTGTGAATCATTGATCACTGTTGGTATGAATGGTCCAGCGATCTAATTTTAGTTCTAGACGACCCCTCGATAGCCTATGCAGTGCCATATGTGTACTACTTGTAACTGTAGATTCATTCTATATTACAAAGTATGTAAATGAATTCGTTTTATAAACTGTTTCGGAGAGACAGCGGTTCTTTGAGTTTTGTAGCTTGTTTGTTTACAAAGTTGGAAGATATTTTAAATAGTATCGCTCTTACAATGAATGATTGTGTTAGATATGTTTTACTTAAAGTTTCTTGCGCCGCTTCTTCTCCATAGCGAAACACCTTCCGAAGCGGTGGTAGTTTGTTGACTTTCAAAAAGTATTGTAAAAAAGTAAAGTCAAAAGTATTTGAATAAAAGAGATTTAATCAGATTTATTTGATTTGAAACACTTGTTCTTGCTGACCACTATAACTATATAACTATACCTGCTTATATACTGCTTCCGGTGACCAAAAAGCTGGCGGCTATTTTGCACAAAGATTAAGTCTTGCCGTGCAGCAAGGAAACGCCGCCAGCGTTTTGGGAACCATGCCTCACACGGCAATTTTAGATGGCTTATTTTATTTATAATTTTCTTGTATATATTTTGTAAATAAGTCCGTGTTTATATTTAACATTTAATGTATTTTAGTAACTAAGTGTATATATATTTATCACACTATACCTGAGCTATAACTGAATATAACTCTATATCATATCTGAGTATAACTCTATATCGGGCTATAACTGAGCGATAGTTGTGTGGGCTACTATCGTTCAAGCTAATAAGCAGTCGCTTAAACTACTTACTCCTTGGACGCCCAATATCTTTTGGATCAACCGACAAACGGCACATGTTTTATTGTATTTGAAAAATCTTGCTTCTAAATAGTCTCTGAGTAAATTGTGACAGTCGAATTAACCACTAAATAATGGCTTAACTTATTCAAGCAGCTGCAACGTCTATCATCGCACTTCAAATCGCTCTATTTTCCAAAATTAATACTTTAAATAATGTGTTGTTAACTTCTGTATAAGCTTTTTTAATGCAGTTATTCTGTAAAATAATGTTAAACGTAACAGGTAGGTTAATTTTCAATTGTAAACACACACTTCGATTATTTATTAATGTCGCAGTTTTACCATTCAAAGGCTGCTACGCCCATTAAATATGATACGCGCTGGAACCATGCTGTAGTAATGCTATATAACGAATTTAATTGAGCTCGGAAGCTTTATTTTCCAATTACAACAACAATAACGTAAACGAAACAACGTTAGTTTTAGCGAATATACGATACCATCAAGAGACCATTAAGGGTCTTCGCAGACTAGCTACTTTGAAGCCGTGATCGACGATTTAGCTGTTTTTCAAAAGCGACATTGCGATGAAACCACAGAATTGGAAACGCTCTATACCACAGACATAAAAACGCCAGCGATCAGTGGTCTTTCGCCCTTTTGCCTTCTAAAAACATATATTTCGCAATTTCTAGTTAGAGGTTTTCAATTTCCTGTTTGAAATCTTCGATAGGCATAACTTTTGGATTGTATCGATTGGACAGATTGATTAATAATAACGGGCAATAAATTATCACTACTCCGAAAGGTTTGGATGCAGTTAGTCGCAAGAAAGCTTGCTATAGTCATTAAAACGCTCATTTTCGATACTGCGACAAAACGCTAGTCGCCAAAACGTGATGCAGCAGTTGCATCGCTACTAAAACAGCTAGTCTATTAAACCCGTAAAACGTGACTCCGTAATAAACGGCAGAGGAACATGAGCTGAGCTCATATCCAGAATCAAATAGGTATTCGTGATGTACTGGACATAGACCTTTGGCCCAAAGTATTTTTCAAAGCTTCATCGACCTTGTAATACATCTCCCGTGGCGTGTTCGTGTATTGTTTACCTTGTTTGATGGTATTTGCATATGTAAACTGTTTTTATGTTGTTTGAAGGTGAGGTAGTGAGGCGCTAAGTAAAGTAATTAATAACATGTTACGTGGTTGGTAATGTTTGTTTATAGGTATTTAAAACGTAAATCCAAATGTGAATTTGTCTTATATAACTTATATTTACTACAAATTACTATTTGTTTATAAAGTAGGAGTAACAAACGAACATTCAGTTCACCTGCTGCTATTGCCGCCTATTGACATCTGCAATCAACCCCAGACAAGACCGGATTCACATTTGCGGTCGACCATACTCGTGTATATGGCGCTACCCTTGAAGATTAAGCTAGAACGCCTCGGAAAAGTAAGTCTCCCTTATCACACCCTTCAAACAAGAACACAGCAGCGCTTAACACTGCTGTTATTAAGCAGAAATTGGTGTAGAGGTGGTAACACGAGTCGAACTATAAAGGGTTCTACCACCTTCAATACAATTCCTTATTCAATTATTATTATTGGAATCATTCAATCATTTGCTCCATCATAGTTTTCAATATTACAGTAACCGTCTTGATTAAGCAGCTAAAGTTATAAAATTTATGCAGATTATATTTCTTAGGCTCTAACAACACTCTTATACTAGACGAAAGGGCGCGTAACATTGCTATAATGAAGCATAGAATACATACATAGAAGTATATAAAAGTATTTCATGCGATAAATAATTACATATTGTAAGTATATAATGCATGTAATATGTAATCACTATATCATGCTTACACGCGTGGATATCACTAATTGTTTTTGTCGGTCCCTTCACTCGTGCATGTGACTCATTCACCTAGACCTAAGTCTTACCTATATTTGTACTTATAGTCAAGTAATGGTAATGGTAATAAATGTAACTTGACATTGTGTTGTTTTAGAATCACTTAATATCCAAATATGATCGATATTGACATTTCAGGGTTAATAATTCAAGTGATTTATGTACCTACATAATATTATCAATTTAGAAGTTTTTTAATTATCTGTGTTTCGCCTGCAGCAACATTATGCTCTAATTTTAGCAGCAGTAGCTCGGAGCGATTTTACGATGAGCTTACTCAAGATGTAATATCAATGAATATAGAAATGAGTCGCATCGCCATAGCAAATTGTATGACTACACCTGCTCGCAACTTCGGAGCGGACTAGCAGTTTGGCGCAGATTATACGAGTATGATTGAGTTTACTTAAAATCAAAAGTATAAGTTTCTAGTTCATTCACAATATTAAGTGTTTACTTTAAAATATAAATGCTTTAGTACAAATAATAATTTTGAATTCCTGTAAGTGTACATATACCTAAGCTAAATCATTTTTTTGCAACTTAGTAGCATAGAGAATGACTATGAATACGGGATTATGTGTTTATCCATGCACAGCCCTATTGGTCAAGGCTATGTATAATTTTATTATTAGACCGCAAGTTTCATATAATATTACAACCTTAATGTGTATGTTAAATTGATCAATCGTGAAAATTTGAATAAACTTCTGAATATTAAAATTGACGTGCATGTGTTGTTGAATTTAAATAAAACATGTAGGTAGGTATTTTTTGGTTGTGATTACAGTATGTATATAAAATTATAGGATTGGATATTCAAAATTTAATATGATGGTAGCTTTGATATGAAAAAGAACGGAACAGCGCAAAATTTAAATGTCAAAGGGCCACTGATATACCAAAGAGCCTTGGATTTGAATAGATCTTAGTGTTAATGATAGATGGAAACGTTATTATTGCCTCTAGAAATCTAAATCATACCATCATATATAATTATGTAAAATATACATTATTAACGTCTTTATAAAATCAATTCTTTAAAAAGTTAAATTGTAAAGTTACCTGAGTCCTGACGTAAAAGTAACTACGAAGGTCCTTAATCTTTAAGATCCACGTTAAGAAAATTGTCGATTCCATCATCATCATCATCAACCCATTACTGTCCCACTGCTGGGCACGGGTCTCCCCTTAGAATAAGAAGGATTAGGCCATAGTCCACCGCGCTGGCCAAGTGCGTATTGGTAGACTTCACATACCTTTGAGATTTTTTTTTTTTTATAAATCTCTCAGGTATGCAGGTTTCCTCACGATGTTTTCCTTCACCGTTTAAGCAAGTGATAATTATTTTCTAATACGCACATAAATTTGAAAATCAGAGGTGCGTGCCTGGGATTTGAACCTCGGATCCCTCGATCGAAAGGGCGGCGTTTCTTAACCACTAGGCTATCACTGCTTTTCATCTGTCGATTCCATAGTTTGAGAAAACTATGGAATCGACGATGGAACTATGGAACGCGAAAGAAGAATATAATAAGGCTTACAACTCACGGAGCTTTTTCGAAAAACACACACACGTAAATACGAAAATAGTTCAGTTGTAGTAAACCATTTTTTGGATAATTTTTTTTTTTTGTCGCACGCAGAGGCGAAAGTAAAACGCTCTTTATATTTGAAAGTTTTTGTCTCTACTCTCTTTACGAAGTCGCAGGTACGAGTGGTACGACTAGATCGAGATAAATCAAATAACCTTAAATGCATAAACATAAACACATACATAATGCATGGTTTCTGTTACACTGAGATTTGCTTATCTGATGGAAAGTTAAGGCCGATGACGAACTGTAATATGTTTATTTTGTTAATGCTTTGACGATGTATTCGATGTTTTACAAGCATTATGTAACGTCTCTTATTCTCACTTTTCTCTACGCTTTTGTATACATACCTATTCATGTAATGAAATATTATGTTTACTTTCGTTAGGTGCTTGAAGGAACCTGTAATGTTATGTCTTAGGGAAGTAACATACTAGCGATTATAAGCGACAGAGCCCACCGATGCTATGCAAAATGCAATGCAAAAATGATTAGAGCTGGAAGTAACTTAGATATTTAGCTTAAGATATATTTACTTAAGATATTACAGTCATCTATAAGTATAGATGGCTCGAAGTAAGTCGTAAGGGCTAGCTCTAATTTAAAATCGGTACTGTTGATCGAAGATTATAGTTTGCAAAGTAGCAGCAGCAATAGCAGTAATAGCCTAGTGGCCAAGAAACTCGGCCTCTCGATAGAGAGGTCTGAGGTTCAAATCCCAGGCCTCCCACCTCTGATTTTTCAATGTTATGTGCGTATTATAAATTAATTATCACTTGCTAAACGGTGAAGGAAAACATCGTGAGGACCTGCATACCTGAGAGAATTATAAAAAAAAAATCTCAAAAGCATGTGAAGTCTACCAATACGCACTTGGCCAGCGCGGTGGACTATGGCCTAATCCTTCTGTGCCCAGAAGTGGCACAGTAATGGGTTCTGATGACTCTATCGTTTGCAAAGTAGTAGTAGGTATAGTTCAGGCCAAACTTCTAGTCCGCTCTGAATATAGAAATGAGTCGCGTCGCCATAGTAAATTGTATGACTACCTGCTCGCACCGACATCAGAGCGAACAAGCAGTATGGCGCGGATTATGCTCACTATTTAAGTTTCGTAACGCATTTTCTTTGAAAGCACACCTTTAAAGTAATGTCACAACACAAAAGTACCAAACCGCAGTATTACCACTAATTACTTGTTCCCCTTTATTACTATTGACTCAGAACGGTGACCATAAACATGTCACACTCGAGTCGTGAAAGTGTTACGTGATTTGTGACCTTTTGTCACGCGCCCACTTCGACTTGTTCCGATGTTACCGTAGGGTGTGGAGTGACGATCATTATAACTGTACCAGGACGTATTATTACTCAAAAATGTCAAATTTAATAATTTCTTAATCTATGCATGTTGTCAAGAATGAATTTTGAATAACTATCAATTTAAAAAATCTTGTTTTTATTTGGTCCAGGTATTGACTAGAATAAAGTAATGACGTTATCCCGTTTTATAATCAAAATTTATCATTATTTATTTTTCTACATATTTTCGGTAAATTATCACAATTCCTTTGTCAATTCTCTTTTTTCAACTTTGTTCACAACTTAATCAAATTTAATTTTAATATTAATTTTCCATTTGTCCATAATATTACACAATAAGTACTTAATTATATTTATATTTTCGTTATACTCATGTAAGTGATACCATTTCTTGAAAAATTATAATATAATCATAAAGATATCGAAATCGCAAGTAGTCTTATCCAAACTGCCTCTCCTTGTCACCCTACACTCAGCCTACTTTTCTCTTCGTTTTCATCTGACAAAGGAAGCTGTCTAACACGGAACTATCATCTCTAGCACATTTACAATTGATGCGATAATTCGATAGCGATGAAAGGTAGACGGATTGAATAACTATTGAGTAAGTTCATTGTTTGATCGGAATAAACCACGTTAGATCTCTTGTGCGACCGCGACACGGTAAATAGCAAACGATGTTCTGCCGTACTGATAAAATATTCTACATACATATATACATATATACAGATTATTGATATGTCTACTTTAGTCAAAATAACAATTGATGTTATCAATATCCATGGATATTAAATAAAACAATATAGTATAAAATAAAAGAACTTCCATCATGATTAGATAAGAGAAAATGTGTATGTTATAAACTGTGAATGAAACACAAAATTTTGGAAACTTAAGTATAAATGGTAACTATTATCTATGTACATTTGGAAAAAGGTTCTTACACGCTTCAAATAGAAAAAGTACAGGTGATATATTATAAAAGAAACAACCTGATTGTTTTAATACGGACTACGTTACTTCTTAAATTTATACAAATCTAACGAGAATTACACAAGTTAAAATCCGCCAAGCCGTTGGGCTGCAGGGCGTGCCAAAGATTGACATACACTTACATACACATTACACACATACGCTCGAAAAACATTACCCTCCGTAGTCTGGTAAAAAGGTGGCGGAAGGTGAAGGTAGTAGAATCCTTTGTCGTTCGACTATTACTTTTTTGTCTCATAACAGCAGCATTAAGTGCTGCTGTGTTCTGGTCTGAAGGGTGTGGTAAGGGAGACATACTTTTCCCAGGCGTTCCAGCTTAGCGGGTAGCGGCGCATATGTGGCCGATCAGGTAGGAATATCTTATCCTATCTGGTGTTGATTACAGATATCAATGGGCGGCAGTAGCCACTTACAATCAGGTGGGCTGCATGCTCGTCTGCTACTCCTATATTATAAACAAAAAGAATAACTTGCATCTCTTACGTATAATCGTTGTCCAGACTTATTGGTATTATTTTAGCTTTAACAGTTGCTAGCTTATCATCTCGCGGTGAGACAAAATGATCTCAATATGCCAAAATTTAAATGCATTAGCTGTCATATAATTCAGTACACAGTGGCACAATTAACTAAACAAATTGTATTGGAATACAATAGGCAATTGATTACATAAGTGTATTATTGCAAAATTATTCTAGTCTAGATGAATAATAAACTGCGAGTCATCTCGCTCATAGAGATGCATTTTATAATTTTTCGATGACAGAATCCGAATTTCGTTTACCAATTTTGCAGAGTCATACAAATAATTCTCACGTAACCAAATTTATTTGCATAGTGTTAACACATGGTTAGTAAATTTTGTTTATAAAATTAAGGTGTTATTTGTCACGGTTACAAGCTATAAATAATATTTTTGAAGCGTTGTAAATATCTAAAACTGGTTGCCTCTCTGTCTGTCAGTACCTCATTTATGCATTACATTACCTACGATTCAGAGGAAGGATTTGGCATAGTAGGTAAGTACATCTTGAGTATTCTTCAGATTTGCACGTGTATACAAATTATAATCGAATAAAAAACAAATTGATTATTGCAAAAACCTTTGCAAAAAAATCCATTTCAGTTCGTAGGTGATATAATTAGTGTAATATACTTTTACATCCAGTAGATGACGCTGTTTTCAGATATAGTTCTTTAGGCAAATCGACGTCTTTTCAGGTCTACTAGTTAATCAGTTAAATATTTACATTTTGATAATTTCAATAAGATAATTCGAACTCGCATACGGATGGTTCCGTACTACCAAATTTTCTGATGTGTCTATCTATTACAGTTCAAGAGAACGCCCTATGACGGATAGGTAGACGGACAGCGGAGGTTTAGTGATACGATTCCTTTTTTACCATTTGGGCACGGAATCCTAAAGTTTATGCGCTACCTAAGTAACTTCTCATGCGAAATAAAATTCACCAAAAAAAAATACATGTCCTTTTACGAGTTTATACAATGCAAATCCAATTACCTAGTTCTACCAGAAGGGTTGATTCTGGTTTAAGTTAACTAGTAACAGTATTTTTATCATGGCCTTTATTCTACATAATAGCAGCGAGACCACCCATTGCTTAATTATGCCTCGTCAGTAACTACGAATGGTATGAAGTGACGTGGGAACTGTGAACCCTTCGAAATATGAACCCAAGTACAATAGCTCTCATATTAAGTGCATACATTTCCTGTTGTCCTGCGTTCATAAAATCGATCAACTTATCCACGCTTGACAATTTCCTTTAAGGTCCCAATGAGCTATGTTCAGTGAACCGTTCATAAAATTTAGTTCGATTTGCTGAGGGCTAAGACTTCTGTGAAATTCGCAATTAATTCATTTTTATTTGCTATCGAATAAATTGCTCAAGGATGTGAGTTTACATGTGAATAGTAAGTAAGTATGGTATTTGGTGGTTTAATTACGGTAAAACCATTGCCAGGTTAGGTTAGGTTATTGGCACGTAAGTAAGTACATTATATAGGTATAGGCACAAAATAAAAAGTAGTATTAGTAGTATAGATTTGAATGGTGGTAGAACCGGTATAGTTACTGTAGACTACACCCATTTCTAGCGTTAAGCAGTTCACACATTTCGGTGGCAGGGTGTGGGTGCTGGCTGAAATATCAACCCATTAATGTCCCAGTGCTGGGCACGGGTCTCTTCTCAGAGTGAGAAAGATTAGGCTATAGTCCACCGCGCTGGCCAAGTGCGTTGGTAGACTACACATACCTTTAAATAACTTCTTTTATTTTTTAAAGATTTCTCAGGTATGCAAGTTTCCTCACGATGTTTTCCTTTAACGTTTAAGCAAGTGATACTTAATTTCTAATACGAACATAACTTCGAAAAATCAGAGGTGCCTGATGATCAGTGCCTGGGACTTGAACCTCGGACCCATCGAGCGAGAGGTCGAGTTTCTTAACCACTAGGCTATCACTGCTATATTAGCTGCTGAAATACATAGTTACATGAAATATGTATATATGTGGCGATTATTTTAGCCCTCAGGAGTGGCGATGTAGATCAGATCATAGATATGGTCGCCTAGTAAAACCCCTGTTGAATATTATGGAGTTGGTTAAAATTACCAAAGGCGGAAAAGACCATTTACCACGTGATACAGCTTGTTTACTACAACAACAATAAGAAAAGTTAACAAATAATTGTTACGTATAATAGTTTCTACGTATCGGTAGTGTATTGAACAAGTACACTTTATTCCTATGATAGAGCATTCTAACACTTATCTAACAAGGATTTCTGTGATAAATCAATCAAATTAACACTCCAACGGACATTTCTTTGCTCAATAGAACAGAAAGAGACAATCATAAACATTTACGATCTGGGTGATATTTTATAAATTTCACAATGAAAGTGCATTCAGGATTCTAAGCACGAGTTGCTTATCTCGAATCTTAGTGAATGTGTAGATTAGATCTGGAAGTTGCACAATACCGTCCACTCGGTATTGTGTTGTCGTTTTAAAATTGCCAAAACACGATCGTTCCGTTGATACCATTCAAGCTTGCGGACCAACTTCGTAATTATGAACAGTAGCACTACCATGAGTTGGCATAGAAACGCCACTGGTAAATAGAAATTGTAAATAGAAAACTATTGTCATTTTGCTAGTGAATAACATAACTACTATCGTTACGGTATTTCTTGACAACGTCTGTCAAATTAATGACTCATGGGACCGAATTTGTATGGCAATAGATCATAATGACATTCGCTAGCGATTTGATTTCGAAAGATTTTTTACGTTACGAATGGCTCACACTACGGAATTTAGTTCTACGAGTAACCACCAGAGGCGCTGTACAATTTTTCATACATTTATTTTACGCAGTCGCTAGCGAGTAATACTTTTGTGAACTCATGGTAGTGCTACTGTAGTGGAGTAGTGTTGTAGGTTGCGGTTCTAACGACGAAGAAAGATGGCATTTCTAAGGCGATTCTATTTGATCCCCCAAAGGTCCCTTACGGTAAGATTGTGGAAGGAACTTAAGTGAATGTGCAGATTGTTTATTAGCAAACTGTAGACAACAAGTAATAACAAAGTACTTAAATGGAAATTAAGAATATGACCTCCTGAATCCAATCTTTTAGAGATTCTTTACCAAGATAAAGAAATCTCCTTCAACGCATTGGCTACCCTCAAATGCTGACATTTTGTAAAAACATACTTTTTCGAGGCGTTCCAGCTTAGTCGTCAGGAGTAACGGCGCATCTGTGGTCGACTTCGAGTAGGAATCTAATCTTATCTGGGGTTGATTACAGATGTCCATGGGCGGCAGTAGCCATATACTATAAGGTGGATGCAGTCCTGCTCGTCTGCTATTCTAATATTATGAAAAAAATCAGAATGATGACGTAATGTTGAGTCAATTTACCTACTACTTATAAACACAGTTGTAACTAAGTTTTATTAAATATAGTTGTTTGTAGCGGATATGACATAACGTGCAATCAATATACTGCATATGTGAGTTATTTAGTTGTGAGATAACATTTTTTGATCTATTCAATCAGATGCATTATATAAAATGAATATAGTAATCGAAAATTCAATCGATTCTGTAACGTTTTTACGAATTTGCAAAAAGCTAGCCATTCATTAATATCAGCGCAAGAAACGGTAAAAACGGCAGAATACGGTAATACATCAATGCCAATATAATCGATAAGTACGAAAAATAAATACATTATAATACACGATACGAGTATAACAATTATTCGTGTGAATAGACGAACCCCCGCTTTGTGGATGACAAATGGAAGTATTTGTCACACAGCAGTATTTCAACGGTCACGGTAAAAACATAACATTAATAATCGCCAGCTGATTGATTTTATTTTGACGGTAATGTTAAAGACTGATTGTATGTCGTTAATCTTCGGGATTTGACTGTTGCAGCTCCATTAGATGTGGTAAGGAAGTAAAGGTATATTAAGAAGAATAATCTGCAATCGGTAGGTGCTCTTTTTGGTTTTATTCGTGTTTGTATTATGTTCACTTGTTCAATAACGAAACTACAAAAATGTATTAAATACTTTTTTCTGTCCGCATTAATGTGACAGACAGGCAGACTGTTTGCCTGATTGTTGTTCTATTTGTTTAACTGTCCTACTGTCTGTCTGTTCGTATATTTCTTAGTATTTATGCCTCTCTCCCTCTCTCTCTTTGTTAGTCTGTATGTTTGTTTGTCGGTCCGTTACTCTGTCTGTCTATTCATATGTTTCTCTGTTTGCTTGTCTCTCAATTTGTCTGACTCTTTGTCTATATGTCTTTCATGAAAACTACATAAGTTTTTGAAGATGACTTTTGCTTTATATTTAGTCCGATTGTACCTGAAAAATATTTTAAGCATAAAAGCAATCAAATCTATTATCACGGTACTTTAGTAGTTCTAGAACTATTGTCTCCGAGCAACAACCTACATAAATGTTAAGGGCGTTATCACGTAAGGCGTCAACCAGACCTTGCCCCGAGTTTATCTCATTAGGCTACCTAGCTGCACTGGAATTCTTTAATAACAAGATTGTGGAACCGTGTGTGGAGAATCAATTTATTGTTCCAACTGTACTTACTGTACTTATTTAGTTTCTATTAGTAGGTAAATCTAACAAATTAGTTTTTACTTACCAATTTTACTTTCAAACAAAACATCTTCCATATGTGATAATCTGATACGCAGATCACCCGGGTTTAAATCTAGGCTAGGAAGGCTAAATGATTAATTAACATTTCATCTGACATCAAACCTCAAATCTCTGAAACTTCTGATAGAGTTTTAAAATGTATGTATAGGCCAACAAGGTATATAAACTATAGTCTAAATCTCTCAAATTCTAAGAAAGGACTCGTGTCCAATAACTCAATGCTTCAATGATGATAAGGTAAGACTGTTACATATATATTTTTAAAACATTTCCCTTGTTAAAGAAATATTGCTAAAACGGTTGCTAATTGTAAATGGAAACGGAACATCTTTAATTAAAAAGTAAACAGCGCAAAAAGTTTACAGATTTCCTGGAAATATAAAGGAAATTGTCCAGCGCGTGACGGCTATCAACCCGATCGTTGAAACGTGAAGACTAAATTTCAATGGATAGTTAAGTCATACTTTTTAAAGAATTAAAGTAGAATATGAGTGCCGCATAATATGCCTTATGCGGCAGTGATAGCCTAGTGGTTAAGAAACTTTGCCTCCCGATCGAGGGGTCCGAGGTTCAATCCCATCTCTGATTTTTCAAAGTTATGTGACGATCAATCGATATGCAAGTCGATTGATCGTCTCTCATGTAACTTGACGGTCGTTTACTCCACGTTGTCAACCAATTACTGACCCACGGTTAGGCACAAGGCTCCTTTCAGAATAAGGGGGATTTTGTTCATAATACACCACATCCGCGCATTGCGGATTCGTAGACCTCACACTCATTTGCGAACTTTTTTAAAGAACAATCAGACGTGTAGCTTCCTTAAAGTTTTCCTTCATCCTTAAATCGGGTAATAATTAAATTCTCAAAGGCATATCACTTTGATAAAATAGAAATTCGTATGTGGCTTATATTCGCTAAAGATCTCTTCGCCATTATAATTTTAATTTATACTGAAAATTGTTTTTGCATTTTACTTTTTGGCGCCCCACTTGGCGCCTATACCTACTACGAGTATCCCAGTCAAAGATTATTGGAAAAAAACAGATAAAAGATAGATAAATCTTTGTCTGTCAAGCTGTCTTTCCATCCGTTTGTAATTTGTAAATACCAGACATTTACTAAATGTCAAACATCTGTAATTGGAAGATGGATATTTTAATTAATGGCTTAGCAATTACTTATTAATTTTAACGAAGATCGTAAAAGGAAAATTTTCTGTTATTTCCTTGTAATTAAACGCCGTCCCACACAGAATCCTACACGGTTTGCACAGTTAGATTACCAAATTAGGGATGATCATATCCTTATGAGTACATTTGGGTTTCAAAACAACTGATTAGTAACAGGACTATAGTTTATCATTAATTTTGTCATAATTATTTTTGTTCATTGTTTGCAAGCAGTATAAAACGGCACAACGCACAAAAGGTTACACACACATAAATCTTAAGGATTATTTTTAACCAATTTTTTAAAGGAAGGAGGTTCAAATCTCGTAAGGTCTACATTGTTCGCGTTGGTACTTTCGTAGTCAAACATCTTCATGGTCGCCAGATATGCCAAAGTTCACGTTATGGGCCATCTCCAACTTACAATTGAAATGTCCATTTGAAGTTCCAAAATGCTTGAAAATTTCCAACTTTTAACTATTTAAAAATAGACTATTCTTGGTAATTAACGTTTATAAGGGAATACATTCGTGTTGCCGACTGCTTTAGATGAAGATGAGACACCTAATTGGTCCTCAAATTCATCATAACGTAACTGCAGTTGGGTTACCTGTTAAAAAATACCTAAGAACTGGACGATCTTTAAATTATTATTTATATACATAGATTAGTAAAGATTTCTCACTCCTAACAAGAAAATGTATCCAGTTTTGAGAATTGAAATAGTCGCGTAAAAAAGTTTTGCCACGTCTCCGTGCTAAAATGTCCCTAAAATATTTGAAATAATTATTTATTTATTACGTAAATTACGTAATTATTAGGTAAATTACTTATTTATTCGTAAATTTTCTCTAAAAATGTTTTTATTTGTCAAGGATTCAAAAAAATAACTTACTAAAATAAGCTGTTTATGGCTTCATTCAATTTCAAGGCGGCGAACTATCTTTACTAATCTATGTCTATATAGTAAATCATATCGTATTGTCGCATATGTATCATAGTTATTCTTATATTGTAACGCGTGACCAACTCATGCGTCAATCTATGGTAATCGCTATGAAGTATTCATGTGGAATAAACGTTGTATTAAAATATAATTAAAGCAATGCCCGTGAACCAAGGACATGTATCCACAAGGTATTTATGATAATATGACCATTCATCCGTGATAAAATTCGTAATGACGAGATCTGTACAGGAAAAACAACTAATACTAACAATCAAATTCCCGCCGAAGGATATATTTAAAATTAGCACGCTAAAAGGGCAATGTTTCGGTCACATTGATCGAAAGAAGAAGATCCTTGAATGGTGACTGTATTTAGGCGAAAATAACAGAAGGAGAAGAAATGTCCTCATGTTACGATCACGTCTAGACAAAAGGAATGCAGGTCCTTTGGTAATCCTCTGATAGTTTGGAAGAAATAAGAATACAACACATTAACGTACATTGCAGATGGCGTAAGACCGACGCGTATGGGACCTATTATAGACCTACTCTAAAAACTGATGGATGCATGGATTCATCCTTGTCTGTGAACTTGCGCTAATATAGTTCGCGCCAAACTGCTAGTCCGCTCTGATGTTGTTGCGCACAACTACATACATATATTCCGTAGCAATGTAAGGGCATACTAACGCAGCTACGGAGCCGTGGGCGAGAGCGGGCAGCGGACGGATGCCTGGAGAGGTCCCGCGCTGTCTTCGTCCCGCAAATATTTACAAATTGCTATTCGACGCGATTCGTTTCTATATTCAGAGCTGACTAGCAGTTTGGCGCATATTATAACTGTTTAAAATACTAATCTCATTAGCCCTCGCAATGCTTACTACTTAACTGGATTTTAAATCTTAGTATCTCTTAACCATGAGTAGAATACATAAGCACGATCACACACGCACACGCACACGCAAACGCACAAATACACACAGACACGGACAAGCGCACACACAACCATATATCTTATACAAGTGTAAAAACACCCAGAGACCCAGTATATAATATCCTAAGCATCGAATCTAAACCTCTGGACCGTGATTTGTCTAGGCTTAACAAACCGTCCATTAGACTTATAACGTGGAGGGTCCAGCGATTTCACGGTGATCACAGCGATTGACGGCAGGCGTGGTGGGGAGACAAAGACACGGGCATTATACCAGCCTATCCCTAATGTGGCCGGGTTACGGGTTACCGCTCATAATGGGACTCTAGATGGATTGATTTGGATTAGGAATGTACGTTGGGTAGGGTTGCCGATTGAGAGGAGGTTGAATATATTTAATGTTATGTATTTTTGGTCTGTCATAAAAAATATAATATATTGAGTGAATTATGTTGTGCGCGACATTAGACAAAAAATGCATTTTTAATATAATGGACGTCCATTATATTAAAAATGCTACGTAGCAGTACTACATGTAGCCCATCTTATGGTATAAGGCCACTGCTGCCCATGGACATCTGTCCTATATAGAATTCGAGTCCAGCCTGAGGTGGACCATAGGCGTAGCTGCTCTGAGTACTAATTCAGAATTCCTCGTGTGTCTTTGCCTTACCAGACCTTTAAAACTAAAACCCACTAGTATTTTCCAACCGTTGTCATATGAAATAGATGGGCCATGGTGTCGATGATCTCATAAAAACAGAACCATTAAGTTTTTTTTTCTACCACCTTTAAAATAAATTTTGGGCAGCCTTCAAAAGTGCCAACCCTAGAGCAATACAAGTGTGGTTCAAGCACGTTACTTGATTTCTCGCTATGACGTTGCGATGGTTAATGGTGCCCATTGAAAGGATTCGGCCCTCTCCTATTTGGGAGTCACGTACGCACTATGTAGATCAACCACCAAACTCCGGCGTTTAGGGAAGGGGTATTCTTATAAACACAATTTATACATATGTTTGTATGTAACCGTATATAAGTTGAGTTTTAGTTTGTTTTTATAACTATCTACACTAATATTATAGAGAGGAAAAAATTGTTTGTTTGTTTGATTGTAATGAATAGGCTCAAAAACTACTGGATCGATTTTAAAAATTCTTTCACCATTTAAAAGCTACATTATCTACGAGTAACATAGGCTATATTTTATATGAAATATATTTGAAAAATAGATTCTGAGGCGGTGCAAAGTTTGCCGGGTCAGCTAGTAGTGTGTGTCAGTTTAAAATATCAAACATATAGGAAATTATGTTTGATATTTTAAATTGTTATTATATTATGTGTTATGGATAAGCAGGTACGTACTTGACTTGCGCAGGGTAAGTAATTACCTAAAATAAACTTTTTTAAACATTTCTTTATGTTAATCAGTGCATCATAATCTTGAAAATAGCTGTCCCATATCTGGGCACAGGTCTCTTCAGAGTGAGAGGGAAGTAGGTCAGGTTATCACTGCCTCGTTAATATTAAATTATTAAATGAACATAATATCATAATCGAATATATTGATTTTCAAAAATATTGACGTAAGAATGACTATAGTACAAGGGAGTAAAACAAATATAACCTGTATGGAATATAAATTCTGCATACCACTATAACCTCACGATGACTAAATTAAACATACTACGTGTGAAGAATCTACTCAATGCTCAGATATATAAACATACTATTAATTTATAAATAATTTGATTAACATATCCACCTCTCTCATTAGTATTATATTAATATGGAAATTATGAGAGTTTTCTTCGTATAAGTTGAGATAATAACATGTGTATTTTATAAATTTAATTAATGCAATGATTCAATTAAAACACCTGTTTGGTATAAAATTGACACAAATAAATTAACGACTCTACTATAAATATAACCATAAGGCTGGTTGTCTACTAGGACTTTCGAAAGATTAATTATAAAATGGAAAAGGAAAATTTATTTACTAATTAAGAAAGTAGGTCAGGATACGCTTGCATTTACATTACAGAAAATATATTTATTTTTAGTATTTTTTGTGTAGCGGCCACCGTTATAAGTAGTCTGCAAAAAATATATTACGGACAGAGATCCTATCCTATCCTATGATTGACGCACAGACGGACAGACAACCAGACAGACAGACAGCGGAGGCTTGGTTATAGGGTTAAATGTTTACCCTTTGGGTAAGGAATCCTAATAAAAAATACCATAGAGCATCTTTACTTTACTTCCTTAACTTAGCCACATCCTGAACTGCATCTACAAAGCTTTGGTGTAAAATCAGCCTTAACATCGTGATTGGATTCATAATGAATATTCAAAAACCAAACGTGAACAACTCACGAATATATTTACAACTGACAAATAAATCTCCCATGCTAATTAGCGATATAACGAGGCGATCATTTCCTTTCGTAATGTATGTGCATATTCCGTTGACATAACATTTAATTGAATCATCTGATGAGATGTCATGTCGTGATGAGTTTTAGCATGGATCTATCTTCAAGGTGTAGAACTCTTTGTGGTTCGACTCCGGCGGCACCACCGCCACACCTATTTCTGCCTAATAACAGCAGTGTTAGGCGCTGCTGTGTTCCGGTTTGAAGGGTGTGGTAAGGAGACATACTTTTTCGAGGCGTTCCAGCTTAGTCCTCAGGGGTAGCGGCGCATTTGTGGTCGACCTCAGATAGGAATATCTAATCCTACATTACAGATGTCCATAAGCGGCAGTAGCCACTTACCATCAGGTGGACTGCATGCCCGTCTGCTGCTCCTATGTTATAAAAAAAAGAAAAAAAAAAAAAGTAATTACCTAGTGTAACGCTGCTAGGCATGTGTATCATACCATGGAAAAGGTACCTTTGGTAGCATTACAGAAACTACTTATATGATGATGGGACGACCCGCGTGGCGGAGCGGTCACCATACCGGTCTGACGCGCAGAGGGTCCCGGATTCGATCCCCGGCCAGACAGATATCTAAATGATGAAATTAGGTTTCTGTTTCTGGGTCTGGGTGTTTGTTTATTTGTCTTTGTGTGTGTCCATGGCACCCACGATACAGGGAATCCTAGTGTGGGGCTGTGAGTGTAGAAAGCGTTATTATGATTGTTTATTATAGCTTTTTTACGCGGAGAAATCGTCATGGATTTTCGGCCATGACGGTTTATGGGATTGATTCAAGAAGTGCATAGATGACATAGATGACATGACAATTGTTTATGGGATTGATTCAAGAAGTGCATAGATGGGAATAACTACCATCCGGTACACAACAACTTTATAAAACACAGTCAACAACATACGCATTCAACCATTAAGTATAAGTACAACTACCAACTAAAGTACTAGTGCTACAAAAAGTTACCACAAAAAACAGTTAATCCCATAAAAACTTGTAAAGCAAATTAGCTACTATACTGTTCACGGATCTCAATCGTAAATAACGTAACGGTAAAAGGACATCGGGATAGAAAACGCATAATTCATCCCTTGTCCAAAGACACCACCCCTAACACAAAGGCAGATAAAGGCAATGTAAACAGCAAAGCAAAGGTGGCATCATTAAAACGACACATCGGTTAAAAAATCAAACGTACAGGGACATTTTAAGGACCCCTTACCGACCGTCGTGGGAAAGAATTGAGAGAACATTTGCATTATTATTAGGGTTCCGTACGCTAAGGGTAAAAACGGAACTCTATTAGCTTCCGCTGTCTGTCCGTCTGGTAGTATGTCCGTCTGCCACAAAGGTCTTCGTAATAGACTTGAAGAACATAGACTTAATATTTTACAATGAAATGAAATGAAATGATAATTATTTATTGCCAGAATGTAGTAATGGTAACGGAACTTATAATACTAGAGCCGCTATAATAACAAATAAATAATAGGTACTTAAAATATATACAGTCTCCTTAAGTAACCTGTGCCTTTCGTACTAATTATTGAACCGAAAAATGAAGACAGTTTAAATTTTTACATTTACTACTATGACTGCCATAATAATAAAATAAACAATTATACCAAAATAAAATAAAAAAGACTTTTGGTTGCACGGAACCCTCCATATGCGAGTACCACTCGTACTTAGCCAATTTTTTACTATTGCCTATTACAAAGCCGGTGGTGGCTCTTACTGGTAATGATTCGGAAGTATTGTTCCCTTTGTTCAAATCTCGGTGTTAGAACTTGTTCCTTAAGATATTATAATTTACCAGAGAATATAATAAACGGATATGTAATGTCCATGATGAATGAAAAAATTAAGAGAAGATTTAAATAAAAGTTATGGAAATTGGGTAACATTTTATATGCGTTTTTATTTTTTACGTGATTTATGGAGTGATATTTTTAATAATATTTTTTTGTGTATAGTCCGCGTAAAACTGCTAGTCCGCTCTGAAAGTAGAAATGAATCGCGTCGCCATAGCTTATTGTATGACTACACCTGCTCAAATCAACTTCAGAGCGAACTAGCAGTTTGGCGCGGACTATATCTACTACTATACTCTGATTTATAATTAGGTGTCCAAAATATAAACAAAGGTGTTGACCTATCAAGAAAATACGTTAGAAATAGTAGTTTTTATTTTTGTCGATATTAAAGTAATACAACAATAATAAAATAATAATCTAAATAAATTAAGATTAATTCACATTTTCTAATATTTATATCACCTCAATTTCGTTCCATACAGTAATAATAATAAAAAACAAAGTTTATGGTAGAAAATTAAAATGTGATAATGGTAACACAATCGGAATCCAAGACATTTCTTGTGCAGTCATTTTTAAGTTTCGTAACTGATATTATTCATTTTCGTGATTGTGATCGAACTCTAATGTTTTCTCGTTTACATAACGCGTTTGTTAAATTGTTTATATTTGTTAAATTTTCGTTTTTTGTTGAGTTTGTTAAAGTTTTAGTTTCTGGTTAATTTTGACAGTGACATTTCTTTGTTTACATTTTGGACACCTAATTATGAATCAGACTATAGTACCGTTGAAATACCAATAAGTACAATAATACCCCAAAGTTATGCGATAGGTGCATAGGTGATTTTGCAATTGAGCGATAACCGCGTAAGTCAAATTCGCATAAGTCGGGGTATAATTTCGTACTATTTCGTCGTATATTTTCGGGTATATTTTCATACAAATACCATCGTCTGGTATGATTTCACATGTAACAATGCGTTAACTTTGCGAAGACACTCAAACAAAAGACGAATCAACGAGATTTAAAAATTGCATAACTCCGGGTTCTCGTAAGTCGAGGTAACATAGGTCGAAATATAACTGTAGTTAAAAAATCGGCGACCCAAATATCATTATTACACTCATGTCACAGTACACATGTTCTGCTTCAAAAGAAGGTATCACAAGTTATTGATATAATCGCTAGCATACAAATGCACTTATATCTAACTTAATAAACGCATTAGAGAAGGCATAACTAACGATTTTTAGAGCATCACTTCATATTAAGAAGTCAGATTTGCTCTAATTCGTACATATCAAAACTTGAAGAGTACGCAATCAGTTTCAAAATGCATTTAATCATGATTAATCTACAACAGAACATAATTGCCTTTACGTATTAGCTTTAGAGTTCCATTTAGTTCACTTTTGCTCCAAAATTCGTTGCAATTTAATGTTTATGCATTAACAAAGCAAAATTGTTTGAAGTAGCAACAAAGACATTTCATAAACTGAGTTAAACGAAGCACAAAAATTTATGGAAATTGCATGACTCTATTGTCTATTGTATTTGTAATGGGATGACGTTATGCATCATAAACATATGAAATAATTAGGAGAATATTCGTATGAAGCAATTTCTATGTTGAGGGGTATTATAAGTTTGTTTTATCGCCAATTGTATAACTTCAATAAAGCTGAACTCGATGGTGATGTTTTTGCATCTCTTTCGTTCTCTATAATTCTGTGCGAGAGACACATATACTGTACCTGCTATTTTGGATTACATATTTTATATAAACAAATGTATTAAACCATGAAACATTAAAATTAAAACGGGAACTAAAGTAATTTCCCGTTCTACTAGCAAAAGTAGCTAGATTATTCATAGGTACTCAAAATCGAATGATAATCGAACATTATCATATCAATGTCAATTGTAGATAGAAAGTTCCCAGCAACATTACTCGCTAAGTGCTTATATTGATAACTTAAAAACAAATTTAGAAAAACTATTTCTCGAAAATGATTGACAAATATAAATTGCAAATTAAAATTTAGGAGCTCAACGTAATCGAACGTTTAAATTGTACGTTGAATAAACTAGTTATGATAGTCGTTAAAACTTAAGGTCCAAATAAATATGATAAAAATGTACAAGATTTTACTAGAATAACCAACCTAAAGGTAAAATGCATGCAATATACATAAAATGTATGCAATATACATAAAATAAATTTTGTATACAAAATGTAATTGAACGTTTATTAATTGTACGTCGATAAAACTTGTTTATGTAATAGTTACGTAAAAATACACACAACATGAAGATTTTTATAAGAGTTAACAATTATGCTGTAAAGATTATAAATTGAATTAAATTGCGCGTCGAAAATAATTATACCAGCGACATAATTGAACCATTATAATTTTACCTACGTAAAAAAGGAATAAATAGTACAAACTCAATATAAATAATCGTTACTCATAATCTACCACGATTAAAAACGAAAAAATAAATAAAATATTTTACCAGTAGCGCTACACAAAAATTAAAAAGCAGACACAAAGAGCTCATACCTTTCGTCTGGAGACACAAAACATTTTTGAGACAGACAGACAACTCCGACAGTATTGTGTTTACACAATGCAAGTGCGGTATTATTGTGCGTTCACCGACGGCCCTTAAAAAGAACCACTACTTTTCAGCTTACCTTTCAGACAGGCTATGAGCTAAGAAATTATTTGAAAGGGCGCAAATTATCTCATTTATTCTGCCAAGATGATGAATAAAGTTACGCCACTCAATGCTACCAAAGGAGGTCTTCAGGGAGTGACACACTTCGGTGGTCAGACTCCGGTTATAGAGAGCAAATAGGTATACGCAGATACAGTAACAATAATTAAATTTCTTTACTTTTTTTTGTCCTTAAGTATTTAATTAATTCCTTTAGTATTTAGGTATACTGCTAATGACAATTTGAACTATTACACGTGCTGTCAGGAGTGATAATTTAGGTTGAAATTCGGCCTTTCCATCAGGCCTGGTTCGAACCTGATTTACAAAAATTACATGCATATTAGAAAATATCATGAGGGAACTTACACATTTTAGGTTTAGAAAAAAGAAAAAGGAAAAAGTTCTCAAAGTGTGTGAAGTCTAGTCTGTGTTGCCTACACACGGTGGACTAAAGCTTAAGTCTCGTTCATTGAGAGGAAACCAATGTCCATAAGTTGGACAGTAATAGGTTGACGAGGACAGTTACTGTCAAAAATAAATATAATTATTTAAGGGTACTATTCGTTAAAAGGTCTGTGCTATAAGTCCAAAGCTTAAAGCATTTTATACGACCGAAAATTATACTGTTTTTTACTACTTCCGGCTATCAACATGAATATTATCGCTCACTCAGTATTAAATTTCCATAAATAGTGAGCTACGGAAAGTAAAATTACTCACGGTATGTACGGCCCGTTAGTTAATTATTATTAGCGCCATTCATGATGCACAGTACGATGCGCTTGCGCATCCATTCACTCTCACTTTCCGTGGACCATAGAGTTAAGGAAAATAAATCTGCCATTTCACGTGTCACGTGTTTTATAATAATGAATTTGTTTTAAAAAATTAAGTACCTAAACATTACTGCGTTTTCACTGATATTTTATGATATTATCGAATTTAGTTTTACTCAGACAATTAGTATTTATCAAAATATTCAAAATCATTTTGTTGATTCGCTAACACGTTTAATTTACATTAAATCTTGATCCATTCACATGCTTTTTTTACATTTTGAAAAACCAAATGTATGTGACTGAAAAGGCTAAAAGTTGCGTGTTTTAGCCTTTCCAATGACGATAAATTCATTTTTACCACTATGTTATCAGTTAACTACTAGCCACTCGATAACTGCCCTACACAAAAAAATATTTATATTTTTTACTTACTTATGTCCTGTCTAAACATTCTTAGGTCTATTCCAACTGCGGCACGATTGTCTGCGGTCGTTTTGTTCGAGGCTTTGAAAAAGCTGCACTTTCACGACTTCATAACTAATTATATCGTGCGGTATTGTTCTGTTACTGCAGTTTTTACGCAATCGCATACAATGTAATCCAGTTGTTTGTTTCATTCTCAAAAATATCTTTTTTTAAGTTGAACTTCATTTTTGATGTATAATCTTTTATTGTAATCGTTGACGTTATTGTTCAAACTTGGTTTTACGCAATTAGCGTATTCGAAGAAATGGAGAGGCTGATAGAGAGACAGACAAACACGCAGGAATTGTATATTGAAGTATCATTTAAATAAAAGCTTGTAATAAGTATATATGAACTTTTCATAACAAGTCATTACAATGCAATATTATTGATATAAAATAAAATAGAAACACTGCATTATAGGTAACCTACATGTAAGTGATGCTTTAATACACACTTTAATTCTATTTTTAATATTTTTTAAATAAATAAATAGTTATAATTACCTACGAAAAGTGATTAATACCAAAAGTATTGGATAAAATTTATTAAAGCTCGTGATTAAGCTTAATATTGCGGCATCAAAACGGTTTCCAAACAGAACCAAATAGAAATAACTCTACAATAACGAATAATCATAACACCGATTTAGATTGACCTATGGATTATGTATAAAAATTACAACATGTCGGATTGCTTATGTTCTTGTTGCACATAGGTATATTAAAGGAAGATTGGTATATTGCACATAAGTAGATTGATAATAGGAAGAATAACACTATTTCCACACGATTGGTATGTGAATTTTATTTTCATTAAGCATTTGCATAAGCCTACAAGGCCATTTATAATTCTATATTTTAAATATTTTTTCTTATCTTTTTACAGTTTCACTTCTTTTGTCTTCAGGGTTTGGCTTTAGTATAGTTCGCGCCAAACCGCTAGTCCGCTCTGAATATAGAAATGAGTCGCGTCGCCATAACAAATTGTATGACTACACCTGCTCCCAACAACTTCAGAGCGGACTAGCAGTTTGGTACGGATTATACCACGTAGTAGGATTTTATACATTTTTGAGAAATTTTGTTTATAGACCTACTTATAGGCACGCACTCTTCCGGCACGGTTAAATCAAGTGAAATTCGTACCTATGCGCTTGGGATTTGAACCCTAGCCTCCCATAGTCAGAGGCCGCATCATCTAGGCTGCCACTAATGTAGCCGGCACATCATGTGTCTAAATCCGACGGTTTTTATATGCAAAAAAGAAGGAAAAAGCAACATAGAATATGAACAAATTATAAGTAGACAGCTTACCTGTTGCGGTTTGATCAGACTGACCAACTAACCTCAACTTGCTCAACAGCTAGTTATTTTGATCTTATTTCTAACCAGATCATAACTACGTGCGGAATACTTTTGTTCTCGTCACGTATCATTTCAATCTATTTCATTAGTTCATTATTTTTCTGTTCCAGTAAAATACTAATTATGGTTATTATTGTGATATAGATCAAATCCATTTCTAGATCTTAAGTATGTGGAGCAATCTTGAGCTTTCCTTTACCATGTCTTGTATGGATGGTTTAATTTTTGGGAATAATTATTATAATGGGTCTTCAAATACCTATTAGTGTTTCTCTTTTTGTGAAGTATCTAATGCATCTAATATTATGACTGCTGCCTCTATATGCTTACTACCAATTCTTGTTCAATGGGCACTTAGTTTAAACTCTTTCTTTATGTAAGTCTTCCACACACCTATTCAGAACACAGCAGCTATTTTATATGCTTTAGTATTTATACTTGTAGATATAACATATTGTAGGTAGAAGCCTGAGTGCCTCAGTGGAAATAGTAAATCTTCCACTACTTCTACCAAAAGATATACTTTAGTCGAGTTTACTAGTAATATTATACCTGTCACCAACTGTCCACATGAAAACAAGAAAACGAGACGACCAAAATATGTTATGACATAAATATTAATGGCGTGCCCATCCACCGTGTCGGTGAATCTCATGTTCACGATACAAATGCGTTTGTACAGGCGTGGGTGAACATTATCTACGCTTGAGTAAACATGTTTACTGACACCTCAATACGATCAGTATTTTACTGACGGTAATTATATTGTAGAACTCAGGCAGTCTGCTGTCCGAGTTTCATGTTCTTTTAAGGTGTTTGTTATGTTACAAAGTAGATGTTCCTGAAGTGAAATGGAGTAGGGACATAGGTAGAGTGTATAGTAGCCGATATACAAAATTAAGCAACGCCGAGACCATTATGTATGTTACGCTGTCAGTCTCATATGTTGACATTGTATATCACCCGTAAATTTATTGGATGCTTTATATAATGTAAATACATGAGGACTGCGAGTTATGATTGCAGTTAAGATTTTAATTCTAACATCAGCCAGAAATAGTCACATCATGAAGAGTTCTATCACCTTAAAACTATTGCATGATAGGGAGCTGCTCACAAGGAGTTGATTCATAAATGCAATACCAATAATATACAGAGAATCCCACTGGTCTTTCACCATATTTTAAAGTTTTGTAGCCCAACCCTCGTACATTTTTTTCTCACGTGCCAACCAATAGATCACGAAATAAAGTTTAATTTAAATTTGTATTTAAATACAGACATAATTGCTGTTTATCTTTAATCGTACAATCACCACTTAGCATCATCATCATTGCTTACTTACTAACTCATTTACCGCTCAATTTACTAAAACTCATTAGTTTTAACTTAAGCTAGATAACCATAGCGAGCATAAATACTGTACATAAAGGATTATATACGGTGTCCATAATTTACTTAGTGACGTCATGTCAATTATGTCGTTAGTTTATTGGTTTGTTAAGTCCATTTTCCTTGTTATTAGACGTAGGTACTTGTAGTAATCTAATAAATACTAAAGAGTGTGGTTTTTTTTTATGTAATATAAGAGTAGCAGAAGAGCATGCAGTCCACCTGATGGTAAGTGACTACTGCCGCCCATGGACATCTGTAATCAAACCCAGATAGGATTAGATATTCCTACCTGAGGTCGGCCACAGATGCGCCGCTACCCCTGAGGACTAAGCTGGATCGCCTCGGAAAAGTCTGTCTCCCTTACCACACCCTTCAAACCGGAACACAGCAGCGTTTAACATTGCTGTTATTAGGTAGAAATAGGTGTGGCGGTGGTGCCGCCGGAGTCGAACCACAAAGGGTTCTACCACCTTCTATGATAATATCATGTGTTATAAAACTATTACGAGTATCTTTTACGACGATATATACCTAAGTACTTACGTTTCTGTTATAGTTATAATAAATAGTAGTAGGTACTCTTATAAACCTCAATTGTTCTAATTGACTTCTATGTAAAAGATGACTTTTTCATGAGAAGACGTATATTTCCTCGACCAATTGAGATGGCTAAAATTAAATTATGTTCATCACCGTCTTAAATGTATCTACCTACCAACTTATTCGTATTACTGCATCTTATATATTCTTATATTATTGTACCTACTGTATGTATGCATTTGTATTTTTGTTTATAGTCATTCAATTATAGTTTTTACTAACAACTTCATTAATTATAAATTAATTTAAACAATACATGTCATAAGAAACCCGAGAACTTAAGTGACATGAGAACTTCAGAAGACATTTTTTATGTATTTTTAATGATATTCTTATTCATTAGGAAAACATTGCTTTAACACACATTACATCAATCAGCGTGAAACGTGTTCACCCACATATGACACTAATTAATCTGTTTCGACAAGACTTGAGCTAAATCACCTACTACTTGATGCCCGTGAAATAACCTGTCCATTGCAACGTTACGCTGTAATCTCGCTGATTATCTATCATTAGTTTGAATAAAATATTACTCAATTTAAAAAGTAAGTCTTGTTTGGTTTATTTTGGAGTATACGAAGATACGCCTGACGCTCTTATGGCATCCGGTGAATAGGTTGTCAAAACAATTAGATTTTAAGTATACTTTGATATTAAATAATACCAATAGGTAATAATAATAAGCTTTCGGACAGGGAATTATATTCAGATTAAATACTATATTAATTATATTTACGGAGCTATTCGAAAGTGGCAGATAAAAGTTTTCTTCTAAACCCAGTAAACATAAGCGATCCTGTGCTGTTGTGTAAGTTATCATAAGGTTGCTTTATTCATGATTTTTTAAAGAACAGAATACCTTTCTAAATATATGATAAAAAGAAAAACTAAAAATAAAGGGAAAGGATCTTACTTCATTCTTAAAAATAAACTATCAAAAATGGAAAAAAATACTCTCAATTTTTTAAGTGTAAGGTCTACCTTTACATTGGGAGGTGATATATTTACGTAAAGGTTGATTATACTTTACACATTTGCTATTTACATTTGGTACGAACATATTGCATTTAAAAATAAAAATAAACATGGGTTCAATGCCACTTTTGATTGTTTAAAAACTTTAAATATGCGAAAACGTGAGAAAACAATTAAAAAAAAAAGAAATCCAAATATTACTGATTGTAGAGCACGTGTGATAATGAAAAGAGTATCTTATATAAGTTATATCATAGTTTTGTTTACTCATGGGCAGAAGTGCCTAAATGTAAACCTTTTTATGGATTAATCCTTAATTATTTGGTAGATAATGTAATTTTATTTATTTATTTTATTCTATCCTATACTAATATACTAGTATGTAGCTTACAATAAGCTTAAATTTCGCTAGCTTTAGAACACAAGTCTATTCTCGACAGGCGCCAAATTTCCTGAACTTTGACTTTAACAGTTAACAATGTCCTGTTATTTCCAGCTAAAATAAAAAATGCGCCTAATGAGTAATCCACGGCGTCGCCACCCATCTATCGTGTGTCGGGGAGATTAATACGTCTGCCCAATTCATTGAGTCACCGCCTTGGATGTATTCTTTGCCAATCTTAATTTGGACTCCTCTGACTCAATGAGAACGTCATCAAGTACATCCTACTCTGTTTATAGCCTTTGCACTGCAATTTTGTAAGGTTAAGTATATGTAAAAGGGTTTTTATTGATTTTAAGTAACAAATCTTGCAATAATGCAATGCGTTGGTCTCTGTTCTCGCTGATGTGTGTTTCATGCGCTGTTTTCAGTAAGTTAAGTGCATCCGTATGTCCTATAAATTCTTAAAATGGTCTAACATTTACTTTACTTTTATTTTTAGTTTGGTTTAGTTGAGCTGAGTTACTTATTGTAGATACGTAGACAGTTGTATATTGTATACAATACTTTATAATTCTACAGTAAGTTTTGCTATCATTTACAAAGCTGACCATTTCAAACATTCTTTACTTATACCGTTGCCATAGAGTGCAAAAAAATATGTTGTTTCTTTTATCTTTTCTAATGTGATGTAGCATTGTCTTTAACGATTAACCATTACTATTTCTGCATAATCATATGCATATTACCCAGAACAAAGGAAACAAACCCGGATTCCTTCTAATGAATTGTAAGACAAACAGGAACATAACTTATCAAGACAATTAGATCGTAATTTGTAAAGAGGATATGATTATTTAAGTTCTCAGTGTACATTCACTTAATATAATAGCGGCTACAGACTCACACCGAGAACCCTCGAGAACACCCGAGAATCGTGTATGTGATGGCTTTCTTGCCTTCTCGTTCTCGCGCTCGCATGTTCTCCAATCGGTGTCGGTATTTTTTCCCACTTCAAAGGATTTCAAAGAAGCTTCAAAGAAGGTCGCATGAGTGTAATTGCTTTCTCGGTTCTCGTGCAATTTCTCGGCGAGACTTCTCGCGTGAGTCTATAGCCGGCTTTACATCGTTAACATATCGTTCAATTTGATAAGGGTTGTAAATAATTCATTAACTAACATCCGTTTAACGTAAGTTCTGTGAATGTATCTACATGCCCGTTTCAATAATCAATCTATCTTAACTGACAATTTGTGATAGGCAGTAGTTGTCAAATCTATTATTAGATCTTTGATCATTAGATAATTTATTATTTGATTATTTTGGATTCATCGATTGAACCGAAATCAGATTCAAAACCCTGGTGTTTAAATAAAAACAAGTTATTCTTACTTAATGTAACAAATTTCTTTACGTTTTTACGAACAGCAATAACTAGCAATAAGCACGCCTTAGTGTGCTTCTTTTATTTTTTTAAAGTTTTTTAATTTTTTTAATCCTTTAGTAAGGCTTTGCGTTAATCAATTGTTCATAATATATTTTAAGCGTCTGCTTAGTATCAGTCTTGATAGTAGGTATGAGCTGTACAGTGTACATTGTAGATTGGTCTGAAAAGACTAACGTAAAAATCCAGTTCTTTTATCAACACCTACAAAGCATTACAAAGTAGGTCATATTGTTATGAACTTATTCTACTGTTTGTATTTGTATTGATACAAAATTTATTACTATTTTTATATCTGTGACGATGTATTAATGGCAAAAACCTTTTTGTTTTTCGTTTATGTGCAGTGTTAGTATTTTATGTTAGAGTATTTTTAACTTTGACAGCTTACGACCACTCAACACTTACATGCAACAACCCAATATAAGGTTTTATCAAAAACATAATTGAATTACTTTTGAAAGTGATTAAATCTTTTACAGATTTGGATCCAACCACCGCAATTTCTACATATTTCCGCTTAAAAACAGCAGTGTTAAACGCTTTGTGTTGTGATTTCCAGGATGCAGTAATGAAATTTACTTAGAAGAGGCAATCCATTTTAGTCCTGAGAGATAGTAACTAGAAGGTGTTAGAACCCTTTGTGGTTCGACTCCGGCGGCACCACCGCCACACCTATTTCTGCCTAATAACAGCAGTGTTAGGCGCTGCTGTGTTCCGTCTTGATGGGTTGTGGTAAGGGAGACATACTTTTCCACTTACCATCAGGTGGACTGCATGCTCGTCTGCAACTCCTATATTTAAAAAAAACGAACATTTCTTTTATATTCTTATTTACTTTACATCAGGTGGACATGAAACCACATTTGCTTATACGTTGTAAAAAATTGTTTTGGTGATCCATAATTTGGTGAAAATGACATTTATTTTTAAATAACAAACACCGCTTCAGTATGTTGTAGGTATATTATTTATCTGTGTTGTCCTTATTTACAAAGTTGTTTACAATAACAGTTATATTATAGTTGAACATATTGCCAACTTTTATCTACAACAAAGGGTGTTTTGAACGTAAATATTGCTAACTCATTTTAATACCGCAAGCCCCTTATTCAGTTCATATTGATTAGGTTTGATTGTGATGGGTTTTTTGTATGTAACGGTTTGAACTAATTTAAACAAAGACATAGCGTTATGTGTAACTGTAGGCACATTTGAACGTGGTAAAACTTTTTGTGGTTCGACTCCGGAGATGCCACTGCTTCTCCTATTTCTGCTCAATAAGTGGTAAGTGCTGCTATTTTTTTTTATAATATAAGAGTAGCAGACGAGCATGCAGTCCACCTGATGGTAAGTGGCGACTGCCGCCCATGGATCAACCCCAGATAGGATTAGATATTCCTACCTGAGGTCAGCCACAGATGCGCCGCTACCCCGAGGGCTAAGCTGGAACGCCTCGGAAAAGTCTGTCTCCGAGTTTTTGTCCGAGGGTTCTATATGTTCCAACTTAGATCTCAGGAGTAGCAAGGCATATGTACCCCTCAGGTAGAACTCTAATCTTACCGGGCTGATTACATATGTCCACAATTAAATTTTTGCAGAGCTGTTTTGGATATTTTTGTAGAGCTCTTGAATCGATTAATAGATTTCTGTTCAGTCTTGACAATTATGTACGTCTTTATATTACGTCTTCATATACAATGTTTATGGTATTCATGATCTAGAGAATTCCCGAATGGAGTGTGGACTGTGGACCAATAGGTATAGAAAACATAAAAATTATCACATTATAGTACAGGACTCACTAAATGCATAAATAATAATTACTTTATTGAAGCGGTTTAGCCGTCAACATCTTTAGACATATAAGCATGTGTCCATGCATGTAAGCACACTTACATACATATACACACACACACACAAAGAAACATACAATTCAACTTCATTTACAGTATTTGTGATCTATTTGGCACATAAAAAGTGGTCACATTAATTAACACATAGAAATCATAAGTAGGTATGTGATGACGTGCGTAGGATGGCAACCGTATCGTGATACTGGGAATCTGTGTGACCGTTATATATCGCAAACCCAGTTCCGCTATGCTAAACTAAAAATAGCCAACTAACCACATGGTTGATAAATTTAATTTATTGTTATTTTGTTTGAGTGAGAAACATTAAATTTTATTGCTGGCGCTCTTATCGTACAATTAATAATGTATGTATAATTGATCATTGTTATACATACATATGTAATGAACTCCAAAGGTCTTATGTGGTACAAATGTATGGTGTAAATATAATCACACATGGTCACATACCATGGTCAGGAGGAGGGGTCTGGGGGTCCGGAACCCCCCCCCCCCTGGAAAAGACGAGAAAAATAAAAAATCTTCAAATAAGAGGACCTTCTCTTTTTCGCCAACCACCCCGCTGACGCACTGCTTTTGGTACCTACAAACATTTAAATGAAACCACCCAATCTACCTACCCCCACATTTAGCAAATTTATGTCAACCACGTCCATGGTTATTATGCTAGATAGGGCTACGGTATCCCCTGCCTGTCGTTAGAGGCGACTAAACTCACCTGGGTGGAGCCCGAAAGGGCGACACGTTCAGAGGACTCCGGTTGCGTTCCGTAGGAGATCCCGGAGTCCTCTTGGCGACGTAGAGGAAGGCCACCGGGGGGGTTTTAGTGCGGTAAAAATCCCACATAACCCTGTGTCGCTCCCACGGCACCGGGTACCTATTGAAGGTTTCCCCCTCGTAAACAAAAAAAAAAAAAAAGAGGACTAAGTTAAAGAGTAAGAGAGTACTACCCATGAATTGTGTGTAAAGTAAGTATAAGTAATAGAACTTATGCGGAGCAACTCTAAAAGTCACTGCCGTTCATAGATCTGAAGGTAACTCCGAATAGAATTGAAGTTCAATCTGAAGTCGACTATAGATGCGTTACGGCTTTCATTTTACCAGTATTTTTGTGGTATTAAACTCAAGTAAAAATAAAACACATCAACCAGTTCTGATCCATTAAAAACAAGTTTAATTCTTTAATAGGCGGTTCCCGGTATTCTTAACAAGATTCTCTATAAAAAGCCAAAAATAGGCCATCAACAATGGAGATCCATTGTGCTCAAAACAAAATTAATTGTTCCCAATCTTGTACCGCCGTTAGACTGTCACACCGCCGTCGAGTAAAGATTAGCGATAATACTAAAATTAGGTATTTGTGCAGTTTATTCAGAGTATGTAATCGGCGTCAACTCATTACTGTTCCACTATTGGGCACCTCTCAGGATGAGATGCGCTGGTCTAGTGCGAATTGGTAGACTTGAAACACCCTTAAGAAGATTTTGTTTAGAACTCTCAGGCATGCACATTATTTTTAATAACTATTAGAGGCCCGGGATTCCAAAATGGGATCTCCTGAAAAGTCGACTTTCTAACCACTAGGCTGTCATTGCTTAATATGTAATCACAGCAGGTATGAACTCGTAATAATGATCATGGAAATCATATATACATTTTGTATGATTGCTCAGTGTGTTTTACAATTTTCTATGTAAAGAAGTTTTACATAACAATATTACGCGATTACTTATTGATCATTCAACTGCACCTACAATGTTTACGTGATGTTTCATATCTTCGTATATGATGTAAGTTTTTTTTTTTATAATATAGGAGTAGCAGACGAACATGTAGTCCACCTGATGGTAAGTGGCTACTGCCGCCCATGGACATGTGTAATCAACCCCAGATAGGATAAGATATTCCTACCTGAGGTCGGCCACAGATGCGCCGCTACCCCTGAGGACTAAGCTGGAACGCCTCAGAAAAGTCTGTCTCCCTTACAACACCCTTCAACTGGAACCCTGGAACACAGCAGCGCCTAACACTGCTGTTATTAGGTAGACATAGGTGTGGCGGTGGTGCCGCCGAAGTCGAACCACAAAGGGTTCTACCACCTTCAAACTAACTAACAACAACTAACAAACACTAGTAACTTTATTTCAGTGTACTTATGTTAATGCTATCGTTAGCAATAACGTTCAGAATATTTGTGAGAATATTATTCAACTGTCGTTACTCGTTCGCCGTTCACGGTAGAACTTGTAAGCATATTAGATCCTGACGGACAGCGTGACGTAAGAATAATTCGATTAATTCCCTTTATCCTCACCCTTTCTCCGATTGTTGTTTACGTACAGATAATCCTACAACTAGGCCCTTTTCTCATAGATGTAAGGATAGTGGCTACCCTTCGCATCTTCGTACAATTTAAACAACAATAGCTGTTATTCGTAGTGTGTTACGTGTCGTTTTTCCGTGAACTGATATAAAACTAGACGTTTGTTCTCATAGATAAAAGGATAAGGGACGCTATAGGATTTAAATGCATACAATTTTCTTAATTATTCATGAGTAAACATACGAGTAATTTTTAAAGGGTTTTCAAAGGAGTCGTGCTGTGGACTACTGTTTGTCAAAACAGCTGTCTAGTTCACCGGTTCTTTCCGAAGGACGAATTTAAACGATACAGATAAAAACAACGTGTTTAACGTGTAGGACCACTATGGGTAAGCAAGTTCTGGATGTAAGGGTCAAGGGTTCCGGTTCCTGTTAGGTTATGTGCTTTCTCTGTCCAACGTAAAAAGGGCTATCATATGTTCTGCCTTTCTTTACTCATTTTTGTGTGTTTTTTCAATATTTACCTATTATCTATTATTGAACAGATTTTTTTTAGTATGTCTCTTTGATACATAGTTTTAATTTTGTAAAGAGATCCTCATTCATGCGGCATCCACAACTCAGTACCTAATATTAAACCTACCAAAATTAATTACAAAAAATAATAATGAACTTAATAGATGTCCTTGTACCTAAGAGGTCAAAACAATAAAAATGGCCGCTTACGCATTTGTCACTTAATTTCCATAAAAACTAAAACCACATTCTAAACTTGCCGTTATCAGCGACAGAAATGTATATGTAAGTGGGACATATTTCTCCCCAAATGGGACTTTCTCTATGGCACCGAATCCTGTGTGGACAGTGTTAATGACACCAATCACTTCAAAAATGCTACGAAAAAATGGACTTTTTGACCTTTGAGCACACAGAGTTTGATCCACATAGTCACAATAAGTTTATCGTAACCGTTAATACGTCATCATACTACATATTATTATTCTAATTATTAGTGCGAACACAGCCTAAGAACTCAGACAGAGCTAATATAGATTCTTTTTTTCAAAATGTAAGTAGGAAAAGAGCTTATAAATAAAACTAGCTGACCCGGCAAACGTTGTGTTGCCATATAAATAAAAAAAATGTTAAGGGTGAGCAACCCTTATCACTTAGGCGTATGAAAAATAGATAGTAGCCGATTCTCAGACCTACTGAATATGTATATAAAATTTGGTGAAAATCGGTAAAGCTGTTTCGGAGGAGTACGGTAACTAACACTGTGACACGAGAATTTTATATATAAGATCACCTGGCAAGTGTATTCGGACTACTACTATGCTCGTCCGTTTTCCGCTGGTTTTTCAGTGCGAAAATTATTCTTTATATCGCGTACGCTAAAAGTAATATTACTTATTTTATTACTTTTCAGCGTACGCGATGTTTACATACTCTATATTGTTGGCCAAGTTACTTGGCCAACAATTATTATTAATTATTCGCGAGCATCTAAACGTTACATTACACACGTATACAAGCATACCAAAATACTTTTTAAACAAAAACAAACACTAATTAAGAAACTGCACAGAACAGATCATCATTAAACTATTTACAGTATTTCTTCAACCGTTGTTACTCATGAACTATTTTGTACTGTACTTAAACTTGTACTACGTAAAATGTTATCTTAGCAATTTGTTTTACTATTTGTAGCAAGGTAAGATTTTATCTATAGCTACGCATAGCATTACTGTGGAAACCAGTTTTAAAGGTTATATTATTAATGCATTGCGTATTTTAATCAACCCTTGAGTCTCATTGCTGAGTATGGGTTTAAAGTATCCTTTGGACGACCCGCGTGGCGGAGCAGTCAGCTGACGCGCAAAGGGTTGAGGGTTTTATCCACGGCCAAATAGACATGTGAGTGAATATGGATCCACGACACCCAAGACACATGACATCCTAAGGTGGGGCTATAAGTTTAGAAAGCGTATTTTTTGGGGTGAAAGAGTTTAAGTATATACTCTATTGGGCTGGCTTAATGTGAATTTAGTTACTTTTAAGAAAATTGTGAAGTCTCAATTATGTTTCTATAGGAGAAATGAAAACATTTACCTATTTTGTATTACCTATCCTTTTTTCACCATTAAATAAATTCACAATTATTATTCTGCATGCACATGAACACAACAATATAAGTTGTAGTAGAATGGTGGAGTATGCTACAGACTTACGCCTGAAATAATAAAAGAAGTGATATAAAAAGGCCTTCAGACTAGTATGAACCTAGCTATAGGTTTATTAAGGGGAGAAGGGCCAAAGCAGTGGCCTAGCGTATAGCTTATAATTAGCTAATAGGTCTCTAAAATATCTCGCCTCAGCTTGCCTGAACTCCTTAAACAAGCAGGCAACACATAAAATCAAAGTTGTTTCGAATTTGAATCTCTAATTTAAGAAGTCCAAATTCATGTCATTATCCTATACAAAATTATTGATATCAATGTAGTATGAAATATCGTATTGTAACGCCGCCTTATATAGCATCGGTTCGCTCGCGCCTTTACCTACGTCTCCGGCGCCGCGAGTTTCGTTCGCTCGTTCCCCCGTTCGCCGCGCCAGTCCGCTTTACGCCGTCTTTATGAATACACGCTTTTGTGCAAGTACCAACCGACTATCATTCCGTGTCTCCCGCCCACAGTTGAATCATTTACAGTGGCGTCCCAACTCGTGGCATCTAAAGGATTTTTAGAACTCACATTCGTAAATTAATTAGTGTTAACGATCGTGTTCAACTGTGTTGACACGTCTGTGACTATAGTTTATCGTGTTCGTGTACTTGTGTTAAGTGTTAAGTTTTAAACATGCCTCGACCACGTCGTAAGAGACAATCCTTGGACAGTGCAGAGGGCACTGACAAGAACTTGGACTCGTCATACGAGGATCGGCTGGAGCCGTTGTTGTCAGCGTTCGCCAGAGCTCAAGCTCAGTCGAATCGTGAGCTTATTGAATCTATTCTGAACTCGCACACGCTCAACCAGAGCTCTACCAGCCCTACGTCTCCAGGCATGTCATCAATGGTTCAGACTGGAAACTTCGCGAATTGTACCGCTCGTTTCAACGGATCAAAGCAGGACTCAGAAGTCGTAGAAGCATTCGTCGACGCTATATGTGTGTACAAGGAGTGCACTAACATCAGTGACGACCATGCACTACGTGGCCTTCCGATGCTCCTAGAGGGAGAGGCCGCTGTTTGGTTCAGGGGAGTTAAATCATCGATCGCATCGTGGGACGACGCACTCAAGCGCCTACGTTCAATGTATGGAGCTCCTAGGCCTCCGCATAAGATTTTTAGGGACATCTTCGCGTCAGACCAGCGCTCCGAACGTGCAGAGGTCTTCGTGACTCGCCTCCGTGCTCTGATGGCGAAACTACCCTATACCATCGAAGAAAGAATACAGTTAGATATGATTTACGGTTTACTCAACAACATAATTCGTGAACGTGTCAGTAGAGAATCCGTTCACAGCATCGAAGATTTGATAAGTAAAGCCAGACACATAGAGGACACCATCAATGAAGCGCCAGCGTATCCAAGTACTGTCGGTACTTTGCGCGGTTTTCATGTGTATCAAAAGAAAACGCTCCCTTCGTTCGCCGCGCGCGGCTTTGCGGCGCCCGCTTTGAATACAAGCGTGCCGCCGCCAGCCCTTTGTAGCGCGCCGCCGCCGACTTTGACCGCCGCCGCGCCGTCGCCCGCCCTTTGTGCGAGCGTGCCGCCGCCGCCGGCCGTCGCGTCGGTTAGAAGCGCGGGAAACGCATCAAACGCGCCGGTGCTGACCGCTACTTCTACGAGTGACGACACGACTAAAGTAGTAAGACTTTCGTCGAGTGCAGGTAAACTTTTCTGTGTTTATTGTCGTAAATCGGGACATTCGCGCGATTTGTGTCCGAAAATTAAAAGTAAGAGTGAAGTGTCCGGTTCTCAAATTTCGTGTTACGGTTGCGGTCGAATAGGTGTTATCCGTTCTAACTGCGTAAAATGTAACTCTTTCGCGTCCTTTAATGTTTTACAGAACTCTAACTCGGGTTGCAAATGTTTGAGTGATGTTTCTGTTTGTAATCGTTTAAATCATGATTCTGTTTATGTTCGTAATGTTACAAAAGATAAAATGTGTAAAAGAAATTTGAAAAAGTGTAAGGTTCAAGGACACTTGTCTTCACGGCCCGAGTCGAAACTCAAACGCATGCCGACAGCGTCCAAGGCTAATGATTTTGAGTCTTCAATTTGTGATAACATACCTACTCGCGAACTTTTGCCTCTGGAAGACAAGTTACCTTTCAACGATAATAATAATGTATCTAAGAATGATGTTGTACCTACTTATGCATGTTTGCCTATGAGCGGAACGGTTTTGCGGACGGGGCAACCGACTGAATCGCGTGTTTCAGATTCTAGTAAGGGCCGTCCCATTCTTTATATCGAGATTTGTGGTAATACCGGTACGGGTTTAGTTGACACGGCTGCCAAGCGTTGCATTGCTGGAGCCTCACTTTATGAACTATTCCAAAGGCTAAATTTACCTTTTCGCGATAGTGTCATGTCAGTGAAGCTCGCGGACGGAGTCGTTCAAACACTGGATGTCAAACTAGTACATGTAAAGGTAAGGCTCGATCGAACTGATGTAGTAATACCTACCACCTTCGTTATTTTTCCGCACGCCGTCAACAACGAAACTCTTCTAGGCGTCGATTTCTTGCGCAAAGCGCGCATTACTATTAACATGCATCGTAATACATGGTTCACGGCTGATCGACCTCATGTTACTCACCGCTTGCACTACGAGTCTTTCCACAGTCTTATGGGGTGTGCTTCCGCGGATTTTCTGAGGGCAGACGAGGGTACGATGTTGGAACCAGGTGAGCGTACAACACTTGCTGAAGTACTTCAGGAGTATGAAGACGTTTTTAAGGAAGGGGGAGGTCCAACACCGTTTGCTGAGAACCGAATAGAAACGGGTGATCATCCTCCCATTGCAGTTCCTCCTTACCGCCTCACTCCAGCTAAGAGGGCTATTATGGAAGCCGAGCTCGAGAAGATGTTACAGCAAGACATTATTGAAGAATGCGAGTCTGCATGGGCTGCGCCAGCATTACTCGTTCCAAAGAAAGACGGAACTTACCGTTTCTGCGTCGATTATCGAAAGCTTAATGCCGTCACCAAGAGTGATTCCTATCCATTGCCGATCATCGACGACCTACTGCAGTACACCGGTAAGAGTTGTTACATGAGCACGATAGACCTTCGCGCCGGGTACTGGCAGGTGTGTGTTCGAGAAGCCGACCAGGATAAAACCGCTTTCGTCACACCTTTTGGGGTTCACCGTTTCAAACGTATGCCCTTTGGCTTACGAAATGCGCCCGCGACGTTTCAACGCCTCGTTGACCGATTTCGTTCGGGTTCTTCTCTCAAAAACACCACAGTCTTAGGTTATATCGATGACCTTATCATAATTTCTGACAGTTTCGTGAAACACCTTGAGGATCTCCGTGCTGTATTTGACCGTCTTAAAGTCTTCAACCTCCGAGCCAACCGGGATAAATGTGTTTTTGCTCGGGAGAGTGTGAAATATCTTGGTCACATCATAATGCCTCAAGGAGTATCACCTGATCCTGATAAGATCAAGGCCATAGCTGATATGAAAGAACCTACATCCGTAAAGCATCTCAAGAGCTTCTTGCAGACCTGTTCTTGGTTCCGGAAATTCGTGCCAGATTTTTCGAAGGTCGCACAGCCTCTTACGATGCTCACTAAAAAGGCTCAGTCTTGGATCTGGGGTGACGCACAAGTCAATGCGTTTACAGAACTGAAAAGGTTACTCACCTCAACGCCAATACTCGCCCAACCGGATTATAGTTTGCCGTTTGTTATCCGCACTGATGCCAGCAATTACGCCTTAGGCGCCGCTTTGCTCCAGGGGGAGTCATCACGTGAAGAAAAACCCATTGAGTACGCGAGCCGACTTCTCACGCCAGCAGAACGTAATTATTCAACGACCGAGCGGGAGGCTCTTGCCGTCGTATGGGCTTGTGAGAAGTTCCGAGGATATATTGATGGACATCCAGTTCGTGTTGCCAGCGACCATCAACCGCTCAAGTGGTTACTTACCCTGAAGTCACCAACCGGTAGATTGGTACGATGGGCCATGAAGCTCCAGCCTTTCGATCTTCAAGTCGATTACACACCGGGAAAGGCCAACGTCATCGCGGATACACTGAGTCGACCGCCCTGCGAAGAGGATACTCGCGAGTCCTGTGGAGTATGTACAGTTATCGTAGAGGTACCTCGATGGGATGCGACGAACGTCCGTCAATCTCAGCTCGATGACCCCGAAGTTTCGAAGATCCTTAAAGACCTGGAAGGAAAAGATGAAGTAGCTCTTAAAACGTGGACCGAAAGAGGATACCACCTTGTTAGAGGAGTGTTGTACAGGTACATCGAGGCTGACACCGAAGAACCGCAGCTCGTCGTTCCTGAAAGCCTTAGGAAACAGGTTATGTTGGAATGTCATGATTCTCCAACTTCCGGTCATGGCGGTATAGAGAGAACTCTTCACCGCATTGCCGAACGTTTTTATTTTCCCGGGATGCGTCGTTATGTAACAGAATATCTCAAGACTTGTGTAGAATGTCAACGCTACAAGCCGAGCAATGTGAAACCAGCTGGGTTGCTCCAAACACCAGTTCCGGCTCAGCGTTTTGAAGTTGTCGCCGTCGATCTCTTTGGGCCTTTACCCAAAGGACCTCTAGGTGAGAGGTGGATCCTGATAGTCGAGGACACCACAAGCAAGTGGGTGGAACTCTTTGCCCTCACCGAGGCCACGGCCATGATCTGTGCGAAAACATAAGTCAATGAAGTCTTCATGAGGTTTGGACTTCCGAGGCGTATGATTTCTGACAACGGTGTGCAATTTGTAGCCGATGTCATGCAGCACGCTATGTTTGTTCTGGGAGTCAAACAAAATCTGATACCTCTGTACCATCCAGAAGCTAATCCCGTGGAACGGAAGAACAGGGATTTGAAAGTCCAACTCGCCATATTAGTTGAGAAGGAGCACCGACAGTGGGCCGAAGCTTTGCCGTTTATCCGGTTCGCTTTGAATACTTCGTTGACCCAAGCAACAAAGCAGACTCCTGCCTTTCTTACTTTTGCCAGGGAATTGCGTTCGCCCATCTCTGTTCAAAGTGACCTTCGAGCGATAGTTGAGACCGAGAATTATGTCCCTCAGATCACACCTTATTTGCTCAAGCTAGCCGGTATTCTCTCAGATGCTAAGGAAAGCATCGAGAATGAGCAAGATAAGAGGAAACGCGTTAAGGACAAGACTCGTCAAAACGCCGAGGGTTATGTTCCAGGTGACTTAGTCTTGTTACGCGGTCATATATTAAGTAGTACTAGTAAGGGGTTCAGTTCAAAATTCGCCCCACGGCAAGATGGTCCGTATGTTATAACTAAGAAGGTTAGTCCAACTACATACATCTTGTCTCGTTGTGGTAGACCTGACGAAATTTTGGGGAAGTACCACACCAGGGATCTGCGTCGATACCACGCTCGTCAGGACGATCAGCCGGAGCCTGTATGTCCTAAAAGACCGCGCGGTCGTCCTCGTAAAAACCCTGTCGCGTAAGTTTTACTGGTGTTTGACCTGTCGTGAGGTCACCTGACTAGGTCAAAAGGGGGAGACTGTAACGCCGCCTTATATAGCATCGGTTCGCTCGCGCCTTTACCTACGTCTCCGGCGCCGCGAGTTTCGTTCGCTCGTTCCCCCGTTCGCCGCGCCAGTCCGCTTTACGCCGTCTTTATGAATACACGCTTTTGTGCAAGTACCAACCGACTATCATTCCGTGTCTCCCGCCCACAGTTGAATCATTTACAGTATTAATTTTATTACATCTACTACAGTACAGTACAGAACCTATGTAATACAAAGTACTAAGTAGGTTTAAAGGGAGCTTTGTATGCTATTCGCCAATTATTTAGTGCCTGTTAATTGCTGTGATCTTTAGCTGAGGTGACAGGAATGTTATTCGATTGTTTTATTAGTACAAAGTAACTGACATTTTGCTTTGCGAAATGCCACTCGAATAGGGATTCGATAAATTTTAACGAATATGATACGTTGCTGTATGAATAATTTGTATTTACAGTCATATTATAAGTATTCAGAGTTTGTTGATAGGACGTACTTTTGGCGTTAAAGTTTGGAATCTATTTTTTAAATTCAATGCAATTTAGTTCTAGAAATTGTTGTTTTACCTAGAAATCAATAATCTTCTTACTTTCATTCTTATCACAGATCTTTAGTTTTTCGTAGGTATATATGAAATTTAAAAGTTGAACTATATTGTACTGTGTTGAACTATATTAAAAGTAATATATATTGCTTGCTTTAACTGTTCAGGATTAACATTCGTCAGAAGCTCTTCATAATGTCTCAATTACTTCTCATACTGAACCCATACCCAGAGTAGCACTGAAGTAAATATATTTATTTCAAATAAGTACCTACTTTTTTGTTTAGGAGGGGGAAACCTTCAAAAGGTACCAGACGACGAGGGAGCGATGCCGGGTTATGTGGGAATATACTCAAACTCCCTCGGTGGCCATCCTCAGCGCTTGGTAAAAAAATAAGTACCTAATATTTGATATTTAAAAGAGTCAAATGCATCCCTTTGTTAATAAAACTTTGTTAATAAAACTTTGTTATTAAAAACAGTTACCTACGGGTCAATTATCGATTGCTATTAGGGTCTTTAATCATTATGGACCCAATGCGGGCGATCCACCAGATGTTCTCATGGGCAGGAAGCACTCTTAATTGATATCTGAGACCCCAATCAGAGGGACCATATGTAGACACAACAAATAAAATATTCGAAGTAATTTCATAAAACTATGGTGTTATTAGAGGTCATTAGTATTTTATTTTTACAATGCTATATTAAGCCTAGCCTTATAAAAATATTTATAGGCAGTATATAGGCATTATATGTTAGAGGCAATTTATATAACAATAATGTTAATAATGTTTTTATTGTTAAATAAACTCACTTCTTAAATGTCATTATTTTACGGTGCGTGGAATAATGATATAATATGACATGGAATGACTCTGAAAAGGGTTGAAATTATTTTTATGGGTTTTTGTCACTTGTAAACCCTTCACTCTAGGATTCGCATTCCCATAATATTAACATGGCTTTGAATGGTTACTATTGCGACCAATCTTTATTTTCACTAAAGTATCAAACGAGTATTCACTCCATGCAATGCAGTCCACTTGATTGTAAGGGGTTCTTGCTGCCCATGAACAACTGTTATCAACCACAAATAGGATTAGAGTCTTACCTGAGGTCGTAAACAAATGCATTGTTATTCCTGAGGATTAATTTCGAAATTTTAGTATCTTATATCTTTCTTACTAATACCTTTCAAACCAGAATACAGTAGCGCTTGACCACTTCTGTTGTAGTGGTGGTACCAATGAATCGAATCAAGATGGAGTAGCAGACGTGCATGCAGTCCACCTGATGGTTAGTGGTCACTGCCGCCCATAGACATCTGTAATCAACCCGAGATAGGATTAGATATTCCCACATGAGGTCGGCCACTGAATACTAAGCTGGAACGCCTCGGAAAAGTATGTCTCCCTTACCACACCCTTCAAACCAGAACACAGCAGCGCTCAACACTACTTTTATGAACCAGAAATAGGTGTGGCGGTGATGTCGCCAGAGTCGGATCACAAAGGGTTGTACCCAGCGTAGCAAAAAAATTCTAAGTCTATGGTTGTACCATCTTCAAACTCTTATAGATCTAATTCTTAACCCTACACATTTAGTGCATGTATTCATATAAATCTTACAGATGAGTTTAAGATCTATCTAATATCTACCATTTAAACGGAACAGCATGATCGCCGTGACTAACACGATTTTACTTATCTGTTATATCTGCCATTGCATCCCTTCACTTTCAGACCACTGGCATTTAAGTCATTTAAAAAGTGGCCAAGTGCGAATCGAACCCGCGCGTGGAGGATTCCGTACTACATTTTTTTACTTAGTGTTAATTTTATTATTATGGCAGACATAGTAGTACGAGTAACTTTTAAAGTTATGTGGACATTTAAACTGTCTTTCTATAACCGTTTAATATGTAATAATACCGACAGAAAATACCAATTTCTTGTTTGGACCTCTCTTTTATTTGTAACTTTTTTATTGTTAGTATTTGTTGTTATACTAATAACCACAGTAATACATACCACATTAATAAATTCAAGTATCTATCTATTACGGTTCAAAAGATAGAGCTATATGACAGACGGACAGACGTACAGATGGACAGACAGCGGAGGCTTAGTAATAGGATTCCGCTTTTATTCTTTGAGTACGGAACCCTAAAATTGGAACCCTATAACAGTTTACAACCTTAGGATACAGAACTCCACAGAGCAATTCATCCGTGATAAAAAATGCACTCGCTTGTTCAATCACAACATAACTGACCTTATTGCTCGCGAGTGACCTTGTAGCGGACGAAAAAACGGTGGCCACTCACTCGAACGTGACTCAGTTGAACAGCCGAATTGCCTGTATTACTCTTAATGCTTGTTGATTTTATTTAGTGTTAGCAAAAAGTGCACAAAAGGTGGACTTGCATTTTCTACGAGCTAACCTTCGGGCTGTGCAAATAATGAATATGCTACGCGAAAATAAGAAAAAAATTGTTGGAAGGAAAGAAAAACGATGTTGTATTAAAATAACTCCGTGTATTCATAATCCATGATATAAGCTGTCCTCAGCGAATCATGGCAAGCAGAAAAATAAGTCTAAATGATAAACTGACACACGTTAACGCACGCATTTTTAATGTCTAAATGATAATTGACACACGGAATTCTATTGTGTGGCAGAGTGTTGAAAGCGTTATTTTCATAATTCCACGTAAAGATTCCTTTCACTCATCCGATTGAAAATGAACCTTAGGTAGCTAATTGGAACATGAGTATAGGGTATGCCACGGACCTCGCTTTCGTAAATGTTGTAGCGTTTCTATAGAAGAACTTTAGGATATTACCTACAATGGGTCATAGTAACAAACTTTGACATCCAAGCTCACCGGAATAATAATTCAACAGCACAGCTCAACAGCAAGTAGGGTCATAATTTTAGGATTTTGTACAAAAGGGTAAAACCGGGAACCTATAACTAAACCTTTGCTGTCTGCCCGTCTGTCATCTCTTGAACTATGATACATTTACGCTTGTAGAGAACTGTGATAGATAGATTTTCGCAGAGTAAGTATGTATTGTTATGGCCTCGCTATAATATAATTTGTGTAACTTTGATGCTAAGTTGGTGCCCCCAAATTCTAGCAACCAATTAGTTAGCATACATTTTATAGCCGGTTTTGATAAAAATCATTATCCACATCAACATCGTAGCATATAAAACAAAATCACTGTTAACACCCGACACAAGATCAAAGCCTCTAAATCCAACTTTATCCCGCTACCTGTCCCATCCCTCGGGCCTATTCACGATCACTATCCCCTTTGTCAGTTTTTTGTGAGATTGAATTACGGGTTGTGAGGGTGCACCACCATTCGTCACAGCCGCATTCCAGCTAGTAATTTGGTGGCATCAAACATCAGTTGTTGTTAGTTGATAAATATCGTTTTGTGAAATTGTTGCCAAGTTGTTGCTTTTACCTAATCACAACAATTATATCTGAAAAGTATACATTGTCGCGAAGTACACAAGTGACAATTACCTATTATATAACTTTTTACAAATAAGAATAATTTAATAAAAGTAACGTTGAAATAAGAAATTACAAAATTTTCATGCATGAAATAAAGTCCCAAAGGAAATCCGGAAGTTCACAAAGCTCATAGAAGTAACTATTTTTTTCCGCGTTAAAATCCCGATCGCCCACAGTCTCTATATTAATAATGATCACACTCAGATAAAAGGCCTATGACCAAAATCAGAAGCGTTTACTTGCAGAACAACATAAGGTACAAAATAAAAAAGTTACAAGCACGAAATCAACCTCCTAATACTAACGTCAAATCGAACACAACTCTTTCAAACTTCCTCATACTTCCTGAACAACGCTACAATAATTCGCCATAGCTCTTATAACAACAAACAAAAAGCCTATTGGCAATTTTTATAATAACTTGGCGTTTGAACTACCGAGCGCCCGCACTGTCCGTTGGGTATCCATCAAGTCGGATCATATTTTATAATGCTCTATTCACTCGGATGAATGCCGTAGCACGGAACCCAACACCAGAAGCGTACTCAAGCTCCACACTTGTGGTAATAAAATTATCTCCGTTTTTATATTGTTGGATTCTTTTACACGAGTGTTTATCATTTTTACAGACGTTCCTTTACAGTTCTAAATGGTCACGAAGTTTAAATTTTTTAATGCTTTGTTTTTTTAAATCTTATTTTAAAAGGAACTTCAGCATATCTCAAAGTTAGAGAGAGAGCTAAGTAAGTTACTTTGACTTTATTGTTTCTTATAAGTAAAACCCATTATATTTGTGACATGTATTCCAACGCAAAACCCTATAAAGAGAGTTACGTTCATACGAGCGGCCTATTTTTAGATTTTTACATATATGTCTTCTTTAAGTATTAATAATATAATTATAACAAAATAATTTATTACCTATCATCTACATAGCATAATTCGTGAATCTTGTATGAGATCTACAAAATTAACCAAAATCGGACGCAGTTTGAGATTGGATAGACAACTTGGAGACTTTTCTAACCTAACTAACCTTAAACTTCAAGATAAATTGGCAGAAATAACAAAAATACAGACAGACAATTCAATTTGTTTGCATACAGTTTCATTGTCAACGATCGCGGATGAAAAACAGGATGCTAAACTGTTATGCGTGAGACTGCCCACATATTCACATTACACAAGGATACTTAACTGTTCTCACAACGGACCGTTAACCTTAATTAAAGATAAGTTACGACAGTTTAACCTCTAAACTAGATACTGTATGTAATTGTGATGGTAAACGAATTTTAATGACTTTATGTTGCGTTGTGCGGACCTACGACAGCGGTAAGTTGAAATATTAATGCTTATATTAGCTATAATTTGTAATGATTTTCATAATAGGAGCTGCAACGAGTATGAACAGTGATTGTAGGGACAGTCTAAGGTTCAAATTCAATGAGCCGCGATTATTTTCTTTTTCGAAATTAAACGTCTCTTGTATGTAATTAGTTATCACTATTTAATCCTTTGGCTTTGGTATTTACCACACCATGCCATAATTACATCTAATGGGTAAGCTAAGTAAATGATTCATTCTGTGCATATGCGCAGTCATAACAATTCATTAGTATGTCGGTACCTATCTCATACCATACTGACGCATTGTCCTTATCATTTTCGGAAGCATCTTATCTGACCATCATTAAGGATCTCGACATTCCAGTAGTGTTTGTAAGACTTCTAACAATAGATAGCTTAACAATAGGCAAATATTTACATAGGTATTCAAACAAAAGCTTCTTATAAGGTCTGAGTAAGAAAATGATTACTTGATGATGTTAATGATCATTCGAGGGGTTGGTTTCCTTAAAGACGGTAGCAGAGTCGCTACTTTTAAAATCGGCGATTCGCGTTTTGGCGATTGCATCGACGCTGCGACACATATTGGCGACTTGCTGCGTTTGGCTGCGGCGCGCAATGGACTGCATTAATGCTGCAACTGCACGTCACGTTCGGTTGCTGAATCGAATCTCCAGTGTTCTAAAAGCAGCTAAATCGTCGACCTATGCTAAAAAGTAATATCTGTTGGGGCCCTAATTATAACAATGTCCCTGTGCGCGTTCTTTCACTTAAAACGGAAGTCTAAATATTTGTGACATAAAAGTTCGTATGTAACAACCCTTAGGTAGCTATTTTCTCTATATTATATATAACTGACAAAGTTGATGACTTGACGGGTTCAAGGTTTGTGTTTTTTATAATAAGTAGGTACATATGGAAGAAGCCACAGAGCATGCAGTTCGCGTGATGCTAAATGGCCACTTCTACAGACGTCTGTGTTCAACTCCAGATAGTATTAGAATCCTATTTGTGGTCGGCAACAGATGTGATTTTTTCCTTAAAACAAAGTTAGTACGCCCCCGTCTTTCTCCCATACCACAGCCTCAAACTAGAACACAGCAACTACGTTATAAAGCACAGAGGTATATAAATAGCAAGCTAATGGTAACAGTGAGTAAGCGTGGTGGTTTTGCAAGAGAACGTTTACAATGTACATGAAGGACGCGAGGCGAGCCCGTGCCTCGACCTTTGCAACGACATTTCAAACCTATTATTAACGTCAAAAAGTTCCTTAGTGATCAGAGCAGTAATCTATGTTATTGGTTGTTCCTTGGTATATATATTTTTGTTTAATACTGGGTCCTCTTGCTATTTATGCTTTGTTTGGATAAAATTGAAGCTTGTCTTGCATCTGTTGTCCTGAGGTATTCCCGGAGCGCTATGACATGGGGCTCTTCAAAAAAGGCGCAAAAAGAGCTCTCCTTCAAAGCCGGCGATGCATTGGCGACTCCTCTGGTGTCGCAAATGTTCTAAGGCGACGTTGACTACTTTCCATAAGGTAACACGTCTGCTTTATGGTTAGGCTCAAATATAAAAAAAAATGTGATGGAGAGTGATCATTGGCGGTCATGGAAGAAGAATTAAGTTTTGAGACTTGACTTTTTTTACAAGTTATGTTTTTGGCTGTAGGTTTCCTCACGATATCTTTTTTCGAGTCATGTGATTAAAATATCTAATTATTTAAACTTAAAGAGCATCTAGTAAGTTTAAGAAATGAGAGTCAAATTCTTTATTGGTGTGAAAAATAAATGTTTCAAATTCGAACTACTACCAATTCCTGCTTTGGTGCTATGAACTCAAACAAACCCGGACTTGAACCGGACCTTACTTAGTGACAATAGTGCCAGGTTCTCACTTCAAACAATGTATCTTTGAGAACAATAATAATTATTAGTTTCTGTTAAGTTGTGCAATGTAGCTCATATCGGTCGCCTTCGAAGTATACATGAATCTCTTAAGAGACATTACGATAATGAAAAACAACGTTTAGGATAATACATTTCATTTATTTTTATATTAGGTACTTTTATAACAATACTTTTAACAGTCTTAAAACAAACGACTTAGACGACCGACGGTCAACGCCGTAGTCTACCGATATCTACAGTATTTACAACAAATTGTTCAAGCCATAGATATAAATCGTCAGACATGCCCTGCACTAATGCCACAGAGATCAACGAAATGAATGCTTACTCAATTTAATTTAAGCACTTTAATCGATATGTTTGATCCCCTTATTATTAATTCGAATAAGTCATAGCATAAGAAACATACTTATTTTAACTTAGAGCTGATCCACAAACATGATTCTTCTAGGATCATTATGGATGCTATGTACGTTAGCTTTTTCACTAATATTGTGAAACAATTGCGGAGATTGTGGCCGAGGGCACATCTAACGATTTACAAGTCAGGCGCAAGTGAGGGAGGCGAAGGCGCGCGGCGCGGGGTTGTTCGGCGCACTGAGGCGCTGCACGCTCGAGCAAGGCCCCGCGCCGCGCGCCACCGCCTCGAAGAACTGTCGCAAGTCGCTCACCGACCTCGTCGGGGGCGCCTGTAAGTCATGCAACGACGCCGCACGCCTCGGCGTCGTTTCCGCGACGGTCATCGGACGCGCTAGCTGCTCGCTACTGCGCGCCAAGCTACCACCGCTTTGGGATAAGGATTCGAATAGCGCACGCCGTTCCCGCACTGGAACGTATTGCGAGACAGCTTCGTGCGCGTTGGGAGAACACGATCTGGCGCGATTCTCTAGGGACGCAGTTTTTCGTCTTGCTGCTTCCATCGCAAATCTTCCCCGCTCGGCTCCACCGGCCGAACCCTCCCATCGCTTAAGATACCTATGTCGGCCTAAACCCGATTCTCCGAATCTCGTCGACCGCGGCAACGTGTGATGCAGCGGCGGACTCGCATTTAGCTTGCTGCAATTGTCGCATTTAATGACCTTGGCTTTCCGAACCGGCGCGTCTACCACGTCGATAGTCTTTAAAGCGTCGAGGGACAGTGAAAGGTCTAGACTGCGATCGGACGATGAGTCGTAGTCGTCGTCTTCTACGACGATGCCCTCGTCTGTTGCGGCAGGCGAATGATCTCTTCGAGATATTAGAGTTTCCGAGGAGGTCAGTAATCTCCGTCGAGCTCTCGGCGGCGGTCTAGGAGGACATGCGGGTGTATCCTGCTGAGGGGCCTCTTTCTTTGGGTCGCGATTTGAAGTATCTGCGGCGGATAGCACGTCCAAAAAGCGGACTTGTGGAAGTGGTGTCTGACCAAGTATTTCAACGCACAGCGCTCGCACCCACCTGGCGTATTCCGTCGCATTGGAAGCCTGCAACAAAAGAAACTAGAGTTACCGAATGTGAAAACAGAGACATTTCTATAGACACACAATTTATAGCTTCATCCGAAACGGGTTGGTTTGCAGTAATATGAATATTTACAATAATAGACCATCCAGAAGCCAGAGGGGCTGCGTTAAGCTTTTGCTCTGACGCATTGCTATTATTTTTTACAGTCATTTTAAACTGCTGCTCCCGTTTCAACGTGTTTCCTTTACGTGTCAACACCTTCGCATTCTAGCCCTTCTTATGGTAAATAGACCCATCAAAAGGTCGTGAATCACAAAGGGCAATGATTTACGGGTGTTTCGCTTTATTGAGGTCTATTAAAGTGAGCGAATCGTGAGAAAGGCGAGTTTTGGAGGGGTCCAACGTCTTGCAAGACGACGCTCCTTTTCTATTCACACACGTGTACATATTATATTACTTTACCTACACACGTACGATCAACAGCTGACCTACCTACTTATGCCTAGCGATGGATTCAAAATAGTAGAGCTTATAGAAATAACCGTTAAATGTCAAATAAGATAGAGACGTTTCTTTAAGAATACCTGTACCATTAACACGATTTTTTATTTTCGTTTAAGAACTGGTTTTATATTGCCTGACAACTCATGTTTATTCGTTAATTTCGTTTTGCACTCAAAAACCTTACAGTAGTGAGAATTGCCTCAGACAAACTCTTATCTCTACATTATATATGGAAAAAGACCGCATAAACAATACACTGGTACTGTGTTATGTGCGTCAATTGATTATTACATGCAATAAAGATGAAGGAAAATATCGTAAGGGAAACTACATGTCTCAGGGTTCTTTAAGAAAGTTCTTAAAAGCTTTGTGAAGTCTATCAATTCGCATTTGGCTAGCGCGGTATGTAAAATAGATTAAACATCTCGTTAACTCGTGAGATTCGTGCCCAGCTGTGGGACAGTAATGACTGACGACGAACTACACTTCTATATAAAATAACATAATATTCCTACACTTCTTTATAAATACTAACTACGTAAAATCCTTTTCAACAAGTAGGAGCTTTAATTGTTTCCTAAAACAAAAAGTGATTAATCAATCAGATAGCGTGCGTAACGTATTATCTCTAACGTGTATGTGTGGGTGTGGGTGGAGTGCTCACGTGTAGCTACGGGTCATTGTCTATCGATGACAATGCCTCATAAATAATTAGCATCGGATATTGTTGATCTATATGTTACGTGACTCGCGGCAATGTGTTTGTGATAGGGATGGCGATCTGAGATCGATTAATCGAAGAATCGATTTTATTGACCAAAAAATCAATTAGTTTAATCGATCTCTAGTAATGTGTCGTTTCAGGGACTCGATATTTCATCCTAGAAAACCGAAATTCGATATTTTCGAAGTTGATTGAATATTACCCAATATGTTATTGACATTTTTGCCGTCGGAAACGTATCTCAGTGATTGTTTTGTCCTGACGAGTTCTTTTTTGCTAGCTACGCCCTGAAAAGATCGAAATCGATTTTCGGAAAATCGATTCTTTAAGCCTCGATTTTTGTGTGAATCGAATTATCACACTTCGATTCGAATCGATCGCCATCCCTAGTTTTAGAACGAACTAGTTGTAATTATTATGTATCTAAGACTTAGTAGGAAATAATGTTTACGTAACTTAGTATGATTGTATATTTATGATATATGTGATTGGTTTTTTATCGACTTAAAGCAGCAATTGATCTTACGCCATCTCTTATATGAATGATGTTGAGTATAGAGAACCTAGAGAGATTGATCAAACTTAAATAGTACAGGAAACTTATGCGAAGTAATCTTACATTAAATGCAGGAATTTTACGTAATATTACGTAAAGCAATTTCTACCCCAAGATAAAGATTTTGAATATGGTATACCCATGATGAGATAAATTTCTAATGCGTATTACACATATAATATTAGATGATTAAAATTTTAAATCAGGACTCGAACCCCGGACCTCCACGGTGAGAGGACGTTTTTCAATCTATTAGGCTATCACTGCTTTGTTTCTTTAGCCTATTAATAACTATATTGCAGCTGTAAAGCTTTACTTAATTAAATAACATTCAATCTATAAAAGCTAACAAAAACTTTGATAACGTTGCGATATAAAAGCTAAGATATTAAAGTTATTTTAATTAATCCCGCAGAGGGTAAGAATGCGAAATATGACACATGTGTTGCGAGCTTACACGTGCACTTAGAAATGATGTTAATAATAGCATAGTAATTTCAAAAGTGCTATTGCACATCGAGGATGGTGTAAAATGCTTCTACTTTTAATGGTTTGTTCTAGAGCTTTTTGTTTTTTTATATATAGCTATTTCTGCTTCAAAGTGTTGGTATTTTATTGAATACTAAAGCATTATAAGTCCACAAGGATAGGAACGCATCTGTCTTATTTGCGGCAGTATACATTTATTTTTCCCTCACATCTTACCTATATTTAAATTTTAAAGCATTTGTTTTGAACGTATTTGAGGACAGTTCTGACGTCCTTACTTTTAGTAAGTCAATGTTTACATGTATACCATGAACATTGTAATTCTTGTATCTACATAGCTATTTTTTATTGTATAGGAGTAACAGACAAGCACGCAGTCCACCCGATAGTGGCTACTGCCGCCCATGGGCATCTGTAATCAACCCCAGATAGATGAGATCGGCCACAGAAGCGTCTCTACCCCTGCGGAAAAATATGTCTCCCTATGTGTGTATGTATTTCAACATCAAGTATATATATGCATTCTTTTCAAGCGTAAGTTCTGTTATAAGAACATCAATTACAGTGACTTCACACCTTGTTTCATCACCTCTAGATAAGGAATGACGATAAACAAGTCCTACAACACCAATTACTGTGACATGATAATTGTTCGTAATTAAGTAATAAGGTGTCAATATTTACATAATTAATTTGAGATAATAATACTCCGTATTCCCTTGCTTTAGTATTGTATTGTGGTAATCGGGTAGTATGTTTAATAGTAATAATTTCATGAACTATAAAGTCACTTGTCAGGTACAAACATTATCGTAGCTATTATTTTAGCCCACAGTATTTTTCATCATGTATTATCAAGCTTTGAATTATTATTATCACTTTTTATGTAAGTTTATATTGGACGTTATGAAAATTTCGTCATAGTTAATGTGACTCGGCAGAAGTAGGGCCACATTACTATAACGAAATTAGAATATAAATTCTAAGACGGAAATGAAATGATATAAACGCATATTATTATAGGTGACATACACCAAATGTTAAATAACAAAATCGTAACTTTTTCCGTGTAAAAGAAACTTGCATTTATGTTACACTAGCTGACCCGGCAAACTTTGTACCGCCTCAAAATCTATTTATCAAATATATTTCATATAAAATATAGCCTATGTTACTCGTGGATAATGTAGCTTTCGAATGGTGAAAGAATTTTTAAAATCGGTCCAGTAGTTTTTGAGCCTATTCGTTACAATCAAACAAACAAACAAAGTTTTCCTCTTTATAATATTAGTATAGATTTGTCCTTGCAGAACATAAAGAAAAGTATAACATTTTTGCACCGCTACAGTTTCTTGAAGAATAACATTATAGCACTATGCAATAACGTGGATTTACATTGAACTATGCAACACGACACGTGATTAGCACACGTGACCGCTCTCGTGTTTCACCGTTATTTTCTATTATTGTTAAACTATTGTTGCCTGGACAAATGTTTGAACTTGGCATCTGGTGATGTCGAAATGGCGGCAATGTGTTTAACATTAAAAAATAACTTTTTGTATGATAAAATTGGCTATCGATTGAAATATGTAAAATTTAGGCCAACTGCATTTTTAAATTGTTTACGAATTATTTGCCTTTACTATTGAACTTTAGTAGGGAATATTGTTTGTCTATTACTATGAGATAATCACGGTAATCATTTAGAAATTAATTATCACTTGCTAAAACGGTGAAGGAAAACATCGTGAAGAAACCTGCATATTTGAGATTTATAAAAAAAAATATCTCAAATGTGTGTGAAGTCTACCAATACGTACTTGGCCAGCGCGGTGGACTATGGCCTAATCCTTCTCATTCTGAGAGGAGAACCGTGCCCAGCATTGGGACAATAATGGGTTGATGATGATGAATCACTGGACCCCTGATATCCAACAGTATTTCTTTACGTACAGCATATTTCTATTTTAGTATTACCTATTACAGATTTCATATGCGTTTTAGGCGTTGCATATTTTAGTATTGGGTATTTTACAAGCCATTATTGTGTTGTGCCTAAACTTAGAATTGCTTTGTGTAGATTTTATAGATTTGGGCTTCTTAAGCAATCTTAAGAAGTTATCAATTCTACATATATGTACGATAGGTACTCTCTAGGTATCTTGTTGATAGCTCCGGTCAAACTTATCTAAATGTCAACCATCAGTTCTTTATCTGACGTGTAACGCTATCGAGCTAAGCACGTTTTAGGCTATGTGATATCATGATGGAATTTAGTTATTGAGGATTTTTTATTGTTTTCCTTAAGTGAAAAGCTACAAATTTGTTTAATTTTAAGAAGTTCCCCATTTCATAAATAAAGGGTGTTACATGTCGGTGTCGTCACCCACAGTGGCCATCCATTATTTATTACAGATATGTTGCTGTCTCTAACAAATAAGCTCGAATCCCTCTCGTAAGCATGAAGCTATGCCTTGCAACCAGAATACATCATTGATACATTTTATTGCTTTTAAGGCAGAAATACCTCCACCAAGTGGCTTTGAAGTATTTGAATGGTACAGGATGGTCAAGGTGTTCTATTGATGATTGCAGACCCATGGCAAGCAGTTGGAAACAGTATGGCTGCCAGCCAATAGCATTTAATTCCCTTTAGAGTCGTTTACACATGTCCATGGTATATCAACTAGCTTTTCCATACACGTGATATGACTAACTGTCACACATACAACACGATACACACCTGAAACGTGGCGACAGATGAGTCATCGCGCAACCTCGACAGCTCGAACGCGTTGGGCAGCGTGGCGGCGCGGAGGTGGAGTCCCCTGAGGGGCAGCCTGGCCGCCGGTCCCCTGGGCACCGTCCCCTGCCGCCACGCGAGCAGGCAACCACCACGCACCGCCGCCTGCACCCACGCCCACGACTCGTCGTCATCGTTGTAATACTGACGGAGGACCCCTGAAAGAAACTGGTGGTGAGACGTTTGCTTGGGTTTGTCGTATGACTGTTTATTTATTTATTTATTTATTCATTCTTAATATACCTAAAATATGGTATAAAGGCGGACTTAATGCTATGAGCATTCTCTAGTCAACCTTTAGGTCAAACAGAGATCAGCGAGGACGGTATTGATATAATTAAATATAAATAAATTTACTAAATAAAATATTCAACAAAATAAGATATATATTGTACGTATAGATGTATATAAACAGTAATTTAATAAACATATAAATGCAGAAATAGTGAAAAAAGAGAAAAAAAAATAAAAGAAAAAAAGTAAAAAATAAAAACAAATACAATTAATTGTAATAAATAGATAAAACTAAATTAATTTAATTCCCCAGATGTTGTCTCAGATAGTATTCTGTGACTTTTGATTTGAATGTCTCCCTGTTCAGAAGTTTTTATGTCGCTTTTATTTATTTTCCTGGTATTCAATTACAAAAGTAGGTAAGTATGCAATCGAAACCGGTAGGTAAGTCGATTTTACGCTATATATAATTATAAAAAATAAAAACTTAAAATGTATGTTAGTCCAATAACTATACAATAATAAGGCATTATTGAGATGATCTGATAAAATATTGAGCAATTCAAGGAAAGAAAGAAAATTTTATTCGGATAATAAATTGCATAGTTAACTCAAGCTTGAGTTAAAACGGTTTGATTAGACGATTTTAATTGGTCTGTAATAGAAGTGGAAGGTAGAAAGTCGAACTGCAAGGACTAAGGTTTAAAGTGTCGTTTAATGTAAAAATTACCAAATATACACACAAGAATATACACATTATATATTACCTACATTGTATATTTTACACCAAGGCCACACTTTGTTGTTGTAAGGCAGAAACTGCTGTGGTATTAGGACAAGGTTTGAAAGTAACTTCACGATAGAGTTCGACAAATGATCAAAATACACAAAAAAGTCCATTACCTATCATTTAGGAGGTCGTCACGTAGAGTGTATCAAATAAATATGATTTCACGAGAGGAAACCAACCAGCTCAGCCACTTAAAAACGTTGAAGAGAAGACTTTGACTATACTGTCAAAGTCAAATATTGACTATACTTTCAAAGTCTTACATTAAGAACATTGTAGGTAGGTAATTGCAAGAAATTAAATCTTATATATAAAATTCTCGTGTCACAATGTTAGTTACCGTACATCTCCGCAACGGCATTACAGATTTTCACCAAATTTTATATGCATATTCTACTAGGCGACTATCTATTTTTCATACCCCTAAGTGATAAGGGTTGTTCACCCTTAACATATTTTTGTTTATATGGCAAAACAACGTTTGCCGGGTCAGCTAGTAACAATAAATAATTTCATATATTTTTTTTATTAGTTCCTTAAAATCATACAGACTTTAACAAACACTTTAGAGTAACAACTTCCGTAGACGACGCGAAAAGTTGTAACGTCGATAACCCCTTGTTTTGTCTGAGATGAGAGAAATCTCGTAAGAGCTAAGGTCAACAAACGTTCACATGGACAGCGGTGTGTGAAAATTGATTTTTTTCACGCGATCTCTTCCCACGTCCCCACATTGATATATAATTGCATCGGAGAGAAATGGAAAGTTTTAATTTGCTGCCATCGATCAATGCACTTGTCGTTACCATCTTAGGAGCATCTGGTTCTAACTCTATTAGTACTTAAGTATGTAAAAAGTATCAATTTTAATATGGGACTTCGTTTATTTTTAACATTAGCTAAAGTTGGTTTTATTTTACAATTTTCTTTTACACTTATCGTGTCGACAAAAATGGGTATACCGGTCATATTTTTAATATCGCGTAACACGAATGATCTAAGAAAAGAGCAATTTATTTTTAAAAGATACTATTTTTTGTTAAATATTTTATTTTTTGTGGGCAACATAATGCAATCCAATTAATTTCGTATGTTTCAACAGTAAGTTTGATTGGAACGTAACAGAAACATTAAATTAAATCAATTGTAATACAAAACAATACGAAAATAACAATAACAATGTAATCATTAACTTATTATCTTAATTAAAAGGCACGGAATAATAACAATAAAAACGTAAACATTACCTCGTACCTTGTATATCGTGGTTATGTTAAAGTGAAGTTCTCCATTTCCCACTTACAGATAGTGCTAACCTTACAAAAAATGTCATAAGTTTTCCCATCAAGAACTCAGCCACATATCGACTCTGTATCTTATCAGCTACAAGAAATCTAAATCGAATGTTTTCCCCACAGGGACAAGTAGTAGAGAAAGCTGTGGAAATCGATAGAACTCAACACACGCCCGCCGACCGATCGAAGAGTGAATCTATATGATAATGGAAGGGGGTGTGATTGACACGCGAGGCGAAAATCCCTATCTAACATATTTACATTTTTATAGCCTTAAATTGATAGCAATTTTATATCATGGCAATAAGTTGGAAATACAAAATTTTCTTCTTTAAAAGTTCAAGCAGATATTCTCCAACTAAAAGACTTTATAATTGTCGAGTTAAGATTAAACTATACCTTTTCAATTTCGATTAGTTTATGTCCGTTATTAATATCATACCAATCGTTCATTGTTTTGGTTACCAAAGAGCGACATTGTTCTGGATACATCTCTGCATTTAATTATGTAAAATTTCGATAATTGGTAGGCAAATTTTTGATAGATTAAATATTAATACCGGGCGGTGGCCGATACTTATAGGTTACCTACGGAAATAATTAGAAAAAATAAATATCTTTTTAAATAAACTGTTCAGACAATTATTGATGTTAAATTATTGTGAAATCACAGATAGATTTTAAAGATAGCCTTTAATCCCAGCAATATAAAGTCAGACTAATCTTACATAATTCATATTTTGATGTCTATAATAGTAATGGTCAACAGCAGTGTAAAACGCTGCTGTGTAAGGGAGACATACTTTTTTGAGGAGTTACAGCTTAGTCCTAAAGGGTAGCAGCACATTTGTGGCCGACCTGAGGAATTTAATTCTATCTCGGGTTGATTACATATGTCGTATTGATTACATATGGGCGGCAGTAGCCACTTACCATCAGGTGGACTGCATGCTTGTCTGCTACTCCTATGTTATAAGAACACAAATATTTAACACCTCGTCTTTATGTATCTAATGGCTTCGTTACAATTAAGTAATCTACACTTAAATAAAATTATGTAAAGTCTGATTCATATATTTTACAATGTAAATGAACCGATGAATGACCCGGTTAGGTTTCGCATTGAGATCAATGAGATCACGAGCATAATTAGGTATCGCGTTTAGTATGCGAAACTAAGTCCTTGCACTAGGTACTTTCAATGAGAAAATATACACAAAAAATGGTAGTTTATTATGTTCTGGTAGGTATATTTCATATGGCTCGCGCTTTAGAATCTTATTATAAAGGTATTAAGAACTTTTTAATCGTCATGGACGTTTTGTTGTAACTGTTCTTTGGAAAATTAGTTGCAATGTAGGTACTTATTTGGAAAATCAAATGCACCTAATTGCCATGTAAAAGCATACATGCAGTTTTATAGCAAATAACCCAAGCTGCCTTCTAGCTGTTACTAAAGCAGCTCTCAATACTACTTCGAATCATGTTCAAACGTTTGTTTGTAGGAAAGCTTGATACACTAATCATTATTCCACTAAACGACACGAAGAACACGACAAAGATATTTTGTAACAAACGAAATATATAGAAGTCACTAAACGAGAAGTACACAAATTAAATGACAGACAAATAAATCAAGCTGGTGATTTAGCTCGCAAAATGCCTAGAATTCTCCAAAGGCCAACAAGTTCCACATAACGCAGGCTGTCGCAACAGAACTATTAACAGTTAATATAATTGTCTTTGAATTACAAATTAAAATTCAAATGGATATAATAACTTATGTAACAGTGATAGGGTGAACTAAAGGCGTCGGCCTCGATATTTGTGCATATTTTTTAACATTTGCATATCGATTATTCCAGTTATCGGAATTGTAGTTTAGGCCTTTTATGAGAAAAATCGAGGTCGTTGGTGTGATTTTCACTAATGTGAAGAACACAATATGTAAGTAGAATTAATGTAAAAACAATAGCAACTTTTGAAGATCAGTGATATCGTTAAAACCGTATTGTAAAAGAAGGAAGAACAATATGGTGCTAAGCCCAGAAAGGCATAGTTTCTACACTTCATAGTGGAATTTAGGTATTGCTTTCAAATATTTTAAAACTGAGAAAAATATTACTTACTTATTACTGCTGTGTAACGTATATTTACAAATATATAAAAGTAAAGTGTCCATGTGTACGTAAAGTTTATATTTGGCGAAAACGTTTCTTAAGTCCTAAAGAAATGCGAAAAAAACTTTTTTGTCATATTTTGTTCATATAACTTTTTTCTTTATTGGATTTTTCGTTACCCTAAACTTTTAGGGAGATCCATCAAGGTGACATTAGGGAAGGGTAACGCCTCCACGAGACCTTTTGTTATGTCACATATTTATCGCAAATATGGTCTCGTGGGAACAAGTTTTTCAACTCTCGTAATGTATAGGTATGTATAAAACTTTTTGCGTATTGATCGGAATCATTTTAACGTCCCTAGCGTAGTTAGTACATGAATATATAGGTAGGTACGTATGTTTTGTAGTAGAAAAAAAATACGCTGTGTACAGTCTACCATAAGTTATAGGTACTAAGATTCGCTGTATGACGGGTATCGATGCTACACACACCGAAAGAGTACACAAACACCCAGACCCAGAGGATAAATGTAAATCTGCCTGGAAATCGAACACAGAGTCCTCCGAGTGTCACGATCGGTAGTTATTGTGAACGCTCTACCATGCGGGTCAGCTGCGAGAATTCTTTACCTAGCCTCAAATACGTAATGTTAATTGTATTACTTCTAAATATATATAACTCAAAGGTGACTGACTGACATAGTGATCTATCAACGCACAGCCCAAACCACTGGACGGATCGGGCTGAAATTTGGCATGCAGGTAGATGTTACGATGTTGGCATGCGCTAAGAAAGGATTTTGATCAATTCTACCCCCAAGGGGATAAAATAGGGGATGAAAGTTTGTATAAATCTTTTTGGTTAATAACATTACTTCGAAACGCGAGCGAAGCCGCGGGCAAAAGCTCGTTTAGAATAAGAGACAATGATTTCTAAAAAATAGAAGTGATTCCCTTGGATTCGAAGTCCAAGAGGTTTCCAAGAGAACCCCAAGAGTAAAATGTAAGACATTCATGCCACTAAACTGCCAGTAGTTAAATGATAAACATTTCGACAAAAAGTGGAGTTGGCTGATCTGCGAATTAAGATATCGATATGCTATCAATGTTATTGAAAACCTAACGAACCTAAGACTCATTCTCTTAAACGAGTTAACTTGTAACAATTCGCTTACATTCTACTATAGAAGTTACGTCGTTACTACAGTTCATGGCCATTTTAGTGGCCAGTGAACCAGGGAACACAAATTTTATTGTTATTACGGTTATGACTGTATGCTGTCCAATGGCATGGTATCGACCTCAAAGTGGTGTATAAAATTTTACGACAACTCAACTGAAAGCTCATTGTGCTAGGTTACCTATTTCGATAGTATTAAGCAATGTTTTGTTTATTTAGATCTTGTTTAACAAATTTAAACTTATGGAAAGTATACAAATACATTTACGGTCCATTCAAAATTAAGAAGTTCTACCATTTATTGTTATGGTTTTGTAACTTAATATTCCCCTACCTACTTTCCTTATTTGTCCTTTTCTCTTTCCCATGCATAGGTTGTCTGGAAGAGATCGCTGCTTAGCGATAAGGCCGCCTATTGCATACTGTTTTAACCTTAATTAATACTACTATTAAATTCTACTGTAAGTGTGCAATAAAGAGTATTATATTCTATTCTATTAGTGTATAGCTTAATTCTTATATGCTTATTCTTTAGTAATATAGTAATACTTATAATCAATCATTACCAATTATTTTCCTATCAAAGTTCCAAGCTTAACAAATATTGCCTATAAAAATAGTCAAATTTCAAATTTTGGTTGGCAAGAATTGGTTAAGACTCATTATTATTAACGTATTATTAACGGATTGTACTGATTCAAACTCTTAGAACCATTGGTAAAATTGGACTTTAGGGGTAAAGTCTTCAAAATAGGTGAAAATAAATATTATTAAATTTTCAAAAAGCTTAGGCATGTGGCCAGCAAAGATATCCTCATCATGACTTACAAAGCGTTAGCACAATCAATAATAAGCTATGGTATACCGGTGTGGGGTGGAGCAGCTAAATCACACCTAATTATTCTTGAAAGAGCTCAAAGAGCACTACTAAAAGTAATGTTTTTCAAACCCATTCGTTACCCGACGTTTGAACTTTATAACTCGCTACTGCTGCTCGCTACTGCTGCTGCTGCTGCTAACTCGAACTGCTTACGACACGCCAAATGTATATCTTAAATTGTATTATGAAAACACATCAACAATTACCGTATACTCCTCAACTTGCATCTAAACGTAGAAAATTCGCAATCTGTAGCGCACAAAACAAGAAAACTAAATTTAGGCATATACAATTTACATCCCAATCTAGTCATCTTTATAACTCTCTGAATAGCAGACTCAACGTTTACCCACTGACACGTATAAAATTAAGACACTATATAACAAAATATCTACTAAGTTTAAATTACAGTGAAACTGAAAATCTAATTTATTAACTATATATAATGATATAAAATAATCACTATCTATAGTATCTACTAATAAGAAACGGCAACAAACTAGTTAACGTTAGGTACACAATCTTACACACACACACCCATACACACAATACACATCACTCAAACTCACATCCTCACACACACACACACACACACACACACACACACCACACATACACTCACACACGCACATTCAAACATCACAAACGCACGGTGGATATATCAAACTTTGTTATTATTTTCTAATATTATAAGTTGATTCAATTGTATTCTAGGAGGTTTGAGCGGGGTACCCAGTAATACGAGTTGTACTCAGTACAGGGGCCCTGGCAACGTTTTGTAATGTATCTGTGAATCAATAAATCATTTTTTCATTTTTTTTTTTTCATTACAACAAATATATATATAATTTCCTAAACCATATGAAAATTGTATATTAAACAATTATACGAAATAATACCTAGTTTGTTCATCTGATATCCTCATGGCATTGTAACGAGCGTAACGATAAACATATTTATTTGCTAAAACAAAACCCCTACTAACGGTCTAGCCACGAGCCAAACAAAACAGGACAGGTGATCACACACCACATCGGTTAATGATAAAGGTGTAACAATGTCCAGTGCCCAGATGCTCCATTTATCCCATTACATCTTCCGTTCACTGACAGATGTTTCGATTAACGTACGTGGTCTAATTTCAAGCGGGGTGTGGAGTAATGCCCCCTACCGTGTAAGTATTATTTAATTGGAATACAAAAGTTTTTTTGTCAAGTTTTAGTAGTAAATGAGCAAGCGGTACGACTAGTAAGTAACTGTCGCCAGTGGACATCGATAAAGAATCCCAAATAGGATCGAATTCTTCTTATTGTCGGCCACGGCTTGGTTCTTTGAGGATTAAGTTCGAACATCTAGTGTATGTGTTGTATATCCCTTTATAACTATGTATAATTAAAACACAGCAACGTTTAACATGCTGTTATAAGACAGAAATATATTCGCAATTTATGATACCTTTGTTTCATTTTATTATGTAACGGGTACGGGAAATATAGGCAATAAAAAAACGCATATCGTGAGTACCCGTTACATAATAAAATGTCTCAATTCCGCGATAATTTTAGTTTAAAATCATATACCTTTGTTTGTTATAGAATCATATATAACTCAAAAACTATATTCTGCAATACATCATATTTTTAGGAAATTACAGTAACACGCAATTTGGCGCACCAGAATAAAGCTCAGTTGATTTACGCTACTACCATTGAATAACTATAGGTACAATTTTACATGTTAAGTAGTAGGTTCATAGAAAGAAACTGTATATAGAAAAGTGGGGGAACCAGTCCGACACAATTTTACCAAATGCACTTCTTAGTACCTACTAATCCATATAAAACAATTGCTTAATCCTTACTAATATTATAAATCTGAAAGTAACTCTGTCTGTCTGGTTGTCTCTTCTTCACGCCTAAACCACTGAACCTATTTTAATGATATTTTGTACAAAGATAGTCCAAAACCCGAGAAAGGACAAATGATAATTTTTATCCCGGAAATCCCACGGGAACTAGGAATGGCAATATAAGATTGATTAATCGGCGCATCGATCTTTTGGACCAAAATGTCGATTATTTTAATCGATATTAGTATGGATTGAATCGTAAACTATGCATTTGATCAAGTGATGATCTTTAGCAAAGTTGTTGTCCATGAGCCCACGAAGGTTTCAGAGTTGGTACGACAAATTTTCGCCAGATCGCGCCACTATCATTCCAATGAAGGTATGAATTTTCAGTTTTATGTAAGTATGTTAGTATGTCATATTATTTTCTTTTAAACGCGGGCGAAGCCGCGGGCAAAAACTAGTTACTTATATAGTTAAACTCATACCTATTTACGGTAAACTATACCCAAGTTACAAAACGTATCGTTTTACACAATTTGTTCGAGCCAGGCCTCGAACGCGTGACCCGATCCCAATAACAACGCAACGTTAACCCAATTCCCCTTTGTTTACTATTCTATTATTGGAGTTGTTATTGATTATGATTCATTAGTTATTAGTTATTAAAGGGTTAAACAGTTATATCACTATCACATAATTCGATTGGGTAATTACTGTTGATGTGCTCTAGTAGTATTGCTTGTAATCATTTATTAAACAAGTGATTAGTTAATACTTGATGATATAACAGTACCAATAAGAAACGTTGCCTTGTAAGTTTTCAGATAAAGTTTGATGGATTCGTTTGTTATATGATAGGAACTTATTGTAATAAGTTTTTGGATGGTTGTCGTTGAAAATAACTATTTTGCTACACGAGAAGCAGATAACATACCAAAACTGGTATCACTTTTTAAATTAAAACGCGTGTGATAGATCGGCTTTCGTGTTATATTAGACGTGGCATGGCATATGTTGCGGATTGCAAGAACTTTGCGGGGACAAATATATTATTCAACGGTTTCCTACTTTCCTAACATAACTGTTCTAGACGTATCCAATATCTTTGCTTTAGGGATACTACTGCTTATCTTCTTATAGCGCTTTACATATATTATAATTACCGTGCGACAGGCTGATGGGCCAACTAATTAGAGTTTAACTTAGTCAAAGTTAAGAAATCATTAAATGATTTTAATAACAACATTACTGTATTTTTTGTAATCAGTATAATATTTAATTTTATATTTTGTTTAGAAACCTACCACCTACTACACCAGTGGCCTCACGGAGACGAACATGAATCATTTCTTCATTGTTATAACATTATCTGTATGACGGTATAAATGAATTTAAATACATGTGCCATTCAACTCAACTCAATGTCATGATAATGTAACCCCAAATTGCTAGTACGTAGGTTTTTAAAAGGCATACGTTTACATGATCCTTTTTAACTTACACCGAATGGAATAGAATGCAAAGACTACTTTTAGCAATGTTTGGCCATGTACCGGCTATAACCAATAACGACGACTACCTTCAGACCATCTACACCTACTCGTATATAAGGACTATTTTAGAAGGTAAAAATAATAACGTAGATGAAATTTACCTATATCACTTGCACTTATTATCCATAGTAATCTCGTTATGGACAGTATTAGACAGAGGATCAAAATTTCGAAAGCTCAATTGTGATGGAAAGTACCTAAGTACCAAGGACACGTATTACCTTTCTTTTTAGTAGCAGTTTTAAGAATGCAAGTACTGTACTTGTTCATATGAGTAATATCAGTTCTCGCTTATTCATTCTAAGTTAATCCTCATTCGCCAAGAATGGATACTTCACTGCGATTCACTGCAAATCCTTGATCGATTTGGAGTTAGAAGCTATGTACTAATAGACAATTTTATTTGATTCACTGGATTTCGTTTCTTTTCGTATCATTTGAATTTCAGTTTAAATAAAACATTCAGTTTAAAATGTTTTAATATAATATAAAGATTGATATGTTGTAACGTCTACACAAAAAAATATATTTCGAAAAGATTGAACGAGACCGTTTTATTAAAGAAAAACGTAGAAATTAAAGTGAATTATTTATTTACTAACTCTAAATAATATTTTATTTACTTATATTACACAATTTATGCCACTTTAATTTTCGACATACTTAATTGAAGACCTTGTCAGTATTGTAATAATTATTTATAAATTCATATTTATATAATGCAAGTCTTATTTTAAAGTTAACATCTAATTTGAATTTAAAATAGAAATTATTTTGTTGTGAAACAGTTTCAATGTTAAACAATTCTTTATGATTCTACAGCGATAAAATCGCTGCATTTAGTTCTACTTTAGCAGAAGTGTTAAACGAACGCTGTGTTATCATAAGGATATGGTAAGACACATAGACACACGAAGCTTTTTGATTTAGTTTTCAGGGGAGCAACGTATTTGCGTCCAACGTTAAACGTTATGTAGGATAGAACTATATTATAATTCTATTTGGATTGGATAACACATATCCGTGGGGAAAGACATTTTATACCTACGCTTTTCTTAAAAAGAAATGTTTGTCAAAAGTTAGTTATAAAAACTGCAAACACATGTGTCACTTATTTAAAAATGAACGAATTGTAAGTAGTACCAAAGTATGTTCGAAACGTAACCGCCACTTCCCGCCAAATGACTTTTATTTTTAATCTGTCCTGTTTTTTATTTTCCACCAGTTTTGATGGCAAGGTGAATGACCATACAGCCAAATTTCAGTACTAAATTGTTAGGCTAATTACTTTTGTGGTTAGTCATACTGTGACAAAAAGTGTGTCGGTGTTTTATTTACGTTTGATACCCACGTTTGAATATCGTTTGCATAATTATTATGTGCATTAATTATTGTATCGTCTTTACTATTATACTATAAAAAGGTTGTTCATGTTTTTAATCTGTTTAGATATATATATTATAAATCATTATAATTAGGCCACTTACGTACGATTTACTAGATTTACAAACCTACCCAAATATTTACCTAATTAAAATTGGTCCACGAAGTACGAAATGTGCCTATTTACTACTTAGTTGATAATTAAATTCATTTAATCTTATTTTAATGAGCCACACGTAAATATTGTTTACAAAAAGTAGAGATAATTTATTATAAACAATGAAGTTGTAGGTACCTACGTATCAGAATAAAAATAAACGTTGATATTGCTGGTGTTACAAAACCAGTTTATTATTACGACTTGGATTAGATAATACTAAGTAATACATTGGAAAATGTTACAATTGAGTAAAAAGTAACGTAAATAAACAATAAGGAGTTAACTAAGCGGTATTGGATACTTGAAATGGTCTAATAGGACGTATTAAAATAGTTAACGAACCTGATATCCTAATGTCTGGGTCAGCCGGTGTTGGCACAGGGCCAGGAGTAAGTTCAGGTCGTAGTTTCCTCAAGCCAGCCACCACCCGCGGCGCCGGCGACTGCTCCCCCACAAGCATCGCCTGTCACCACAACATCGCACCACCAAACTTTTCACAAGAACACTCAATTTAACATCACATCCACAGAAACCGTCTAAAATCCAAGCGACTGTGTCACTAATTTGTCAAAACAAACGGTTGTCAACTGTCAAATTATAATTATTCAAAATTCAAATTTGATTGTTCGTTATATTTCGCGCGAAACACATGTTGACGTTCGTAGCGAATCGTTTACTAGCGGCAACCAACTAGCTCGCCAGCCAGCGTGTCAATGAATGAATGAAAAAGCAGCGAAGTTGATTTGTTCGCCCCACCCCACTACTCTAGTACTACGGTTGTGTGTAATAAAAATACTACATCGTAATATCACAATCGCCATTGTGACGCCATCTGTTGTCGAATAGCTATTCCTTACTGATTCGTAAATTACTACTTTTTTAAAAAATCTTATAAATAATATGTTCTTAAATGAATTAGTTGCGATTGATGAATAACAAGTAATTGTAAACATTATATAGTACAAATTATACAAATATGATGAAACAATGAATGTAATATGTTTCCAACGCCATCTGTTGTTGAATAGAAACAATTTTACTTCATCAAAATTGTAATAATGGTTGAAGATACTTTTCGAATATGAAGTATAATTATATAAGTTACATTATATATTATTAACACTAACGTTAAATAATATAATAGCTATACATATTATGAGACATATTATTATATAGGTTTGTACAGTGAACTCTAACGAGTAAATATAAAACTACTATGAAAGCTTAAATGCTAACACTTACTTATTGTATTTTATTCTCATACTAGATGGCACTACTTGTCTTGCACTTAATCAAGCGCCATCTAGCGTCAGTAAGAGTAACTATTTTAACTTAGACATAGCTGGAAACTAGTAAACAACTATGCTTCAGTTTACTTCATTTCATTGATAGATGGCACTCTGAGTATCACTTAAGTAATGTTACAAAACCCTTTGAATTTATACCTATACTAGATACTATTGTAGTATAGGTATTAGGCGTTTTAATCGGTATTGTAAATTAATGTCTTACGCATTTATTAAGAACAAATTAGCTAATTTGGACAGAATTTCATAAATAATTGTCATTCTCAATTGATCAAAAATCAACCAAGTACGATTATATTTTCAAAGAAAAATGTTTCAAGAATTCACTATTATTAGGTACTTAAAATCATAAGTTAACTGACTCAAAGTATTTTGTTTCAGATTTTAATAACTGATAGGGTAAACGAGGGAACATAAAAAACCTTGTTAGGAATATTATTTAAAAAATTTTATTGTAGATTTAATACAGATATTAAAATCACACAAAATAAACAACACATAAGTATAGTCAAATGTTACACGTTATATTATACAATACACATTTTATCATCATCATCATCATCATCATCATAGTTTTATCGATAGGTTGGTAATAGTTAAAGTGGTAAAATAACTTCATTAACCATAACAGATAGTTTTGGAAGACCCTTAAAATTTTATTTCAATATTCGTAGGAAGACATCGAGATCAATACATGGCACGTAAATATTTCGAAATTTGTAATGTAACTTCTTACAATGGTCATATCGTATAGCTACTTAAACGTTAAATAAGGCACAAATGTACTAGTAACTTACGATTAAATATTATAACAACAAATTAAATCAAATTAAAGCTTTGTCATGGAAGAATAAATATCACAAAAATCAAGCGACGTCGCACAAAAACTTAGACATTACCAAGGGCGCCACTTGTTTACGTCTAACTCGTGTTCCGCCGGTGGTCCCTCTTGGAGACGATCTTTTTTCTCCGCATAAAAAGCGTCGAGCTGACGTCTTGCCTCCTCTTGTTTTTTGTACTCCTGGTACTCGATCAATTTCCTTTTCTTTTTAGGTGGCAAGTTGCTGTAATCCATCGGCAATTCGCACTGTTCCGGAAGACTGGCTATCACCTCAGGCTTGCTCTCAGCGGGGGTCGCTTCTTCTTCTTTAACGGTGTGGTACGCGACGACGTTTTTGGGCGAGTGTACTGGTTCCACTGCTACCTTCGCTGGAGATCTGACTTTTCTTAGGTCCAATGTGTCGCTATTAGTGGGGTAAGGAGCAGGCGAATACTGATATCCGTAGTCATTCCTATACATTTCTTCCCTGTGAATGTATTTCTGTTCTGGTGGGAAGTCTCCATGAATGTTCATGTCGACGTTGCCGATGCTCTCGTTGCCGCGTTTATCCATTATGTGTTGTCTGATCTTTTGTAGAATAACATCTTTCGCTTCAGCTGGAACTCTGTTAAAGTATGTACCGTTTCTGTGTCCATTATTAATATTATTGTCCGGTACAGGGTGGTGGACAGCGAGTTTATCAACTGTTGTAAGCAGACCGGTACTAGGAGCATTTGGTTTGTTTGGTGCCCTCTGATTGGATCTGACGTAAGCCCATTGCTTAGAAGCTCCATCTCCTGAGTACATAGAATCTTCAGCATCAGAGGACGATCGCTCATGATCGCTGTAGTAATGTTGCCTGTCTGAGATTACAGAAGATGGTGAAGTCGGCGGCGAGAAGGTTGGTCTCTCTGGAACTTGGATTGTGAGCGGCTGGGATGTTATCAGTCTTGATAAATGGCTGATCAGATTTTGACTAACTTTAGAGTCTAAATCTGGCACGGACATTATAAAGCGGCAGGCCTCCGCCGCACATTGTCCAAAACCCGCTTGAAACTTCTTAGCTTCTACAACGGGGTCTTTCGGACTGTGCAGCTTTGTAAGATGGTTTACCGTTAACTCAAGGATATCAGCCTTTTCCAGCTTGCTCAAGTTGTCGTCATCGATCTGTGGGCAAAGGAAAAAAATAATGAAGTCTATAGCAGGTGCACGCTGAGTTTCTCACGTTACGCGAAGGTAACGTCACATTAATATAACTGTACGATGGAGCGAGTAGATACTCCTGTTTATTAATGGACCCGTACTTTTGAATTCCTGTTTCACCGCCCTGTTCGCGGTATAAGTGACCGTAATAAACAGAAGGACGACCGGTCCGCGATAAAAATAAATGGCGTGTGAATGGAAGATGAATTACACTTATGATCAATAAAATATGGGGGTTCAGTTTAATTATATGAATAACACTTTTATGTAAAATCTATTCGATTCATAAAAATACCTACATTTAAAATAAACATTTTGGACAAAAATGTCAAAACTTACCTCCAAAGCTCCGACCATGAGATCCTTAAGTTCGTCTAAGCATCGGTTGATGCGCGCGCGCCGCTTTCTTTCTAAGAGCGGCTTAGTGATTTTTTTGTACTTGGCAGTTTTCGACAAAGGAGCAGGGTCCGAAGACATTTTGAATGTACCTTAACAAAAAAACAGAACGTTAGAATAAATATATTTTTGTGCTTAAACATAAACTGACTCAAACATAAAACTTTCTAAGTAAGAATAAAACTATAATATAATATAAAATATAATAAAAAATATAAGTTTTTGATACAAGACTATTTTTAAATTATATAAAATTATAAAAACAAACAATAACAATAAATTAACAAAACATAACGGTATTATAATTAAACAAATACAGCCAATGAATTTACAACGACGCGTGAAATTACACAATGTAAAAACAAACAAACTAATATCGTAATAAAAAACTACTGTACAAACAGCATCAACTAACCTTAAGAGCACTGACACTAACAAAACTGAACTGACTAAAAGTTGTACGGGAGCTTAAAGCTCGACACGCGCGTCTTCGCTCGTGCCTCGGATGGTACTGCCTGAAAAAAGCCTTCGCCCTTCCCCGCTCCATCCCGGTCCTACGCCCTTCCATTCATAGCATGCAAGCACGTGTGGCCGAGCGATCAAGTTTCGAACACGCGTAACATACTTTCCCAAGGAATTAAGACTTTTTCTGTATAAAATATTCTTGATAACGCTGTTGACTTTAATAATTCTCTCGCACGGTTACTTGTTGGTTTAAACCGATGCTCAATAAACCTCCACGGCAGTTTACCATTTTTTATTAACCCAATGATCGGTCTCATTGATTTTATTAGCGTACTTTACATGTATGAGATAGGGTTTCTTATGTATATGTTTAGTAGTACGATTATTTACAGCTATCACTCGGAATCGGGCATTTGAATAATTTTATGCTTTTCCAAATGGTCACCACGTGGGCAAAGCCACATGTTTTATGTCGAAAAGCTCTTACATTTGTTTGTTTATAAGAAAAGTAGATTATTATTGTAATGCCTTGATCGTGCTTTACTGGTAAGAATAACAGAATAAGAGACCCGTTAAAGCTTCGAGTTTTAGAGTTCGGTTTATACGACCTCTTTGTCGGCATGACGTAGACAAAAGATGCTAATAAAAACTTAACTTAATAAATGGACCAGACCCGAGTCGGACGCAAGGTAAATCACTCTTGCGGTAACTTTTTGGACCCAGGTAAAAATTGGCGCGAGCCGCTCTTTCAAATATCTGAATGCCTTATCTTTAGTTCTAACGTTTTAGACCCCTTATTAAATAATAAAATTACCGTTCAAAAGCTGTATAATTATCGGCTTGGATGTCATATAAAGTTAGTTTTTTTGTTATTTTTACTTAAAGGTATTCGCCGCGTTTGCCTTTTCTAAAGTCTAAATCTTCTAATGGCCTGCCATTGTTTTTATGTAATGGGTTCTAATGATTGTTTGGATTTAACTGTTGTCTCGATGGGTTTATTTTTTTAGAAACACTACCTATCTATATCCAAATTGCAAATGGCTTTTTTAATCGTTGTTAACTTAGTGTTAGCGCCGTGTGATTTACAAAATTAATGCAAAAAAACAATTGTAAGGTGTAACCTAAATCTGACAATAGATATAAATAAACATGTATTAAAATCCTGTTTTCATTATTTATTTAACAATTTTCTATGTTGCAAGAACTATATTTAAAGGTAGAGAAAATCTTAAAATACTTTTCTCTTATCTAAATAATAAATAGGGATAGATTAAAGTGATTACCTACTATGTGTGTCTTTAATTAATTGCAACTTCACATTTGATAATTTGTACCGACATTATTACACGATTATCATGTCACCCCCGCACACTCCTATCGTTTCAAATTTCTTCACACACATTACGCATACAAAATCTCATGTTACTCGCATTACAAGGGAAAATAAACACCGGCATTCCTCGAGCGGGACGTCACGACATATTTTAATGTTATCGGTGTGACTTCCTGAGAGCCTTCGAGTTATTTGGTCTATAACAAAGTGCAAACACATGTTTGGGACTAGCTCCCAGACTAAACAATGAATTAGATTAGGTTTAACATTGGATGAAAAATCGCGAATTAATATAGAAGTAGCAGACGAACATTCAGTCCACCTGATGGTAAGTGGCTACTGCCGCCCATGTACATCTGTAATCAACCCCAGATAGGATTAGATATTCCTACCTGAGGTTGTCAACAAATGCGCCGCTACCCCTGAGGACTAAGCTGGAACGCGTCGGAAAAGTCTGTCTCCCTTACCACACCCTTCAAACTGAAACACAGCCGCGCCTAATACTGCTGTAATTAGTGGTGCCGCCGGAGTAGAACCACAAACTACTGCCTTTAAGTTTGATCACAGAGATCATCATACTCGTATTATAGATTTGAAAACGAACTGATGAGCTTACATTATTATGCGAGGTCTGTTAGCAATAACAACCTGTTTCTGTGTTAGACGAAGTATGAGCGAAGTTCTGTTATTCCTTGATTTAAAGGGTTTGCTAGGGCACTTACTTTAATGACACTAGTTCTCAATCTTCTGGCTCTATTAAAATATAGACCTCCACGCTCCATTTATTATAAAAAAATGTAAGGATATTTTATTTATTATTACAACCATTAAGTAGGTTGTACTCGAAAGTCGGTGACGAATCCACCACTTAAATTAATTGGTTGAGTTTTTAAATCCTCTTCAAAAAACGAGCAGATTATTTGACCTATTTTTTTGTTGAGTCATTCTGATTGTGGGACATTCAGATTAACAATTTGGCGGTATTAACACAACTCGAATTCAACACTCGATTTGCTTAACAATCAGAATTAAATAAAAATGAGCCTTTTGAAAATTAAATAACACTCAACGCACTGCAATGTTGCAGAAAGCAGCCAGTCTCGATACAACGGTGAATGTCAGGCCCAATTACTGCGTTTGTTTACAAAACATTTGCAATTTGAACAAGGTAAACACTGATATATCCAATTCAATAATTGGAGTTGACGTTTTCTTCAATCGGAAACTTGATATTATGGGAAACTTAATTTAAATTGTGATTAAATCCAAATAGAAGGAGTCATTTCCCCATTTTTCGTATATTTGTACATAAATAATATGTTTTAATATATGTATTGTAAATATGTTTTTTATGAATAATGTAATATAGATTTATAAAACATTGTAACATAAGTTAATAAAGAAGGAGCCATTGAAGTTGAGTTGCCACCCCTGACGGCATAGTGAAATACATTACGTGTGCATCTTCGTAAGGGCATTAGCACATACTTCACAGACTATACTTGGGCACGACAAAGCCACACATACAGTAACACTATTTCCAGCCTCTAACAGCAATTATAGGCTGGAAATATTGCTACTGTACTGAAGTTAATAAGGTTAAGGTGATCGAATCACTTGTGGTTGGACTGTAGTAGGACCATATTTACGTTTGCCTTATAACAACAGTGTATTCTATGTGTACCACTGTTGTACTCTGGTTTGGAGGTAATTGCTTTGAGGAGGTAATTGCAATTTAGTCCTCTGACTTAGCAAAGCATCCATTTCCGACCTCCACACGACTATATTTCTACTTAGGGCAGCAGTAACCACATATGCTTTAGCTTGCAATTCGTAAAAACATGCCAACAAACCTTGATTTAATTCCATTAAATATATGATGGAAGCGCTTTAACGGTAGTGCATTAGCAATCGAAAACTCCAAAGAAACCTCCGTATTTTCCTCCAATGACCAATTGCATGTTAATCATGACACACGTGTGACTCACCCTCGGCGTGGGAGGCGCGACACGATCGTCACACATTTTAATAGATAAGGTAGACGTGTTTAACTGGTAAACACACAGATGTCACAGTCACTGCGAGACGAGTGTAAAATTTTTGGATTTTTGAGTGAGTAGTAGCAAACAAAAGCAGTGATAGCCTTAAGTTAAGAAAGGTTAAAAACTTCGCCTCTCGAATGAGGGATCCGAGGTTCAAATCCCAGGCACCTCTGATTTTTCAGTTATGTGCGTATTAGAAATTAATTATCACTTGTTTAAAACGGTGAAGGAAAACATCGTGAGGAAACCTGCATACCTGAGATTTATATCAAAAAAATCTCAAAGGTATGTGAAGCAATACGCACTTGGCCAGTGCGGTGGACTATGGCCTAATCTTTCTCATTCTGAGAGGAGACCCGTGCCCAGCAGTGGGACAGTAATGGGTAGTTGTTGACGAGTAGCAAACATCTACGTGAGTAACTTATGACGGAAGCTAGTAAGCATGATGCACTTTTGATGGCCACATTAAGTATATTGAGGAAATACCATCAGAAATTTTACTACGTCATTATCAGTCTCAAATGGATTAGAAATTTTCCTAAAGTCAACTACAAATGCTTTGATAGGCTTGAAGACTAAGTTAGTGTGTTATGTGTACCTATGTGCATATTTTTTTGTCCCTATGATTTCCACAGAACAAAGTAGAGCTACGGAATCCCGAGCCTGTCGTAACAGAGGAATAAAATGGGGGCTACAGGGGTTGTGGCGGCAAGAGTAACTTTTTCGGAGCATATAGACACAATATTAAATAGAGCATACAAAAATCTAGGATTTGTGTTGCGAGTTAGTACCCCTTTTTCAGATATAGAATGTTTACGAATACTATATTTTTCATTTGTAAGAACTATTCTTGAATACTGTAGCGTAGTATGGAATCCTCACTATATAACCTACATTCAAAACCTGGAGAAATTACAGCAAAAATTTTTAAAACACCTACACTTTCGACATTCTAAACAATTCATAGATTATGAAGAATCTTGCTTTAATTACAATATTATGTCACTTCAAGTGAGGCGAACTCTAATCAACATGTTATACCTACATGGGATATGTAATAGTAAAATTGATTGTGTTGAGTTAGCGTCGAAGACCTTGTCTTTCTGTGTCCCAAAATTAAGAACTAGACAAACAGCTTTATTTGCTACTGCTCATAAACGTACTAACTATGCGCAGAATTCTATCGTTAACAGGTTACACAGAAACTATAATAAGATGTTTAATAAAATTGATATTTTTTACAATAGTAAGACTTCATTCAAACATGAAGTTACAAAAGAAATCAATAAGAATAAATAGGTAATAATTACAATTTAGCATCAATGAAGCATTATTTATTATTTACAAAAATATATCTATTATACTTTATATTTTGTTATTACATATAATATATAGTTTATATAAACAATCAATATGTATAAAACAAATTAAGGTATATTTTATTCTTGGTGTTTACTATTGTATTATGTGTTATTACTTATATTATTATGTTAAAAATAAAAATATGCACATTCACATACGCACATACACACGTACACACACACATACACACACACGCACACACATACACACACATGCTTATAATATTTCTTAGTGTTGCAGTGCAATTGAATGTTATAGTCCGTAAAATGTAAATCCGTAATTGGCTAATTAGTTTAACATAGAAAGTATTATATATATCATTTAAGTAGCTGTGGATTTTGTTGAATAAATAAATAAATAAATAAAGAGTGGGAGCTGGAACCGCCCAACTAGAGGCCTCGGGAATGACGACGCTACTTGTAGCCTCATTGTAGTAAACACCTTAGATACTAGTGATCCTGGGAATGATGACACTATGTTTAGCCTCATATCGTAGTAACACGTGAAGGTATAGATTAATCCAAGGCTTTCTAACGTAGTCATCAGGACAGAATGGTTTTAGAGTCCTGTCATTTACGTCAGTTTCATATAACCGTGGGCGGTAGTGTAGATACATTATTTAATAAATGTCAACAAACTAAAAACGTTAGCAAATAATTAATTCCAAGTACCCATACAAGTTATTAGTTACAAATACACACTCGCAATACTATAACGTATGTATAAACGCAGCAATATTGTGGTTGTTGTTCGTTAGCTAATGACCGCAAACTGTCACTTAATACGCTTCTGCCTATGCCGAGTGTCCAATTAACAACATTGTGGAACCTACTCACTAGATTACTCACGGACTGCGTATATTTAACCTTTATAAAATCGTAATCGATAAGTGATTACTGGGTACGTGTCGGTATAAATGAGTAATCCGTTTTTAATCTATAAATAGTTAATCTTTAGTTTAATTCCGTGGCATGTCTAGATCGTAAATGATCTTTAAGGAATGTGAGGCGCAGACGAGAATTGGACCGCAAGTGGTTAGTTTTGATATGCGTTTCTGTGTTTTGAAGCAGGAGCTTCCAGGAGGATTCTCTAGGCTACAAATTCGTAGGTATCTCCTTTCCTCCACCATCCCACATTGCAGCAATTAGATGTTTATGACTCCAGGCTTGCCCCAGTTGTGGAGACACATTAAATGTTATTGAATGAAGACTTTTTTTGGAAAAAATTACGTGCTGTAGTCATAGATTAGTAAAGATTACTCACGCCTAACAAGAAAATGTTCCCAGTTTTGAGAATTGAAATAGTTGCGTAAAAAAGTTTTGCCACGTCTCCTAGCTAAAATGTCCCTAACATATTTGAAATAATTATTTATTTATTACGTAAATTACGTAATTATTACGTAAATTAGTTATTTATTCGTAAATTTTCTCTAAAAATGATTTTATTTGTCAAGGATTCAAAAAAAGAACTTACTAAAATAAGCCATTTGTGGCTTCATTCAATTTCAAGGCGGCGAAGTATCTTTACTAATCTATGGCTGTAGTATAGTATAGCGTGTTCCATATTTGTCCAGTAGTGAAAAAAAATTGATATTGGATAGGGACAATAGATTTCTTCAGCTAAAAGGCCAATTTCACCAGATTTTTGACACATAAAATGATAGTTTAAAAATAATATTTAGCGGATAAACAAGCTTAGGGTAAAACTTTTTACGTATAAATTAATACAATTCAACATACGCATTGTGATGACAATAATTTATTTATTTAATTTTACACAAACACAACTATCACTTGGTTATTCTACAGGTATTCTGGTTCCTCAAAGTTTAAACAATAGCGCAATACCTACAGTGTCGCATAACCAGGGGTTTGTTTACAAATCAACTAATAAGTTTCCGGCCCACTCAACCAAACTCACTAAGTAGGTCCACGTCATTTACAGAAAGTCGGTATCGTACACATCACGTGTCCAAATAATTGCTTCATTATCATTAACTGAAGATGACAGCCGAATGTCGTGGCGTGGGTGTTTTTGTCGGCGCTGGGCACACGTGGGAAATGGACCTGGCCGAGCGTTCTCACAGTGCATGGTTGCCACTTGTTGGTACTGTAGAAATCAATGATTATGTAAAGGAAAAAACGAATAAAAGTCGATATAGTGCTGATTAGCGTAACAACGAATTATGTGGAAAGATGTGGTTGTCAGGAGAGGCCATAGCTACAGCTGTACAGACCATAGCTGGGAATGGCGTAGAGGTCATCTAGGCTAGAGGATAGAATTAGGTAATACAGTGGTAAGTTAGTTTTCAGACAACCTGTGGCTTCCCGCTACTCGACAAAAGATTCCACGAGTATTCTGAATCACGCTATCGAAGTTTTCTAAACATCTTGCATATATAAAAAGCTCCAAAACTAAGACTGTCGGAGCATGGCCACTCCCCGAGCATGATTACCTAGTCCGGCGGGAGATCTCTCTTTGCCAAAAACCCATAAAGGCCACCGGATTAATTTTGTTAATCAATTAAAATTTATAAGCCCAGACATGCTGCATTTAGGATCGGCGATCGACGATTTAGCTGGTTTTCGGAAGCTAGATGCAGGCACACTATACCTACACCACATAAATTTAAGCGCCAGTTGCAACTATTTTGGATACTGGATGCTGCAAATAAACGTTAGTAACATTAATGCCTTTCTAAAAACGCGCGTTTCGATACGCTAAACGCCACAAACCGAATCGCCAAACCGTGATACGTCAATGCAATCGCCAAAACACGAATCGCCGTTGCGAGCCTAGTAAATTAAAATGCCAACCCTGACCGAATCCGCCGATGTGCAACGAAAACAAGTGTGTCATTATTTTTATTGAAAAATTGCAATGTGTACGGTTGTTGTTGTAAATGTCTTATTTTGCATATTACATTGTTAATAAAACATAAAAAGTAACCTTCTTGTGGGAAACAAAAATGATTTAATGATATCAGAAGCCTCTGTATGTACCAAAATGTAGAAATGTATGTGTATGGATTATTAATGTAGTACCTCAGATCATATAATGTAAAGAACTGCTTTACCGTTTGTTATTTTGCTAGAATAATAAAGATTTATTAGATACCTAGTGTAATTCTCGAAGATTAATTTAATAATTAATAAAAATATGGAATCAAAAAAAGTATTATAGAGAAATACATTTCACAAGTACCTAGCTAAAATGTTTTTGTAATTACATATTTAATTTCAATTTGAATATTATTTTTATTATAACGAATTATAACATAGTTGCGGTATAAGTTGTTTTTAATAATAAAGGTACAATATATTTTGCTACGATGCACTTAGATAGCTACTAGTCTCAAGGCAACCTGATCGTAGATTTTATTGTTTTATTTCACCGACAAAACTTGTTATATTATACTTCCTTTTATTACGCTATAATTACAAAGGTTTCTTGAATATAATTTGTTGTGTATTTTTATATTTAATAAAGGTAGCAAAAGAGCATGTAAGCATCTATTTGATGCCATACATCAAATAGCTTACTTTTTTTTTATAAGGTAGGAGTAGCAGACGAGCATGCAGTACACCTGATGGTAAGTGGCTATTGCCGCCCATGGACATCTGTAATCAACCCCAGATAGAATTAGATATTCCTATCTGAGGTTGGCCACAGATGCGCCGCTACCCCTGAGGACTAAGCTGGAACGCCTCGGAAAAGTCTGTCTCCCTTACCACACCCTTCAAAACGGAACACAGCAGCGCCTAACGCTGCTGTTATTAGGTAGAAATAGGTGTGGCGGTGGTGCCGCCGGAGTCGAACCACAAAGGGTTCTACCACCTTTTCAACTTCTATTATTAGTTATTACTTATGTATAAATAATAATTGAAGACGAATGTATACTGAATATTTTAATATTAAAATGTAAACAATATAATAAGTGGCATATTATCTTTCTGAAAATATTGTTGAAACAAAAACTTATTTTCTTCCCTGTAATAGCAACTGTTGGTACTTAACCTTACATCAGCTGTAGGTACCTATTTAGTAAAAACTGTAGCTAATTGAAATACGGTTGCATGCTTGACACTTTTTTGGCATTATTTGCAATAGTTAATCTCGTTGCAAAATCATTAGCCCTTTGTACCTACTTGACGAATTTCAATAATCGACCCCTAAACCTTGACATCTCTTAGAAATTATTAAATCATATTTCTGTGTCTATTCGTTTCATAACTCTGTTTTTTATAGGAGTGACAGTGGTTGATTTACTCGATCTCTAGATCGTAGGGTCCGACATTCGATTTCCAAACACGGATCTCTGATTTTTCATAATTAAGTGTGTAGTTATTAGAAATTAATTAACTTGTTTATGGGTGAAGTTAAACATCGTAAGGAAACCTATATACTTAAGATATTAAACATAAGCTTTCAAAAGTATGTGAAGTCTATCAATACGCACTGAGAACGTGGACTATGGCCTAACTTTTCTCATTTTAAAATCACGAGAATACTGACAGTAATGGGTTGATGATGAGAGCGACGTACGAGGCATCCTAAAGTAGTCAGGGGTAGCAATGCATCTGTAATAGCAATGCATCTCATAACCGAGCTTAGGTTATCTAAATTCTTGTCCCTGTAGTCCCTGGACTAGAATAGGGCTACGGTATCCCCTGCCTATCGTAAGAGGCGACTAAAAGGGGGCTTCCGGGGTTGCGGGCGGCAAGATTGGGAGGTCGAGCCGTCCAGCAAGCAACTCCGGGAAGGACGGCGGTGTGTGTGGTCGCATACCGTCGTAAACACCAGACGGTGAGGTGAGTCCTGAAGCTCACCTAGGTGGAGCCCGAAGGGGCAACGCGTTCAGAAGTTGCGTTTCGTAGGACATCCCGGAGTCCTCTTGGCAACGAAGAGGACGGCCACCGGGGGGGTTTTAGTGCGGTAAGAATCCCACATAACCCTGTGACGTTCCCACGGGGGTACCTTTTGAAAGTTTGCCCCTCGTAAACAAAAAAAAAAGTTATTTTAATTCTGTCTACAATTGATTACAGATGTCCATAGTCGGCAGTGATTACCGTCAGGTATCTTAGCAAGTTTCCTACTTCAATTGAATAAAAAAAATGTTAATAGAATAACTATTTGACCTCGTTCATGTGACGGAGTTACCACCTGCTTTAATTGTATTTAATTGCAAATTAGGTTATTACAAGTTAATTGTATGTACTACAATTATATCAGCAACATTGTCAGTGGTAATAGGTGTTAATACAGACTTGATGACAATTAAGTCAATTAATTGCAACGTAAATCGTTTTAACATAAGGATGACAATAATAAAGTTTTTTATATGAAACTGCAGGAAAAAAAGAAGATTGGCCACGGATCTGTCACTACCCATGAGCCCTATGTTAGAACTTCTCTGAGTGTCTATACATTATTATCTAATTTTCAAACAGCACCCCTTAATACGGCCGGATACGTGAAATAAATTGATTAATGATTTAAATTTTTTACTGTTTATATTAATTTTAGATGTTCCGTACACTGAGAACGAGTACACAGAGTAAAAACAAAAATCTAAATTTATATTTTCATGCTTGGCCGGGATTGAACCCAGAACCTTTTGACACAATTCAAATTCAACTTTGAAAGTCAACAAACTACCACCGCATCGGAAAATGTGTCGCTATGGCGAAGCAGCGGCGCAAGACACTCCATATATAAAGTGCAAGACCATTTGACATGGTCACTACTGAGTGAATTTATCTCGTATGTTCATGGCACTCCCAACACAGGAAACTAGTATAAATCTATGAGAGTAGAAAGCAGAACAATTTTCATTACGAGTATAAATCTTAGATCAATAAAAAATCAGACAGTCACCCGACTTCCAAAAAAGAAGTTAAGTGCACGCGCCCGTTTACTTTAGGTTCTCACAACAGCTTAAGTCAACCGGAAATAGATCGTGTGCCTGAACGATTACGGACTGTCGCAAAAACTAAACAGTTTACCTTAAAAACCTTGCGATTATGTATACTTATAACTGAGAACACAAAATATATAGATGGAGTCTGTAAATTTTGTAACATAATTTTTGTTTGCTAATGCGTTGTGGGTTAATAGATAATTATTTATTATAATGAATTTGTAGAATTAAAAATTACGTTAAAACGACAGTATGAGACATACTTATTATAAGTAAAGTATGTTTACGTATTTTCCTATAATTGCAACCTTCATTGAACGCTTGCCGATATGGCATACCAAAATCGTCCAAGCAAATTTTACAACGCGACTTCTGTATTTTCTTATTCTCTGAAACGTATAAGAAAAAGCGTCTCAGTTTCTCACTAAACTTTTTCTCCATTTTATATAACACTATTAGCAAAGTAAAATCTCCAATAAAAACAGGATGTTGTAACTTGCTTTCAATAAGAGCAGTTATTTAGCTATAAATTTGCTTTAAATCCATCTATGGTTTTAATAAATTCAAATTTTATGGCCCCAAATTCAAAATTAAGTTTTTTAAATATCAAGAATTAACAACTAATGATAGATTTATAATAATTTACAAGCGATCGCATAAAATAAATTTTTCATTAATTAATTAAGGATAGAGCAATGACCTAATCTAAAATATTTCCGCTCTATAATTGATGCCAAATGGAAGTCAACCCGTTATTATTTCACTGCTGGGCACGGGTCTCCTCTCAGACTGAATGCTGTTAAGCCAAAGTCCACCACCCTGGATAGGTGTGAATCGGAAGATTCTTAAGTAGCAGTAAAACTATGGGGTCTCTTATATACTTACTTATTGCGACTTTCCCGCGACTCTTAGTAGTTTTATAAACGAATTTAATAAACGATCCATTGATTTACAAAACTAAAAAAACATAACAACATCTAAAAACAAATCATTTTTTTTTTCATTCCGGAGAACAGTGCTCTATTTTGTTAATAACAACTAGAAAAATAATCTAATTTGACTACATCAATCTATCATAACAACATGCCACATGTCTGTTCCAGTCATAACATTACCTACCTATCGGTTGCACTATTAATAAAACGATACAATTCTTCTCCCATAGTGGATCAAGTACAATCGAGTACAGTTACTTTATATAAATCGTAAAAAAACAAAACACTCGATGAAACTCGTATTCGAGCATTGATGGACAGTTTACAAAACTAGTTTGTGGCGCCGCGCATAATTAATAGCCGATCTCACGACGGAAGCGATAGCAAAATAATAATCGGTTGTACTCTTTTTGTATGGATTAAACGGGAATTTGGTTTACGTGGTGTTAAGCGGTAAATGGGACGGAAAATATAAGTTACGCCAGAAGAGGTCTTACTGAACAGATTAGGGCTTTCCGGATAAGTTACTTCAGGAGAGGTCTTATTACAGATTAAGGTTGTTTGGATAGGACCGGGCTTCCTAGATTTAGATCTGGAGATTTATCGTTATTATTCTCGAATTGCAAATCTGCAGATTTCTAAACAATTTATGAAACTCTCAAGACGTAAGATGGAACGCATTTAGTATTAAAGTAAACGTCATTTTTAGGGTTCTGCACCCACAGGTTAAAAACGGAACACTATTACTAAGACTCTGCTGTCTGTTACAAGACTTGAACCGTAATAGATAAATACTTGTTTTGCAATAGAATTTTTCAGGTTGGATCCTACAGAAGGATCAAGAATCAACCACTTTGATTCTTGTCATAAAAACAATGTTAAACATTATGTTTTATATAATACGCATTATTGTTTTATTTTAGTGTAGGAAATAATACTAGAAAAAATACTTCAATCACAATAAATCCTGCAACGCAGAACAAAATAATAATCATAGCGGAGTGTGAATAAAAAGAGGACAAAAACAAAGTAAATCGGTCGATGGATACTTTACAGAACTAGTTCCCACTTAATTGATGGCCACTTTGACAGAATCGACAGCAACCACCGTGCTCTTGTTTTGAGATAGACTCGACGTTAATTAATTGCTATGAAATATGAGTTTTGATTAGAGTATATCTTTATAAGCATAAAAAGTAAAGGTATACAGTTGATAAACTGGCTGGTCAATTTCTGGATTAATAGTATGTAATTTTTGGATAATAGTTTTAAGATTAACCCTTTGTGGTTCGACTCTGGCGGCACCAACGCTACACCTATTTCTGTCTTATAACAGTAGTATTAAGCGCTGCTGTGTTCTGGTTTGAAGGGTGTGGTGAGGTGCATCGGCCGACCCCGAGTAGGAATATCTGGGGTTGATTGCAGATGTCCATGGGCGGCAGTAGCTACTTACCATCAGGTGGACTGCATGCTCGTCTGCTACTCATGTATTATAAAAAAATGTAACGTTTAAACATGAACATCGGCAATTTACCTCAATTAGGATTTAAGTTATCCTTAACGTTGGCAACTGATTACCAAGTCTAAGGATTAAGTTCAAGGAATACACGTTTTTTCTGATTACTGCTTGTATTTTGCTACATCCTAGTACACTATAATACCGGTGCTATTAGTACTGATTTTATAAGGGCACAAATAGTTGACTGTAGTTGACGGTCTGTTATCTATTAGGTTCTGCATTCGGAAGCGAAAGTTAAGAAGGGCTCCACCATTATCTTAATATTCAAATCTTGTACATCAACAAAACTTTGACTTTTCTTGAATGGGATTATTGATTTTGTTCGAATTGAATTAATTTGACTAAACAAAATTTAGCCCGTGTTTATCGTCGGTTGGTCCTTATTCTTTAAGAGGGAATACCCTAGCTTTCGAAAAATCAAGGAAAATTGAGGAGCGCTATTTTATTAGCTTGCTTGCTGCAAGTTTCATCTTATTATCATTAAAAAGACAATAGTTTTCTTGATCTTTGTTGCGATTATGAAAGCCATCTGAATAGATTTAAAACATTTTAAATTGTAAATAAACTATTAAAGTATTTATTATTTCATACGATTGGACAATACAACAATATCGCAGACACTTCTGTAACAATACGTGTAATTTCATGGAACTTCCATCCAATTTTACAGCCGTCAAAAAGAGTAAACGACAAAGTTTGCAAAGATTCTCATTATTTGTTAGTTGTTTATTTTTTAGTAATAAAAGATTCAAAAATTGTCTTTCTGCTTTAAATGAAATATTTGGTAGCCTTAGCATTAAGTAATTTATGTGAAAGTCCCTAAGAAAATAAAACGAATATACTTGTTATTCATGTGATATAACCCCTTAATCTAGATCCCTGATATATTTATATATTTGTTTTATTAAGTCACTGACTATTGTGCATTGAAAGATATGTATAAATAATACATCTTCAAACTTAGTTTCGAAATTTCATAATCAAACGATAGATTTCAAATTCATTTTTCGAATGACAACTGTGACAATAGGTACTTTTACAATTACAAGATTAAAAATGAAAAATTTACTGTGCACATCCTTCTACCCAAAGAAGGACAATGGAACTGCCACTCCTCAATAGCAATCAGTTATAACAGCAAATGATTTCGACAACGTAGTACCTAATGACTCGAATTTTAAATTATTTCTCATTGACTTTTTCACTACTGTTTTTTCTGTCCGTACACCAGTAGTTAGTAATTCCGTAGTTCTCTGTCAAAATTCGCCTCGGCCGGAAACCTGGCCGTGGGAACGGGAGACGATCTGTTTTCTCAATAAAATCGCGAATAACTATATCTTAAATAGTGATAGCTTTATTCCTTTTTTGTCGGCCCGTGAACCGCTGAATAACGATTGGTGTTTTACTTTTTTGTTATATTGTTTGAGTAACTGTTTTTTTGTTTATCGTTATAAATTACGTGTTATTCGCTTGATAACTAGGTTGCTATAAAAGTAATGCTTAATATTTGGATTATGAACAATATTTTATGAGTAGGGCATTGAAGACCAGGGTTATTTGAATAAGTTGCAACTCTGCAACTCTGTTTATGTTTCACTGCTGGGCACAGTTCCCTTCCCATAACTGGTGGAAGCCTAATTCCCATAATTGATAGTGGTAATAACTACTTAATTTCCAAAAAACTGAATTTGTATTAATAAATATGCATAGGTACTGACGTACACCACGTATGTATAAACATTAGTTCGTTATTCGTATATATGTAATACTTATTGTGTTTAAAAAGCTTCAAATGTTCGCTTATCGTAACAATAAAGAAACAATAATTTATTATTATTAATAATAGTAATAGTAAGAATAAAATTATTGTTACGACAAGCGAACATTTAAAGCTTTTTAAACACAATATGTATTACATATATCAGAAGAATTCACACAAACGTTAGATAACTCATTAGTCATTATTATACCAAAGAAATTAATTTTCCACAGAAGCTTAATTTATCATCAGCAAATTAACAGAACGTCAATTCCAGGAATTGCTATGAATCCGAATACCGTTCATTATGCAAACCGGAGCATGGTATTAAAATCAGAGATTGTCGTGTCATGGTATAATGGTAAGTTTGCAAGGTCAATAAGCGATCTTGCTCTTTAAATTAATGGGTTTCCATCCGTCTGTATATCCGGATGCGTAAGTAGATTACCGTGAATGTCGTTTTATATATAAATCTTTGGTTTAATCCTAGCCTGGTTCTGTGAGACTTAATTCGAATAAAGGAGATGTTTCAAAATGTATGGGCTCCCGGCCACCTTTTGTACACTATACTAAAAACTAAGAAAACATGCAAAGAACAATTCGAAGGGGTTCATTTTCTTCAAATCAAATTCGTTTAATTGTTTAAAAACAATAATTTACACTTAAACTTGCAACACAACAGTGAAAAAACATCATGGTGGTAGTGATTACCGTAATAATGTCATCTGTCATTCTATTTTAACTTACTATATATATTATATACTTTTTAATATATTTTTTACGCGAATGGGCGTAGATATATAAATATTGTATTGTATGTATTGAGAAACAATACCTATATTTGATAAACATTAATTATATTTACTTTCATGAATCTTGACTTAAAACAAACATACCAAATTATGTACTTCTACACCAATTTATTTTAGTTAAAACATTTAAGTGTGTAAATAAAACAACGTTAACTACACATTTAGATAATATTTTATTTATTCTTCACTTAGATACATTATTTATTCATTTTCAATATCTCCCTTTATCAATATGTTCATCCAATCATGTAGCAGGTTCAGTAATATCCTGTGACGAGCTCAGCCCAAACATCAAACGCAGCTATCTACGAGTACGGTTCGTTACCCGGCGATGCAGTTGCAATAATAACTGATTATTTTGTCATCCCAAGAATATCCTTGTCTTGCTATTGTAATTATCTAAAAAAAGAGAAACGTAAAAAGATTAGCTCCTCTAGTTTAAAATTATTAACGATTATTTCACGATTAATACAACTAACTCATGTATATTTTACCTGATGATATTGAATCCTTGTCAACACAATCCACAGCGATCGCACGAAAATCACAAGAGTCCATAAAACATAAGCTGGGTAAACAAGTAAGGTAGAATCAGTCCAAAATCGTAAGCAGCACAGAGCAGACACATATTCAAGATTGATTTATATAATATGTATATATATCCACTTTTACACATATCAAACTGACAACTTCTTTTTTAATTTGACATGTCACTTACATCTATAAAACCAGATGCTATTTAAAAGGTGGTTTTGTTATAATTATTATAAATAATTAATTTAATTCAGAAATAATGACGGGATACCCAAAACAAAAGATAGGTTGTAAATTACTAAGGTAACAATAACTTTACGACAAAAACAGCGAAATACAGAATTACCGACATCCAAAGAGTATAGTAACCTATGTGTGGGGTACACATAGGATAGGTTCCCTGACCGACGTCGACAGTTTTGAAAACTTGACATTGACAGTATTCCGCCATATTTAATATTTCAATGAAATGCTTATTTTAAATATTTTTAAACAGGAATACTTTAGGTTATCAAAATATATGTGTATTTTTCTTCAATTATACAAATTATTCGTGTTTTTTAGATATAGTGTACATGAGATGGCCGAAAATGAAACATCTCCTTTGCTTAGAAGGTTCTATTCATAAAGTTGTTTGATAATATCACGATTTGCAATATTCTGTTCCTACCTGTAATATAAAAGACACTAATAACATTCTCTATGGTATCTTGTAAAAATATAATTTCTCACTTTCCCTGATTTCCCGAAGAAGGTTCTACATTCGTAGTGTATATTCATATCTTTCGATCACTTCTAGATGTTCGTTTCCTTTAGTAAAAAATATAACATATACGAACAAATACAATAATAAAATCTAATATAGAAAAACACTTAAAAAGCAACGTTTTTAACTAGGTACTCCTTAAAAACAATACAAGGAAATTGTAGTAACAGCAATGCTGTTTTCATATGAAATCGTCAATCTGCCTAGTCTGAGCTTAATACAGGATTTCTGCTTATATATCTACCCGAAAAGCTCATAATGATAGGTTCCAAAAACTGATTATAAGTGCCGTGAACTAGTCACTAATTTAATAGACTGAAGGATTAAAAGGGGCGGGGCGGCCGGTGATTAAAATATTTCGGTGATTATAGTGATAAAGGCTTATGCTTCCCCAGTAGACATTTTATTGCCTTCTAACCTATGATATTGTATCCTTTGTAGAGTTAAGATGAATCTAAACTGGCATTGATAAAACATTTTTGGTTTGAAATTGCGATGGTTTTTTAAAGTGGTAGAGACAATATACATAGTTCGAATGAGGGACACCCAATTTTACCGTAAATATCGCATTATATTATCTTTGCAAGAAGAATGGCACAACTAAAATTCATTTTTCTGTTAAATCTGTTTCTGTGTGTGTCTATTTTTCTGCATAATGAGTATTGTTTTTCACTGAAAGGCCAATTGTTTGCTAAGGTCTCGTAGTACCTAAAATAGCGAGAAATCATCAAGACGTTTGCGGCGCAAGGCAATTTGTCGCAACTTAATACTTGAATATTGACTTAAAAACGGATCTCTTCAGGACGTTGCACCATCGATATCACTTCAAGCGACCTTGTGCAATGTTTGTTTTTACACCTAAGTACTGATCCGGAAAATTTTATTCGGTGACGTATCTAAACTTTATGAAGTATTTTGAAATTGGTCGGGTGTTCGCTTCTTCGTTTGAAATCTGAATCTAATTTTCATAATTATAGGGTAGGAATCATAGTTAGAAGGTTCCTTAATTGAGTAGATCTGTCTCATTTTGAGGCAGCGTTAATATAAACTGAGTGATTGACGCGATCTGTCTTGAGCTGAAGTTGAGCGAACAAAGATCTCTTTAACGTAACTGTATAACCCGGCCGAGTGAGGTGGTGAGTGTGGGTCAGCATGATGCATTGGTGTTGGGTGCTTGATGAATTGTCTGTGTAATACGGTAGGCAGTGGGGGGCGGCATGCAAATGGCAGCTATACTTGGCCACGGAGCGGCCGCGAGACCGTGGGAAAACTATCGCCTGTGGCGAGCCAAGCGCAGGACCGCACTCGGCGCTTGAATTAATTAACATGTTTTAATGTATTTTTAAGCGTGTATGTATAACACGCGATTTACATGTCGAGTGGTTTCCGTACTCTCGGATTTTGTTATTTAGAATAATTAAATAAGTACTTTCACCGAAACTGTTCATTTAAAAGTTTTATGTATGAGTAAAACGTTTATTTTCACGTTTTGCTAAAAATATGGTAGGTACAAGGACCTTTTATATTTTCGAAAGACTAAGCAGTATACACGCCAACATTTACCTTACCTACTTTTCATGAATACGTAAATGAAAATATCATTTTTATTTCTTGTCGAAATTAAATTAGAGACCCTTTACTTTTCCGAATATCAGTCCGACCATTTTCCATTTTCCACTGTGTCTGTTACTGACCACTGCCTAATAAATTGTACGTTACATATAGTAAAGATCTGAGTCTTAGCTGTTTCTAGAAACACAAAAATAGTTCTATACTTACACTTATACCTTTATCTAGTTCGACGCTGGGGTTTTTTTTTTTTTTTTTTTTTTTTTTTTATAATATGAGAGTAGCAGACGAGCATGCAGTCCACCTGATGGTAAGTGGCTACTGCCGCCCATGGACATCTGTAATCAACCCCAGATAGGATTAGATATTCCTACCTGAGGTCAGCCACAGATGCGCCGCTACCCCTGAGGACTAAGCTGGAACGCCTCGGAAAAGTCTGTCTCCCTTACCACACCCTTCAAACCGGAACACAGCAGCGCCTAACATTGCTGTTATTAGGTAGAAATAGGTGTGGCGGTGGTGCCGCCGGAGTCGAACCACAAAGGGTTCTACCACCTTCAAAATTAGAGACCCTTCTGTTTACTTGACTGACGTGGGGTGAATTAGAGACCCTTCTGTTTACTTGACTGACGTGTCCATTTTCAAATTTCTAATACCCTTGCCCTTTGTCCACTGTCAAGTGCCGATTGTGCAACTGTTAGCTGCGTTTTGTCAACACTCCACTATCGAAGTTATTATCTATTGATACGCTGTCGAATAAATTATAAGTGTAATATAACCAAGCTCCAAGTTCGTCTCTCACAGCTCGTGCAGAGCCCGCGGGCGCGAGCCGCAATCACGAGCTCTGACGCGCGACTTCTCGACGCAACCGAAATATTGCCTGTTGTTTCTAGAAAACAACAATATTTTTATACTTACACCTATATATAATTCGACACTAGGGTGAACCAGATACTCTTCTCTTTATTTCGATGACGCGTCCGTTTTCGATTTTCAAATTTCCAATAACTCCTGTCCATTGTCCACTGTCAAGTGCCGATTGTGCAACTGTTAACTGTATTTTGTCCTCTATCTACTTTCTAAAGTTATTTTCTACTGTCCACTGCCAAATAAATCGTATAATGTAGACAAGTTCTGAGTCCGTCTCTGACCGCTCGTGCAGAGCCCGCGGGCGCGTGACGGCGGCGCGCGCCGCAATCACGAGCTCTGACGCGCGACTTCTCGACGCAACCGAGATATTGCCTGCTGTTTCTAGAAAACAACAATAAATATTTTTTGTATATTTCTAAACTCGGCCCGTGCGCACAATGATAGTATTATGTGTCAATTATTAAGGACTGTAAGTCGGTAATCTGTTATAATAAAAGTGACTTCATTGTAATTCTGCAGCAAGTTTTATCATGACTTAAGTCAATTGATTATAGATTTTTTTCTTTTCTTATTCTGTTAAATTGATAGTTCAAGTTGTTTCAGAGTTGGATATAAATTATTAATTGACGTAAATAAAATTATTGGCACCCATATTATTGCTTACTCTAAATTGGCACTTTCTACGAAACTCAAAAACAAAAATCTTCTCTTATTATCTTACTTATTTTGTAGCACAATTTATTTAGAATGAATAATTATTCAATATGCTTTAACTTCAGAGATATATTAAGAATTGTTTTTGCAAATAGACACGGAATGAACTAATTTCAGAATCCATATTTCAATTGAAATGACCCTGAAAGGTAGCCGAGTATCTTTCAAATCAAGTGTGAACGTGTTAATATTTAAGTAAAAAATACATTGAGATCTAAATGTAATTTCGCATCACGAATCTCTCAGTCGCGTAAAAAATAACTAATATAAAATAATTAGAAACGTGACGACCTCTGTGGCTCCGAGCATCTGAGTTAATTGATTGTAGAAAAAGTACTGCACTAAGCTACTCACACCGAGGTTTTAGAGTACCGCTCATAAAAACTGTTGTAATATTAGGAATATTATTTATTTGTATTATAAGCCCTTAATGTTAACTGTCTGTTAAAAGTGGTATTATAAGACTAGGGGTATTATTGGCACCTACATTTGTACTCATCTCTCTGTGTACCTAATATTTGCAGTAGGTAACTGTTAGAATGTTAACACATTTTTTATTTTATTTCAAAATAGTTTTCCTGGCAGTAAAATAGTTGATAACATGTTTGAAAATGATGTTTTTAAAATATATTTCATTACATTGCTGCTGTAAGATGAAACAGAATTTGGAGTAGCTTTAGTGAGGCCGCGATCGAACCACTATGTTTAAAACTATGTAAGAGTTAAAACTCAAGACTTATCTATGAATTATTAAATAACTGTTGTAACAAACTTCGTTCTAAAAAGACAAGGCATATTTTACTCGTAGAAAATCTTAAAAGATTTTTCAAAAATAGCTCCTGTATTTCTTACTAATATTTTAACCTTAGTTTTATGATACTTTTCTGCCACTTGGTAAGTTTTTTCCCAAAATAAAAAGATTAATAAAGTGCGCGCAACTATTGCTACATTCAAAAGCTCATTCTACTCCATTGTAGGGATGGGGATCTGAGGCCGATTAATGGAAGAAGAGAATAAATAGATTCAGAAAATCAATCTTTCATCCTATAAAATCGAAAGTTGATCTTTTTGAAGTTGATTAAACATTATCAAATGTGTTAAAGACATTTTTGTGCCGACGGATACGTATTTCAGTCCTTGTTTAGTCCTGATGACCGCTTTTTCGCTATCTTCGCTTTTTTCTAGCTGAAGATCGAAGATCGTCGTTTTATTTGTGAATCGATTTATCGCACTTCGATTCGAATCGATTAAAGAATCGATCTTTTCGGAAAGAAGCCATCCCTACTCCATTGTTTCATAAAGAATATTGATTGTATAAGCGTGAATTGGGACTTAGGTTAATGTTTGTCGTGAATTTTTATAACGCACATCTTTCAATGGTTTCATAATAGGTTAACATCACTTTCGCCTATCCCACCTTAGCTCAGATATGGCACTTTAAATGTGATTTTTATTAAAAGTTTTTTTTTATGTACGTATTCCCTTATCTGTCTACTTCTGAGCTGTACTTTGTTTTTGTAATCTGATCGTGTATCATTTGTACCCTTATGGCTTGTCGTTTCATTTGTGTCACATTAACTTTTATGTGGCTCATCAGGTTCTCGCGTTCTGTACCCTAAGTATGAGTTATTACGTTTTTACAAAAATGACTGTTTACTAAAACATGTTTTTTTACGTATTTGGCCATACATTTTCAATCAGCACCACTAGCCGATTGTATCAGAACTGATTGGAAATATATGGGAAATACTCATACTAAGGGTACTGAACAGATCGCTAGGACCTGATAAGTAACATAAAAGGTTGTTAATGAGACTAAAATAAACAGACCTTTAATGAAAGGACCTTTAATGAAAGGTCCAAATGATACAGGACCAGATTACAAAACACAAATTAACGTAAAAACTCATACCAAGGGTACAGGATGTCGCATTGCGCATGCAGGGGAATTCCGGCGTCTCTAAAGGTATATATATACCGGTACCTATTCGGACTACTCATAACTCGACTATTAGAAAACGGTGCAAGCTCATCATTTTTTCACAATCGTAGAATTTTCGATATCATGTGTGTTAACACAAATTAAATTCAATAATTCAATTAGCCGAGACCAATCCTTTATAATGTACCTATTATGGTATTTTGCGCAATAAAGTGGTTGGTCTGAGACAGCCTTAACCCTCAACGAACACTTTTCTGATATTGATACATCGTGTCTATAATCTCTAATGTGCCACGTCAATTAGGACTTGCACTGTTCATTAGTCGTAATGGCGAGTGTTGTGTTAATTATATACGTACTGTTTTATTAAGATATAATATTATAAATCCGAAAGTAACTCTGTCTGTATGTCTGTCTGTCTGTCTGTCTGTGTGGATGTCTCTTCTTCACGCCTAAACAACTGAACCGATTTTAATGAAATTTTGTACAAAGATAGTCTGAGACCCGAGATAGGACATAGAATAGTTTTTATCTCGAAAATCCTAACTAGGAACTAGGGATGGCGATCTAAGATCGATTAATCGGAGAATCGATATTTTGGACCCTAAAAATCGATTATTTTAATCGATATTAGTAAGGATTGAATCGTAAACTATGCATTTAATCAAGTGATGATCTTTAGCAAAGTTGAAGGTACGAATTTTCAGTTTTATGTATGTTAGTATGTTATATTATTTTCTTTTAAACGCGGGCGAAGCCGCGGGCAAAAACTATTATCTATTAAGATAAAGAAAAAAACATTAACATCGTTTACATGTAGGTACTTAAAAAAATCATGGCATGGAGCCAATCAGTAGTTATGAATACCCGTAAGGCATAATAAGTGTGACTTAGTGTTGCAATTCTTCTATTTCTCTTTCCATTCTTAAGTCTCCTGAAATATTATTTTTACTATTTTATATCTTTCTTGTCCCTGTACTTTTACTTGTGTGTGACATCTGTTATCAACCTTAGGTAACATTAGATTTCTACCTATAGTCGGCCACAGATACCCCTGATTACTGATTACTGGTGTAGAAATTGGTACACCTTGGATAAGTCTGTCTGCCTTACCATACCCTACAAAGCGGAACACAGCAGCGTTTAACACAGCTGTTACGGCAGAAATGGGTGTCTCGAACCACAGAGGGTTCTACCACCTTCATGTGTATCTTCACCACCATTTATGTATTCTCTTGCTTATTACCTAAAATAAATAAATGGTATTTGTACCCTCGCGATGAGATTGAAAGGATCTTACGTAAGGTCGGTAGCCGATTCGACTCAGCAATACCTTCGACTTTTACTTTTTCTGCAAGCGCTTTCGAAAACGACTGATAGACAGTTTGTTTTAAATAATGGATGTTTAAAGTCTATTAGTCTTAGATTTTACCCACTTCTTGCAAATTCTTGAGTCCGACCACAGATAATTTTAAAGTACATTTTAAATTGTGGCACCTAATTGCTGGCATTTACAAAATACTCTATAAATGTCCAATACATCCATCCTACGTGGATATCGTTGCAAATGAAATGAAAGTCTAAATTGCTTTGAAAAATCCCAAAAAAAACATACTAATCGATGTGAATATATCAAACAAAATAATTTTACACTCCAATAAAATTGTACCAAAAAAAATAAACAGCCCATTTTCTACCATGACAACTAAAACTTCGTAAGCAATATTAAAACGGTAACAATAATTACGTTGTTAACAAAGTAACGAATTAATTATTAATTAATTTACACGCCCAACAATGGTGGAAACAATGGTTAGTAGCCACGCGAGCGTCAAGGTGGCATTTACCTTGATTTTCCTCATAAGAAAATTGTCGTAGGTCATGAAAACACCTTCAAGGCAAATTAATAAAATTAAATTAAAGTGATCGTAGAATACAAGTAATTTACAACGGATTTTATATAATAAACTAGCTGACCCGGCCAACTTTGTACCGCCTCAAAATTTATTTATCAAATATATTTCATATATATAAAATATAGCCTATGTTACTCGTGGATAATGTAGCTTTTGAATGGTGAAATTATTTTTAAAATCGGTCCAGTAGTTTTTGAGCCTATTCATTACAATCAAACAAACAAACAAAGTTTTCCTCTTTATAATATTAGTATAGAGAAATGATTATACGAGTATCCTCCGTATTATGATACTTTAACCTTTGCCTTTTAATTATGTATTTGGTATAAGCGTGCACTAAAATTTTATGCAAAACCGCGTATGTCAAAATAAGTAAATGGATGGTAGAAATCTTTGTGGTTCGTCTCCGACGCCTATTTGTGTAGAATAACAGCAGTGTTAACCGCTGCTGTATTCTGGTATGAAGTGCGTAGCTAGGGGCGATTTTTATCTTTTTTATCTAATACAAATATTTTTTACACTTTGTCTTAACACACCTCTTCGATTTATACAAAAACCTTACTGTATTTTAACATGCCACCACGCTTCAACTAGGTACTTACACTAAGTACTCTACTCGCAGCATATACGCAGTTACAACTACCAACTCACAGTGCACACGTAAAAAAATTAAAACGAGATCAAAGCACCATCAAGCGTAAGTACGCACGAAATTTGATGATACGTGTTCTGAACCAAATCAAATATCTCACGGGTATAATCTAGACCGGGTATCCGTGGCATTTCACCGGCGCTTCCCACGGCCGCGCACGCAACTACCAATTACCGAACTAATTCTAAGCGCGCTGTAATAGCCGCTACCTAAGGTTGAGCTTAACTGATCGTTTTCGATGTATTTTATATTAATTAATAGTGGAGTGCGAAGGTAATACTACGGTAGACTTAGGAAGAAAGGATTACTTATTGTCTAATTGCCATTTTAATACTATGTGTCACTTTGTTATGTACTCCAAATAATGTAAAACTCACGAAAATCTGATGGACACGTTTAAAAAAATAAGTAATTAACTTTTCAATTCATAATTACGAAAAAAATATTTAAATATTTTATATCTTTGTTTAAAATTATGTAATTCAAATAAGTTAACAATTTTGTGGTTATTTCAATTAATAAAAAAATAAAAGATTGTAAAATACAATCTAACTGTTAACACAGTTATCAACATGGTTTGCAGTTTCTTAGGCCGCTTCTTCTCCAAAATAACACCTTTCGAAGCGGTGATAGTTGTTGTTGTGTCAAAAATAATTCTATACTCTACGATTATAAACTATATTCTTAATTTAGAAAAAATGCGATTTAATTTATTTTGAACTTAGCACGAAGAGCATTTCTAATTCACTTCTAAGTATCGCGACGTCGCTTCCCATAAAATTTTATTGAGCTGTTTCAAATATCAATTAATATAAAAAATCAGAAATGCAAGATACTCCCGAGGTTCCCACGGACGATCACGCAACAGCCAATTATGAGCGAACTAATTCTAAGAGCGCGTGCGCGGAGCCCGTTAAGGTCGGTAATAGCCACTACCTTCACATCAGCGATGGAACTAAATACAGCTTTTGAAAACGATCTTTAGCATTTGACAGAAACATATTTCTCAAGGGCCGTGATAGCCTAGTGGTTAAGAAATTTGGCCTCTCGATCGAGGGCTCCGAGGTTTAAATACCAGGTACGCACCTCTGAATTTTCAAAATTATGTGCGTATTAGAAATTAATCATCACTTACTAAAATGGTGAAGTAAACATAGTGAGGAAACCTGCATACCTGAAAGATTTATAAAAAAAAAACTCAGAGGTACGGACTATGGCCTAATCCTTCCCATTCTGAGAAGAGACCCGTGCCCAGTAGTGGGAGAATAATGAGTTGATGATGATATTAAAAAAAAGAGAGATTTATAAAAATAAGGCTTTCAAAGTAATAACTATTACTGTTTTAATTGAATATCAAATTATAATTATTATAATATTACAAAATTAAAAATTCAATAAAATTAACACTTTATACTCTTTAGCAAAATCAGCTCCGTAATCCTTTTTAGCATTTTTCGCTTTTTCCAGTTCTTTCGGATTTAATTATTATTTAGAGTGTATCAAATCAAATCAATCATTCAATCAAATCATTTATTTGCAATCATTTATTTGCTATGTATGTAGTAAGGGAGACTTTTTCGAGGCGTTCCAGCTTAGACCTAGTGGTAGCGGCGCTTGTGGTCGACCTCAGGTAGCAATCTCTAATCCTCTCTAGGCTTGATTGCATATTTCTATGGGCGGGAGTAACAACTTACCATCAGGTGGACTGCGTGCTCGTCTGCTACTCCTATGTTATAAAAACAAAAACAGTTTCGCCATCCACTTACAAGTACCTACATACGTGAAAATTCACCTTTATCCCCTATTGGTTAGCTTTTCCATTACCCACGACGGAACGAAGACGCTTATGCCCTTGGGATGATTTTTACTCACTGAGGAGGCTATATATGTTTCAATTGGTTTTTGAGCGTATATATGTTTCAATTTTGGCAGGCTAAACGGCTAGACGAATTATAACTTAAGAGATGTCGTAGAATTCATCTAAATTACGGAAATGACATTGGATACATTTTAAGCAGGTTCTTTGTTATTATAAAAGTTATGAATATTTACAATTCCTGGAAACAAATAAATTGACGGACCACTATCACAAAAGAGACCTGTTTCGTATGCAAAATAAATGTATTCGAATACTCGTAGTGCTTTATAAGATATACATTATCAAGAAATTTTTTTATCACTCAACATCATTATTGTGTTATCTTAATGTATCCACGTGTATTATGATAGTGATGTGATGAGGTGTTTCACATTATCATATTCATCCCAATTTTATATTTGAAATGTCATCTCAAACTAAAAGCCTTATAGATAGTGATCTCTCGGTTTCAATAAATATGTTATCTTTATCTTAGTTTTATCAACTTCCTTATGTCGAAGAAGTTTTTTAACCGCTTCAATAGTTCGTTTGTAAATGGATAGCCGATAAGTTAAAATATGAATCGTTTAACTGAATTATATTGAAAATATCTATCTATTTTATAAAAATAAGAAAATATTTTGATTTCTGACGTGTGTAGAAATATATTTTTATAAAAATATCGTAAACGTATCAATTAAGGAAAAAATTCTTGTAACATAAATTTTAAATCTCATGTAGGCAATATATTAAAGTCGTTGTACATTTTATTACAAAGAACTTTTTTTTAACTGTGCATCTTAACGTTTTTGTATTGTTTAATAAAGTATTGAATCGCATAATTATCAATTCTGTGCAAGCTAAACAGAGACACCCATATACTTCAATACATTTTCTTTTTTGTTGATAAACTTATATTCGTCTCATAATTTGGTAGCTACTGACTTTAGTTTTACCATTTAAAAATCTCCTAAACTTTTCTATACTATTAAGTATAGAAATTCCGAAATTCGAATTCGAATTCGAATTCAAATTACGAAAATACGAAATTCTGCCATAACTATTAAGTTATGGCAGAATTTCGTCCATTAGGGAGACAAGTGCATGTTATTGTTGATGTATTTATGTAAGTACAAAGTAGTGTGTAAATACGTCTCACGCCTGGCGCCACGGGAACAGAAAACCTAGCACGTCTCTACTCAATTCAATTGCTCTATCAGTCATGTCATACATTATTAAACTTATGGCATACAACATAAGTAATATGCTATTTGCGCGATCTTGTTATATTGACGCAAAATTACTTTACAGCTGATATTGTTGTGAATCTAGTAGTCCGCTAGGCACAAGTCCATTGCACTAGGAATCTCTACAATTATACACAAAAATGTTACCTACTAAGCATGGTGCTAGAGGACGTAATAGCATGTTGGTTAAATATGAAGACCTTCTGTTCTAGAAGTCCTAGTTAAAATTTTACCTCACTTTTCAGTTTTTGAAAAACTGATTAATCAGTTCGTTTACAGAGTAAAAGAAAAATCCAGGAAAACAAGAAAGTCTGTATATAAAAAATGGTCTGAATAAAATCCGAAGGCTACCGAAATCTAATCTACCAATACCAACTACAAAATTCTGTAATTATAACGCGTTTGAGGTTCGAATAAAAAGCTCTTTTATTCCACATAAACTAAAATAATTTGTATAAATGGCCTTTTTTATTTATTTTTTATTTTATTTACTTATATATAAAGCCCTTTCTTTAATAAGAAGCACGGACGACAGACTTATACGTATTTATGTCGATAAATACGTCTTCTATCTACTTATACAATTACAGATATATAGATACATCACTGTGTAAACATGGACGCTTGGCATAGATTGCGATATTTTATGATATTCCCAGCGTTAGCAAATGTTACTAACAAGTCGTCAATTGAAATTTACATCGTAAAATATAAACGACAGTTACGACATGACTGTATGTATATAGAAATAAAATTGATATGTCGTTCTATGATTGTCAATTGTTATTTTCAAATCGGTTTACGAAACGCTTTGTCTTTTCGAAATAATCTTAGCGAGAAGTAAGATGCGTTTAAAATTTTGTACCAAAAAAGCCCTATGGGAAGGCTTTTACGGATTTATATAAAAACGAACACGCGAACATCCAGACCCAGTACAGACTAAGTTTAATTTTGACTTTGAAGATGTCTGCCTGGCCGGGGATTGAACACGGAATTATTGGAACGTCATTCCCGTATAGTCACCATTTCGCCACGAAGATCATCATCAAAACAATACATTTTAATTTTATTTATTAATTTCTTCTTAGCATGTAAGACCATGATTATTTCGCTACTTATAATATAAAGTCCTCTTTGATTTTTAACTTCTGTCAAGTAAAAAAAAAAAACATTTTAGTGTAGCTACACATGTTATCAAAAATGATAAAGTTTGTGTCAAACTTTTATTTATTTTTGTCATTTGTTTTGTTATTATACTTTTACGTCTTATACAGACACTTCGTCTTTATTATCTATGTTTGTGTATAATAAAGCTTACATAGTCGAAATCTTCGCTTGGTTAATCTAAGAACCGTTCATAACGGCGATGGGAGATAGCCGGCGTGGGAACTGGCATTTATACGGAGATTCTCTTGAATATTTCATGAAATACCACTTTTATACCATCGCCTATTGTGATTGTAATAGTTGATGCAAATGTGATGTAGCAAACTAACATGCCCGGAAATATGTAGAATTAGCAAATACACAATTTTATATGTAAGAACTCTTTGTGGTTCGACTCCGTGAACCACATCTACTTCTGCCTAATAACAGCAGTGTTAAGCGCTGGTGTGGTAAAGTAAGGGTGTGGTAAGAGAGACATTTATTCGAGGCGTTCCAGCTTAGTCCTCAAAATTAGGGTATGGATCTGTGGCGGACACAGACAGGACTTCAATCACCCCAGATAAATATCTGGGGAGATATAAATGTCCATGGGTGGTAGTGGCTACTTACCATCAGGTGAACTGCATGCTCCTTTTATACTTTGATATTAAAAAAAAAGATGTAGCAAACGAATAGTCAGTTCAAAATACGGAAGGCTTTAACTAATCTTCATACTAAATGAGGTCGATCACAAATTAGTTCCCGCCTCTGAAGACTAAATTGGAATACCTATGTTAAGCCTGCCTTTCTGCCTTTTACATTTTTTATGAAATTGCAACGAATAATTTGACTAAAGGATTATACTGCTGTTCAGAGAGAGAGAGACCCCGAATAAAATTAAAATTTATCTAAATGTATTTACCTTTACTTGATCGTTCAAACCAGAATTCAGTAGCTACACTGCTATTGCGAAGCATAAATAAACACGAGATGCGCCACCGCAGAGGAATCATGTAGAGTCCCACAACTTTGAAAAAAATTTATAATTATATAACTAGAAGTTTAGGTGCTTCGGCATAAATATTGTAAAGAGAGTCGTTTGGCTTGTAATATACTGTAATTTTTGGTATAACATGATAATCAAGTAGTAAACCTATTTGTATTTTATATGAGTGGAGCGTTTTGATTTTTTGATGTGACATATTAAGATTATGTGGCGTAGAGAATTATTCAAAATAGTAGGTACTTAGTTATAAATAGTATAGATAAGTTGTTAGTGTCATCTGCTTTTCATTTTTATTTACGTTTATATTTTTAAATTAAATGTATCTTTATGAAAATGTGGGCGTGTATTTTTATGTTGATTCTAACTATAGTTGTCTGTAATATATAGTTATGTGTGTTTTATCGCGCTAATATATATAAATAACTTATAGTTATAACAATAATATTGAATATAAATATTTTAATAATTAGTATTATAAAATAATAAATGAAATTTAAATATAGTTAACTATTGTGGTTAAATGATAATTAAATACGGATTAGGAGTGATTGAGTAGAAAGAAAATGCCTTACTTTTATAGAACTCAATATTTATTTCTTTGAAATGTATCAGATAATTAAAAACGGTTGCTTTACACAGACCTGATATAATCCTACCGAGCGATGTCTAAAATTAAGATATCACAGTATTAACTTAGGTGCTACGCTACACTATGGTACTTTACGAAAGATTTAACATAAATGCAAAACCGACGCGGAAGACGTTAAAGAGGATTACAAAATAACATTAACTCGTTAAAAACAAAACCTTATTTTATTAAATTAAAAACAAAACTTCAACAAGCAAGCGCTCATGCAAAACACATCGGTTCTAGGAACGTTAACGGTATCGAACAACGAACGAATATAGTTATCAGTTATCACACATGTCACAGTCCAGATGGAGAGCAGACGAGATCATAGGAGACGAGGTGAGGCCCGGTCACCAGGGCCGCCACATCGACTGGGCGGAGTCTGTCTCGGAGGCGGGGCTGTGCGGCGGAGAAGGCGGTGCGTACGCTCTTTTCGTGCCGATCGCCTCGCCCTCCAAAGGAGTCTCCGCAGGCCTCTTCAACCCTCGCTCCACTAAGGTCGATCTCGGCATCGCTTGAGGCTGAGCCGGATGAGGTACTGGCGCTATCGGCTGCAGGGGCGTCGGCCTCGCAACACCACCAGTTATGGGCTGAGGTTGAACAACTTGGGTGCTTTCCAACCTTCGGATGCAGTTACTCAAGTGCTGTAGTAACCGGGCACCGGCTTGTGGGTCCACCGGACCCTGGCGCTGCATCGCGTTCGCAGCGAGTGTTGCGTTCGCGATAAACTGTGACACTTCAGTAGCACACTGGGTGAAGCCGGCACGGAATCGCTCGGCGTACGACATTTCAGGTTTCAGCACTAACTGTCCTCGTCGCTTCAGGCTGTGGAGGTGTCGGACTGTGAGTTCCAGAATGTCAGCCTTTTCTAATTTGGAGACGTTCTCGCCTTCAGCTTGGAGAGCGGTGACCATGAGGTCCTTGAGCTCGTCGAGGCATCTGTTGATGCGGGCTCGTCTTTTCCTCTCCAGCATGGGTTTCATGACTTTTCTGTACTGGTATGTCCGTGAGACGGGTTCCTCGTCGGGGCAGTGCGCCGGCGGGTGGAAAGCCCCGTGCGGTGGGGACATGGTTCTCGCGGGTAGGATCATTGGTGTTGCGCTCGCGACGGTCTGTAAGCGAATGGCGCGCGCGCCGCCCGCCGCGCTACTTTTATGCGCCCTACACCGATTGTGGCAAAACGCCCGTGATAAAAATAGGGGTGCCACTGCCTTTGAATGGTTAAACGAACTTTGATTTAAAGAAGTATTTAAAGATTACATTTAAGTACACTTATTAATAATTTAAAAATAACGATTTTATTGTCTATGTTTTTGTAACGCACCTACAGTGGGTTTTATTTTTAAACTATATAATAAATATGTTAATTATGTTTAAAATACATATATATTAGTGTTACTTGGGTATTAATCACAAAATATTCAAATTTCCCAATTAAAAGTCAATTTTCCCAGACAGATATTATTTCTTTACGTATTTCTTTTATTTCACAGATGCCACGACAATAAAATTAATTCGTAAGCATGTATTTGCATGTAATGTGCATAATTTAACCATTTCTTATTTCGACTTTATTATAATATTTTGTTTTATAAAGTGCCAAATTATAATAGAATGTAAATAGTGTTTGAATATATTTGCCTAAAATATATTGTCTGATAATACATATATAAATAGGTAATGTATTTTTTTATATTTTATTAATGATAAGATCCGCCTAAAATATTCGATTATTATAATTATATTCATAATAATTTAAACTTTAAGATTGTGTTCCCACGAATATCGTGACATAATACATAATTATAAAATGTTTTACATTATATAACTATGATAGCATAATTTTATTGTTATTTTTTTAGCTATTTTCGATTCCTTATTATTCTGCTCGTATATCATTTTATTTCTAATGTTTCAAATTACTTTTCTCCATAGCAGCTGTAAGTCAGCTGATCGCACCTGGCCAGCACGTTCCCACGCGGCCCCACGTCGCAATAAAACCCTCACGCAAGATCCCCTACGCGTAAGATCCCTCGCGTAAGACCCCTCGCGTAAGAACCCTCACGCGTAAGATCGCGAACAATGACGTCACAGGATAAGAACGGACCCGTGGCGGCTCATTAAATCACTGTCATCATGTTTAAATACGGGGGAAAAAAAGAGAAATGCAGGATAGTGCTTTGATGGTATCGACTTATTACTGTTAGGTATTTGAGATTGTATTATTATTAAATATATATATTGTTTTATTGTTAATATAAGGTCACGTAAAATATTTTATTTTACGCCTGTTTGTAAAAAATGCATATCGAAATTTCCATTATTCTCATTTTTTCAATACACATTATACTATTTTGTTTAATTATGTACATAAACACCTAAATATGAACTAGACAAATATAGGTAGATATAATATTATTAGTTACTAAACTAAGATTTAAGGCTTTTAATTTACAACATACCCAATATTCAAATTTTAATTAAAAATTAATAATGCACATAGTGTGTGAGTGACAGCCCTGCGAAGGCGGCGCAAGCACAGGTCTACGCGACGCCGCGTTATCGCTCGCCGGTCGTACAGAGACAGCGAATAGAAATTGCTGTAGCGACTTTTTACAGCCGCGGCGTGTGTTTATCAGCGCACTAGAACAAGATGCTTTGTAGAAATTTATTTTACACTAACCTAAATGTTGTATCTGAAATCTTAAACTTTACCTATCGTCACCAACGCCAACGCTAAACGTAAGTTGAATTATTACACTTTCAATGTATCTTTGTATTAACAGGAACTCCGTCACTCATAACTCTCGCACAATCCATCAACGTCACCACTAATATCTCTGACAGTTCGGTAATCTCGACTCGAATAACAACGGTCTTAATTAGTCATCCAAAACAATAACATTCGCCATATCGGTTTGCAAAGGTGTGAGTCGTTCCCAGCACCGCTAGTCGACTCGACACCGACCTATTGTGCGGTCGAAACTGGCGTGACGCTACTTACTCCAATTCTGTCTCACTAACCAGACGACGAAACGTCTTAAGTGTCAGAACGGTCTTTCTTGTTGAGCGGAAAGTAACGCTTCTTAAACCCGCACGGCGCTTACGACGTGTCGGTAGCGATGATAAATATCAGCGGAGGAGAAGACGGTCGTAAGCGACGGTCGTTCTCCTTGGAGATCGGACGTTTGTCTTTGGAAGGCGGCGTCGTGGGAAAGCCCGTGCCGCGCGCGTTCCCACACACTCGCCCGGCACAAGCCAACCGATAAATTATCATAATTCCATTGTGAGTGAGACGGTACTAAGAAATTTTATACTTCATCAATCGCCGCGTTGAATACATTAGCGCGTGGACGACGCTTTGTTGACGAATGACGCAAGGAGCTGATTCGGACCCACCTATTGCCTTATTTTTTCTATCACGTACCTATTTATGACAGTAACCGTAAATTCCGGACAATATGACACCGTGAGCTGACATTACGAGCCCTAATGATATTTTTTTCTGAGTATCACTTCAATATCGTCTACGTATTTTCTATGAAGGCCTAGTTTTAAAGCTACGTTTAGCAAACAAAGTATATTTATTACATACGTTGTAGTAACTGCTGTAGTTAGTAGCGAAACTAGTTGCTGGCGCCAAGCCGGATTTGTTAAGTCATTACACATAAGTGTAGTTGAATGAACGATGCTCTTAAATCAGCTTCAATTATGGGTAATTGATGTTATATTTAAAATTATTGTGTATTTAATGTTATGTTGCAAAATTGATGCATTTGATCAATGCAGCTTTAATACAAATATTAACTTTTCCGGGGCGGTTCAGCTTAGTCCTCAGGAGTAGCGGCGCATCTGTGGCCGACCTCAGGTATTAATATCTAATCCTACCTGAGGTTAATTACAGATATATCATCATGTGAACTGCATGCTTGTCTGCTACTCTTATATTAAAAAAAACTAATAGATGACATATAACTAAAATTTATGATTCTAAGTAGAAGCATGAAATGTTGCATAAGAACTTCCTATATAACATTAACTATACACAATATTTTCTGAAATGTAGGTATCCTACAGAAGATTACTTAGAAGATGAAAGCTTGACACATAATTGGTTAATAATCATCAATTCGAGTTAAAATACTATTTAGACACTTTGTTACAAAGTTTTTAACACTATTATCACCTCGCATTTATTACATCCCGAAAAATGTACTTTTAATAATTTAAAAAGAAACTAACATTCTTACACATAACCATCAAAAGCCTTCTGCTAAGTGATCGGTACATTGTGCTTACTTAGAGTAATTTAGATTTTACGTATATATGTACATTGAAAGCTGGCCATTATATGTATCATCAAATGTTACCAACTCCACGCAACCTTGATGATCCAACATCCGTGTCTCTGTCTACATTATGGGTCCAATGGACCCGCTACAGAATCCGTATACAGAGCACTCTATGCTAAGTGATCTGAATAAACAAACACCTGAGTAATTTAAACGTAAAAAGACAAGATTTTATAAACTTTTTCGTAAAAACTTTTTAACGGCTACTCTAGGTGTCTTTTGCTTTAGTGTACGGTAAGCATAATTTGAAACTTTTTGTTCAACTTAATAAAATTACTATAGGTATCTTATTTACAATAAAAATAACGCTTAAGTTAATAAATAAATTTAAACGTTGTAAAATTCAAATACTTTCAATAATTAGAAATTTACAAAATTAACCTCAATAAGTAAGTTCCTTTTGTTATTTTTTTATTTTTACGTTAATATTTCTAACATTACAATAAAATCAAGAGTACAAAAATCGTTATATCAATTTCGTTATTTAAAAAAAATCGAATAATTTTAAATATTAAAATAATTAGATTATTGTGTTCGAAAGAAAGCATTGTCATAATAACGCAGTACTTATTGCGTTATTAAATGATGATTATGATTATGAGAGCTGTCATGATGACAATTATAATGATACGATCATAACAGGGTCGAGTCAGCGCTATCACGTCTAATCTACATATATTTGGTTATGACACAATATGTTCTTTGCTTAATCGGTTATTATTAATCGTAACTGATATATCCAATACATACTGTATGTGGGTATGTATGGTTTTATAATTAGCAGTGTTTGCATCATCATCTAGTTAGGCAAATAAAGCCTCTGTCTGTACACTCTGTACCGATTCATTCTAAAGTAACACTTGCTTATCTTAGATTTTATAAATTAACTTTTAAGTAAACAAATTATTATAAACAGCAAAAATATCTACAATATTTATCTACGAAAAAAATATATTGGAAATAATTGAACCAAAATGCCGAGACTTATGCAAAGACATAACCCTGCTCTATTTTTTTTACGTATAGTTTTCAAGTCTTCTCCACTGTCAAGACTCATATACAATTTGCCTTAATATCTAAGTATATGTAAGCAAAATACCACACCTCTTCCCGTGAAGATAGGTTCCCGTGAAGTAGCCCTCCTACTAAGCGATTAAATCCAGGAAATTGGCAGTCGCGTCTGAGCAAAGTTATTCATTTACTGCGGTCAACGATACGCAGAGCCAAGCGCCGTGACCACAATCAGGCTTGTAAGGGCTTATGGATGGAGAGATGGATTCTTTGCCTAATATTATAAAAAGGTCTGGAACTTGCTCTATAATTCTGGTCCTATACATTTTAAGGTGTACGTTAGGGTTAATGGTTTCATAGAAGTAGCAGCCAAGCTCGCAGTCCATGTGATGGTAAGTGGCTACTGAAGCCAATGGACATCTGTAATCTACCCAAGATAAAATTAGATTCCTACCGAAAGTCGGCCTCTAATTTTATCTGGGGTTCTACCGAACGTCGCTACCCCTGAAGACCAAGCTGAGATACCTCGGTAAAGTATGTTTCCCTTACGACACCCTTCAGTCCCCCTTACCACACCTTCAAACCATTACATAATAAGTTGTGCTTAACACTGCTGTTATTAAGCAGAAACAGGCGTGCCGATGGTGCCGCTGGAGTTGCACCACAGAGGGTTCTATCTACCTTTAAAATAAATCCTTATTTTACTTTTTTTTTTTTGTATTCTTTAACTTACTTTTTTACTTAAATAAACGTTTTTACCCGTGTCTCAAGACGTATAAACCGCTCCCACGAAAATTGTGCATATCAAGTAACAATTTCCAGAAATTGAACTTTAAATATTTGAACCTAGCAACGGGTGTATTGAACTCGGAACGACTGACGTATATTGACTCGATACAATATCAACGTATAATCTTTTTAAAATCAACATGAAACTTTAATATTTGCTTTGAACACTTGATATAAAAAATATCGAGCTAGGTGTACGATGAGTAAACAGGTTGCTACACCGTAATAGATACCAAAAATTGATATTTTAAAACGTAGTAGCGACACCTGGGCACGAATTTGGTCTTATCGTACATAAACAGTGAATTAAGAGTGATAAAATCAAATATCGGTTAACATTCGATTATTTTTGGCGTAGATTACTAAAATACCGACGTACTCGTAGCTTTAGTTTTTATGTAAATATGTTAGTTTTTTCAACGCTAGTTTTTTCGTTATTTAATTGCAGTGAAACAACAACTGGGTAGAACAGTATTGCTATTGTGTTGTTGTACGAAGGATGACAGTGGGTATAGTAGAGGTAAATGAGTTCAACTCACTGACTTGAAGACTACTTAGTTTTCAGGAGTAGTAATCTGCAACTACGGACTCATGAATCAACAATCCAGTGAAATTTTCATGGTTAAAGTTGAAGTTAAACCAAACATAGCCCGATCTTTACACTTTCTTTCGCAAGACGTTACACTCTTTTATTGTTACAAGATTTAACGAAACCAAAACTAAAAATAACAGTATCGCACACAATGTCTAGCGGCACTTCAAAAGACACACCCAGGGTAATTGCAACAAATAACGGCACATTATAAATAAAAAGTATTTTACATAAAATAACTTGTAGGTACCTCCGTAAGCTTGTTGCAAAGAATTTTACGAGCAGATCATAAACTGTAGCTTAACACTGTGCATAAAATACCCAACAAATTAGTTTACTGGCAAGGTACTGATTACAACACAATGTTTTAATGGCGAAGGGATCGTATAATGAACAACGGCACGGGCTTTTTACGATTGCCATAAAAAGGGTAGAAAAAATAAACGGACTCTCAATGTAAATATAATTAAAATATCTCAGTTTTATTTTGATTTTTTTCATGACTTTAAAACGATAATTGATTTTTATTTTGTGAAATAATAATTAGGTAATACTCATTAACAAAGAACAATGATAATAAGATAATTGTTAAATTATAACGGTTCGTACTATTTTGGTTGAATTATTTTTTTCACTTTTCAAAATAAAAGCCGCCGTTAAATGTAAAGAGACTGATTAAGTTGTGATTAAGTAAATGAGATATAGGGCACTTCAAAAAAGGTGTAAAAAGAGCTCTCATCCAAAGCCGGGCGATGCATTGGCGACTCCTTTGGTGTTGCAAATGTCCATAGGCGACGGTGATTGTTTCCCATCAGGTAGCCCGTCTGCCTCATCGTTTAGGTATAATAATAAAAAAAGTTAAATACTTATAATTATAGATGTTTTTTTCAATTCAAATTTCCAATCGCTACAAGTGCATCTAATATGCAAATATTAATTAATTGTACAGATTTATTAATTACACTGATATCGGCAGTGTCATATGCGAATATATCTTTTTTTATAATATAGGAGTAGCAAACGAGCATGCAGTCCACCTGATGGTAAGTAGCTACTGCCGCCCATGGACATCTGTAATCAACCCCAGATAGGATTATATATTCCCAGGTCCGCCACAGATACATCGCTATCCCTGAGGACTAAGCTGGAACGCCTCGGAAAAGTCTGTCTTCCTTACCACACCCTTCAAACCTGAACACAACAGCGCCTAACACTGCTGTCATTAGGTAGAAATAGGTGTGGCGGTGGTGCCGCCGGAGTCGAACCACAAAGGGTTCTACCACCTACCATATCTACTTTCCATCAACTAACCCATTTTCCGTTCGATTATGACAAAACCAAAGCCAGTTCTAAAAATACGCACCTTCTGATTATCTTAAATCTGCTGTAAAATATTCAACTTTAGTGAGATTAACAAGCGGATATTGTTATTTAATATCTGGAAAGATTAGTCTTATATGTCATGGCATTTATTATTATAATCTTATTACCCAGATCCGTTTCGTATTCACTGATTAATTAGTTGGGGTATCCATGACGACCTTGTCGCGACTCTGATCTCTCGGCAAATCTCGACAAACAAATCCTTAGGCTTATAGAACTTATTTAGTCTTTAGTCTTTTCCTAGCCTAGCCTTTATATTTAGTCTTTTAAAAAATAAACGCGATAAACCTTTGTACTGTATATTTAAACTGTATTACACCATGCATTTTTTTTATTATTAATTAATTCAATTCAATCTAATTGCAATATTTTTAAAATTCTTGATTATTTTTGAAATGACAATATATTCAATAACATCTTTTATTATTATTTTTCTTCACAATATTATGTTTGTTATGTAATTTAATAATATTTGTATTTTTAATTCATAGCTTTTATATAATTGACATTTGTTAATTTGCATGTTGTCGTCGCCTATAATTGTCCTGGCACTTAGATTTATACCTACTTGAGTTTGTTTTATATTTAATGTATAAGTGTACAGTATGTTGGCGATTCTATTAATAAATAAATAAATAAATAAATAAATAAATAAATAAATAAATCTTCATCATCATCAACAACCCATTACTGCCCCACTGCTGGGCATGGGTCTCCTCTCATAATGAGAAGGATTAGGCCATAGTGCCCAAGTGCGTATTGGTAGACTTCCTTTGAGATTTTTTTTTTATAAATCTCTCAGGTATGCAGGTTTCCTCACGATGATTCCTTCACCGTTTAGCAAGTGATCATTAATTTCTAATACGCACATAACTTTGCAAAATCAGAGTTGCGTCAGAGGGATTTGAACCTCGGACCCCTCGATCACCACTAGGCTATCACTGCTATAAATCTGCTGCTGATAATCTAGCGTTAAGCAATTCTTTCGTTTCATTATATTACACATGACTCTCAGGAGCAACGACGAGTTTATGATCAGCTACATGTAGAACCCATGTTTATATGGAGTTGATTACACGTACAGTCGATAGACAATAGCGATTTATTTTGGGAACTTGCGGTTGTAATTTTTACAATCGTATGTTCCCAAAAGCTATTTTTTCATTAAGTACTACATAAATTATGTAGTCTGCACTAATATTATAAAGAGGAAAACTTTGTTTGTTTGTTTGATTGTAATGAACAGGCTCAAAAACTACTGGACCGATTTTAAAAATCCTTTCACCATTCGAAAGCTACATTATCCACGAGTGACATATGCTATATTTTATATGAAATATATTTGACAAATAGATTTTGAGGTGGTACACAGTTTGCCGGGCCAGTAGTAGTACATAAAACACGTAGGTGTGCAAGACCAAATACTGTGAAGGTGACTCCAGTAGGTGTAATGTGGACACTACGTTCTATAAACAGAGAATGTTTGCACAACTCGAGCCGGGCGTGGCGGTAGGCGTGCGTTCACCGCACAAACGATCACTGTATCATTATTTGTGGAGCCACTGCAAACTTCTGCACAAATATTGCTCGGTATATTTTGATATAGGTATTACAGTATGGAATTAATCTTTCAGTTAAAATTAGTTAGAATAATCAGTTGTATAGAATTTATCTTAGTTTTGTGGAACTTCATATTAACATATAGGTAACTATATTATTGTGAAGTGATTGCTGCGTCTTTTCATTTATATGTATATCCTCTTTAAAAGAACATAAATCATTGCTTTAGAAAACCATAATATTTTTTTGTTTTAGAGTTCTTTAAAAATGTAAAAATGTGCCATGTACCTGATGTTTTTATTTATAAAATGGAAGTAGCATACGAGCATATGATCAATCCCAAATAAGTTTAGATTTCTACCTTTCGATGTGTAAAGGTTTTCGATAAGTATGTTTCCCTTGCCACACCCTTCAAATCGGGCACACAACAGCATTGTTGTTATTAATTAGAAAGAGATTTGGCGGTGGGATCTCCAAATTCGAACTGGAACGTACCACCTTAATGATAGCAGTACTGGACATTGTCCAATTAATGTTTAGGAACATAAATGGTCGACTTTTAATCACTATGAATAGGTACTTTGACCCTCAAATTTGGAGGGAGGGATTCCATTAGTCTGTTCCATTGTTTTAATCAGTTCGTACCTCATAGTCCTAACTTCTGTATTGTATTTTGTTAAAGTTTTCTTCAAATTTGAGCATTTATAGTTTTGACGTTGATATTAGTAAGCATATCTTACTAATTTTATCTCAGTACCAGGTTTATCTCACGATCAACGACAGCCTATGACAACTAATAATTCCGTTTGAAGTGCCGATATCAAAACATCTATTTAACCATGATCCCATTGTCTATTACGTCATAGTACCCTTGAAAGAAATATAAAAGTTAAAATTATAAATTTGAAATTAAAATTAAAAAAAAATGTAAGATTTTCTAAAAACTTTTATTTCATATTTCTTTTATACAGGTATAAATGATCTCTGTATCATCTCATCTCATGATGCATTAAAGTAGCAATTATTTTGATTACCAACGCATTGTTTAATTTTATTTCCCGTTCTATATATATATGGATATCACATGTATTATCACGTCAATCATTATTCCATTGACGCCAATACGTATATATAAATAGACATCCCGTCAATGATTGGACTCGAGTGAGAACGGAATAAAGATAATTTTCGTACCCAAGTACCTACTTGACTGATAAAACCAAAACGATGATGATAAACATTTCTAAAAATATCCTGTATAGGTATGTATAGTCACGTTTGTGTTTAAAGAAAAAAATGGTGTCTGAATTAATCAAAGATTTAAAAGCTATCTATATTTCTACAACCTTTTTTTTTTGTTGACGACGGGGAAACCTTCAAAAGGTACCCGACGCCATGGGAGTGACGCCGGGTTATGTGGGAATTTTACCACACTAAAACCCTCCCGGTGGCCGTCCTCAGCGTTTGGTGGAGAACTCCGGGATCTCCAATGGAACACAACCGGAGTCCTCCTAACGCGATGCCCTTTTATCGGGCTCTGCCCTGGGGGGATATTTCTACCACCTATCGTATCAAAATTAACTTATAAGAGATATACTTAGTTATAATTATCATATTCTGGTTTGAATAATGAGGCACGGCACATAAGACTATCAAAAAAAATGAAGCCCCCTCTTGATTTTACGTCTCATATGGTGACCCACGTAAATACGCGTACACAATCACCGAGACTTAGAACCGTAATACAATTCCTTTTCTTTGGGTACCTGGCCGGGACTCGAACTCGGAACTCTACGTATTGGACCGATATGATGAACAGTTAGTCAATTTCAAATCTTTTTTTTATTTATAAATTTGTGGACACAGATACATAAAAATAGCGTTAACTGAAATACAAAGGACTACTTATTTCAAACTGAAATTTCTGAATTGAACGTGCTGAACTATCTGCGTCCAACTGCTAAACTTCATGAAGAGCTAAGACACCTACTTTATCACATTAATGAACGTAGCATGGTATCGATTCCTACATGCCGTGTGAACACACCCACGCCGGGGCCCCCAGGTTGTAAGCTAAGCCTTATTGTGCAATCACTTCATTGATGGACGCATGAACCTTGCGTTTTTCAAACTCTTGAACCGTGTGACTGTGGCTACTACTTTCGTCGTGAAAAAGATATTTGTATGTTTAATTCATCAAATAAATATAGTAGCAGACAAAAAATACGCCACCTACTAAATCTAATCGTATAGGACGTATAAAATTTTGATTTTTAAGTTAATTTTTAATTTGATTTTTAGATAATTCTAAACTTAAACAACGCAATAAAAATAGGAGTTGCCTGATTTTTGCTTGAAGTTAGAATGACCATTAGCTTATTGCTTGAGCAACTGGTAGCTTGAGCGATTAATTAATAGTTAATGCGAGTGTCAAAAGTAGCTCAGGGTCTATTTAGTTAGTTCATTATTCGATAATTCTAAACTTAATAACTTATTCAGTAAAAGTAGGAGTGGCCTGCTTTTTGACCTGAAGTTAGAATGACCGCCCATTAGCTTATTGCTTGAGCAACTGGTAGCTTGAGCGATTAATTAATAGTTAATGCGAGTGTCAAAAGTAGCTCAGGGTCTATTTAGTTAGTTCATTATTCGATAATTCTAAACTTAATAACTTATTCAGTAAAAGTAGGAGTGGCCTGCTTTTTGACCTGAAGTTAGAATGACCGCCCATTAGCTTATTGCTTGAGCAACTGGTAGCTTGAGCGATTAATTAATAGTTAATGCGAGTGTCAAAAGTAGCTCAGGGTCTATTTAGTTAGTTCATTATTCGATAATTCTAAACTTAATAACTTATTCAGTAAAAGTAGGAGTGGCCTGCTTTTTGACCTGAAGTTAGAATGACCGCCCATTAGCTTATTGCTTGAGCAACTGGTAGCTTGAGCGATTAATTAATAGTTAATGCGAGTGTCAAAAGTAGCTCAGGGTCTATTTAGTTAGTTCATTATTCGATAATTCTAAACTTAATAACTTATTCAGTAAAAGTAGGAGTGGCCTGCTTTTTGACCTGAAGTTAGAATGACCGCCCATTAGCTTATTGCTTGAGCAACTGGTAGTTTGAGCGATTAATTAGTAGTTAATGCGAGTGTCAAAAGTAGCTCAGGGACTATTTAGTTAGTTCATTATTCGATAATTCTAAACTTAATAACTTATTCAGTAAAAGTAGCAGTGGCCTGATTTTTGGACCTGAAGTTTGAATGACCGCCCATTAGTTGGCATTGCTTGAGCAACTGGTAGCTTAATTGCTGTTAACGGGACTATCAAAAATAGTTGAGTGACTATATTATGTGTGCAAACAGATGCGTAGACAATCAATTGTTGACATTTCTTTCGAATTATAGTGGGCGGTCACCCATAAGGTAACTAAGCATTAAATATGTGTAAAGTCTTACCAGTAAATAAGATATATTTGTCGAATTAGCTCAAACATAAACATAAATTAAGCATATAGAACCAACCATAATGAAAATCATCAGAAAGAATTTTAGGGCGGATTTTATCAAATATTCAGCATTTAATAGGCCTCTATAATATTTTACTTCACAATATGAAATTATCTTAAATATCTAAAACGGTTTTTAGGATGATGTCATTGTGTTAAAAATGGTCCTTATCAATATATTTTTAGTTAGATACAAGTTTATCTTTAGCTCTCAAAAATACGATGAATCTACGGGTTTTCCTCCTCCTACGTATTACTTACAAAAATATGTTTACACCAATAATACTTTTGTACTATTTACGTAGTAGGAAAACCGTAAAAATATTTATAAATTTAATTATCACTTGCTTAAATGGTGGAAAATATGATGAGGGAATCTACAAAGTTTGAAGACGTGGTCTATTAATAAATTCTTTTCCAGCGCGATGGATTACGATCTCCCAAAGAGGTAACGGCAATTTACCATCAGGCCAATTGCCTGTGTATTTATTAGTTCTTCGTTTAGTTTAGTTCTTAGTTAGTAGAATCTTTTGTGGTTCGACTCCGGAGGCACCGCCATCAGACCTTTTTGTGCTTATAATAGTTATGTTCAGCGCTGATGTGTTCTAATTTAAAGGGTGTGGTAAAGGTGACATATTTATCTTAGGCGTTCCAACTTAGATCTCATTGGTAGCAACGCATATGTGGCCAACTTCGGATAGAACTCTAATCTTATCTGGGATACATTATAGACGCAGTAGCTACTTACCATCAGATGGACCGCATGCTCGTTGCAATATTATTGAATGATATATCATTCAAGTCAAATTTAATTACAGATTTCTCAAAGTGATAGAGACCATTTACAATCAAACAGATTGCACGTTTGTTAGTTCAATAAATAGATAACTTAGCACAAATCTAATACGCGAAGAATTCTATTACAATTCACTCTCTGGACTCGGAATGGAAGAAGTCATAACACATAAGATGATATAAATACATAAGAATCCATTCGACTTACATTCGAGTTTCCATAGTAATATCTGACAGGATATTGCTCCTTGCACTCGTGGTGACTGAGCACTTAACGTGAGCGTGTGAAACTGGATACGTGAAAAAATTAACACGCGAACCGGTTATTGACTTTCACTACGTCATATTCTACTAAGTTTTGGATAGGTTTATTAGCGACAATATTAGGTAGACTAATTTAAAACTAGTGCCTGTTTGAAATAACCAGGTTATATGTATAGCAAATCTTCCATTATTGAAGACTAGACAGATCACTTAACGTGGTTTAATTGTTGTAAAAACTAAATTGCTCAAATATAATTAACTAATGAGAAAAAGGGCCACCCATATAACTTACAATTTAGACGAACTCAAAATATCTTTTGTTATGTAAGAAATTGTTAAACCGATTGGGCTGTACGTCGTGCCTAAGAATGAGAAACTTTACCCTCCGCAGTTTAGTAAATCTTATATATAAAATTCTCGTGTCACAATGTTAGTTACCGTACGCCTCCGAAACTGCTTTACCGATTTTCACCAAATTTTACATGCATATTCAGTAGGTCTGAGAATCGGCTCTTACTTTCTTAAATGATATTTGGTAATTTATTATTATTTTTTATAATATAGGAGGAGCAGACGAGCATGAGCAGTACGAGTAGTAATGCTATAGTAAGCTAAAACATTTCGCTGCTAAACAAAAATGTTTATTTAATGCTATTTTTTGTGTAAGCATTACAATTGTATTTGAAATGGCACGTGTGCCTACAACGTGAAAATACTTACCCGTACAAAATTTTGCACTTTGAACGACACACTTAAACATTGTTTGTATGCGTCAACACTTTACCTACATTGACGTAAGCGTAAGGTCAAAGTACAGTAGTCGTTTTGTTCTAGTTTACTTGTTATAAAAACGAATTCGCGAATTTATAAGTCTTTAAACAAAATGGAAACTTTAAAGAAATTAAAAATTAACTATCACACGCTAAACGGTGAAGGAAAACATAGTGAGGAAACCTACATACCTGAGAGATTTATACAAAAAAAAATCTTAAAGGTATGTGAAGTCTACCAATACCAGTAACTATTTGTTAATCTTTGCCAATACGCACTTGGCCAGCACGGTGGACTATGGTCTAATCCTTCTCATCATGAGAGGAGAACCGTGCTCAGCAGTGGGACAGTAATGGGTTGTTGATGAAACAAAATGGATTTCATTGTTAACTTATTTATTGTTTAATAAGTGTTTCATGTCAAAGTGCAATTGATTTAGGACCTAAATTTTAGGCCTTAGTTTATCGCACTGGCCAAGTGCGGATTAATAGACTTCACACATTTTAGACAACTTTTTTTTTAAAAATCTCAGCTGTTTCCGCGCGATATTTTCGTTCACCTTTAAAGCGACTGATATCATAACTTCGAAAATTCTTGGTATTTTTGGGACTTGAACCCCGATTTTCTAGCACGACGAGGATAATGCATCACCATGCTATCATTGTTTTTATTTTATTTTAATTGAATAATTTATATGTTTACCACTGGATATACACAACGCGACAAACAAGATTATTAGTGCCTGATCTGTATACTCGTATATTATAGAAATATGGTATCCCCATATGGCATTCTCACATGGTATTCCCTCATAACAAACATTAATAAAAGTAAATAGTTATGTACCACACTTATATCTCATAATTGCACAAATAAATAATGACTGCATTGTTTATTTCTGAACATGTAGTAATTATTTCTGTAAAAGGACCTTATGTTAAAAATAAGATATGAACTATGTTTATGACTATGTATTTAGTGAAGCTGTAATAAAAGATAATAAATGATGAAAGATGCAAAGTTTTATAAGAAGTATCTACGTATCAAAATGTGAATATTCAGCCAACTCGGAATTATTATGTTCAAACATTTGATATTGATATACGAAAAATATGTCAAAACTATAATATCGAATGTCATAAACTCTTTGTTAAATTAATTTATTTTGGATATAATAATAATAGTGTATACCCGTTTATTAATAACTTAAAATAATGTACAATTAATAGGTGGTAACAACAAGTCGCTCGACTTTTGTTGACGAAGTAGGATCTTGTACAGCGCCAATTTTCCAGCAGATCTATTCTGCCATGTTGCTCTATGGTGCCATGCCAGCACTCAGCAAACAACTACTTGAGAAAAACTACTAACTAGCTATCTTGAAATAGAAGATCTAACAGCAAGCTATAAATAGCTACACCTTTGAAATATGGAAAAACTCCCGATACTCTGTTACCAGCGATATTTTTTAAGGACCTACCATATTAGAACATGGCGTAGTTATAAACGTAATTTGCAGTATGGTTACTTCACAAATTATTTGGTCATACAATGTAAGGCCCAGCAAGAATATCGGCTTTTTGTACAAACTTTTGTACAAGTCTGACAAATCGGACTGTCTGGACAAGATGAATTGACAACAGATTGATATATGGAAGAGTGTTGAATTGTATGAAATTACCCGAATGATTAAATGGGAATTATCGACACACATTGAATTTACAACTGTGACGACTATACGCAATCTTATACCCCATCCACTTCTACCTTTAAAACTTTTGAAGGTAGTAAAATTGTTTTAGTTCGACTCCGGTGACACCACCCACACCTATTTTGGCCTAATAACAGCAGTGCTAAGCGCTACTGTGTTCTGGTAAGAGAGACATAATTTTCCAAAGCGTTCCAGCTTAGTCCTTAGAAGTAGCACCGCATCTGTGGCCGACCTCAGGTAGGAAACTAATCTTATCTGGGATGATTAAACATGTCCATAGGCGGTAGGTGCCCTTACCATCATCTGGGCAGCATGTACGTCTGCTACTTCTATATTATAAAAAAAGATTGGTATTATTTGAGAAATCAAACGTAGGGCTACTATTACAAACGTAGTTTGCAAACATAAACATATAAACTTGAACTCTCTATCCAGACATTTAATTTCTGACGGTTTGTTGAGATTTGGCAAATTTCGCTTCGTAACTTTCGCTTTTTACAATAAACTAAGATATATTTTAATAAATATTGTGCTTAGAATAATCCGTACCTACTTTGGATAACAGAAGCATTTATGAATCACGATATTACAACAGGAAACAATTTATTTTATTAAAAAATGTCTTAATCATGATTTACATTTTAATGATGTCGAAATTGTCGCATTATGAATCAGTGGAAACGCCAAATTGTGACGAAACGACATAATCTGTTTTTTTTTTTTTTTTTTTTTATAATATAAGAGTAGCAGACGAGCATGCAGTCCACCTGATGGTAAGTGGCTACTGCCGCCCATGGACATCTGTAATCAACCCCAGATAGGATTAGATATTCCTACTTGAGGTCGACCACAGATGCGCCGCTACCCCTGAGGACTAAGCTGGAATGCCTCGGAAAATTCTTATTACGTTTTTACCACTTGCATATACTTACGTACAAATCAATTAACAGATGCTTTAATATGCTTACTTCGTTTCGTCATGATGTTCTTGAGACTACTGTAAAATAAAACTTAGAGGTTTGATCAGTCCTTGTGAACATGTGATAGAATGACCTATTACCACAATATAAGGGTCCATATTTCTATTGTGCTATTACGCTTATATAATTAATAATGGTATTCATCGTATTCATATTTACTTAAAAGTATGCTCCAATACCAACTTATAAGTATGTACACAATTTTTTAACCTAATAAATTATTTTTGATTTTTTAATGACAAACCATCACTTACAAAGATCATTCGAGTTCGAACAACATTAATTGAGTGCAATTCGACATATCACTCGTGGGGTAAAACAAAAACCGAATCGCTAACGATCCATATCGACGCACAACTATTTACGCATTAAAATGTGGTGGCATTATTTGTTGCATCGGTAATGGCGAACCCTTATTGGACAAATTGCCCCCCAGGCCAGGGCACCAACGCTAACATTTAAATCAACCTTAATGGTAGCTATTTCCATAAGTAATACTGAGACGACTTTTAGTTCGATGAGCTAAGAACGTACAGAAAGGAACTAAAACTCAAGTAACAAAATATAAATTAAAAAGAAAGTAATATTAACTACTTCAAATCATGAGAGAATCTTGCCAACTCGCGTAGCAGTGCGGTCATATAACCGATGTGACACAGTGGGTTTGAAGTTTGATCCCCGGCCTAGCCGAAATCTATGTCATGAATCTCGATTGCTGACTTGGTTGTTTATGTATTCGTCTTTGTGTTCATAGCACAGGATATCCTAATGTAGGGCTTGAAATGTAGAAAGTGACACTGTTTATTGTTAAAAACCATAAGGAAATAAGGATCATGGTCATTATATGCCTATATATGCCTATATGATGTGCCTGAAAGTTTAATATGTTTCCAGAGATTTGTGTGAAATGTACTTCTCTTATCTCTATATGTGGAACAAAAGTGTTCACCCTTCTAAAAGTAGATTAACAGTGAGGTAGTTGAAGTGATTTTAGGTTATTTATATTAAACGATGAAGGAAAACGTCGTGAGAAAACCTGCATACCTGAGAAATCATAAAAAAATGTTTTCAAAGATATGTGAAGCCTACCAATACTTGGCCAGCGCGGTGGATTATGACCTACTCCTTCTCATTCCGAGAGTAGTCGTGTCCAGCAGAGCAAAAGTAATGGGTTGATAATGATGATGATATCGACCAATGTCAAATAAGATTTTTTTGTACAGGTCTTAGAATTATCCTTACTCACCCGTCCTTGCAACCTAAACAGTATTTTAACTTAAACCACTGTTTACCGATTGGATTCTGAATAAACATTCCTCGAATACCTCTTAATTAAATTAATTTGGTACTTGAATGAAACAGCCATTTTAATTGTCATTCTTCAGATCTTTATTGTCTTTTAAGTGAATTCTCGTGTTTAACAATTTGTTTCAGGTATTCCACGTGACCATATTGAGTGGAATCGATATTAAGGTTTTATATTTTGGACTTAATTATATATTGTAAGTGATTTCCGATTGATATCCGAAATTGGAAATAATTATCCGTGGGTTGGTAAACTTCTTAATATATTACATTAGTAATTATACAGATACTAAGGCTCTTATTTGGCAACGTTGCCAGATATAAGCAAGTCCCTTCTCCGACCTTATTACTTACTTGAGGAAGACAGTGAGAAATGTTGGAAACGGCGTTCGGATACCCTAACAGGGTAATCTTGTGTTCAGCAATGATCTTCAAAATGCTACTAATAGGTATATTTTTATCATAATCACTATATTTTTGATCATATCTTATTGTTTATAATATACAAGTAGGATGTATCCTACCCGAGGTCGACTGCAGATGCCTTGCTATCTCAGATTAATAAAATTTTAACGTATTAGTATTCGACACTTACCAAAGCCTTGAAACCAAAACACACTTTTATTATTAGTCAGGAGTAGGCATGGCGGCGGTATCTTAAGTATAGATGGACAATGGTACCTCGGGAATCGGAGAGTTCTACGATTAGCTCTATCAGCTACAAAACATTAATAATATTGTCAAAATAAGTAGGTACATAAGAATAAGATGGCACAAGAATAACAAAAAAAAATGTCAACAAAATGTATTAATAATCAAATTGTCCAGTGACAACCGTCTTCGATCTATGTTTAATGTGTTATGCGTCATTGCATTTCTTCGCGATTTCAGATCTCAATATTCCTACAATTGAGTTATCACCGTAATGCGATTTAAATTGGCCCGGGAGCTCTTTGACACCTGTGCCCGGTGGGAACCGCAAGAACCCTATCTGATAGGTCCTCGTGACTTATTGTGGTCAATAAGGCGAAACACGCGTGACCGCTAATGGTAATGGCGTTGTAAGCAGATTGCGTTTTTGCCTACATTTACCTACATAAGGGATTGTGCCCATTGTTAGTGTATGTGCGTCATTTCACGGTTTCTTATTTTTATGTTAGCTAAGTATCCCATTGATTTGGTAATGTAGGTACGCTACCTATATGCAGATTTAGAGTAATCAGTATATATAGTTTTACACACAAAAACAAGAATTCACGAATCACGAAGAATTACTACTAGCTGAAAATGTTAATTATGTAGGGTTCGTAAGCTGATAATGAACAATTCTAAGCACGCCTCTTCCCAGAATCAGAAGGATAGTCTACCACACTGTCTAAATGTAAATTGATGCCATTCGTACATACGAGTACATCTTTGAGAACAATAAAAAATCTCAAGCGTGTAGGTTTTCTTACAAAATATTTCTTCAACCGTTCATACTCAAAAAACAGTGGCGTCTGGGTGTCTAATACTAGAAACATAACACCCAATTGTTATATTATTGCATTACATTTCCTAAAACAATACAAATTAAACATAAAACAAAATAAATGTATGATTGGACATCCATAGTCATGGCGGCAAAATATAAAAAATGACGGATACGTTAAAAAAGTACAATGGACTCGAGCCAAAATAGTAATGCACTGTAAATGTTGGCGTGAACCTAATCCTGTTGCCGTGCGTGTTGTATTCATAATGTGTTGCAATTTAAGAAGCGGTAGGTATGTTACACATACGTAGTAAACATCGCTGGAATGTCTTGTATTGTGCACGCCTGAAACAATTTTATAAATAGGTCGTTTTTTTCAAATAGAATTTAAAAGAGGACAGCAGTAAATATTGGTTTTGAATTTCATAAGAATTGTATATTGTTTGAAATATAACCAAATTATTTAATTATAGTATTATTTTAACTAATTCTTTGTGTTATTTTTATAATACTCGTAATATGTGCCCATTTATATAGTCACTGGTATGATTGTATGAGTTAGCATAAAAAAGAAAAAGAACGCTCTTGACGTTTGAATTGTATTTTGCGCGGGAATAATAAAAGTTGAAAATTGGATCAAGAAATGTTATTATTTTATTAATATTAAACAGTGATAAGTTTCCGAAATGTTTGACAATTTTTTTTTCTGAATTGAAGCTGCATCCTAAGACAGCATGGCGGAGTAATGTGGAGATATGTGTGATAATACTCCTTTCTAATGTCTCACTGTTGGACATAGATGTCGAGGGAGGCCTGAAGTATACTCGAAGTCACTACTCCAATGTGTCGATGAAGTTAAGGATCAATAACCAACCCTTAGATGTCAAAACTTCCGAAGGTTAGATAAAGTTCAACAACTGGAGTCCAATAATAATAACTGGACGCCCTCTAAAGTACAGAAATGCGCATGAAATTAAGCCACTACTGGTCACCCATCCAAGTTTCGGCCGCAACCTATGTTGCTTAAAATTGCGGAAACACAAATCGCTCGGCAATAGCTATTTCGATCTTAGAATCTTCAAGCAATCAATATGTAAGTGAATTAATTATCTACATATGACGTCCATTATAGTTCCTGATACAAAACGTGTTAATTGATTTGTCATTATCTAAACTTAATACCAATCATTCAAACTGTCAACGAACATTAGTTTACCATTTACAAGACGCAAATGCATTAGAAAAAATATGTGAATAGTTAGTTAGTAATTAGTAGGTACTTTTAAGATATGATAAAGATACATATTTAAATAGCTATTTAATAATTAAATACCTAATAGATATCGTAAAATATTTTTTATAATATTTAGTCATCATCAACCCATTACTGTCCCACTGCTGGGCACGGGTCTCCTCTCAGAATGAGAAGGATTAGGCCATAGTCCACCGCGCTGGCCAAGTGCGTATTGGTAGACTTCACATACCTTTAAGATTTTTTATAAATCTCTCAGGTATGCAGGTTTCCTCACGATGTTTTCCTTCACCTTTTAAGCAAGTGATAATTAATTTCCTAATACGCACATACATTTGAAAATCAGAGGTGCGTGCCTGGGATTTGAACCTCGGACCCCTCGATCTAGAGGCCGCGTTTCTTAACCACTAGGCTATCACTGCTTATAATATTTAGTAGCTATCGATATCGCCAAGATTTTTTTATTACACTGATTTTTATTTGATATGTTAAGAATTATTTATTCTGGATTTTGAGGCAACATGAAATTAATATCTTAATTAGAGTTGAACATCAATTATGTTCTGATTTACAAAACCAATAACGAACCTGTTTTAAAGAAATATGTCGTATATAAAGGTTATCTTATATCTAGATTTTTTACAATACGTTGATAGTAATCTACTTACTAATTTAAAATACTGATTTAGATACGTTTATTACGTACTAGTAGTGCCTGCGACTTCGCCCGCATTTTAAATAAATAATATGACATACATAAATTTTTTTTAACAAAAAATACAACCTACTTCTATGTCACTACAAAGTAAAAAATGATTGAAATAAATGTTGGTTTAGTACATATTTGTGAAGTCGGCGCTCAATATATTTAGTTGGATAACGATGTAAACAGCGTGTCTAATATGAGCGCCGACTTCAGAAATGTGTACTAAACCAACATTTATTTCAATAATTTTTTTCTTTGTAGTGACATAGAAGTCGGTTGTATTTTTTGTTAAAAAATTTTTTTTCACCCTTTTTAGTGATGACATACTGACATTTATATTAATACAATATAAAATTGCAAAAACGTAATCATGAATGAAGGTAAGGTCTGAATTTAAATTGATTGGAATTTTATATTATCTTATATGTTCCAACCTAACCTAACTAAATAGTCAATGATGAACTGACTTTGCAATTCCATTCGAACTTACACCAAATATCTTCAAACACAACTCCATTATTCCCATCGGTTGAGGAGTTACATATTTTGTCTCCGAGCCACATTATCAAACCCTTAAATAGTCAATGATGAACTGGCTTTGCAATTTCATTAGAACCTACACCAAATATCTTTAAACACAACTCAATTATTCCCATCTGTTGAGGAGTTACATATTTTGACTCCGAGCCACATTATCAGACCCCTAAATAGTCAATGATGAACTGGCTTTGCAATTTCATTAGAACCTACACCAAATATCTTCAAACACAACTCAATTATTCCCATCGGTTGAGGAGTTACATATTTTGTCTCCGAGCCACATTATCAGACCCTTAAATAGTCAATGATGAACTGGCTTTGCAATTTCATTAGAACCTACACCAAATATCTTTAAACACAACTCAATTATTCCCATCGGTTGAGGAGTTACATATTTTGTCTCCGAGCCACATTATCAGACCCTTAAATAGTCAATGATAAAGTGGTTTTGCAATTTCATTAGAACCTACACCAAATATCGTCAAACAAAACTCAATTATACCCATCGGTTGAGTTACATATTTTGTCTCCAGAACCCACTCTGATCCTCATCATATTTAAATGGGACCAACTTGTAGCAATTGTCCACACACGAAATTAAAGGCATTAAAATAGGTTCATAAACGACGAAGTTATGGCTGTTATATTTACATGGGTGGAGGAGTTCCCCTCATTTTCTCCAGAACCCATCAATGGATTCTAACCATATTTAAATGGGACCAATTTCCAGCTCGTCCCTACACAATAAAAAAAGAATTATTAAAATCGGTCCACTAACGGCGGAGTAATTCGTGTACATACATAAAAAAAAAAGATAACTACCGGCCGAATTGATAACCACCTCCTTTTTGAAGTCGGTTAAAAACAGAAAGTTTTTACCTTCATTGGAACGACAGTGGTGCCATCTCTCGAAAATTGGTCTTACCAACTCCCAAACCTTCGTGGTCTCTTGGACAACAACTTTGCAAAAGATCATCACTTGATCAAATGCATAGTTTCCGATTCTATAAAATATATATAGACAAATATTCATTTTTATATAAATAGATAGATGATCGACTAACATGGATAAGTAAGGTAACTGTAGGTAAATTATGAAAAAATCGAATTTCGGTCTTCTGGGTTGAAAGATCGATTCGCGGAATCGATCTTACTTACCATTACTGGAGATCGATTAAAATAATCGACTTTTTGGTTCAAAAGATCGATTCTCCGATTAATAGATCTAAGATCGCTATCCCTAGTTCCCGTGGGATTTCTGGGAATCCTATGTCCATTCTAGGGTCTCAGACTTTCTTTGTACAGAATCTCATTAAAATCTGTTCAGTGGTTTAGGCGTGAAGAAGAGACATACAGACAAACAGAGTTACTTTCGCATTTATAATATTAAGTAAGGATTACGTAACTTAAACATGTTACGTAATTTTTGGTGTTTTTAATATGAAACTGAAATAAGTAGGTAGATATGCATACGCATAGGTAAGTACCTACTTATTTTATTTCAGTACCTATTTCAAATCTATACCATCCTACCAGTCGAACTACAGAATATTGTAGAGCCACTGCTCTGTAGCTGCTTTTTATTCTAGCTAATATAGATAAACTTAATGATAAATATAAATGATTACGGCAGTTCATAGCCTTGGGTATATATGACAATATATTAACACTGTGTCGCGAGATATCCATCTCGAGCCGTCATAAAACTTACCTGTCCTATAAATCAAGCCCGCTAGACGAATTTTAAGTGAAATGAATCCAGCTGTTGTGGAACTTGTCCTACTACTGTTCAGAGGATATATAAAATAATCTCAGAGGATATAAAAATGTAGACTGAGCCTACTCGGGTAAGAACTTGGCACAGTTCATAACACTAACATTTTGCACGGTTTAGGAGGAACAGTCGAAATTCACGTTTAATTCGACCGAGTATATACAATAGTTTATAACTTAACTCTATGAAATTTGCTGTTAAAATGTAGTTAATGTTAAAATGTACCTACTAGTGTATTATCGTCATTACTGTTCCACTGCTGCAAAATGCACTTGTCTCCACTGGGATTTGGGAATGAGAAGTATTAGGTATTATTATAATCCACCGCACTGGCTAAGCGCGAATTGGTAGACTTCCCACAGTTTTTAAAAATCTTTTTGTTTTTCTAAATTTCCTGAGCGTATACGTTGGTTTCCTCGCGATGTTTACCTTCATCATTATATCTATCATATAATATTGATAAATCAGAGGTGCGTGCCCTCACATCTCCGATTAACAGGCCGCATTTTTACCACAATGACTGCTGTTTTAACAATATTGTACAGATAAGCAACAATTGTACAAAGGTGTTAGCTAGAACTCTACGTTAATTATAACTCTAAGATCGTTGCTTGTGGCTTTGTCTTTGGATTACGCGATGAGTTGGTTTTTCCACGAGAACCAAACATTCGGGTGGAGAATAAACTGTTAACGTTTAATGGTTCACGTATGATCTGCAATATAAATGAGGTTGAGTTCGATTTCTTACGTGAACGCGTATAGGTATCTTAATCGTAGAGTCAATATACGAGATCCTATTAAACGTGAAGTAATATTTTTGTCATATTTTTATCAAAATGTATTTTGAGGCTAACATAATTGAAACTGAAAGGTCGTCGTGGGTAGGTACTTACATAAGAGTACTTTAAAGTTGTAAATTGAAAATGATTGTGTTTTTATTTGAAAAAAATATATGTATCATGTTTTATTTTTAAATAAATGATTATTATTATTATTTATCAATATTTAAGAAATATGTTTTGTTGTTTCGTAAATCTTTTTTGTAACGTTCATCTATTGATTCAAAAAATAATTTAAAGTAAGTTTTAATTCCAACTGTAACGCAAATCCGTAAACAGTAAGAATAAAATATAAGGATGTAAAGGTAAAAATAGCTGTTAGAGCAACCGACATCTATAGAAAACAATTATTGGGACTGATACGACACATTAGCATGCCATCAAACTTTCGTCATCATAACGTCATTCTAATTAAAGTTTTAAAATACACCATAAAATGTTTATTACACTTTTAACGTAATACACCGCTTCCTTGAAGAGTAAATAAGATTTCCTTGTAAATAAGATTTCATAGAAAGGTACAATTCAATACGAGTTAGCCCACGCAAGTCACCTGCATTTTAACCGCTTTTTAACGCGTTTTTTTTTATGATTGCTCTCTGTTTTAACGTTTAAACATCAAACTACCATAGGTACTTTCTTACTCAAAACTCACCTATCATTTAATGAAAGTTTGGTTAAAATAAGCGCAGCCGTTGGAAGATGGAAATGCAGCCGAGCTAATAGTAGGAGGCCAATACTTCTAAGGGTATATGTAATCAACACCAGATAGGATTAAAATTCTACCTGAGTTTGGCCACAGATGCTGTTGTACACCTTGGAACTAAGTTGGAACGCCTCGTACGTGCCTATAATCATATTATAATACAGTACTAGGTATATCTTTCCATTACCATTTTTACCACAACACAGCAGCACTTAACACTGTTTCTATAAAAAAAATATTCCGCTTAAGTAATTCGCCAAATATTATATCGGTCAACACTTAAATTTAAGTATTTTTATAGATATTTCAACATGAAAACCCGACTAATAAAATAACAAATTGTATAAGGGCCACTCATGGCAGCGTGATCCATTGCCCATTAACAAGTTATAAACCACCCACGACGACCAGCTAACCGTTTGTTAGGGTTCCGCAAAGCGTTACCCAAAGGGTAAAAACGGAACCCTATTACTAAGCCTCCGCTGTCTGTCTGTTACAGGGCTCTATCTCTGGACGCGTAGTAGATAGAAACTTGAAATCTTCACAAAATATATAAATTGGTGGCAACTATAACAACAAATACTATAAATAAAATAAAAAAAAAAAAAAATTAAGTCGCCATACAATAAATCGCTATTTTTCGGCGTTTGTCGCTTTGTCTGTTGTACCGTAATGGGCAGAGTGTTCAAATGTTCACAATGCATTCATTGCTATGGCTGCTATGATAACAAACACTAGAAATAGATAACAAATGATCATTTGATGGTACGGAACCCGCGATCTGCAAGTTCGACTTGCACTTGATCAATTATTAGATACTAGGTTTAGTTTGACTTGTGCGGTATAATATTTTGGTATGATGTTACTTAATAATGCGTAGAGCAGCGTTCATGATACCGGTGCGTCACGTAGGGTTCAGGATTCGATTCCCGACGCGGGCGTTACTCGTATCTAAATGATAATTTCATAACATATTTTTGATCGTGATTCTTTTGTAACTGTGTATTTATGTTAAATATTCCCTCCGATTTCTAACGTGATGCAGTTCTTGTGTTCTGTTCTGTGATCGGCTTTAGTTTGAGCCCCAGTTGTCCATATTAAAATTATATGGAGTGGGTAACGTCTACTTACCAGATGGACGGCATGTTCGTTCGCTATTTCAATCTTATGAAAACAAAGTAGTGCCTATAAAATACATTATTATATGTATGTAGCAGCAGTGATAGCCTAGTGGTTAAGAAACTCGGCTTCTCGATCGAGGGGTCCGAGGTTCAATTCCCAGGCGCGCACCTCTGATTTTTCGAAATTATGCGCGTATTAGAAATTAATTATCACTTGCTAAAATGGTAAAGAAAAACATCGTGAGGAAACCTGCATACCTGAGAGATTTAGGAAAAAGAAATAAGTCTCAAAGGTATGTGAAGTCTACCAACACTTGGCCAGCGCGGTGGACTATGGCCTAATCCTTCTCATTCTGAGAGGAGACCCGTGCCCAGCAGTGGGATAGTAATGGGTTGATGATGATGATGATGATGATGATGATGATGATGATGATGATGATTATATGTATGCATATTACACAGAAACATGGACAGATATAGAGAGCTTTGTAAAGCATAGCATAGCTTTGTAAAGAAAGTTGCTATGCCTTATGTAAATAAGCAATTATTGAATATCTATCTGCAACTTACAAAATATTGTGAAACAGTTAGCACCTAATAAATTGTGGGTAGGTACTTGAGCGGTTTCGAACACCGAATAATTGTAGTTTAAGAAGTAACAACCACGCTAAAATCGCACAAGGAAATTCGTTAATCCTGATTCCTGATTAGGTGAATGGGATAAAATTTAAAAAATCGAGTATTTTCATGGGTTTTTGATAAGTGTTAAGAATTTTAAATTAATCAGACTGTTCAAAGTGGTTCAAAGTTCGAGTTCAAAGATTCCGTCACATACATACAGTACCCTTAGTATAAGTTTTTACGTTTAGACAAAAACGACTGTTTTTGTCTTTGTTTGAGTATTTCCCATACATTTCCCAGTTCTGATACAATCCGCTAGGGACACAGATTCTCATACTAAGGGTACAGGTCAAGCTAATAAAAGCGTGGTAATATGAAAGATACCATTCAGAAAATGCCAAGGTAATTTCATTCATTAAATCCATTCATTTTAAAGCTCATTCGCATCGTAGACTAGTTGTTATCAACTGGGACCGGATTTTTGTGAAATGACCACCGATTTCAATGAACGTTAATGAATATATAAACATTTACACGTTCCGTCTGAATATTTACATACGAAATGTTTTTTTTGGATTTATGAATTTCTAAATAGTCGATTCAAAAGCTAAACAGGATGTGTAAACAAACTATCTTTTATATATTTTTTTTTATATAATATAAGAGTAGCAGACGAGCATGCAGTCCACCTGATGGTAAGTGGCTACTGCCGCCCATGGACATCTGTAATCAACCCCAGATAGGATTAGATATTCCTACCTGAGGTCGGCCACAGATGCGCCGCTACCCCTGAGGACTAAGCTGGAACGCCTCGGAAAAGTCTGTCTCCCTTACTACACCCTTCAAACCGGAACACAGCAGCGCCTAACACTGCTGTTATTAGGTAGAAATAGGTGTGGCGGTGGTGCCGCCGGAGTCGAACCACAAAGGGTTCTACCACCTTCAAATCTATACTAATATTGTTGGAATAATACTTTAATTTGTACATTGTTGGATTAAGTAATCCAGAAATATGAAGAGCTCATAAATAATCAATAACACAGGTAAACTTACTTTGGACACCAATTTCGCACCATTGCACAAAATACTGTAATAAGTTATGATATTATTATGTATATTTAAAGAGACAGTGTTTATGTAATTGTAAAATGGAATAAAATAAATAACTATAATGATATCCTGCATGTTTCTTAAAAGTTTTTTATCTTTATTTAAAGAGCTTTGCCTTTTGGCAATGTCGCTCTATAGTAGCATACAATATAATTAATGTATAGGTAATAATATAATATGATATATGTTAACTATTTTCTTTAAAGTGTAAAAACATTTTTGTATTCGATATCATATCATTTTACATCATATAACCTTATATCACATCATTTCATATTATATTGATTAACATAATATGTACCTAAAGTCTTTCTTCGAATCAGAACTGTTTGTAAGTTCAAAAATCATATTCACACAAGTCGTTTGTTAAGGCTCTCAACTTTAAATTAAACATAATTATAACACTTAAAACAAAGAAGCAGGATATTATTTTCGAATAACGGACAGCGACAGCATCACTTCCTCAACACAGCACAAGTGTCCGCAGATTGATTATACCTACTCGTACATACTATGATATTTTAAACTCAATGCCTACCAAGGATATTTTAGACTATAGATGGGTTACATGCGCACTAAACAACTCGAAATAGTGAGAACCGCGAGCGCATTGACACACACATACACATTTTTCATTTTACTTACTACATAGAAAAATATTCTATAAAGGACAGAGCTATTGGAACAATATGATAAAAACAGAAAACTAGTCTTTGGCATTGCGTTTCAAGTTTCATTCGTACGTAAATATTGACGTAAATTTTGACTGAAATACATACACCAATTGGTGTATTTTGTATGTTTCATTTTGCCCGCTAGTAACCTATCTTTAGTTTATATCAATGCCTCCATACAACTTTCTTTTCCTCCACAACTCGTCCGGAAACTGTAGTTAACCTTTGTGTTTCCTGCTGTTTCGCCTTTTCTGATATAACCTATTTATTTGAAAACGGATTAATTGGCGTGTAATTGGTTCGCGTGCCGACAATTTACTAGTACAACTTTATCTGACCATATTATACTGATAAAGTCGGCAAAAAGTCGCAGCACTATCACCGTTTAGCTTCCATATAAACAGCGGATGACGCTTTTAAATACTACTAAAACAGCGAATACTAGCGTGAAGTTGTTCTTCGTGGGTGTGGGTGCAGACTTATGTATGAGACAGTCTCCTCTTATTCCCTAGAAGTGTCAACGCATCTGTGATCGACTTCAAATAGAGGTTATATACGGAGTATATTAGGTACATATGGTACATAGCAGTGATAGCCTAGTGGTTAAGAAACTTCGCCTCTCGATCGAGGGGTCCGAGGTTCAAATCCCAGGCACGCACCTCTGATTTTTCAAAATTATGTGCGTATTAGAAACTAATTATCACTTGCTAAACGGTGAAGGAAAACATCGTGAAGAAACCTACATACCTGAGAGATTTATAAAAAAAATCTCAAAGGTATGTGAATTCTACCAATACGCACTTGCCCAGCGCGGTGGACTATGGCCTAATCCTTCTCATTATGAGAGGAGACCCGTACCCAGCAGTGGGACAGTAATGGGTTGTTGATGATGATGGTACATACGCGTATATGGGTGGCAGTGATCAGTGATCATTACCATTAGATAGACTACGTGCTTGTTTTCAACCTTAATATTAAAAAAGGAGGTATACTTAAGTAAGCAAAAGAATTTCATTAAAACCTTAATATCCTTATTGGTAAATTAAAACAACATTGTTTTATTTAAAATTTCATTAAATCTTAAAACCTAGTACAAATAGTTTTCTTGGCCAAAATAGATACTAAGCACGAATTGTATATATTATTCGCTTTTGATGACTATAATGTGCTACTATATACACTATATGGACTTTTTACCCCCGCAGATAAGGTACTTAAATCTGTCTCCGCGTCTAACATCATGATCGCACCAATCTAACTTCAATTATTGCATTTAACGTAAAATAATGGAACTGAGCAGTCACGTTAGTCACCATCCTGCAATCTGTGCAATCTGTGCAATTGTCAACTGGCAATGGATGGTTGGTGCATTGAAACAAATGAAACGTCGTAAAACACGCCCTTACCGCATCGTTAAACTGACGATAAACTGTTCACTTGATCAGTCTCATTGTCAGCGATTTACGATAAACGATATTTTTTTTAATTAGCTTACAGTCCATCTGCAGTGATAGTCAAGTTCAAATCCCAGGCTCGCACCTATGATTTTTCAAAGTTATGTGCGTATTAGAAATTAATTATCACTTGCTAAACGGTGAAGGAAAACATCGTAAGAAAACCTGCATACCTGAGAGATTTATAAAAAATAAAAAGAAATCTCGACGGTATGTGAAGTCTACCAATACGCAATTGGCCAGCGCGGTGGACTATGGCCTGATCCTTCTCACTCTGAGAGGAGACTCGTGTCCAGCAGTGGGACAGTAATGGGTTGATGATGATGATGATGACATTCCATCTGATGGTAACACTGCCGCCCGTGGACATCTGTGATCAGTTCCGTATTATACACTGCAGAATAATAAGATGGCCGCTTCATATGTATATCAGTCGGCACACCCTTGAATTAAGTAAGAATTGGTCCACGCTTAAAACAGGTGTGATGGTTGTAATGCCTCGACCTTTGTAATCAAATTGAACCGTTCCTCAAATATGGTTATCTTACAACATTCTTGACAACATAACACATGGGCCTTAAAGTACGTAAGTACTACTATTCTATGATGGAATGAAGAGCAAGCAAGTGAAGTTAAATCTTTAAGAAATATACTTTGCCAAATTTTAATTGGCTAGAACGGCTAGATTATAATCTTGTCACAAAAATAAAGTGAATCTGGCCTGTCGAGGTTAACACGATTTAGAATACTTATGGAATGTTGTTCAATTTTATTCCAAATTTTTCACGTTGCCCGTTAAAATAAAAAAAATACTTTAAACTTGACATTCGCTACTCGTTCATCGCCTTCGGCTGAGTGATCGTGTCGACTGCCACCTTATCCTAGCGGGAAATGATTATTGCGCGTTCTCAGACAAATTGATATAACAATAATCGATATTAATAAACAAGTCGTAAGAAATTCCTGTCTTCAGTTAATCAACTGAAGGATAGAGGTACTTTAGATAATCATCGTTTATATGTAGAGTACTCTCCGTACAATATTATTTAAAAAATATTTTAACAGCATTTTATTAAGCATTCTAAAATGTACTTAACAATACGAAATCGTTGCTTATATATTAATAATGATGTCTGTTTGTTCGTCTACAAACACAAAGATCGCTTCCAGGAAGAGAAAAATATATACACTCGGAAAGCGCGGACACCGAACATCCATAGATTATATCGACCCATGACAAAACTATCAGTGACTGCCAAAAATAGTTTTAATATGGCTATTAACATATATAATAAAATTCCGGATGATTTTAAAGGCCACAACTATATAAAATTCAGGAATTTAGTAAAAAATTGGCTAGCTAAAAAATGCTTCTATACGATTAAAGAGTACTTTGATGATAAAAACTGACATAATTTTCCTAATTTCCTTATTATTATTATCATTATATAATGACTTGATTATTATTATTATTGATTGTTAATTTCGACATAATTGCATTCGTATTAATCTAAATAGCGGTTACCTTTAATACTTTATTATTAATCCTAACATTTTATTTAAGTTTGACATGTGTAACACCTGTAAAGGTAGCATTTAATTGAACTGTATGTATTGTAGGTCAATCTATTGTACTAAATGCTTTACACAATAAAATAAATAAATAAATAAATAAATAAGATTATATGTCATCATCATCATCAACAACCCATTACTGTCCCACTGCTGGGCACGGGTCTCCTCTCATAATGAGAAGGATTAGGCCATAGTACACCGCGCTAGCCAAGTGCATATCGGTAGACTTCACATACCTTTGAGATTATTTTTTTATAAGTCTCTCAGGTATGCAGGTTTCCTCACGATGTTTTCCTTCACCGTTTAGCAAGTGATAATTAATTTCGAATACGCACATAACTTTGAAAAATCAGAGGTGCGTGCCTGGGATTTGAACCTCGGACCCCTCGATCGAGTGGCCGAGTTTCTTAACCACTAGGCTATCACTGCTTATATTATATGTATAATTGTATAGTGACAAAATACACATACATGTAGAAGCTTTCTATCTTTCTTTAATCACATAAAACATACATATATCTAGCCCTCTGTACTCTCTTTTTAATGCCTTTTCTTATTATATCTCTATGTACACAAATTTGTAAATCAAAAAATACATATTCAGATATGATATTATTTATATTGATATTGATAGTAGTCACGATGTTTTCCTTCACCGTTTAAGCAAGTGATAATTAATTAGTAATACGCACATAACTTTCTTAACAACTAAGCTATCACTCCTCAATTTCATAAAATGCTAATCTATTTTATGTCTTTACCGCTATAAACAGTTGGTTTGCAATATGCTATTCCGGATATTAGCCCGTTACTTTGAGCTAAGACCTAGGTCCGTTACTTCATCATAATATTTTAATGGATGAGATACATCTTACCTATGAAAAGTTGAAACGAGATTTTCTTATATTAATTAAATAATAAATTAAGTTTTAAAACTATAATTTACATATGTAATGTTATATTCTGTTTATTAATTGGAAGTTTGACTTTTAAAGCCCAATATATTATATACATTAACGAGACATAACGTAGTAATTATTATATTAGAAATTTAATTAGTACACGCTTTAACGGTGAAGGAAAATTATCATTAGAATATGTGTCCGAATGATCTCTAAAAATGTTTATTTTCTGTTATTTTAGCTTTTACCTGCGGCTTCGCTCGCGATCAGAAGTCAATTAAAATATTTGTTTTAATCTATCCCTCAGAAACAGTCCTCTATTCGGGATAACCAAACCGACTGTCAAAAAAATTTGTACGCATATTGTCAAGGGTTCAGAAAAGAATATAGGCTAAATTATCTTTATTCTTTTCTAGCTTATATTCTTTTCTGAATCCCTGACAATATGCGTACAAAATTTTTTGATAATCGGTTTGGTAGTTAAGGCGTTTTACGTTATAAACAAACAAACTCACTTTTGCCTTTATATTAGTTAGGATTTCCTACAAGATCACTTACAAGTTTCGTGTTTACAACGTTAAAATTATTCCTTAGCTTACAAAGTTACCGCTACCTTACGACCTTTATAGTTGAGAAATTAAATATAATAAATTAAACGAAACTCACTATCGTGTAGGTGTTCCTGTACCCGTTTTATGTTTTCAGATAACCTGCCTGCGACATCCGCTACGTTCTGGGCTTGTGGGAAAAGTAGACAGGTGTTGTCACTTATCTCCTAAAGAAATACCTCCAAGGATACACCTAATTATTCCACAAACAAACCACTAAAACCAACCTTAAGTAAAGAGCACTATAATCGATTATTACAACCCAGTAAGACCCACTTAAGACGTGTTTCCCTTGAACAAAATCGAATAAAAGGCTAAGTGCAACGAGGTATCAATACCGTCATAAAACAGTATTGAAATATCTGGACATCAATTTGAACGCGATACTATCAATTCAGAAGTCTATAGCGGCCATTAAGGCTTTTTGTGCCGTCAATACGAAACCTTACAAAATCTAAGAGATCATATCTAAACCACTTCCACGTTTCGCGCCGATGAAATCTGCCCAAAGTGTAAAAACTGGCGGGTTGGGTTACGTAAAGCCAAATAACTGCGAGAAAAGTTTGTTAAAGCTTCTACTACTTATAAGTATGGGAAATAAGGATATTGTCGTAAGGTATTATATTTTCTCAAGTTTATATTTTATGATTATGCCTACCTATTATTAAAAGATATACAGTTAAGATTAAGTTTTGACCAGAACCGCCCGATTTACGGCCGGTATTAATGTTCAATCAATCCAGTGTTTCGTCTACCGAAGATTGCTATTAAAATGAGCAATATCCATAATTGCATAATACTAATTTGCTTTAAACATTTTAAGTAGGCATTATTATGAATATATATGTAAGAATAATTATGTAAATATGTTCGTAGTATTAACCGTAGTATTAATTAGAATAAAAATAATAGCAGCGTTGACTTCTTTTTACTAATTTAATTAATTGACAATGCATTATTATTATGGTGTTAACAGTAATTATATAATCGGCTATTATTGAAATTGAAAAAATACATACATATAAAATACATATATTCCATAATAGATAAAAAGTTTAAAGGAGTCATGATAATGACTTTGTAAAGCTATTTTTAGACCACAAATAGCTCACGGAAGTTCGCAGCTAGATCGCAGTCGCACTCATATCTGTGAAGACTGCCCATTTTCCTGCCGTCTGTCTTCATTTCCTCCACCGTCCCTTGGCTCTCACGATGTTACTACGTCGTGACGTCACATCGCATGACCCATAGCTAATCATTATGTTCATTATTGTCCTTACATGTGCTTCACGAGTATTTGCTTATTGATTAAAAATGTGACTAATTTGGTTTGGTTAGCTGATCCAGCTTAGTCCTTTTTCAAGTAGACCCAGAGTTTAAAATAGATTGAACTACCTTGTCCTATATCTCTTATTGTATTTACGTATGCGTATTAGTGTCTATATATTTTTTAAGTTTAATTAGTATTTACTTTTATTGTTTCTAATATTATACTGTATATAACCTTATTATTATCCAATAAATTACTCCCGTATGCGTCACCATATATTTTCTTGTAAACATCTGTGATTAAAGAATGTGACTAATTTGGTTTTGTTGGGCCTATCCAGCTTAGTTCCTTTTCAAGTATTCCTAGATTTTTAAGTAGATTGTAAATAGATTTACTCGATCCTTTGTCGGTTTAAAAATTCATATGCTTACTGCTTACTGCTCTGACAACTAAACATGAATTGATTAGGAGCGCTTCTTGTATTAGAATAATGAATGTTTATTAATGAACGTGCTTTTGCCCTCGGCTTCGCTCGCGTTACGAAGTAATATTTTCATCCCCTATTTTATCCCCTTGGGGGTAGAATTGATTAAAAGCCTTTCTTAGCGGATGCCTACGTCATAACATCTACCTGCATGCCAAATTTCAGCGCGATCCGTCCAGTGGTTTAGGCTGTGCGTTGATAGATCACTATGTCAGTCAGTTACCTTTGAGTTATATATATTTAGATTGCAATGACAATTTTCGTAAGGTATGAGTTATCGGATGACTTACGTAAATTTGAAAGGGGAAGACCGGAGTAATACTACTTACCGTTACATCTATTTCTAACATTAATCAGATCTTTCGTTTCAAATGAAGTTTTGGACGTTGACTTACAAGGCGAACATCATAAATTCCTCTGGACACATCTATGATCGGCTTTAATTACAACCCTTGTTCTACATGGAGTGCATCATGAATATCATCCTCATCATCATCAACCCATTACTGTCCCACTGCTGGGCACGGGCCTCTCAGAATCATGAATATATTCACAGATACACGAATATCTTTACAGCGGCAGTGATACCAACCATTAGATGAACTACGCTTGTTGGTACTTCAATCATAGATTAGTAAAGATTACTCACTCCTAACAAGAAAATGTACCCAGTTTTGAGAATTGAAATAGTTGCGTAAAAAAGTGTTGCCACGTCTCCGTGCTAAAATGTCCCTAAAATATGTGAAATAATTATTTATTTATTATGTAAATTACGCAGTATTAGTTATTTATTCATAAATTTTCTCTAAAAATGTTTTTATTTGTCAAGAATTCAAAAAAAGAACTTACTAATAAGCCGTTGGCTTCATTCAATTTCAAGGCGGCGAAGTATCTTTACTAATCTATGACTTCAATATAAAAACCTCAACAGTTCATAATTAATTAATACTCGTCAGTTATCCGTTAAGACGTCGATTGATAGGCACACGTGTAACGGGGGCGAGCGTGGGAATCGCGCTCCCTCAGGACCTCGGGGATATTGTTTCTTGAGCACATGCCGGCACACTGACATCGTAATATGGATAAGTCCTAGAAGCTTTTTATTTTAAAAAAATATGTGTTTACTGGTCATGGTACTGAAACTCGCAAAAGGGGAGAATGAAAGAAAAAGTATGTTGTGAATAAGATTTTGAAGTTCTTGCGGCACCACCGCCACATCTATTTCTGCCTATTAACAGCAGTGTTAAGTACTGCTGTGTTCTGGTTTGAGGGTAAAGGAGACATACTTTTCCGAGGCAGTCCAGCTTAGTCCTCAGGGCTATTGGCGCATCTGTGGCCGACTTCAAGTAGGGATCTAATCCAATCTGGAGTTACTTACAGATGTCCATTTGCGGCAGTAGCCACTCACTATCAGGCGGACTACATGCTCATCTACTACTCTTATATTATAAATTAGATCTTAGTTGAATAATGTAATTTGCCTTAGTATTATGCCGTATACACGTGGATATTTACATAGCTATTCTCTGGTTATAATTTCGTAGACTGTAGTTTCGCAGTTATTTAAGTTGCAAAGTAACGTCTTTAAGCATAAGGTGTAATGCAGTTAGTTAACGTACTACTGTGATGTGTCTGCATCAAAACTTCACGCCTCAATGTTAGATTCATCATTAGACGATCACCGGAAATATTCAAATCAATTGATTTTGAACGAGGTCACTATGTGTAATAGCATATAATAATAGGTTCTAACTTAATTATTGGGAATTCTAAAAAAGTCTAATACCGGATGCCTAAAACCTCAAGGTTACACCAAAAAGTGCTAACAAAGACATTAAAAAAATATATCTTATATTAAAATTTAGTATTTTTTAAGATCCGCGTATATTCTAATTTAATGACCTGAAATCGTTAGTTTTTTAGACAAATGGTTTTAAAATGAGCGTCTGCATTTATGAATGTGTATAAAGAGGATCCACATAATACTTATTATTATTTATATCTACATTCGTTAAAATAATCAAACTTTAGAAACAAAGCAAATACCTTGAATATGTTCATTATTATTAATGATTTAAAAATTGACTTTAACTTAATAGCAACTTAAAAATGTATCCATTTTTTATATACAAAGCTACTCTACATTTTTCTGAAAATAACCTTAAGTTTTCACGAGAATTTCTATAACGTAAGAACTTTTTAAAATCTATTCTAATTATTGTTCTTTTTATAATAATGTTTTTGAACTTAACAAAGTTGATTAAGGGCGATCCCTACATTTCTATCGTAGCTCCCGTTTGATTGAATGCGCGTCCCGCATAAAAGGAAGATTCGCCATCTGCTCCCCGCTCTAATAACACAGAATCATAACGTCCCCGATTTAGAACGTGTAAACTTGGGTAATGCCCATTTGGCTTTTTTTATCATAACTAATCTTAGTATCAGAAACAAGAAAATTATAGTATTTTTTTAAAGTTAAATGGCAATGTATTTTCGTATATACATTTTATAACCTATATACATATACCGTATAGAGTAGGTAATCTATTTTATTTAATACTAGCTCTAATATACTATCTTAGTTACATTAGTTAAGCGAAATGTAAAAACTGGAAGATTGTTAGATTCATTTTAAAACAAATTTTACTAATTGATATGTTGAATATATATCTACCAACACGTTGCAATCCGTTTTGTGTTTCAAGAAAAAAATAACCTAATTTTAAATGTCTTTTATACGCTTTTTATTTAAATTAAAATCATTAACTCTTGTATATTATCTGATCAATGCTGTCTTGATTATTCATAATTTGATATTTGTCTGCTCGTTTATTTAACGATTTCTGAAAAATATTTTCCTTGTCTATGATTACTATTCGAGCAGTTTACAATTTAGGCCAAGTAAGTAAAAAGTATCTGATGAGTAGGACTCTAGGTTTCTATAAAAAATAAAACACATAAATCTATTGCGAGTAAGATAAATACCGTTGCATATTCTTTCTCTCCCACAAAATGTGAAGATATAGAAATTACTATAAAAACATACTCCACGTCATAATTATCATAATTAATTTGAGTTAATATTTCATTTTTTTTCTTCTTATTAGTAATACTAAAAAGGTTTCCTATGTCCATGAAACAACCAAAACAAAACCATAAACCACAGAAAGGTAATTTTAACCCTAAAATACTGCTCAACTTTACTTAAAATGTATCAGGAATTAAAACTGCCAGATACTTCCACTCTTTATGTCGTGCCATGTTTTTATAAAGACACAATTTTATGTAACCATAAAGTGCGATTTTATTACTCTATTCGCTCCAGAGTTGACCGTGTTAAATAAATTTAACAAGTAGCCTGCCTTATCTATATGAGTCAGTAGTTTAAATAATTTATAACATACGCATAAGGTTATGTTCATTATTCTTAATATGTATTTTTTATTTTTTAGCAATTCATAACGTTACCTTTTTATCTTAATTCTATTTATATGAGCTCAATAATTATGTTGTTTTAATCGTTGTTTTTTCATTAAACATTATGTTTTCAGTCATTTCATTCAAATCAAATTTTAAATCTAGAAAAATTTAATGTACTTAAATATCTAACTCTATCATGTAAACAAATAAAAAAGCTACTCGGAGATTTCCGTTTGAATTATTTCTTAAAAAACCTTTCGGAATTCGTATAAGTATGAAGGCCAATTTTAATATTATAAGATCATCAGAAACGTTATAATTTTTGATCATTTTCAGTTTCAATAGCGGCATTTAACAGCAATAATTTTTAAAAGGCAACATTATATTCTTCAAATGAACGTCCATTACTCAATCGATTGTAAGCTTTGGTCATCAATATGCAATTTTTGAATACGAGTCAAAACCGAAAACAAGGTCCCAAATAACAGAGTCCGGTTCAAAACCCACGTGTCCTTTATAAAGATCTATTATTACCGTCAAGTCGAGTAGGTAGCGGCGTACGCGCTCATAATTGTATTAATCATTGAACGCGACCGGCAGACGTCGATTTTCTTCAACAAAGTGCTCTTGTTTGTTTTTTTCGTAAGGAAGTCGGCCGAAGGTGAACCGTGGGAACGCCGGGCGGGTGCACTTCCCAAAACATCGACGCACGGCAGCGAGTCCGACGTGCGCTGGATGAAAAGAGACAAAACACCCTTACATCTTAACGCCAAACAAGGACGGGGAACATGACGTGTGCGCGCCAAGCGACAGCTTACAATCGCGTGATCATCTACAAGAAATAATAAAACGGCAATAAAAGAAACACGAGACAACGGTAACCGTGGCGCGCGCGAGAGAGAGAGATAGAAATCGGTGGCCGAAGGACTGCGCGCGCGCCGCTCGAGTCACCGACGAATTTCAAAGATCAATGATCGATGTGATAAGAGTGAGACGCACGACGTGCCACGAGTAGTGCAATCATACGGGAAGAAAGAGAGGGAAATATTATATTGACTGTGTGTGAGTGAAACGATGATAGGTTTGGCTCGTGGCAGTTATAACACACGAGCCAAGAATTTCTACTGCGCCAACAAAAGGTGGCGCTGTTTTATTTTAATTTCGGTTGTTTTAAATTCGTTTGTATGAAATCAAATAATTTGACAGAAACACATACTAAAATGTATATGCAACAAATAAGTAAGCGGTTTCTCAATGAATTATATTAAAATAACAATTTCAATTTAATTTATCCTTAAGATCTCAAGTACGATACGAATACAGCGCCATCTAGCGATACATTACAACTTTAGTTCTATCGTTGTAAACTAGATGGCGATAGGAGTATGAGAAATGCTTTTCAGTATTGCAATGATACTTTTGAAAATCAATGTGACAAATAAATGTGTATTGCCATAATAATTCTGGTACTTTCTTTATTAATTGAAGCATTTAGGATAATATTGATTTAATCGCTTTAATGCCATGATATTTTAATACTTTTGCCTATGAAATCTTAATTGATTAACGCATCTTGATAATTCTTATAGGTAGTATGGTTAGGTAACTACCATCACCAAACTTTCTTAGCAGGTAGCTGAACCCTTACAATGTTGATAAGCCACTTATCAAAGTGATAAGCGTGCCTCACTGACTGTTACATACCTTCGCATACTCGATGAAAAAAGGTAATATGAACTCATCGGTAGGTACGTAGTATTTTAAGATTCGAGTGGCGATACTTATCGACTGTTAGGGCTACGAAACTTAAGATTTACTCTAGCAGTACCTAAGTATTTAAATTTTATATTAGAGTCACATGGTAGAGAGGAATAAGGGAGAGCTCTTGCCGTACTCTTCGAATCAGACCTAACTATTGTTATCAGGACTTGATTTAGGGAAGCGTCAGCCGAGAAATTGCCAACAAAGGCCAGAATAAGGAATAGCAAGCTTGAGTAAAACTTGAAGTACCTATAGCTATATATTGTGTAGGTTTAATCTCCGGCGGCACCACCGGCACACCTATTTCTGCCTAATAACAGCAGTGTTAGGCGCTGCTGTGTTCCGTTTTGAAGGGTGTGGTAAGGGAGACAGACTTTTCCGAGGCGTTCCAGCTTAGTCCTCAGGGGTAGCGGCGCATCTGTGGCCGACCTCAGGTAGGAATATCTAATCCTATCTGGGGTTGATTATAGATGTCCATGGGCGGCAGTAGCCCGTAGTAGTTATACGTAAGTAATTCATTTGTCGCTGACGCAAAATCTTTTCGTATAGGATCAACTTTTTTCGATAAATTAAAGGAAATGATAATGTGTTATTGTAAAGGGCGGAAGTTTTTTTTCCAAAGCGGTTTAATAGCTATCTCGAATCTTGGCTTTCATGTCTTATAAATACCTAAATGAATGACTGTATATGAAGGTACCAACCCTATAGTCAGCCAAATACACTTTCCGCTTTGAAACGGCAATTCCGCCCGCACTTGTTCGTTAATTGCCCAGAATACCATACTTCACAGGAACTCGTAAATTAGCGCAAATAGGTCGAGAGTACCTGTTCTTGCTGATTGGGTCATTCGCGATCTGATATCGATATGTAGATACGATACGATACGATACGATAACGCGTCGTCGTTACTTAGCCAGCTTTAATTAATAGAGTCTTGTGTGTATTGAGGACAGCTGGAAGGTAGTACTTACACCTTACTATGGATATACTTGACAGATCTAATTTTATGTCAATCTGTGTTGTTTTTAATTAAAAAAACAATCATGTACATAGTAGGTATACTCATTTACCTACTGGCGAAGAGATACTACCACCTATGGATAATAAGTCGGTTTCAGGTAGGTTGGTAGCTTGCTGGTCGGGAGGACTAAGTTTGAATGCCTCATTTGAACTAAGTTATCCTGCTAAGTGACCTAAAATGGTCTGACGCGCAGAGGGTCCCGGGTTCGATCCCCGAACAGTTATCTAAATGTTGAATTTAGATTTCTGTTTCTGGGTCTGGGTGTTTGTGTATTTGTCTATGTGTGTGTCCATGGCACCCACGACACAGGGAATCCTAGTCTGGGGCTGTAAGTGTAAAAAGCGTTTTTTTTGATCTAGTGAGGAAAAATAGAATTCAGAAATTTATTACGTCCTATTATTTTTCTTTTTGAAAGCATGTAAGATAGGTACATGCCTATATACACACATCATTATTCTAATACGTAGGGTATGCATTATAACTATAGGTACTTATAACGAAGAATCAATCAAAAATATATAATCAATACCCAAATTTTGAATATCAAGATATGATTTCATACGCATGCCCAATTAAAAAAAAAACAGACTTTGTTAAGCAAAACATACCATATCTTTTTATTACAAGCGACAGCGCATTCAATCTTACTCTATATCTAATTCAAACAAACGTCACGACGAAACAATAGCCGAATTTAGAACGCATTCGATTTGAATTTGAAAATAGAACTTAGGTAGGCGTGCGCGCGGGCGCCGCGTTTCTATTGGTCGTCGGTGCGCCAATCACGGAGCGGTACAGCGCTAGGCGTGCTGAGCTTTTCCGAAGCACGTTTGGGAAAATCTGCGATCTCTATTGAAGTTTAGCGTTTTGATATTAATTTTAGACTGGTAATGACGTGATGTTTGTTTAAGAGCGAGCTCGAGCCTAGTGTTTGTTTATTATAATAATAATTTAGTTAATTTTGGGTGTTTTAGTGTGATTAAGCGTGCAGAGCTTTTCCGACTCACGCGTTTGGACAAATCTTTGATGATTGTTATTCCTTATTTAAATGTTACTAAAATAGCTACAATAGTTTTTTTTCTAACGATAGTTTTGTTTGTTTTCTGTGTTTGATGTTATTACGCGTTTAGAGCTTTTCCGACCTGGTTTAAGAAAATCTGTGATAATTTCTATTGAATTTATGTTAACTTGAGATTGATGTATGACGTTTAGACTGATAAATGCATGCCATTCTTATTTGATTACCTAATTGGAATTTTTAGACTTTTAACGCACGGATTTTCATCACGGCGAAAATGTAGCTAATTCTTCATTACGAATTTTGTTCATTTTGGAGTGTTTGAACAATTTCTCTAACATTGGTGAAACATTGCTTCGTCTGAGTAGGTATAAGAAAAGATAGGTTCAGAGCATAAATTACCAGGGTAACTATTTTAATAACCATCTACCAAGTTGGTATCTACGTCATACCTAGTAGGGTGTTTTAATCTATTACCTATACCTACTCATGAAGACATAATTATTTTAATTTATTTTCATAAACAAAAAAGTAGGCACCTAATCACACATAGATACATCTACCAGCTTATCTTAATAAATCACATACCTACTCAATAGGCAGGCTATTGAGTTAACTAGAGTAAAAAATGTTTTTTCTTCTAATTTCGACCTGAATTACAATGAGAGTAAAAAATCCTTTTTCACCCAATTTCGACCCAAAATTAAAGTAAAAAATTGTGGCCAAATCCGAAAATGGGCCTTGGCCTAATGCCCCTTTGCTACACAAAGCAAAACCCATGCATATTTGAACAATAACAATGAACCACCTGTGCGGCGATTTTTTGCCGCCAAAAATATATTTGACCCTATGCGTCAGTCTTTTTCATAACATTGACTTAATTTTTTTTGGCGAAGAATAATATCGAATTTATGGTTCGTACTTTTTATATATAAATTTAAAAACATGCATGTAACTTCTCTTCTCGACATAAAAACTTCACAAGAAGGTATTATGAATGTTTATGATAATACTACCTACGTCGCAAGGAATAAAAGGACGCTTATCATTTGAAAACTAATAAGGTACACATATCTAATAATTTTGTTCTTTGTACCGAATACGTATTAATAATAATAATCTGTCATTCATTTTTTTTGCACCAGGTACCCCAAATCGGAACCTGCACTAAGTAACTTTAGTATGTAACGTGATAAGATGGTACTAATATCAGTTAATCAAAATTATATAATCAATTATTAAACCCAAAAGCTTCGTCAAACTGAAACAAACTTTACATATTTAAATGGTGTCGAACCAATATTAGGTAGTGTTATTTCCTCAATCATCATTATTCAAGTCACAATCGAACTGTACAGTCATTACGCAAAAAGTGGTCAACTTTACATACGCACGCAAAAATACTTACCGATACGTTGGAGCGTCAAAAATGAGGAACGAGGTGCGCTTGTCCGAAAATTGCGAAATTATGGTGGAAAGTGGTCGGTTTAAATGCAAAAGAGGGGGCAAAAATGCAAAAAAGTGCAAACGCCGAGTCACACCGTGGGAGAAACGAGCAGGTGTGTTCGATAGCGGGAAACGGCGCTCGTACAGTCATGTCTAAAAAGATATTGTTTGCGCAAAAAAGACGGCTCATTTTTACTATCAATGGTCTTATTAATGGCGTACGGGGTAATGAGTTTACATTATTTTTAGAATGAAAGAAGATCGAAATGTTTAATGGATGGTAGTGAAGTATTATTATGCTTGGGAACAATCGATTGTTTTAGTAATTAGTATTCTTGAAAATAATACGTTATCCACAATATTTTTTAAAGAAAAAAGTTTACCTATGCAATGTAAAAATGACAATTCCATCCAATCTGGTAATACTATATGCAATCAAATCTACTTAGATACGGAAGAATCTACTTAGATACGGAAGGTATCGACTAAATGAATGTTTTTGTTTTATTTTGTGTCATTTTAATAGATCTTTTTTTACATACTTTTCTTTAAAAAAAACTCGCGGTTAATTCAAAGAGTATTAAGTTATAGAAAAACAATCTTTTGTATAAGGTATTTTTTTAAGGTTTGTTTATTTTGATCCCGATTCGAATGTATAAAAATTCGTATGCTTGCATTTCCGACTACATTTATGCATTTTAATCCTGACTGTACCGTACGCGGCATATAGTTTTTGCGGTCATATTGATTTTTAATTAACACTCGTTGAGGTAAATGCAAAAAGATTATGACGGACCTCAACAGTCGGTGAACACGTAATGTCATTTATCGGTGACTATCACAAAAAATATTTTGTCCAATAAAACTCGTTAAGATTAATGCAATTAATTATTTTTATTTACAATCGGTATTGCATGTGTCCTAGTATTAATTTAAGTTTTATGTTATCTTTCGTAAAATTAATAAGTTGATTTTGTTTGTTTTTTGATTAATCATAATTAAGCGAGCCATTTTTGCAAGTTATGTAGTGGCTATTGAAATAATACAATGGATAATACGAGTAGGTACAGGTAATGGAAACTTTACTTTGTTTATATTATTTTACAAAATACTCGTAGAAGAAGCTTAAGAGCTTCCAATCTACCAGAGATGGCAGATATCTTTAACCAACTCCACATTACATTCCGGGGCTCTATCTGAAGCTCATGCGTTGGCACGCCTGAGGCCAAGAATGCCACCTTATATTTTAGGTACCTAATGCCTAAGTGAGCCAGCATCAACATCCTTCCACTGAATTCCACTGAACGGTAGAAATAGGTGTGACAGTGGTACCACCCTAATCAAACCATACTGACTCTACCACCTTTTCCCTGTACCATATTTACTTCGGCCACATTGAATATAAAGCACCTATTAACTAATTTCGTCTCACATGCTGCTCACTATTTAAAACATCAGATAATTCTAGAAAGATCTCCGATCTTCTCTTGTACATAAGACTTAAGGCTATCATTATATCTAGTTAATAACGCAATTAATTAAACATGTCTGAACATGCACGCGGTACTTAAAGTCAATGATTTGTCAGTGCCTGGGCGACCATTGTCCACCGGTACCCACAACGGTAAATACAGTTTATCCAATGTACTTATTTGGTACTGATATAGGGTGGGACATTTTGACGGAAATTTATGCGTATAGGTAACTTTTACGTCGATATTGTTAGGTGACTGATTCGAAATATCCCAATTTTGTTTCGGGCTATATTATTTTGTATTAGACGTATTTACGTCTTTTTATCGAGCAAATGTCTCATGTCTCTTGCTGACGTATCCCGTATCCACGTATTAGACGAATTGAGTTTACGTCAGCATGACGTCAATCAATCTCCCATTTGTGAGATCGCCGTACGTCAAAGTGACATTAACCAATAATTCTACAAATATCAAGCTTGTTTGATGATGTAGAAGTATCAACACGCATTTCGCTTGAAGATATTGGTCCCTACAGTCCGTCACGCGTCGTACACGCATCACTAACTGGGTGGGACAATAGGACGTTGGGATATTAAGTTATTAATAGATGTGTGACTTTGGACGATCGAATTAGAATACAAATAGTTAAATGTTCCTTATCAAACTCTCTAAACTATAACATATAGGTGCCTTTAACCTGTGTAACTCTTGTAAGCCAAAAGTCGTTATGGAAGAAGTGGCACCATTAAAAGTCCTACCACCTTCAAATATAAGCAACAAAGTTGCATTTAATTTACGTCAAGTCCAAATTCGCTCACCCTATATACCGGCCAAGTCCTGTTCCAACCAACTATACTTTATATTCCCACTATTTTTACTATTTGCGTCGACTGTGCGTAAATGCATGACCAATTCTTTTTGCTCAATATAACGGAGATCCTTATAAACAGTACTTTGCGCTTTTTATCGGGTACCGTTGTCACAATGACAACTGAAGGCTCGCTTGTATGATAATTGGGATTCGTTTAATAAGGCAATGATATTACCAGGTCAGTGGTGGCTTCTATTTACGTTGCGTACCTAATTATGCGTTTAATGGATTTCTATTTGTAGGCAAGTTGTTGTTATTAATTGAAGTAAATATGAGTAGCTTGTTGCTTTTCTTAGAATAAAAGTAGGCCGTGTTTGTTTCTTATTTTATGTCGCAGGTTTATGGCTTATTCTAGGGATGGGTAGAACCAAGTGGAGATCCGCAGCTAAGATCTCCTATACAGTACAGTATCTGTAGGTTTGTGAAGTTGGTAGAGTCAGTATCGTTCAACCAGGAAGATACCACCGCTACACCTATTTCTACGTGAAGCAGTTCTTAGTTTTTGGTAGAAAGATATGCATGCCGACTGACTTGCCTACCTACATATGAAGCGAGTCTTAGTCCTGAAGAGTGGTATGAGTAATCGGCATCAGGTAGGGCTCCTCATCTCATGAAGTAGGTGATAGATTGGTAGCATTGACCACCTTTAAGTGGAGATATTTAATCTTTCCATCCATCTTTAAAAACTGTCAGAAATAAACAGAGTACAACTCAGAATACAAATATAGGAAGCGGGCATCCTCAATAAAATATTAATTAGGTAACACATAAAATAATACGTCGATTATGATTATGTATAACGTTCACAATAGGTATGCGAAGGCACGTACATCAAAGGCATTAGGGTCGTGCCACATCGATGACGCGTGACGGACGAGATAAGCACGCACCAATACAATACTCTATCTATCACTTTGTACGTAATTTGTATGCAAGTAGATCCACGCGCACCCGACCGCCCCCGAGCTTAGCCGAAGACAGCCGAACGCGGCCGTGGGAAAACGCGGCAGGTGTTACCGATCCGAAGCACTTCTTACTGAGTAAACACTCAGCGTATACAAAATTATAACCGCCTCGAAGCGTCTGTGTAAATGGAAAACATATTTTGTGTGCTTAATGATACTGCTTACTTTTTTGGTACGGCTCGGTTATCAGACGACAGCTTTTTTTGCGATGCTTTTGAAGGACTAAATGTGGCGTGTTTTATTTTAGTTTGTATTTATTGAGTCACCCTTAATTGGTACGTTTAAATGAAGCACGGTCGTAAAGATCGATGCGTGACCTTTTGCTTTTGAGCTTGTTCGACTTGTAGGAACTTGTACAATTTATTTACATATTAATATTTATTTTATTTCATGGTGATCTGAAATATAATTGAGAATTACAATGTAGTATCCTTCTTCCCACTCGTCGGCATCGCGATTGTTTAGCCTTTAAAAACAAAAAAAGTTTAAAGACCACTGACACTGCGTATGACAGTGACAGCTCCGGATTCCTCACTTCTTTTTCGCGCTTCCAAGGCATCGTGATACTATTTTTTCAAAGTTTTGTTAAACGTGTATAGTGAAGCAAAGCTAGTGAAAAAATGAAGAAAATGGAAACTAGGAATGAAGAATCACGTCCGCGTAGTTGTAGTCGCAGTAGCAGGAATTTACGAAGCAATTCTTCGGATTGGATCACCGGTTCAGAGGTTATGTACAAATTACTTACCAGGTATGTAAGAAAATAATGCATTATTCACCTTTTACAGTATGTGTGCACGACTATAAAAATGCCTAAATAACTAACATATTCTCAGAAAGAAACTATATTGTTCGAAAAACTTTCTCGTATTTACAACTTCAAAACTATTCATGCACGCCAATCTCGCTGTTGCACATTACAGACACCAAACGGTGCTCATATTCGCCATTAACCGTAAGATGCTTGCATTTTTATGCATATAATTTAGCAATTAATGGTCCAAATATAAAATGCACCCGAGCCATTGAGTACGAGATACTCGTTGCGTCGCTTTGTCGACACTAAATGTTTCCCATGTTCACCATTAAGCACGAGATGCTGGCCCTAACATTTATATGTGGCAAATGTTCAAATACTCAAATAGTCACAACCGTCGAGTACGAGATACTCCTAGTGTTACTTTGTTGACACTAAACGGTTCACTCATTCGCCATTGAGTACGAGATACTCGCGCTAACATTTCTATGTGGCAAGTGGTCGAATATACAAAGCATCAGAACCGTCGAGTACGAGATACTCCTAGTTTTACTTTGTTGACACTAAACGGTTCATTCATTCGCCATTGAGTACGAGATACTCGCGCTAACATTTCTATGTGGCAAGTGGTCGAATATACAAAGCATCAGAACCGTCGAGTACGAGATACTCCAAGTGTTACTTTGTTGACACTAAACATTTCACTCATTCGCCATTGAGTACGAGATACCTGCGCTAATACTTATATGTGGCAAATGGCTTGAATGCTTCCATCACTAGCTATTGCACTAACAATACACAGTATTAAGCATGAATGATTTATAAGCACCAAGCTAGAGCTGCTACAACACAAGGTTATGCCAACCCTGTTATACCAACTCTGACAAAATAATTTTCAGAACCAGCTATAATTTCAGGAATCATTCATGGAGTTATTGCAAATAGCAAAACATATTTGTAACTTTATGACAAAACAGTGTCCTAACAGAAATGGAAAATATTATGTCAACATACTGGGACAACGAGTGAATACAATAATATCATCAGAGTTCTCTAAAATTGGGAGGTATGTGTGAAGCAACTGGATGAATAACATATTCCAATGAGAACTGAGGAAATCAACCTGGTACATTTTGATGGTCTTCTCAGAATAACACTTTAACTAGTGCTACCTATAAAGGTCATAATAGGTAATTTATGCTCCACCACAATACACACGATAAAAATATGTGCAATACATGGTGGAGAACAGAAAATAGGAATCATCACATTGCTGGTGCGCTAACCCATAACAAATATAACCCCGTGCATATAAGAATCTTATCAGGATTCACCGCACAGCATGATGCTCATGAGCTCATGTAACGGAATCATACTGAAGACATTGAAACTCACTTAGCTGCATTACAAAGGATAGAAGACTAACTATCTTATCAGAAAACAATGTCTAAAATAGACATTTGTGACATAAATGTTTTATGCAGCACCCCGTTGCCAATTTGAAATTGGTTGAGATTGGTCGTTCCACACAAATCAATTGTGTTATATGATATTAAAATTTAATATATGGCGTCAAGATAAAATCTTACAACATTGATGACAAAATTATCTTTGTATACTAGTTAATCCAATGCTCGATCTCAAATGGTAATAGATGTGCTCCTCACATTATCACATACACACTGGTGTATATACATGACAACTGTTTCATGTTAACCTGAAATAGAACAGAAGGCATGCTCTCTCAAAAGAACCACCTCAGGAGGACAATGATTAAGCAAACAAGACTCCGGCTTATTGATACTGACACATATCTGTCCAATATATTTTTAGTCACATGAAGAAAGAATACTATAAGTATCTCATATATTGGAACCAGCGTCTGAAGTCCTAGCTTTGATAGTAGCATTCTGTGTTAATACCTCAACACAATTGAGCAGAGTCCATTGATTTGTTATGGATACTCTATAGTTCCTACTCAATTTCAGCCGTTTTATAAGCAAATAACAGGTACCTATACATGGCTCAAAGTAAACAATATTACATGGGTTATATTGTAGTACCTCTTACTCACATATATACAAATTATGTATAATAAAATTTAATCAGTTACCAGCTATATAAAGCTGTTTGATTTGATATCTTGTGGGCTAGGTATATGAATATCCTAACATCCAGATTAGGTGTATTTCAAGATATTGTGGATTTCAGGAAATACTCGTATTATTAAGGTATAACTCTAAGGAGATTTGTATCAAGGAGTACAATCAGAACTATAATGCACCACTTAACTACTGGTACAGAGTACCTACTTAAAGTCATTGAGCTTACATAACATATATAACTCTATTATATATAGATGTAACTTGAATTGAAGTTTTTAAATTATCTATTTAATACACTGGTTTACAGTGATAATCAATCCAGAAGTCTGGAGTTGTCTTTGGACACAAATACCTTTATGATTTATTCTAAGGCCAGGTACTATAACAATACCTGCAATACTATAACAATACAAATGTGCTAAATAATAAATGTCCATACTTGTAAATAATTCAAAAACCTTGTTTAGTATTACTTATTTATATGGCATATGTGACATAAATGCAAATATGTGAATGTCAAGAGTGAACTTTATGTACAAATGTGAGAATTTATACAAAATTAACACTTTGGATTTCGTTACACTTATGTTTCAGTGACTCAATAGGAATAAATACAGTAATAATTAAAGGTTTGGAAGTTCAGTCCACAAACATATGGGTAATTATTAAATATCTGCACATATTTTTCACTTTTACATGTACAGTAAAACTGCTTAAAATATGAGGCTGATCATCATGAAAATATTGACTAAAGATTATTGGTGCCTATGTAATGCTCTACAACAGAAGCCTGGTACTCCCAACATTACAAAAAGCAATCAAATATTAATATACTGCTTCTATTGTTGCTTAAACATTTCCTTTAGCAACACCAGGTTTATATAGAAACAGGCATCATACATTTATACACCAGTCATCAGGTCAAAAAATAACACAGCAGTCCATTAATCCTGGAATAAAGACAAGCATAATATGAGAATTGCTATTGCACTTAAGTCTTCATAATGTCTATGTTAGTTACACTAAAACTGAAATTGTTCTCATTTCATAATGAAGCTTAGGCTAAGGGTAAATAATGTCCACCATAGTAATATGTGACACATTAATGATATAAAAGTAATAACAATATTATTACATCATGTGAATGGCCAGCCATTAATATGATATCTTCTTTGGGTCTTTTATGCCTAGTGTGTATACCTAGATGCTCTTATAAAACATAAAACAAAGAAAGTAAGCTGCATGTCCAATCAATTTTCAAATGTAAATCTAGCATCCCTAGAATTAATAGGAATTCCTTAGGGGTATGTGTGATTAACGTTACTATATAGGACACACATGGCAGACATCTGGCCTGGAACAAAGAAAACTATATTATATATACAAATTATTATTATAATTATTATATATATAGAAGATTTATCTACTTTCCTTTTCTTAAAGAATTAAGATGGAGAAAAGTGTGGGTAATAACTTTATAAGTTATCACTGTCAGAGCTGTAACTAGAACCAGTTGTGTTAGTAATCATTACAGGCTAAGTAAGCCAGAACCCCATGGAAGTTATAAAATATTTGACTTATTAAAACTGAATTAATCCTGGGAATGCTCAGCATAAATACTTTTGAGTCAAGATAAGCTTTTCTGGTCTAGTCATGAATGGGGTTTGAAATAATCATATACATAAATACTGCTATGAAACCTGATATCAATTTTTACATACACATAACTGATAGTTACACACATTTTTAGGAAAAGATGTAAGATGGAAAGTCAGATTGGATTTCAAATGGAAACACATCATAAGCTTTCCAACCAACCATATAGATATGTAACTTTACAGAGGGCATGCATAAGCATGGTACAGCAAAAAGTATAAGTAACTTTTGCAAATCTGATATATACCTACAAAAACAGGAAGTCATATAAAACTAAAATGTTTCATTGATCTAAGAATGATCATGTCCCTCCTGAACATGCACACTAATATAAAGAAACAAAGTAGGTATAACACCCAATATTATACCGGGTATACCTACAACATAAAATATAAATTTATCTCACATGGGGCATATATCATCCCAAGATCAAATCAAATACCCAATCATAATTTGTCAATAAATAATGGTATTAATTCCTTAATATTCAACATGGGATGGCTTCCTATTTTAATAATATTGGAATACATACAATGTACCTACTGGTACATTTAAGTTTAGATAATACTAAAAGTACATTATTATATAATGCACATCACATATGAAACATATTTATACACATATTGCTATGTAGCAAAGGAAATAGTATTATTTGTGTCAATAAAATTGACCAAGTAATTCATTCTACACATAATTATGACATACTATGGAGGGTAGAAAACATATTTTCGACCTTGTATGTATTTATTTTTTGCAAGGTGCAAAAGCTTGAATTGAATAATTATTAACACTGACTAAATTACAATATTACTATTATTATTATTGTTATTGGCCAATTTTAGTAATAATATATTTAGAGAAAAATATTGCATTATTATTGCACTGAATATTATTTCATCTAATTCAGAGGGAATCTCACTTAGTACTATGTGTTTCAGAACATTTCATCCATATTATACAGTAAGAGTATATATTCAGTTAGCAATCCTAATAATTATGTATATTTTATAATTATACCTAATTAAGAGAAAAAAATCTTATTAATATGATATTTTCATATTGTATTTTTATATACATATATATTTTATTATTGAGAATAAATCTCACTAAGCACTATGGATTTCACAACATCTCATCCATATGATGCAGAACAAATAAATATTCAGCAATGTAATTAAATCCATATAATAATATATATGTATGGTAATAAATCTTTAATTTAATTACATGTCCCATTGTTGCAGTTGTCTCTAAACATCTACATTGTAATTCTCAATTATATTTCAGATCACCATGAAATAAAATTGAAAATTAGACGAGCTTACCTGTAAGCGAAGTCTGATTATAATTTTATGAATGGTGATCTGAAATATAATTACCCACCCTCCCAAAAATCAAAACCCATACTGCATCAATAAGAACAAGAGTCTCCTAGATATAGACAGCATGCATATTATCAAGGAGACTAAGTTGGAAATGATAGACTCTAAATTAAGTGAGGAATCCGGAGCTGTCACTGTCATACGCAGTGTCAGTGGTCTTTAAACTTTTTTTGTTTTTAAAGGCTAAACAATCGCGATGCCGACGAGTGGGAAGAAGGATACTACATTGTAATTCTCAATTATATTTCAGATCACCATTCATAAAATTATAATCAGACTTCGCTTACAGGTAAGCTCGTCTAATTTTCAATTTTGTATCATAACAAAAGTAGTGATAGCTCAGTGGTTTAAATGCGACCTCACAATTGAATTATTCAGAATTTGAATCCCAGACACGTTTTTGATTTTTCCTTTTTTTATAATATGTGGTTACTGCCGCCCATGGACGTCTGTAATCAATCCCAGATAGGATCAAATATTCCTACCTGAGGTCGGCCACAGATGCGCCGCTAACCCTGAGGACTAAGCTCGAACGCCTCGGAAAAGTATGTCTCCCTTACCACACCCTTCAAAACGGAACACAGCAGCGCCTAACACTGCTGTTATTAGGCAGAAATAGGTGTGGCGGTGGTGCCGCCGGAATCGAACCACAAAGGGTTCTACCACCTTGACTTTCAATATTATATGCGTTTAAGAAATTTATGAACCCTTCCTTTAAAGGAAATCATCAGGAAAACACCTTCACTAAAATGTGAAGTCTACGAATTCGCACTTGGCCAGCGTTGACTAAACTACCTAAACCCCTTTTGCCCTACAAGTAAACCCTTGCCCAGCACTGGGACATTAACAGAAGGACGACTTATTTAATGCATGCGAATAAATATTGCGTGTGATCTATCTACAGGGATATTAATGAAGGCAATGACATGCGCGTAATCCTTTACGTCGGTAAACGTAGAGGGTAGCCACTATTTAGTATTAAGATAAAATAGACGAGAGTATAAATAAAGCGGTTTAAACTTACAAAGTTTCGCAGCTAATTGTTATAGAGCTCTGGAGTGAAATATTGTGGCCATTTGTGACATACCTTTTACGTATCGATTATGTTGTTGATATATTAGTTTTCTTGGAGGTAAACTTGTAGATTGTAATGGTTAGTTTTTTTTTTATATTAGAGGGCAATTGCCTAAATAAATTACGTAGTACGTAGATTAGTATGGATTTTGAAGATAACATGATAGAAAATATTATTATCTATTCCTCTGCGAAAGAACATAGTTACCTACGTAACGTCATAATTGCAATAGTACAATTTAATTTTCGCGTTTGAGTTGTGATTTGGAGAGTTTCATTATTTCACGCGCCGTTCCAATTTAGTTCTAAGGGGAATGTATAAAGGTATGTCACCTGAAATTTGGAGTGACATCTATAATTGATATCGGTATCTCTTATTTTTAAATTAATGGAAAAACAGTAGTGACTGCCTTACGAGGTATAGATTGCACGCCTGTTTGCTTTTTGATGGGTGTGGTAAGAGACACATACTTTTCCGAGGCGTTTCAAGTCCTCATCGGGGTAGGAGCACATCTGTGCTCGTCCTCAGGTAGGAATATTTAATCCTATCTGGGCAACCCCATGGACATCTATAATCAACATTATAGATGTCCATAGGCGGCAGTAGCCAATTAGCATCAGGTGGGCTGCATGCTCGTCTGCTACTACTATATTATAAAAAAATACCCGATTGAGGAAGGTACCTAAATGTTTTTCGAATTTTAACGTATGAGGTGTCATTTTGTAAGAAATTGTAAGAGTGACTTAGATTACTTTACCTACTTTCCTTTTTCCTTCATACTTTATAAGCAATCGGCTTATTTTACAATAAATACTGGTTATATTATTATTTTTATTAACGAGTTCGTATAACCTTAACCTTTTCTTAAATCTACCTAATAAGTACCTACGTAGTAATAACGTAAAGTAGTTGACGACCCGCGTGGCGGAGCGGTCACCATGCCGCTCTGACGCGCAGAGGGACCCGGGTTCGATCCCCGGCCAAGACAGATTTCTAAATGATGAATTTAGGTTTCTGTTTCTGGGTCTGGGTGTTTGTGTATTTGTCTCTGTGTGTGTCCATAGCACCCACGATACAGGGAATCCTAGTGTGGGGCTGTGAGTGTAGAAAGCGTAAATAATATCTAATAGGTACACGTATAACCTGTGTGTATAACCTTCTAGGTAAAACCATTTAAATTAAACTTAATTTATATTGTCCTGTAGATGCCTACCTACGATTAAATAAGATACAAGATATGTGATTTAAGATGCCAACTATCTTTATAAAAAAGACAATACAATTCGTGGGTGGATCAATCATTAGATAGTTGATATGAACTTTTATGAAAGTGTGAAATGTTCGTCATTCGACTCAATTTTGTTTTATTGCTCATTTTGGAAAAAATATGACCTCACAAGATAAGATAGTGTATATTACTGTATATGAACAACGATCATGACATCTCCACACAAAAATAACATAAGACGACAATGAAGATCCCGTGTGTCACATTCTACCCCATACATTCAATCCTACACCTCGACGGTCCCTACGTATAAAGCGACATGTCAAAAATTGCATTTTTATTGCACATACGGCTTTGGATTGTGCATACGCGTATGCCTATATAAGATTTTTCTTTAAATATGATGTATTTTACTAGATTTACCATTCGTATAAGAGAACAAGTATAACATTTACAGGAAATAGGTGTCGTAAATGCGGATATATCCTACTTATCGCTTTGTACAATGTCTTAAAAAGCGCGCCACGCGGTCATGTCTAACTTAACATCACGTCTAAAAAGCATATTTTCCGCTATAAATAATAAGTAAGAACACAAAAAAAATGTTATTGTTTTTCTAAGCTACAAAAGTCAGATATCAATGTAAAATCTGAGTAAGATATCTATACCGTTTTCATGTTTCCTACGTATAAAGTTGTATCTCAGACTTGTCTGGCATACTTTTACTTGCCTTTTCACGTAGAAACAGTCATCTGTCAGTTTTTCTGGTAAATATAAAAAAAAAACAATATTTAAAAATACTAGTACAAAGTTTCGAAAGCTATAACAACATTATAAAAAAATATTCTTAGAATTGTATAGAGAATTATTTCTAGAGTGGTTTGAACATTAATTACGCTCTCCTGTAAACCTGCGTTTTTGACAAGTCGCTTTATACGTAGGGAGCGTCGACCTGATAAAAAAAACCATGGAAATAATTTATTAAACTTGATACAGGTATAATAACAAATAATTTTGTATTATAGTAACGTAAAATTTGTATGTAAGTAAGTATTTCAGTTAAATTAAATAAACTTTACTAGACAAGTTTACTGAATTGTAACACAGAAATGAATCTGTATTTTTAAATTAAGTAAGTACCTACTGCTCGTAGTATGTAAGTTATGTATCTCTTAATGCTTTGTAGGGTTTATTTTCCAGAATTATCCTGCAAAAATTATATCGGTATCATACATTAACAAGCTTAACAAAATATATTTCACACGATACATTGTAGAGTTCTAGGTACACTGGAATTGAGACAATAACATCCATACAAGTAGCTATTAGTGTCCCCAGGTGTTCCGCGTGATAACACGTTACCGATCATTTAAGTCTAGTGCACATTTACAATTCATTCGCTTGATGTAGGTGAAACTTTGTTGGATAGGAAAGGAAGATACCTACTGTAATTACTCGTCATCAACATCATCATCATCAACCCATTACTGTCCCACTGGGCACGGGTCTCCTCTCAAAATGAGAAGGATTAGGTCATAGTCCACCGCGCTGGCCAAGTGCGTATTGGTAGACTTCTCATACCATTTAGATTGTTTTTTATATATATCTCTCACGTATGCAGGTTTCCTCACGATGTTTTCCTTCACCGTTTAAGCAAGTGATAATTAATTTCTAATACGCACATAAGTCGAAAAATCAGAGATGCATGCCTGGGATTTGAATCTCGGACCCCTCGAGCGAAAGGCCGAGTTTCTTAACCACGAGGCTATCGCTGCTTATTCTTAATTTCTTAATTACTCGTACATGTACGTATTTATATAGCAGTGCTGGTTTTCAACCATCATCTATATGATAGTTGAAAACATAAGATAGTTGAAAGTATCAATATACTACGGATAAGTACATATGGATTATGGAGACTACAGATAGATAAAGAAGTTACTATGTCAATAACTTAGGTACCTATTTATGTAGGTAATAGTGTTGGTTCTCAATTATAGTTGACGTCATTATTTTTCACAGTTATGTGCAGTATTATTCAATTGGAAACTAATAGGAATAATATCAAACGTTTTGAATGCGCCTATACACGAATCAGCTGATCAAAATATTTCTTAAATTATTAAATTAAATCGCTAACGTCAAGAACCAAAATAACTATTATGGGTACATTTTTTTAAATATTTTTATCTATGTAGAAACCACTTTAGCATAGCATCTATACCGTAGCAATAAAATATTATTTTAGAAAAAAACTTTTCTCCTAGAGATATAAAAATAACTATGATTATTTTTACACACGTTCTTAATTTAATCTGTTAACAAGAATATAAATTTATTACATTTACATTAAAACAGAAAACAATTTAACACTATTTAAAATAAAATAAATCTAATACAATTAACACTCAAATTTTATTAATAAAATAAATGAGCCAAATCGCTGCCCCGTGGAAGTGTACCCAAAGTACTAGCAGCATTACCTCGCTGAATTATTTTTTATTATTATTTTGTGAAATGTAAATATACAACAATGCACTACAATCAATCGAACGGCATTTACCTCCCCGTACTCCGTAACTACGCAATCATTCGTAAGAGCAAGTAGACGTCAGACCAATAAGCTGGAAAGAACAGAAATGTCAGATTTTTAAAACGCCTCGTAATAACCACCTTCGGATCTATTACGGGTATCCAATAAAATATAATGGCCCCTTAAATTACAGACACCAAACATTGAGAACACCATTTATACAAGAAAAGAGAAAAAATCGCTCTCTTTGCAATTTACCCGCAAGGAACAGTAAGTAGGTGTGTTTCATAGTAATTGTTAGGTATCTGTCGTGAAACCAGATTATCTTGAATATTCAATTGGATTTACAGCTAAATAATTGAGTTGAATGATTAAGGGTTGCTATACTACCCTGTTTAAGGAAGGTACTTTAGGAAGGGTAGAAGGTTATTTGGCTTTTAGGAAAACTTTTGTTTTTACTGGGATAATTCAATTTGAAGGTGTTAGAACCGTTTGTGGCTTTATTACGGTGACACCACCGCCACACATTTTTTTTGCTTATTAACAGCAGTGTGTAGGTACACTGTTCAACAGTGCGGTGTTCTAGTTATAATGGTATAGTGATGGTGAGGTGAGACATCTATCTGAAGTGTTGTAACTTAGTCCTCAGGGCGTCTGTACCCTTACCGTGAGTTTTTACGTTTTGACAAATATGACTGTTTTGGTATTTGTTTACGTATTTGCCCATACAATTTCCATTCAGCGGCCCTAGCGGATGGTATCAGAACTATAGTGTCAGTAACGTAACATTAAATGTCTAAATTGACAAATGACGCTTTATGTTATGTCTCGCTTTTTTGCAAACATGTGATGTAGATAAAAAGACTTGAGCAGTTACTTATTGTTACGTTTACTCAGTCTACTAAAGCAAACGGACCAGAATATTGGATTGAGGAAACGTAACGTAAAATTGTGGGATGTTTTGAAAACTCATGGTAAGGGTACTGGACTTCAATTACGGACTTACGATGACCATCTTATTTGGGGTGGATGTGATGGCCATGTACAGGTGTCCATGTGAGGCAGTAGCTATGTAGCAGGTGTAATACTATAATACCTTTCTTGCTCGCTACCTCAATATTTTAAAAAGAGGTAGGTATATAACAGTAACATTGAATGTGTTTTACATGTTATTTGATGGGCTGTTTTAAACACCATAAATACTTACAATCAGACTTCTTTTGTAAGGCATTTTTGTAAATTGGAGGTCACTGTATTTATGGAGAAATACCTGTTACCCTGTTTTCAACACGAAGCTAATTTACTCGTAAGGATTTCCGGGTATTTAATTATAATATTTTGCACGCGAATAACTCAGGAAATATTGTTAAGTTATTTTAATGGGTTGCGGATATCGGTCCAGTGAATAACCGTTTTCATCTGTATTGATAGTAAAATGTACTAGATATGTTTCAAACTTATATCATATAATCGTAATTATATTGTTAGGAATATCATTATTGTCAGGAAAGATTTAAAAACCAACTTTTTATAACCAGAGAACCTTAACTTTCCAAAATAAATTAACAGAAACACGATTTAACGCAAATGAGTGACAAAATTGCCAGAGTAACGTTCTTTACAAAGATCGGAAAATAACTACCCAGTAGACGATCTACGATGCCCTTTTATACGCCCACTTTTAGTTAATACCCGCATTTGACAATTAAATTTCTTTACTCTTACCATCATTCTATATTATAGGTACTTTACTGTTTCATTGGACTTATTTGATAGTCATTACAGAACAAAAACATACTTAAATTATGCAAAATCGATCGACGATAAGACAAACAGACCCATTTCCTGCTTATCTCTATATTACTATTAATCTACTACACTTACGGCAGTGAAAATAAGGTAGACATAGGTAGGTAGGTAGGTAGGTAGACGTAGTGCATGGAGATTCTCTGCTTCAAATGACCAATTAAAACAAAACACGAATATAGTGGTCCGCTGAAAGAGAAAATACATTCGCTAATATTTATAGTCCGTAGTTTGGGAGTTCAGGCTTCACGAACCACTGATAGTAACTACCTGATTCTATCAAACGTGGATACAATATTTTTATTATTTTTTAACACATTCCTATAAGAGCTAGTAACTAGGTTGATAATGTTGAGTATCTATAGGTATATCGTAGGTAAAGGTAGAACCCTTTGTGGTTCGACTCCGGCGGCACCACCGCAACACCTATGTCTGCCTAATAACAGCAGTGTTAGGCGCTGCTGTGTTCCGTTTTGAAGGGTGTGGTAAGGGAGATAAACTTTTCCGAGGCGTTTCAGCTTAGTCTTCAGGGGTAGCGGCGCATCTGTGACTGACCTAGGGTAGGAATATCTAATCCTATCTGGGATTGATTACAGTTGTCCATGGGCGGCAGTAGCCACTTACCATCAGGTGGACTGCATGCTCGTCTGCTACTCCTATATTTATAATATAAAAAAGGTAGGTAGTTGGTAGAGCTAGGTATACTTTTATAATTTGCTTATACAATACAATAATTCTTTATTGCACACCAAAGACACAATAAAATAAATAATTAAGGGTACAACCGGCGGTCTTACCACTAAAATAGCGATATCTTCCAGACAACCATTGATTTTAAGGTATGATTGATTTAAGGTATATTAATTTATTTACATTTACTTATAAGTACAAGTACAAAAAAATATTTTTACAAGAAACTATAATTATGTACACGGACTGTGTGAACATTATTTTTCAATTTACATCGTATCGAATTTTTTCGTAAGCAAAATTCAATTTTGCCGATAACTATTTTAATATCGATCAATATCAATCAATAAATAATCAATGCCGCCATAACACTCGTTGGACCTTTAAGAATAAGAAAATATATAAGTGATAAATAACAATACAGATTTACATGATATGATATATGCCGGGTTTACATAAAACTTATAGATGAACTATATATAATTTAATTAATCTACTAATTTATTCAATTCAATTAGTCTCCTAATTGAATTATGCAAATAAATAAAGCAATGCCCTCACTATTATTTTATCAAAATGTTAAGTAGTACAGAGTTTAGTTTTAAGATCATAAAATAGATTTAACGTATTAAATCTTTACTATTAAATTAGCCACGGCAATAAAAGTCGTTAGACGATATAGTAGGTAATGTATTTTTAAAATGCGGAAGCAATTAACAAACCAACATGATAGTCTTCTTTTCACACACTTACTTGTAGCATTAAGTAAAGAGAAATATTTTAAATGATTACCTAAAATATAAAATTAAACATTGACTTTTCAACTAAAGTACGATTCCTAAACCTAAACATAGAACGATTTGAAGTTTATCAAATAATAAACCTTGCAAAGGCAGTGCTTAGCCTAGCCAATAGCCTAGTGGTTAAAAAACTCGGCCTCTCGATCGAGGAGTCCGAGGTTCAAATCACAAGCACGCACTTCTGATTTTTCGAAATTATGTACGTATTAGAAAATAATTATCACTTGCTAAAACGGTGAAAGAAAACATCGTGAGGAAACCTGCATATCTGAGAGATTTAAAAAAAAACATCTCAAAGTTATGTGAAGTCTACCAATACGCACTTGGCCAGCGCGGTGAACCTAATCCTTCAAATTCTAAGAGGAGACCTGTGCCCAGCAGTGGGACCATAATGGGTTGTTGATGATTGATGAAACCTTGCATAGGGAGGTACCATATATGCTTAGCATCATACACTTAATAGTATAGTACATGTAATTATTAAACATAATAGCAACCCGGACTTAACACCACCACATGTAAGCCTTGCACAAACGAGGCCTGCAGCAAAAACAATGAAAAGGCCGACCTGACACGATTTAATAAATGAGCCCATTCACTAGTATGTCCATGCCATTAAGATTGGCTATTTTTTATTCGGTTATTGAATATTAAATTCACACAATGAATTTATTTTCTGAACCGCCAACAACGGTAGCAAAAGGCTGGTAGCCTACATGATGATTATGGTGTTCGGTGCTGGTACGCCCATCAGGTAATTATATTTAACAGAACACGTCGGAGTAATTACGCGTCAGGAGAAATGACTTGCTTCGGGCTTACAGGCTTATTTCTGTTTTAAATGCACTAGCGAATTGTCCTGGTGTTGCCTTTGTTTTATTGTGAATTTACACAGCACAAATCGATGTTACTGTGTTTTTTAAGATGGTAGAACTGTTTATGATTCGACTCCGGCGGCACTGTCGCCACGCCTTTTTTTCCTAATAACAGCAGCATTAAGCGCTGCTGAGTTCTGGTTTGAAGGGTGTGGTAAGGGAGTATTTTCCGAGGCATACCAGCTAGTCCGATGGGGTAGCGGCGTATCTATGGTCGATCTCAGGTGAGAGTTTGACGACCCGCGTAGCGGAGCGGTCACCATGCCGGTCTGATACGCAGAGGGTCCCGGGTTCGATCCCCGGCCAGACAGATTTCTAAATGATGAATTTAGATTTCTGTTTCTGGGTCTGGGTGTTTGTGTATTTGTCTCTGTGTGTGTCCATAGCACCCACGACACAGGGAATCCTAGTGTGGGACTGTGAGTGTAGAAAGCGTTTTAGAAAGCGTTTTAGAATGTCGTCTTGTCTGGGGCGGCAGTAGCTTCTTTACATCAGGTGGACTGCACGCTCGTCTGTTACTTCCCTTTATATATAAAAAAGTCTACCAAATCGCGCTCGGCCAGCGCGGTGGACTACGGTGTTAGTCTCTTGAACTCTGAGAAGACATCCGTACCCATTATTGGGTCAATAACTCCTGAGTAGTAAATATAAATAACTGTTTTATTTTTATGTATGTTATTTTATAGTTTTTATTACTTATTTTCACACCGATTTTGCCTAACACCTGTAAAAACCAACAAACATACAAAAGTAATATTAACTTTAACATAAACGGTATTATTCATTTACATCGCAGTTGAAGGCATTTCATTTGTAAGGCGATTTATCATTTAGTTTTTGAGACAGGTAATTTTGAGGTCTCATTTACGAATCAGGAAGTTACGGGGAATTTTTGACTTTTGTAAATTAACCGTAATATGATTTAAGTCAAAAGTTTAACGTTCTTGCTTGTAGTTTTTTTTTTCAAAAAATTAACTTTTATGCAATTTATAATAAATAGGTATCGTTCTTAGTAATTTTACATAGGTGCACTTTAATAAAATATTCAAAATAGACTTTATACTAAAATTATAAAAATAATATATTTAGAAATGGTAGAGTTAATAATAACACGTAATAGGTATGTTAATATAATAATAATAATCATCTTTATTTGCAAAAAATAAGGTACAATTTGGTATTAAATAAGTCAATAGGTACAATTTTCTCTTATTTTTTGCCTGTAAGGCGTGCAAATTCCAATTAAAACATTAATACAATTAATATCATTCATTCATTATCATCATTATATTTATTATTATATTATACATCATTATATTATTATTCATTATCATCATACTATTTTTTATAATTACTAGTGCTTTAGCTAGTTCAGCGAGTATTCGTAATTAGTATTACAAATGTACAACATAAACAATTAATCAACAGTTTAGACTATTACTTAAGTTACGAGTGTGTACTCGTACGTTTATGTTTCGCAATTATGACTTAGCCCTCTTAAACGTATACAACTACCTGCTGTGACACAAAAACAATTAAAGCCGAAAATATCAGTCAACGTTAACTTCACTAATTTAATTGCTAATTAATTACCATAACGACCAACCGTCAAGGGATCAACGGTCATAGAGCACACGACGGTAACCGACCGGAACTGAACAGGTAGCCGCATACCGGAACGAATAATTTACCTGACTAGCAAAGGTCACTTAAGGGCCTACTCATCCTTGCCATTGATTGTTCAGTATTAATGAGACACATAGAGAATAGTAGTGGTAACGTGGTTGGAACCGGCGTTTCAATCGGGGTCCGAGGTTCGAATCCTAGGCCTTTAATTTTTCAAAGTGATCTGCGTATTAGAAATTAATTATTACTTTTAATAAGGGCGAAGGAAAACATCATGAAAAAAAAGTTCTTAAAAAGTTCTCAAAAATGTGAAGAATCGTCCAATTCGGTCTTACCAGAGCGAAAGACTATGGCCTAAGCCCTTTCTTTATGAGGGTACCTTGTGGAAACTTGTGGTAGATTAACATGATGGAAATACTCATCCTAGGCACAGATTCCAACTTACTCAAGGGTAGCAAAGAATCTGTGCCCGAGCTCAGGTAGAACTATAATATTATCTATTGTTGATTATACGAGTATATTTTAATGGGCGACAGTAGCCACTTACCATCAAACGTACTGCATGCCCGATTCCATAGTAGAAAAAAAGGTCATAGATCACACGATAGTAACGGACCGGAACGAGGGGAACAGGTAGACGTTAGCAAAGGTCAAATCAACCCTCACTCGCCCTTTGTGACGCAAATAGGGCAAGTTTATTTTTTATGACTTAGAAATGGCAAATGGTTTTTCGTTAAAACTATAAAAACTACCAATTTGTTTACGTATGGGTCAATTCGATTTCCTAGTTCTGACACAATCCGCTAGGGGCGCTGATTGGAATTTGTATGGGCAAATACGTAAACAAATACCAAAACAGTCATATTTGTCGAAACGTAAAAACTCCTGGTAAGGGTACAGCTAACGATGATTACAGATAGATTGCTACTTATAAGGGTAAATAAGGAACTGTTAATATCTACATAGCCCATATGCACTAGGATTATTCCTGTGTTGTGGGTGCCATAAACACAAAAACAAATACACGAACACCCATCTAGGCGATACTTGTGATTTGGGTATCAGTTTGTCTGGGATTGGAACTCGGAACCCATGCGTATCAGACCAGTATGGAGACCACTTCGCCATGCGGGTCGTCTCTTTTTTGCGTTCTTTAAAAACCTAGTAGTAATGGTGACTAAATATTAACACATTTAATAAACTACACTGCTGCTATAAGACATAATTAAGTTGCAGTGGGTACCTAATGCCGCCGCAATCGAACTAAAGAATGTTCCACTACATTTACGCAATAGATCACCAATTAAAATACTTTAGCAACGTATCTAATATAGTTTTTCGTGTAAAAGTAATAAAGTAGCATCGGAAGCACTTCCGTTGAACGGACACATTGCATACCAACGAATCGGAACCGGAAGGGGTAACCATCAAGAATGTACGGTTTGTCATAGTCATGCTGATAAAAAACGGCGGCACCGTCGTCACACCTTATTTTACTTTTTAGAAGCAATAATTGCGATAGTGTTTAGTTCAAGGGTTTATTAAAGTACGGGTATGCATTACCTTATAGGTATACTGCTGGAAGACTAAGTATGTCTCTAGTCGGTTTTAAATGTCTTTTTGTAGTGGACACGTTTGCTGTTTCCATTAAATAAAATAATATCAACAGCCCTAAAATAAGAAATGTCCTAACGAAAGCGAACTCTGTCACCAGTACCCTTAGTATGAGTTTTTACGATTTTACAAAAATGACTGTTTTTGTATTAGTTTACGTATTTGCCCATACATTTACAATCAGCGCCCCTAGAGGGCTGTAATCAGAATTGATTGGAAATGTATGGGAAATACGTAAACAGATACAAAAACAGTCATTTTTGTAAAAACTCATACTAAGGGAAAGATCATATTTACACACATATATATAATTGTATTGGAAAAATGTATCATACACTTTTATTTAACTAACCACTTCAATCACGCTGTAACTTGTCATTTAATAAAATTTATTCACTGGCTAAAATTAGGATACAATAACTACCACCGAACCGGAACAACGGTGGCACAGGTAGCCAAATACCGGAACAAGTGTCGACGTAAAGGTTAAATATTCCACCCTTCATTATGGTTCGTATTTTTAACCTGTCATAAAGAAAAATATCATTGATTGTGTGTATCATATTCAGTGATTTATTATAGAGAATGATAATTTCTTTTGTAAATGTAATAAAGATAAACAGAATAACTCTTTAATTTCCGAACAGCGAATATTAATGTATTTTCCTTATATTTAAAAACGAGTTTTTGTTAAGAGAAAAATTAAAAGATATTGAAGTTTAACACTTGCATCGCAAATTAAATCGTTAATTAACATTTATAACTTTTTATCTTGCCAAATTAAACGTTTAAATAGCTCAGACGTCCAATGATCTATAATCCTGCAATGATAACCGGATTTAGTTGTAAAATTATCTACAATAATCGATAACCAGAAACGTCCATCAACCCTTGAGTCGCCGATCGAGTCGCTCCGGTATCATTAAGATAAAATTAATTGGGCTCCACCGGTCTTCCGCGTCCCCGTCGAGATGAAAAAAGTGGGCACACGTGGTCACTACCGTTCATTTACGAACGCGAATTATGCGTAGTACGGCAGGTGGCAGGTGGCGGCGATCATGGGAACTCGGGGTTGAGGTGGGTTCCCACGGCCGCGTCATTCACCACGCCACACCTGCGCCCCTTAACGGGGATGCTACACACACGACCGCCACGCGAAGGAAAGCGCCGATTAGAAGAGCGTGTGTGTGCGCTCGCGCCGCGCGTCCGCGTGCGCGTGCGTGTACACGCGCGGTGCGTGTGTGTGCGGCGCGCGCGCAGCTCTAGTTACACGATTTATTGTAAAGCGTAGAAGGGCTGTTTACGTTGCTCTACGGTAGCGCATGTGTGCGTTCGCTTTTGATTTATTCAGGCTCATCTTTTTAGCGATAATACCTATAATCTTTTTTACACTCGCTTTTTTATTGCGATTTACTCTATAATTAATTGACATTTATCAAGATTTTAAGCCGCATTATGTCTAATAATTATATTGATAAGCTAAGAGATAATGTGCGCTGCGATAAAATGAATAGCTTACATCTGACAATTATCTATGCAAATTCGTTTTATGCGCAATAATAGACACCTACTACTTTTTGCAAGAACCTTAATGATCAGGCGCGGATCTCATAATTCAAGAAACGCTAATTGTATTGGACAAGATGTAAAACTGGACCATAAAATTAGACCGTGCGGTCAATTCACATGAAACATTGTAGCAACATTATATTCTGAGAAATATAAAATTATGTGTAAAATTGCATTTTATTATGCATTTCTGCAATCAACATTCAACTTGCACCAGCGACAAAACTTCACAGTTGAATATGAACGCGTCGCTCGTATGAAATAATATTAGGCCAGCGTTTCTAAAACTACTAGGTATATTAACATATTTTTAAAACTAGATATCTATATGGCATTGAAAATCGAGTAACACGAGCATAGATTCTTGGATATCTATGTCTGCATATCAGTATATCGATATTATTTGTTTAAAGTCAGTAAACAAATATGGCGACCATATTTGTTTACTGACTGACTAATTGTAAACAAGAACTAGGATATTTTAGTGTTCGTAAACTGTTATACCGTTGAAGCCCTGTCTGTTATTCCTTGAATACGATATTATGTTATAGCGATATTTTATCATAGTGTAAACATTTGCGAGAATCATAATAATGGTTTCGTTTATGATAGTGTCAGAAAAAAATATAGATACACAAGATAATAATAACGTTTTAGTGGTTCTTGTTGTTTTTTCTATAAATGTATGATTGACGTATTTACTTAAACATGAATCGTAACAATGCATCTATGGTCAACCACAGTACTTTAATCATATCTAGGCTTGATTAAGATGTCCCTGGCGGTAAGTGGTCACATGCCATCAGGTAAATTGCATGCTCGCCACTTTTATGAATCATTTTAATTACTTATTTTTAATTGCTTAGTGATTTTCACAGCACATTAAAATTTGTGTCAGGTTGAGCACCACTGACCTAAGTTACCAAGAATCTAATAATCAGAAAACGATTTAGGTTGTCCCCCACTGGCATCCATACGAATGAGTGGCACACGCTGTTTACAATGGGACGCGATAGAAATGAGGAACGCGTGGCGACTAACACTTGTATGCGTAATCACCCCTAGCCAGTACACTCGAATATTAAACAGTATCCGAGAATCTGTCGTTGGATTACCATTGGTTAGTTAGGCGGTAGGCTAGTGGTTGAAATTCGGCTTCTCGATTGAGAACTCCGAGTTTCGATTCTGTGGCACGCATCTCTGATTTTTCAAGGTTATGTGCGTATTAGAAATTAATTATCACGTATTTCGGATAGGAAATACCGTGACGAAAACTGCATACCTGAGAGATCTAAAAAAAACAAAACGTATGTTTTTTTAACACGCTTTTATTAGCTTCAGACGTATGTATGTTGGTATGTTGGTATGTTAGTATGTAACGGAATCTTTGAACATGATTTTAACCCCCTTCAAAACGTCGGATTAACTCGAAATTTGGCATACTTATTAAGGACCGATGACAATTCAATATTTTAAACATTAATAGTTTTGTACCATTGTCCTTATCAACATCCTCAGGATTAACGATTTTCGAGGCGAGATTTTTCAAGCACCTTCAGCAAAGTTCATCGCAACTTTAGATTGCAAATAATAATTATTGCTATTTAGTTTCAATAGGCGTAATTTATATATCGTGATTTTTAGTTTAGAAAATAATAATGTTATTTCCCTATAACTCAAATGTTCTGAAACATATCTATAATGCCCTCTTGTAGAATGATTTTTAGGATTCCGTACTCAAACGAAACCCTCTGCGGTCTGTTCGTCTGTCGTTGGGCTTTAGCCTTTATCTCTTAAATCGTAATAGATAGACACTTGATTTTTTTACAAACGATGAATAATGGTGGTCGCTATGCGGAGAAATACTAAAAATTAATAAATAATGATAGTTCAAAAAACTAAAAAACACGCTTTTATGATAAAATCAACTAAAAAGTAGAAAATAATTTTCAATCTAAGAATCAATTAAGGAACAGTAAATAGTATAATTGTGGAAAAAGTGTGGGGTGCTCCATTTATCAGGTTCGAAAAGCACTTTTTAGTTGATTTTATCATAAAAGCGTGTTTTTTAGTTTTTTGAACTATCATTATTTATAATATAGGAGTAGCAGACGAGGATGCAGTCCACCTGATGGTAAGTGGCTACTGCCGCCCATGGACATCTGTAATCAACCCCAGATAGGATTAGATATTCCTACCTGTGGTCGGCCACAGATGCGCCGCTACCCCTGAGGACTAAGCTGGAATGCCTCGGAAAAGTCTGTCTCCCTTATCACACCCCTCAAACCGGAACACAGCAGCGCCTAACACTGCTGTTATTAGGTAGAAATAGGTGTGGTATGTGAAGTCGCAGTTGGCCAACTCAGTGGACTATGGTCTAATCCTTTTCATTCTGAGAGGAGAGCAGTGCCCAGCAGTGGGACAGTAATGAGTTGACGACAACTTTCTTACTTAGGTTAAGTACGATGACATCTTTAGGCACTTACATCATGCAAACAATATAGTTTGTGCCTGGTTCCGTTTTTAATCTTTAGTACAGAACCCTAAAACATACAAATCATTGATATTATTTCTCGTTCTGTCATTTCGCGATTAGTTATTTAATACATGTGCACATTTTATGCAAAATATCCTTAAAGTTCCAACGTTTATTATGAACACTTATATTAGTTATCATATAAAATAACATTACCAAATTTAAATTCATAATAATCATTCATATCGGGTTCATAAATGCTTTTGCAAATATCAAACAAACAAATCAATGATAATTTTTATTTATTTGTACTTTCCATTTTATTTATTTATGTTGAGTACAATTACATGTATTGACATTTGTAATAATACAATGAATATCATTTTATTATAAAATTCAATAAATAACCACCTGCATTTATTATTATTGCATTAAGTTCTTTAGCGAAATCGTTGAAAAGGTGTGAATTTTACGCATTGCGCAATTGTTAAGACGAACATTGCATTATAGTGTTATAGCTTCGAAGTTGCGCAATGAATTAATTGAAAAATAAAGTTAAAATAATATAAATATGACCTCATTAAAATTTACACCTGTTTTTTAATAATGAGTTTAATAAAATTATTTTAAATATGAACCATAATATAAATAAGTAAGATATGTAACTGAAATGGTTCATGAAATATCGCTAATAACATTATTAGCGATATTTCATGAACCATTTCAGTTTTATATTAATTTTTAGGCATCTTTACCAAACTATTTAAATGTAGAATTTTATAAAATACTTTTACATTATAATAAAACTTATTTTACACACAAATTACAACTATGCATCTAAAAATGAAGTTTATTGTAACGCAACATTTTGATAATGAATTTTATGCAATAAATATGCAAATATATATAAATAAATATTGAGCTTTAAACGAAGTGTTAAATATGTTGGTAAGATTCTCTATACATATTCATATGCAATTGATTTTATTTATAGGCAGGTATCTATACTATATTTGCTCAAATATATTCCGTATTTTGGCCTCTTATATATATAATTTCCCACCTCAAATTATTATTATCGGGGTTGAACGAGAAAGCTCACTTTATTATTTTTCTTTTTAAACTCAATTACTTAAAAAAGCAAAGCCAGTGCATAAAGATAAATAGCATCTGTAATCTCTAAAATTTTAAAATGTATCTACATATATTATTTTGTAGCGGTATTTGAAGTCTACAAACCACTAGTTAAGTTAGTACTTGATCAGAACAAATCAATTTGAACAAAGAAAATTCCTAAAAATTATATTTTAATCTACGTATCAAGTTTTACTTTCTAGTATGGAAAAATTGTCAAATGCCGATTTAGTTAGATAAAATTGTTTGGAAACTTTGGATAGGTTAATTATAACGGGCGACTGTTATTAACAGAAGGTTTAATTACAACGAATCCGAATGCACTATCGTCACACTTATATCTCCTTTATATAAAAGTACCTAGCATAAGAGGTTTTCCAAGTTCCAATTTAATGATATACCGTAGTACCTAAAGCTTTTAAACTAAATAAGTCCTATAGGCTAATAGATGCCATATTATGTCTTGTGTTAATTAGATCTGCTTTAAAACCAGAATATAGCTGCTACTATAATTTGTGGTAGAAATAAACGCATTAAGGATGCCGCCTTCAAACCACAAGAATTCTACGCTCTCGATATTTTACTATTGATTCTATGCTCACAATAAAACACCTACTACTATTAAATAGTGCAAACTAATAACAATTACACTGTAATAAAGGACCCATTACTATTTAAAAATTCCCTCTCTAAAATATAATGACCGCTTCCACAATAGATTGGACCCTAGACCAAAGTCAAATAGTAAATAGTGACGCGCGTACTGCACGCTCCACACACACACACACGCACACAATGAATTACACTACCCAAACTTCATTGTATAACACAAAGCATACTTTGATACTTCACGTCCCGAACAAAGTTCCATTTGTAACCCTACCCACTGTGGGGTGGCGGCAAAAAATGAAGATCTTATTTTCTTTTTACAAGCTAAAGGCTGCACGTGGTCGGGTTGTGGTCTAGCCTTTTTTTCGTTTTATGAAAGTATTATGATGTGTAAAATTCTCGAGAGCGTCGGATCGGTTACTACCGCTTGGTGTTCGAATATCAAGCTGGTTGGAACCAAAGTTGAACTAATGAGCTGTGTCGTGATTGTGAATTACTGAATACAATTGAACATGACAATATTCTTGATAGGCGATAAAGGTATTCATTACATTGAGAGATGCCGATCGGTTTTAGTTTTGGTTTTATTGGAGTTACTAACCCGTTTTCGGATTCTAGTAAGATTAATAAACGGTTTTATATAATGTAAAACGACTGTTGAGTTGAAGCGTAATAATATGACATCTATAACAAAATAAAAAACTTGGTCACACCAGAATACAGTTGGGTATAAGAAAGGTAGATATTTAAGTAGGACTGCTGTAGTCTAAATGAGGCGAATTCTATCACCAATTTATAACTAGATAGATGATTTTTGACGATTGATTAGTAGTTTACTGATTCATGGAGAAATGTTAGCCGCGATAGGTCAATGATGAAGAAAATGGAAACTGAGGAAATGGGAATTTTTATCACTTTTAGAATATGTATACCTCAACGCCCATTATTATTAAACAATATTTTCATATTGTTAGCAAAGACGGACTATTTCTAGTAAGCTTTTATTTTATAAAAACAATGATTTTAACATTTAGGTACCTATTTAGTTGTCGTTAGGATGCCTTTATGTTCCCGTTTATGTCAATTTTTATTTAAAATGTTAACTACTCGCATTAAAAGTAGTCAATTGAGACGCTAAAATTAGGAGTCGTAAAATTAGGACACACGAAATCAGATTTTTTCTTTGGTAATTTGCTAAAATATTTTATTGGCTCTGTCGGTTTTCTTCTAATTTGATCTCAAGCTATAAAGTCTTCATTAAATAAGCAAAGATTCTAAGTTGAGAGCAGTTCGATCTTTATGTAGGTACAGTTTATTTTACTGATCATAATATCTCGTTTGTATTTAAATGATTTGAATTAACACACAAATGAGGACAGGTGGGTTAATTTTTATAATATTGATATAAAATCTGTTAGCAAGGATTTTTATGTCTTCATGACAATTCGAATGACAACGATTAATGTAAAGTAACGATAAAATCGATATGCGAAAGATAACATTAAGATAAATAACATGTTTTATGATATCGTAAAATAAATGAATATTATAAAATGTAATTTACAGATTTTATTATTATTATAAGAAAAAGTATATTTTAACTGTCATAATCTTATTAGATTTACTGAAGTTCTCATATACTTTCTTACATTTTTGTCTATTCTGTAAAGTTGTATTGAAATTTTCTTAGTATTACTTACGAAAGCTTTTCTGAAATATAATTAAGAGTCTTCAATGTCTTCATTAACACAAACATTAAGCTTACAGAAGTGTGCGTGTGTTATTTATGAACAAACTTTTAAGTGTATTTGTAAACTAAACCAATTTAAATTGGAAGAAGGCACTAAACTAAAAACTAATAAAAGAAAACAACTTATTAATTAAACATAAAAATTAAACGGGAAGCATATCTTTATAATCTTACTAGTTTTTGCCCGCGGCTTCGCCCGCGTTTAAAAGAAAATAATATGACATTCTAACATATATAAAACTGAAAATTCGTACATTCATTGGAATACCAGTGGCGCCATCTGGCGAAAATTGGTCGTACCGACTCTGAAACCTTCGTAGGCTCATGGACAACAACTTTGCCCAAAATCATCACTTGATCAAATGCAAAGTTTACGATTCAATCCTTATTAATATCGATTAAAATAATCGATTTTTTGGTCCAAAAGATCGGTTCTCCGATTAATCGATCTTAGATCGCCATCCCTAGTTCCCGTGGGATTTTCGGGATAAAAACTATCCTATGTCCTTTCTGGGGTCTCAGACTATCTTTGTACAAAATTTCATTAAAATCGGTTCAGTGGTTTAGGCGTGAAGAAAAGACAACCAGACAGACAGACAGACAGACAGAGTTACTTTCGGATTTATAATATTAGTAAGGATTAGAATTCAACGAGACTCCATTTCGGATGTACAACTTTATGAGTTTTGAAGCATAATTTATAAAACTAACTTAACTGGCTTTCTAGGCCAATTTGTTATATTTACGAGTATAACATAATTATGATTTAATATTTAAGTTAGTTAAGATGTCATAACGGGTGGAGTGTAGGCGTGAAGTCATGTTTTAAATGTTACCGGTTTACTAATTATAAAGTCTTAAGGCGAATGGACTTACGGTAACCGTTAGATTAATATTGACATAATAATTCATGCTACAGTACTACTAACTGGATTAAACGTTGTAAATTACCTATATTAGTCCAAAATGTTATAAATTTTTACAAGTGGTTAATATAAACTTTAAGTTATACGAGGGAATTGAATAAATTGATATATGTAACGCATTTTTTTATCAAATAAAAGGAAGTAACTCGTAATTACCTACTACCGCGAATGTAGTTATACTACTTTACTATGAAAACTTAACAACTACCGACATTTTTTTACAACAGTAACAATTTTTTGTGGTATAAATAAAAGACAAAGACTTCTACGAATGTTCTACGGAATGTCTACGAAGATGACACAATTACGTAGACATCACTTTATGTTTCTAGATGCTATACAAAAAATCTTGAAGATGTTTATTTCAAAATTTTGGTAACTGTCATCATTTATATTTAAACTCCAACGGCTATTTAGTGCCCTATATATGAACTGCTAGCCACTAACATCCTGCTAAACATGTGTCTATCTCATAAAATACACTTGTGACACTATTTTTTGTTGACTGTCGACAATTCTGTTATTTGATGACAATGTCTGGTAGGCAGTCATTGTTTAATGTCGATCTTTGGTAAGATATATTATAGATAGATTAAGTATTGATAACGCGCGTAAGTCGTTTAAACTGAAAATGTGAAAAAAAACCGAAAAATATACGTAGACATATTTGGGATAAGTAAAATTGCATCCAAAAATTACAGACCACAATAACAACAAATTTCTTACAAATTATTAAATTATCAACCAATCAAATTTACCAACATAAAAGATTATTCTGGTTTGTTTTATCACTTAAAAATCAAAGGAAATAAGTTATTATAGACTCGTACCAAATTACACCGGAAACTAGTGGAGAAAACTTTTACGTGTAACCATTACAGCCGTCATTTATGCTGTATCACGTCAAGTAATATTAGATACCAATGAGTATAATTCATTGGTTCACGAGTGACCGGAGGAAATGATTTATCAGAGCGCAATACATGATTTGCGAGCGCTGCAGTACCGATTTAATCGCAGGAAGCGACATGATCAAACTGCAGCGGAACTTATCTATCCACCGGCCAGCTGCTTGCTGCTAGTCGTGATTCATAATGCTGGGATAGGCTTGTTTATTCTGTTAGAATCGCCTGCGGTGCGGCGCGGTAAAGCGAGCGCTGTTCCTGCATGCAAAATTATGCGATGCACGCCCGAGCGACGGAAGCGTGCCGACATGCTTGCATTTGCGACTGTCTTTTAATGCGAATCTTGCAATTTTTCTATTTAATCTTAGCTGTGTTATTAGTCAATTAATTTAAAAAACGATACGAAAGAACATTACAACCCTCATCAACAAAGAATGTTCTAAGATAACTAACATCAATAAGCCTACGAATGTAATCTCGACAATTCTAAGTCGCGGCACGTCAAAGCACCTATTCGTAGAAGTGTAAGTAAAAACCAGTCCGTAGGCGCGCGCTACCGCTCGCGTGCTGCGCGCGCGCCGCCCCGCTCCCAGACGCACGCGCGGGCACACGTACGGTATATAAACCCACCCGCCCTTCCTGATTCAATCATTCCCTTCTGGCGCTCCGCGTGTGCATGTCGCGTCGCTCCAACGTACTGTAAATACGTAGACGTAATCTGTAAATACGTAGGACGTTACTTAAGTTCGTAGCTCGTAATAGTAAAATGTGTCTCGTTAACGGAGAATCACCTTCCCCGAAGAAGGAGGCGGTGTCGCCCCGCTCGCCTTGGATGAAGCTCTTGAACCGTCAGGTAAGGATCCTTTACTTGTTTATACTCCTTTAGTTTCTAATGTACAGTTCATCTCTTTAAGTTAACTTTAAATTCATTTCTGTGTCAATTTGAATCGATTGTTTTTCCAATCCCATTCTGTATTTGTAGTCCCATCTAATAACTTTTCTTTTTTCTTTTATAGAGCTCAAAGCCAAGACTTCCGAGGAAGGTTGCAAGCTCCACTCGAGTTAATCTTAACAAGTGCTGGTCGAAGCTTGGAGAGCTGATCTCCAACTCATCCCCCCGCACTGACCTGCCATCGCAAAAGACTGCATATCCTGAAGAACCATTGCTAGTACCGTTCTCGGAGTACTTCTACCCCGTGGACCCGGTCAAACCGGTTCCAGTAGAAGACAACGATAACGCCGAGAACCAAAACATTCTCAACTCCAGCCGCTTCGAGCTCGTCTCCGAAGACTTAGAAATCAGTGAGAACATGGCGAACGAAGTACGGGAAATCTGCTACTCGGCGACCAAGTCTAACTGTTTCGTATGTAAACTTTGCTATTAACCTCCTCAAAGTTCGAATCTACGTCTTCCAATATTTCTACGATCGGTTTAAATTTCGGTACTAATAATGCAGTGAAAACAAAATCGTGTCTTCCAAGTTTAGATTTAGTGCGCGTTCTGATGCGAGCGCAACAACGTCTTCCATTAGAATAGTGATGTGGAATATTCTTGCAACACCTTTAATCGAGTTGTTGTTTTTGTGATTTTAGTTAAAGGTTCTCATTGTGGTGTTAGCTTTAATTAACAACTTAGAGTAAAGGCGTTGCAACATTAGTCCACATAATTAGTTTTCGGTGTAATTTAACAGGTTAAAATGTCACGTTTTGGTAGACAGCTTTAATGTCAACTGCACTGTAATTATGAATGCACCAACTTCCGGCTAATTCATTTTCTTCTTAACGTAATTCTGCTTAAATCTTTATGTTCTGTGTATCCAATGTCTTCCATTAGTTTGTAAGAGAGTTTTATATAGACTGTGATATTAAGAGTACACAATCGAAGCTTTAACTAGGTAAGAAATTATAGAGATTTTATGTAAAAGATGCTTAATGAAGAATATGTCACTGAATGCGATGGGATTCAAAGTAGTTTGAAACAAAAAATATTTCCTTACTTCCATTATTCAATTTACTGTTTTCATAGTTATTAGTAGTTGCATAAAATGCACTTCAATCCATCGACTTCAGTGACTTTATTAGAGGTACATTAGTTTGTAGTATCCACTGAAAAGCTTTAATAGTTGTAAGGTAGTTTTACTCAAACATAGTTTGTAAGACTAATGTCCTTTTTCTTATTTCTTTTAAGTACTTTTACTTTATCTTTTTGTATCGCAGAAGTGGGCCGAGCGTGCCAATCTTAGTTTAAGTTTTAATTCTAAGTGTATAATTATATCTACCTACATACTTAAGTTTGCATGCTTTTAAATTGTAAGGCATTTTTAAGGCTTAAAACTTATTTCTTTTTTCTTAAGATACTTTTCTCCTTATTGTGTCAATTAGGATAAGTTTTTCTTAATTTTGTATTAAGTTTAGTTTGTAAACCATTTTCGTAGACTGATTGTTAAGAATTTCAAGACTTTCGTTTGATCTCTCATTAAATAAAGATATTCAAACAATACATTTTATCTTTTCTTTTCTTTTCTTTATTTAACCTACCTACTTTGTAACTTAGTTCAATGATTCTGTATCTAAAGTAGTTTTTGTCATGCCATGGAATCAAATACATTTATGAAGTTACGTACTTTTACACTTAGTACACTTAACAAACAATCACTACAAAGTTAAAATTTCTTACTACAGTTTAAGGTTACAAATCACTTATTTATAGCCTTATACCTAAGAATCACTTATACTTAACCTTACGTTAAATTACATCTAAACTACCTATGTAATCTATGTATGTTAGTTAAATAGTTAAGACTTCTCGTAAAGTATTTTACCATACCCTTTAATTATGAATGCAACCCTATTATTATCTTTATCTACCATACGCTCTACCTTCTATAACAGTTATCTTTAAATAAGAAAGGGCTACCCCTATCTACTAATTTCAATTATTCCCCAATTTGAGAACCCGCTACATACGTGGTAGAACCCTTTGTGGTTCGACTCCGGCGGTACCACCGCCACACCTATTTCTACCTAATGACAGCAGTGTTAGGCGCTGCTGTGTTCCGGTTTGAAGGGTGTGGTAAGAGAGACATACTTTTCTGAGGCGTTCCAGCTTAGTCCTCAGGGGTAGCGGCACATCTGTGGCAGACCTCAGGTAGGAATATTTAATCCTATCTGGGGTTGATTACAGATGTCCATGGGCGGCAGTAGCCACTTACCATCAGTGGACTGCATGCTCGTCTGCTACTCCTATATTATAAAAAAAAATACTGGACATTCGGGACACGCTAAAATACATCAATACCAACTAACGTTTATCTAAATAATGATTGTATATTAATATGACACCTATTGAGCTTTTAAGCTGATACTTCATTGTTTATTGTTCGAACCTACAAGAATATAACTAACTAGTTAATTAAATGAAATATCTTTTAACCTTAGTTTATTATAAAACTAATTATTAATTAATTAAACGAATTATTAATTAATTTATATTTATAAACTAATTTACGACTGGTTTACCGAGATTGGCGCCGTAGTACGAAGTTCGACATCTTATAACGAAGGTCAGAGGCCAAATCCATGGCATGGAGCTCTGACTAAATAATCATGCAGGTATATAAATTAATAATTGCAGCTACTAAAGCTGCAATTATTAATGATGAGCTAAATATATAACATACATAATGAGCATATGAACATATATAATGAGCTAAATATATAACATACGTATAAGAGTACAACATAACACGTTTATATCTCGTATCCATATGAGCAAGCGCTTGGCCAGCGTAATAGCATAATCTATTGCCACAAGGGGTCTGTGTTTATACCGAAGGGAAGAAATAATAATCTGATTATGAAGCTTTGAAAAAACTTTGACGACGACGAATTTAGGATCGTAACGAATAGCAATGAAATAACACTACAAATACATAATTGCAGGTTATTTTTTTGGGTGACTGGGTGTTACCATATTTTGAAGGTGGTTCGACTCCGGCGGCACCACCGCCACACCTATTTCTGCCTCATAACAGCAGTGTTAAGCGCTGTATTCTGGTTTGAAGGGCATGGTCCCCTACCTCTCAATAGACATACTTTTCCGAGGCGTTCCAGCTTAGTCCTCAGAGGTAGTGGCGTATCTGTGGCCGACCTCAGATAGGTAATCCTATCTGGAGCTGATTACATGTATCCATGGGCGGCAGTAGCCAATTACCATCAGATGGACTACATGCTCGTCAGCTACACCTATATTATAAAAAAAAACGAAATTTGAAGTATTAAGTGCAATTTGTGACGGGGTGTTACCATATTAAACGGTGAAAGAAAACATTGTGATTAAACCAACATGCCTATGTTTTTTGTAAAAAAAAATCTCAAGGTCGTGTAGAGTAGACCAATCTATAGTTGCCCAGCGTGGGGCTATGAGTAACTGAGACCCATGCCCAGCAATAAAACAATAATGTTTAAACAACATTTTTATTATTGTCTCACACTTCTCTGTGTGTTATTTGTTGTTAGTTGCATTGTTTCTTGTTACTTTGTTTTACATATATAGTTGAGCTTTACTGGCGATCGTTGGACTTTAAAGCCTGGTATTAATATTCAATCTATCCAAATGTTGGCAAAGATAAACATTGGACAATTTATAATATAAAAGTAAATATCAAATATCGATCTTTATTAGGTAAAACAATGGATACATTGATAATTAATACAGAGCTGAAATGTCTACGATAGAATTGCAAATTAGATGAGCTTACCTGTAAGCAGTCTGATTATAAATTTATGAATGGTGTAATATATTCAGCTACTAAAACACACTGCATCAATCGTCTTTATAATACGACAAATAAGATTTACGATATGTATGTATGTATAGGCAACGTAGCTACTACCTACTTCTCTTTGTAATAAAGAAGAAGTAGTAAATACGAGTAAGTATGCAATGATACAGGGATGAACGTCAGTATACAATCACAGATAGTAGGTATCTATCAAGGTAGGTATCAAGGAGTCTTGCCTAAGATTGGATAAAGGTTTGCTACCCCTGAGGACTAAGACATATAGAGGAGTAACGCTTCACGTAAGGTTTCCCGTTTCAAACCTGATCACATACAAAAACAAATAGGTGTAAAAGTCATGCCAAGAATTCAACATCATTCAAACACCCCAAACATCTGTAATCAACCCCAGATAGGATGAGATATTCCCACCTAAGGTCGGCCACAGATGCGCCGCTACCCCTGAGGACTAAGCTGGAACGCCTCGGAAAAGTCTGTCTCCCTTACCACACCCTTCAAACCGGAACACAGCATCGCCTAACACTGCTGTTATTAGGTAGAAATAGGTGTGGCGGTGGTGCCGCCGGAGTCGAACCACAAAGGGTTCTACCACCTTCACTTTACCTTACTAAGTACCTTTACGTTTATAATAAAGTTAAGTACAGTTTAATTTTACCCTAAAAATTGCTTACATATTTGTAAACCACTGTAGGTTCATAATAAACCGTAAAAAATATGTATAAACAAACTTAATCCTAAGATAGGCGAGGATTTCCGTTTTTTACTCGGAATGCTAAACTACTCGGATAAAAGTAAATTTAGTTTTTGTTTCAAAAAAAAAACTGTATTCAAATCGGATAACATTCAATAAATAAGATAAAAAGAGACCCTTCTTTTAGAATTTTGATAGGATAGACACGGGCTTATTTTCAATTTATTGGACGGCACTTAATTCTTTGGGGTAAAAAGGCTCGTCATTTATTAGGCCTTAAAGTCCGTTGCTATTCAATGTAACGTAGGTACTACAAGGACCCGATAACCCATCGTAAATAAAAAATAATGGGTATCGATGTTACGTGTCAAGAAATAGTATGAGATACGTGACATTTTGTAAAAGTGTTGGATGTCCATTTAAGGGGTATAATGCAGTCTGGGCAAACGTTTAAGAATGATAAATCGGCGGTATTTCTAAACGCGATTCGTTCCGATCCGCGATATCGGACAAAGTGAGCGACACCTCTGCGTCACGGCACAAAGGTAGTGCCGTGAGTAGGGTGGGTACGCGTCAGGTTTTAGGCGGACATATTTGGTTTTTGGTTTTGTACCAAGAAAAGTATTTCTACGACCGTTTACGTTGAGATTGATTAGCAGAAATCAATTAGAATATATGTCACTTATTTTAATGACGGGGTTTTTAAACCATATCAGTTAGCTTCGCTTTAGAAAATATATATACCTACCGCTATTTTCTGATATATACCAACCCAAACTTCTGCCTCGAAACCTCCCATGTGGACAGCTCTCACGGTTGAAGCGCAACATTAGAGAAGCCACTGCATCGAGTGTTTTTTTTTTCAGAAATACAAATTCGGAGAAGGAAGAAAGTACATTCCCTATTTTACAATTACGCAATAAAAGTAACTGAACAATAAAATACTAGCCACTAGTCCCGCTTTTCTATTTGTGGACATGGTCACCTTACCATGAGTAAGGATATCGTAATAGGGCACCGTGAAATCGCAGCGCTGTGTCGAATCGCAGAAAAATTTCGGTTTTTCGGTTATTTCTTAGGGATTTGTACGGGCTTTCTTCGCTGATTCGCTACGCTAAACGGGTGTCAGCATTACAAACACATGCTCTTTGATTTAGCCAACTTCTGCATTCAGAGATCCGCGACGGCTTTTCGATTCTGCGACTGATTTCACGGTTTGCGACCCGTTACATTGATGTTGACTTACCTTCCGTCACAGCTGCTAGTTATTAATTTTATGATGTCACTGGAAAATAGCTAGTTCTAAGAACAACATTGTAAGGAAGTTTCCTTACAATGCATGTAGATACAATGATTTCTGGTGTCCATGTGGTTATCGTAAATCTTTTCATTTTATTATCACATACATACGAGAACTAGTACATACGAGTAGGTAGGTACAGCAGCAATTCTATAACTCCACATATTCTATGAGTTTACATATTGTACGAAAATGGCGACAGACCTGTAAAAGTTTTCGTGAAACAGTCCATAGTAAAAAAGTTAGGAAGGAAGGAGTATATACCTAATCGATTTTTTGCTATATGATTGAAGTAACTGACTGTTGATAACAAGTTGAACACTTCGCATCTAGATTTTAATGGTGCTAGATCACCAATATATGTTGTGGAACACTTATCTTCTGCGAACAAAGCTCTGTATGCGGCCGCCAGGACTACAGCAAAAGAAAAAGGGTACAAGTACGTGTGGGTGCGCCGTGGACGTATTCATATAAGAAAGAGCGACGATACTGATTACATAATTATAAAAGACACTGACACTTTGAAGAAACTTAAATAATTATATCTTATTATATTTCGTTGTTACTACTTACTACTTTAATATAATCAACTACTGTTATTTTACTCTCAAAATTTTATGTATGGTATAAGCACTAATCCTGTTACAAACGTTCAATTATCTATATACTATCAAAATGTTCGTGGCCTTAGAACAAAAACTCATAATTGTTATTGTAATATTTTAAACTGCAACTATGATATAATAATATTAACCGAGACATGGTTAAATGGTAATATCTTGAGTTCTGAGTTGTTTGATGAAAGATATACAGTTTACAGAAGGGATAGGAATGACTCGTGTTTTCAGTCCAAGGTGGATGGTGGTGGAGTTTTAATAGGGGTTTTAAAATCACTAAAATCCACCAAAATTACCTTATCTAACAGTAAATGTGAAGAATTATGGATTACGGTGGAATTAAATACTGTCAATAAGCCTTGTTTAATTACCTTCTGCGCGGTATATCTTCCACCACCAGTTAGGAGATCGGAGTTGGAATACTTCGCAGACAATGTGTCAAAAATGTCAGAGCGTCTTAAGTGTCACATTTGCGTTGTAGGAGACTTTAATTTAAGTAATATTAACTGGGTAAGAGCAACTCAATCTGAAGCTTACCAAACTACTCCTTTGTATCAATACTTTATTGACTTCTTGAACATAAACAATTTAAGACAATGTAACCTTATAAACAACTATATGGATAGAACTCTAGATTTAGTGCTGGTAGATTATCCATCTTGCAGTGTATCTCGTGCTATTGATGTATTATGTCCCGAGGATCCACTGCATCCGTCGTTAATAATCACTTTACCTTTAGTAGACGAGCCTAGCTTACCTTATAACTTAGACAACAGAAAATTGAACTTTCGTAAGGTTGATTACCCGTTAGTAAATGAAAAATTAGGCACTATAAATTGGGAGGACTTATTTTCTGGTTTAACAGATGTCAACGAAATGGTTGCCATTTTATACCACAACATACGAAACATTATAAACACGTTTGTACCTCTAACTAAAGTGACCAAAAGAAAGTATCCACCTTGGTTCTCACGAGATCTAATTAGACGATTAAATGAAAAAAATAAATATAGAATCAAATACAAAAAATATAAAAATCCATTAGACCTAATCTCCTATCGTTTACTAGCCGAACGCTGCTCTAAACTCACTACTAAATGCTATCATGATTATTTAAGCAAAACAGAGAACATAATTTCTACAAACCCTAAATACTTTTGGTCATACGTGAAGGAGAAGAGAGGCGGTACTAGCACATACCCAGCATTTATGACTGATGGTGTAAAAAGTTGTAGCAATAACAACGATATATGTAATATGTTTGCGTCTCACTTCTGTTCCGTATACAATTCACATTCCAAATCAAGCTTCAATGTACCCAAAGCGGACTACCTCAGTTCAAGAGCTGGTACACATAGTGATATTTTCTCCCCAATACATATCAGCCAAGATGAAATACTCAAAGCTCTTAAAACTTTAGATATTAATAAGAGTGCTGGATCTGATGGAATTCCTCCTATTTTTATTGTTAACTGCGCATCCAATCTTTCAACTCCATTGTACATTATTTGCAACTCGTCGATCCGATCTGGGATTTTCCCCTCTGTATGGAAAACTGGGAAGGTCGTACCCATATATAAATCGGGCGATGCTCACCTTGTGAGTAACTACAGACCTATTTCTATTTTACCCACATTAGGCAAGGTATTTGAATCTCTTGTATGTCCGTACATACAAAGACACTTTGAGAAATACGTATCTGATTGCCAGCATGGTTTCTTAAGAGGCAGATCCACACATACTAATTTGGTGACTTACGTTGAGGAGTTAGCTGAACAGGTAGACAATCACAAGCAAGTAGACGCATTATACACTGATTTCAGTAAGGCATTCGACAGGATCGTTCACGATATCTTAATAAATAAATTAGTATTGTACGGCTTTGTGGGAACATTTCAAAAGTGGCTGATTTCTTACTTGAAAGATCGTTCGTCGTTCGTGGTTCTTAATGGTTTTACTTCCAAACCATTTCCAATATTGTCAGGTGTCCCGCAAGGATCTCATTTGGGTCCAGTGCTATTTAATATATTTATTAATGATCTTCCCCAGTACTTCTTGTATTCGTCCCCTTTATTGTTTGCCGACGACCTCAAATTATACAAAACTATTGAAACATGGGAAGACGTGGCTTTATTTCAGGCAGACATCAATTCTCTTGCCAAATGGACGTCTGATAATGGAATGGAACTAAATGTGGATAAATGCTTTCACATCAAGTTCACCAGAAAAATTAACTTAATTCCATCTCGTTACCATATTAACAACACAACGATCAGCGAAGTGAACACAATCAGGGACTTGGGTGTCGTAATTGACAGCAAACTTACCTTCAACCCACACATCGACGTAACTATTAAAAAAGCATCAAAAATGTTAGGCTTCGTTATGAGAAATGGAAAATTATTTAAAATGGCAACCACCAAAGTGACTCTGTACAACAGTTTAGTGAGATCGATTTTGGAGTACGGTAGTGTGGTTTGGCGTCCGCACTATGCGACGCATACACTACGTCTGGAAAGAGTACAGAAGCGGTTTATGAGGCATCTGTCATACTTCAGTGGTAAGACGAAGCGTGAATTTTCATATTCCAACATGCTCAATTATTTTAAAATGGAAGATTTAGAAAGTCGAAGAAGAAATGCGGATTTAGTTTTTTTGTTCAAACTTATAAATAACCATTTATATGTTCCTCAACTTCTGCCAAAACTGTCTTTTAGAGTTCCTGTGAGAATGCCTCGTAAACCTCTTCAGCCGTTCGTCATTCCATTTCGAAGAACTGTGCTGGGTTCCAATTCACCTATATGTAGAATGGTCCGTATATACAATGGATGCAGTGGGTCTCCAGATATGGATATTAACCATGTGTCTCTGGATAAATTTAAAAAAATGCTTAAGACTGTAGATTAGTCATTCGTAGTTTAAAAATATATATTGGTCAATTCTTAGATTAATTAATGAGTATAAATACAAACTGTACTTTTGTTTAGTGTTATAATGACGGCTTACTTTTTTGTATGCTTACAAGGAGTCTTTGATACTCACCTATAAGTGATTATGCATTTATTGTTAACTGTATTCTTAGTTCTTAAGTTATGGTGGCGCATGCAAATGTAATAATCGTTGGTGATGTTAATAAATAAATAAATAAATAAAGTAGCCAACGAGCATGTATTTCACCTAATGGTAAGTCACTGCGCTCATAAACGCTTTCTACACTCATAGCCCCACAGTAGGAGACCCTGTATCGTGGGTGCTATGGACATACACAGAGACAAATACACAAACACCCAGACCCAGAAACAGAAATCTAAATTCATCATTTAGAAATCTCTCTGGCCGGGGATCGAACCCGGGACCCTCTGCGCGTCAGACCGGCATGGTGACCGCTTCGCCACGCGGGTCGCGGCTCATGAACTGCTGTAACCCTCTTCATATACTAGAGGGGTTCATACAATTGTCATTCCTGGGAACTAAGATGTGTGCCTCATATGTGAGTAAGCCGGTTAGGTACTATGTCCAAAAATAAAAAAAAATACATAAAATTAATTAGGTAATTAAGAAAATGAAATGAGTTAGACGACATGACAAAATTGTCATTATTGCAAAAGTACAAGTAAAAAATATTTTCAATTTATTCAACAGTCAAATAATTATATCATTGAGTTTGTATGATCAGCTTCTGGTTTAAAAGCTTTGATAAGGGAGACCTACTTGTACGAGGCATTCCAGCTGCGTCCTTAGGGTCCTTAGGCTCGTATGTGGCCGACCTGAGGTGGAAATCTGGTCTTGTGTGGGTTTGATTGTAGATGTCCATCGGCGAAAAAAATAATCACTTAGAATCAGTGGATTGCATGCTCGTCTGCTACTAATATATTAAAAAAAGAACAAGAAACAAAAAGCATTAGATATTAAAGTACCCGTCCTAGGTAACCTAAATTGTACATGTACTATCCTTTTTATTCACAATTACTACTTTATACTACCTCCGTGATATAAGCCCAGCTTTACTTTAAGATAAGCTTTGTAAAATTTATTTAACATGTGCGTTACAAGGAGCATGTAGCAACTAGATAAACCCATGTGTGGCATAATAGTTTGTTTGTGAGCCGCCGCTCCACGCGTCGGCACCTTTGACTGCATTTGTCAAATGCTATGTCGGCTACTTAACTTATTTGTAAAGATTGCTGGTATCGTCGGCAAAATAGTTTAGTTTATAATTAATTTTACTTTGCTAAGGATTCCCTCAAAGATAATTTCTTTTTAATGTTAAACTCATGAGTTGTTGAGTTGTTTAATACTGAAACTTTACATTAAAAGAGATTCCGAATCAAAATAAAATAGAGTAAAAGAAATAGATTTTTTATCCCCTACCCAATGAGTAAATATGGAACCCTAAAACTAAGCCTCCATTATCACTGTTCCTTTGTCACAGGGCTCCATCTTTTAAGCTTAATATTTTTTCTACGAAGTTTATATTACTAACTTGATTTTATAATTAAATTATTAAGCTCTAAGATTTTGTATAAGCACAGTGCGGTCTTTGACTGGTGCACCATGTCAGCCACTTCATATGTTTTAGAGAACTTTGGGAAAAAGTATCAAGATTGTTTTATCAGATGATCATTAACATACAACATCTTTCTACTTAATCATCAACCAATAACGTTCTTGAATAAAAGTATAGTATCTAAACGACTTCTAAACGATATCATGCTATTTTTTTACACCAACAAAGAAAACCAAATTGAATAATAGCATTATCTTATCTTTTACACTGACCTTACATCTGAAGTCTGATCCTGAAGGTACATCTTCCTATGTACTACTATGCACCTATTTAACAATTCTCAATAATATAGTGCATTTTTTCTACCAATACAGAAAATGAAATGAAATTGAATAATAGTATTACGTTATCTTTTACCCTGACCTTACATCTACAGTCTGTGTACGCTATACCTATTAACGCTACCTCATCGCAATAAATGCAAGCTACTTAAAAGCGGCTTCGTCAATCCGAACGACTTTGTCGATACTCAGGATCTGTGAAAATCAGAGCCCGCCACTTGCCTTGTTAAAATTCACAACTCCGTTTGTGCAAAACAACGGCCCGTGAAACAAACAATTGTCGCGTGAAATTCCGATTACGTCGTTGGTAAAACTCAAATAACACAACATTAAAAAACCACCGTACAAACGACTTAGTGTCCTTATTCCTTTAAGTTAAGGAATATTTTGGCGGTACCTATAAAATGTAAGCGGTAAATATAAATTTGTAAAAGTAAAAGAGTTCACGCTTCGATGTTCCGTCAACAAGAGGCGATCGCTAAAAGTGCCACGATTAACAGTTTCTTTAGATGGCTACAACGGAAATGGTTTTTGAGGGTGCGAATGAGTCCTTCACGATTGGAGGCCCTAGAAAAAAGCGCCGAAAAAGTAAGATGTTAATTTGTCCCAAAATGTTTGGGACGGCGTGAATTTTCACAAAGAAATCACGTGCTGTAATAATTTATTTAAAACCATCGGGCCGGTCAGATGTTTCTTATTTGTGAGTTTAACATGCTTTTATTAAAAACGATATTGATAAGGAATACAATCGCGCTCAGTTCACACTGTATTTTCCTATTAAAACTACCTCAATACTTAAATTAAATCTAATTTAAGCTAATTAAACAAAATTAAAACGAAACTTACTGTACATACAAACATACATACATTGCAGTGTACGAGGTATATTTTATGTTGCTATCAATAAAAATCAAATAAGTAGTTAAGTAACAATCAATCACAGAATACGTTTTATGATCAGTCAAGGTCAAAGATCAAAGTACATCCAATTTCATTTCTGTACATAATATGCCTATAACCGCAAAATAATTCTACATACATTGTGCGTACGTACACGCGCACAAAGTTTTAAATTACCCCGTCTTGATGTGTTTGATTTTTCTAGTCGAGCCGACATAATTATAGCTGACTATCTATTATTACTGGACGTGTAGATAATTTTAAGTTTTTGCACACTAATGATTTGTCAGCACGCGTTGATGCATCCTCCAGCTAAATATAGCGTCGTAAGAAATATATAATTACCTTCCAAGAAACTGTGTGTCTTTTTTGATTTCTGCAACTAGCGCAGGAATTCAAAAACTGAGATTTTTTGTACAATGTGAGATACGAAACCAGTATGTGGTACACCTGATGTATGTGATAAATGTCGCCTGAGGACATCTGTAACCAATTTTATATACAGGAGAGAGACGGCGAGGAGAGAACAGGAGTTTTAATTTAAATAGATCACAAATGCATTGCTGTCACTAATGTTTATTTTTAGTGTCAAATATTACCCTTATTTATATAACAATATATAAACAGGAAAATATCGAATTCACAAGTAAAATTAATAAACATGGCCAATTCAAAATACATAATATAAGGTATATGCCATAAGTTCCACGATCGAGTAATACTTCTACTATTATCGTTACTCTTAAGAAATCTTGTATTAATTAAATCCTTCATTTCTTTCATAAAATCATTCAAACCACAGAAATATACAACAACTGGCATTCAAGCCTATAATAAAACAAGATAACAAGTGAAGGCTCGAAAATTAACACCCCATTGTTTAGTCGAGCACTATTGTCGTTTAAGCGTCTTCAATTGAAGTGACCACTAAAAGCCCTTTCTATTGTTTCCGGAACTTCACGAAACAAAGAAGATAATATTTATGTTTAAGTGGTTTTGGGATATTTAAGTTGTAAATTAGAAAAGCACAATAAAATAGGTAAGTCTATGAATAGTTGTTTTTTTTGTTTTTGAATACTTTCTCTGTTGAATGATTTCGTACGTTTATAAATTACTATAATTGATTTCTAGATTGATGCATGCTGTATGCATCAGTATTTATAGAAATCAATATTTTTAAAAGTGGTAGAACCCTTTGTGGTTCGACTCCGGCGGTATCACCGCCACACCTATTTCTACCTAATAACAGCAGTGTTAAGCGCTGCTGTGTGCAGGTTTGAAGGGTGTGGTAAGGGAGACTTTTCCGAGGCGTTCCAGCTTAGTCCTCAGGGGACCTCAGGTAGGAATATCTAATCCTATCTGAGGTTGACTACAGATCTAAAACTTATTTCTTTGTTGATATTATGCTGATGTATTAAAAATTCTAAAGTACAAGATTTCGAGGTCTTATTAGAAATTAATTGTGAAATAAAAAAATTAAAACTTTTTAAAGCTTTTATAAACGAAAGAGTCCTTAACCGTATGCCATATTTAATTTTTTTCTAACAACTCACCACAGTTCTTTATTGCCCTTAGGACAAATAACACAGAAATGTCATTTAGGTGCGAGTGCTGAGATAACAAAAGTGGCTGTTGCCTTGGTCAAGTGTGTCTAAGCTAGCGCGTAATTAGTGATACTTTGCCACTTCCAAGTGGTCAAAATCCTTTTTTTGGTAAAATTTTACGGATGCAGCTTAAAACGGAAGTGTTCTTCTTAATTGCTTAAATGGTTTGAGGAAGCTCTTAAAATTCCCTAATAAGTAAAGGGATTTTAAAGTAAGTATTTTAAATCTGAATAGGAAACGGAACACTTGATAGTTGGTCACTGCCATCTGTAGTATTAATCAGCTTAACTGCACTGTATGGATATACTGTCAGAATGAACAGGATTATGACCATATTCTACCATAATAGCCAAATACGTAAAAACACTGGTAGGTAGGTGCTGAACACAGTTCTTCAGTCATATTCTATTATTATCAACAGAATTTAACTTCTTTATTGCTAGTCTAAGAATAAACAATATTCATTAACTATAACGCTAGCCAAGTAATTTTTTTTTTTTTTCTATAAATGATACGAGTAGGTATCTTCTTCAGGGCTCAGCTAATTGTAAGAAGTGACACGTGCGTAGCAATGGGGCAGAAAAAAGTCTCAGGAAAGAGATAAGTATGTAGGTACCTATTTTCATTTAATAACAGGACAAGTTCTTGAATGAATCCTATTCCCAAGAATCATTACTAAACTTCTATATTTTTTTTTGTAAAAAACTGTTATTCTTCCAGGCACGTACCGTACTATATTCCAACACAATCTCAAACTCGACAATTACAGGAAAGGACATTTAGGTGCGAGATGTTTTTACAAAAGGACTATTGACTTCGGGACGCGCTAAGTGCCATTACCACGTTCAGGTAATTAGCCACTTCCGACTCGTAAAGTGAATTTATTTTACAAAAGTGCCTATTCAGTAATTTGGTTGTAAATTTGCTTAATTTAAGAGAACATATTATGAGAATAGTGTAACATTGCGATTGGTATTTCCTATAAATAACTAATTTTGCACAACCGAATGGGTAGGGCATGAGAAAATATGTTAATTTTTAGACACATGTACACCACTATGCTCTTGCAAATAAACTGAACTGAATTGAATTATATTACTAACTGTTACGAACTAATCTATGGTTTCAAAAGCTTAAAATGTAATGATTAAGTCACAAGCTTCAAGGCAGCTTCCTAAATTATTTTCCTTAAGTAATAAAAAATATTTTATCTGTTAATTAAAAACCGGGGGTGAACCACTTAAAAGGCGCTTGTTGGCTGCAATATTTGACGCAATCAGCAAAAGGAAGCGCCAACACGAGGCCATTAGACGCACAAATCACTAACACGTGACAATAAGCGCACAGATAAAAAATAACGCTCCACAGATAAAAACTAAACCTTCAGACCTCCGTTTGTTTTTTTAAAAGTTGGTTACAAGTGGAAAAATACATCTGCACGTGTTGCAACGGCAATTTTGTGCGGTTTTAAATTACGGTGCATTCCTTTTTTACCGGAAATTGCGGATTTTTGTACAGACCGCTAAAAGGACGGATGAATTTGACAGTTACGATTGCCAAAATAATACGTCTTCGGGGATTTCAAAATTATTTTTCTCAATTTTTAGTTTCCGTTTTTTGTCGGTTTATAATGTGTTGTCTTAAATTTTTTATTAACTTTACACACGATTCTATATATAAAAAATATTGTTTTACATTGTGAAATTCTGTATGGGTACTTTACTATTTATTTGTACGTACTTAGGTTTCGTTTTTTGTCGGTTTATAATGTGTTATGTCTTAAGGTTTATTATTAACTTTACACATATTTAGTTGTCATATTCTTTGTAGATAGTGTAGATAAAAAATATTATTTTATTTTGTAAACTTCTGTATGGGTACTTTACTATTGATTTGTACGTACTGTTTTAGAAGCTTTTATTTTTTTCAATTTACCAAAAAACAAGGCTGATTTATATACCATCTGCAGTTCCATACAGCAACCACGATCTTTTTCGAAACGCGGTCAGTGTCTACCTAACGAAATCATAACAAAAAATTCGCCAAAAATTCCAAAAAACGGCAAAAACGCACGACGCCCGTATTCGGTTAAACCTACGTATCTACATTAAAAAATCTTATTCCACAATAGCCGTAACATAATACCGACTGACCGAGAATTAAAAAAGGGAAGAAAAAGGTTTCCTAAAAAATTTAATTGTATCTTGCAAATCGGGTAGCCTCGGGCCACAGGAAATGGTGGCGGCAAAAACCTTAAGGGCTACAAAATGTCTACGATTTGATGGATCGCCGTAACACAATCATTCGCCACGACAGCCCTAAGCCTTAAAGAGCCCTCTCGAAATTGAAGTGATATTCGACAATTCTGTCCGTGTAAACTAGATGTTATAGAGAAATAGATTCTCAGATTTCGAATCTAAACTTTCGGATACTGGCGACTAAAGCGAAATTTAAATAGCATGAATTAATACAATTCATTACGCTTCAAATTTCCGTAGAATTATGTTGCAAACGAGGATATACTCTTTATATGAGCGTTAGAATTGATTTTACAAAATCATGATTCTGTCGTTATGACATTATATAAGTAAACCAAAATTGTAACTAGAGTTTGAACACGTGTTGGCTACTACAGGGCTATTTGAGCGTACTCAACGATAATGTACTTGTAAGTGCCGGAATATTTAAATGATATTTTTTTACTAATAAATAAATCGTTTATATAACATAGACATAATATATCCAAATGCTTGTGATTCAGAAGCCTAATTAGGTAGGTACCTACACATAGGTAAATAAAACAATACCTCCATATATTTTCTACGTAACTCCCCGTTTTATTTTTAATTGTTTTTTTACTGACTTTCTTTAATATGCACATTGTATTATGTAAATAAGTAGCTGGTTTTGTCACTATCTTAGTGTCTAAATTGATTTGCTTACAAAAGCACGTGAGATTGTATACATCGACTTACGCTCATTATTAATAAAATCAATCTTTCCTACGCAATTTTGCCTCAATCTACCCTACACCTTTTTGGCTACTAGATTGTCATGATCTTTGGTATAATAAACATTGGATATTTAATTAATATTGAAACGAACGTTAGTGATACCAAGTATGGAATACAGATGCATGTATATATTTTAAAACAACTTACATACTCCTTAATGTACAAAGGAGGCTGCACCCGCGCTATTTTATAATCTTTAAAATCTTTTAAGGCAGCGGACACAAAGAATTAAAAAAGTGGGCGTTACTCTCACTGTCATTTCTATGCGACGGACAATAGGCGGCGGCATCGCTCGCGCCGGCCTTATTATCTACGAAAAAATAGGCACCCAAAAAATAAGCTAAGTTTGACTTTGATTTATGTAGAGGGTTCCGTAAGAGATACGCGGGAAATGCGGCATTAAATATATTCACAATCTTAACATTTTATGTTAAGAATATTATGCAATGTAATAAAAAGTGCACTTTTTTCGTAACGGTTTAAACAAACTGTTTATAGGCAAAGTAAGTTACCAGTGCAAAGAGTAAGTCAGTGTGTCAATACAATAAATTACGGTATAATTACTCGTACATAAATAATTATAAAACGTGGAATTTGTAATTATTATATTTCAAACTTCAACAATTTCTCTATACCTACTCCCTAAAAATATTAAGTATTGTAAAATTAACAACTTAAATAGATTTTTCAACAATAGGTATGTACAATACGCCATAACAGATATTTTTAATTCGAGTTTTATTTATACACATATCTTCGGCACTGAACCCCAAAACTGTTAAGAAAAGGTCCCGCCTTAACAATCGAACTCAAAAAGAAGCGTGGCCTTTGCGAATCTGGGCAATAAATCCCATTGATTGAATTTCGGACCCCGCTGAGCATAGGGGCTCATTATACTCGCAATCATTTTGAACTTTTTGCCCTTAGAGTAATTTTACAATAATGGCATATATGGATTTGTTATGTGACTTTATTTTAATGGATACATTTTTGGACAATTCTTTGTAGTTACATGTAGGTATATAGGAGCGGCAGTAATAGCCTAGTGGTTAAGAAACTCGGCCTCTCGATCGAGGGGTCCGAGGTTCAATTAGTAAGTATTAGTAATTAATTATCACTTGCTAAACTGTGAAGGTAAACATCGCGAGGAAACCGGCATACCTGAGAGATTTATAAAAAAAATCTCAAAGGTATGTGAAGTCTACCAATACGCACTTGCCCAGCGCGGTGGACTATGGCCTAATCCTTCCCATTATGAGAGGAGACCCGTGTCCACTGCTGGGCACGGGTCTCCTCTCATAATGGGATTGTAATGGGTTGATGATGATGATAATATAGGTACACTTATAATTTCAAAGTGCTAAAGTCGCCGAGGTTTTCCAACTCAGTGCTCAGTGGTAGCAACTGATCTGTGGCCATCCTCAGATAAGATTTATCTTATTTGGGTTTAATGTCCAAGGGTGGCAGTAGCCACTTACAATCAGGTGGAGTATTCCATACCTGTAATAAAATCGCGTTATTTAAACTTAAGCGCCATTAGTCTCGATAATTCAATAGTTGTGAGTGACTAATTCTAATATTTATTCTGAAAAGAAAGTCCTGAAAATCTAGTTTCTTGTTTGAAACACGACTTCATTTGTCATAATTTTGGTCATCAAGAGTAAACGACATTGAAATATAGGTAGCTAACGAAACTCTTCGCGGTAATAATTGACAAAACAACACATTTCTAATATTTCATACAATGCAAAAAACGAAGCCACGAATGCCTTATTAACAGATTTTAGCGAAACCCTACCAAGGCGCCCGTTACACCACTAACTTCCGTGATTAGAGGCTAAGGATATTCGCTCGAGGTGCTTGAGAACCCTCCGTGTAGGGCTTCGTAACGGTTTAAACAAACTTTTTACACGGAAAGTCAAAGATTAAAAAATTACCCCTTGATGATAAAATGACGATCCTGGGACCTCACTTTAACGTCTTTACCTACATTTATACAGTTACCTATATAATACAGACCTGGACACTTTTAATATAATACAGACCTGGAGAGTCGTAAAATCTACTAAAGGTATTATAACATACAATTCAACTTATAAAAACTGTTTTCTCCTTAATTTTATTAAGACCTTATAATGACTCGTTATCTTTCTCTTATCTACTAAAAACAAACCTTATCCGGTAGCTAAGTATATCTACCTATATAACTACATCAAACATACTACAATCAAAAACAAAAACGCTTTTTTACACTCACAGCCCCACACTAGGATTCCCTGTGTCGTGGGTGCCATGGACACACACATAGACGAATACACAAACACCCAGACCCAGAAACAGAAATCTAAATTCATTATTTAGATATCTGTCTGACCGGGGATCGAACCCGGGACCCTTTACGCGTCAGACCGGTATGGTGACCGCTCCGCCACGCGGGTCGTCTTCTAATATTACAGGGAAGTACAATCAAACGGAAATCCACAACAATTGAAGTAGAGATAAATCTTCTGGTTTAGTCAACGGTTCTCGTTTACTCAATTAATGCCTAACTCGTGAAGTACTGTCTACTTAAACCTTTAAAAGCAGTAGAGTTGAACATATTTGTAAACGGATATCTTTATATATATATTTCTTATGTGCGTGTGTATGTCACTGAACTCCTCCTAAACGACTGGACTGATTTTGATGAAATTTGTTGTGTGTGTTCAAGGGGACTTGAGAATGGTTTAGATTCACAATTTAGCCCGTGGGAAAAGGTTCTTTTAATTAATTTTTAATTCGTAAGTAGTTGTTGATTTTGGAATGTTTCACATTGGATTCGACAGACTTCGCTACCATCGCAGTTTCAAATATTCTATCTATTTTCAAGCCCGTAAGTAATAAGGGTTGTTCACCTTAACATTTTTTTTTATTTATATGGCAACACAACGTTTGCCGGGTCAGCTAGTTATTACATAAATTTACTTAATTTGTCAAACATGTACACATCGAAATATTTCAAATATAATACTGTATACATACCTATGTAACTTTAATACAACCTTAAGGAAGGTAGCATAAAAACTTCGTCCAAAATTTCGGACCGTAACTAACTTCCGTGATTAGGGCCGTTTATGGAATTTTGCATGACGAAGCTGTGAGAGCACGCAATCGATTACCCAAGAACCCTTCTTATGAATGGATATAAGGCTTCTTATACGCATGCAAAATCGTTTCATCCGCCCTTTTTGTATTTTTTTAGGAATCCGTGTAAAATCGGAATGATTGTTACAGTTAGTGCATTGTTTTTCATCCTAAGTAGGTGATCTTAAAGTATAAATTAATTAAAATATTTTTATCTCCAAAATTATTTTTGTTACTGATTCAAATGCTTTTGCTATTAAGGTAACCTTTTTCTAGCCCTTTAAAATACACTAATTAAATATTAATTTTTATAGTTACTTAAGTTACGTCCTTGTATTTACCTACCCTTATTTAATCAAAATGAGCTTTATTTGAACATACGAGTATAAGCAACCAATAGAATATATTAAAATTTCAGATATTATTATGCGAAATATTTTTAAGTCGACTGTCTTCTTCAAAATATGTACTTCCCTGTAATATTACTATATACAACTTATAATAGTAAGATCCTCGGTCGGACTTACGCATCGGCAACTTGCATTGTATCTAAGCGAATAATTCCCATTTCCTTATTATCTGCCACTTTGTACAACCTATTGTTATATTTAAGAGTAAAATGAAGTTCAGTGAATGGTTTATCTCCACGATTTGATACGCGCGTTACTGATATGAATTGAGTATCCATTTTTATTGTATTTTCGAGTAAAACTTTTGTACTTACTATTCGAGTGAGCGCTATTAAAAGTTCTTGTTACAACGTTTAAAATTCATTCACTACATTGTTATACTACATTCAGTGAATGAATTTATGTGAATATTATTGTATTTCTGTGTCAATTGGCTGCCGGTGCCATTGAAGTTTCAATACTTAGTGATAAAAACTTTGTCATATATCTGCCAGTGCTTCGGCAACGAGAGTGGTATAGTACTTATCTCTTAAGAGTTCAAATCATTTATAAAAAATCTCTACCACAATAGTTAAATACCTTGATTATTTTAGTCATTCTTAAGGTTTAATTTATTTACTATATTTTTTCCAGAGTGTTAGGAAGAGAAAATATATTTTGAAGATTCTTTTATTATGCTTTTAAACCGTATTTACGAAAAGGTTAGTCAAGATGCTATTTAAGAAATCCTAACATAAGAAATATAAGTATGCTTGAGAAACGAATAAAAATAAATATTTATTCCCGCCTACAGTACGGTTCCTTAGCTGAAAAGGGCCCAATTTGAATACAATACATAATTCAAAATCAGTGCAAAGAACTGCAATAAAATGGGTCCATCTGCACAAAATAACACCCATTATTTACATATGAAACTCTAAAATCCGACAAATCTTAACTAAACATCTGAAATCATTATTTGAGTAAGCCGCCATTTTCTGCCCAATAACAAACAGCCCCCGTTCTTGTTTGGAAAGATAACACAAAGTCAATCCCGAAAGCTTTAGCCAAAACAAATATGTGCTCAGCTCTCAAGGACGCCAGCAATCTGAACGACTACACTACCCTCTGCGTCCATTTTAACAGTATCCCTCATTTCTCCCTCTTTATACCGTATAAGAGGCCTAAGTAAAATGGTCTTTACCTAATCCAGTCTAAATCAGACCTCTCTTTAACTTTGCTTTATAAAAACAGTTCAGGAATAAATGGATTTTTAATCTATTCGGAGATGACTTATCTGTTTGATAGACTTGTTGCTTAGAGGAAACTTGGTTTAAGGAAATGAGAATTAAATACAGGTGTAGGTTAGTGGCATATAAATCAGTATTTATAGGCTAGACTACTAGATCGTAAGTCATGTAAATTAGTCGAAATTACAGATACGTTAATGGAAGATAAAGATAAGCAAATGGATAAAAATATACATAATTAATACAATGAAAATCCTTTAAATATCCAAATTATAATCATTTGAATGTTATAACGTGATTTATTTAAAAAAATATAGATTCAAAGTAGTTTTTTTTTAAATACATTTAAATATATACATATTAAAATAAATATCATGTAAGAAACAATATAATGAGAACTTAAAATTAAATTTTATTTGCTAGAGTATCATATTACGTAAACACTCATAAAAGACAAACACTAACTAACAATATAATCGGATCATTATAACATCCGGGGTCATAACGACCCCATAATTCAATTAGGAGCGAACATAAATAGGGTTGTCAGTCCGAAATTCGTCTGAGGGCCCATTGAGCGCGCACGTGTGCCAACAATAGTTGAGGCTAACCCGACAACGCTGCGGGTCGCCAATACCCCGAGTGAAAAGTTTCAATGGTGTCAAAGTATTGAGCTTAGGTGTGACGGCTTGTAAGGACACGAATAATAGCGCCGTATGAGGTTATTGCTGGGCCTTTCAAACCCGCTTTGATTAGACACCGTTTTGTACTTCGGTCGCTGCATTTAAGGTGTTAAGATGTGTGTGTATGTATGTAAGTTTAAGAAGATTTAGGTACTTAATAACTTACAAGAATATGGATGAAATTTAGTTTAATTTTGTTAATAAGTATTATAATGTGATTATCGCACACTATTACCACTTAAAAACACGATATTTTTAGATATCGTTATTACTAAAGTATTTATATACTTATATTGATGTAAACATGATATAATAAATTTTAATCTTTTGAATATTTCATTAAAATGCGGTTTATACCTAATAAATAACAAATGTATTCACTGTTAGTTCAAAACGATAAGGTCATATTATACATCGCATAACTATAAAATGTATTAGAAAAATAAATCGCTAAGTAAATAACAATCATAAACAACAACTGCAAAAGGAACGGGTCCGATCTTATAAGTCGCGCCGCAACCGAATGCTGTCTCTCAAGCGCTATCCCACCACCGCACGATACGGAGGCTTTTGGCTGCTGGGTGTCCCCTCTGGCCCGGTGCGCCCCTCCCCAGCGCCCTGGGCCCGCCGGGCTCCCCCGAGGGGCCCATGGCGGCACCGCACGTGGTGGGACGCTCCGCGACCGGCAGCGGCGTGGCGCGACCGCGGAACGTCCCCGGCCCCGACCTCCGAGACGCCGGATTACAGGAGACGCCACGCTCCCAGTCGGAGAAACTGGCGAAATTATCGAACACTAACCAGGTTGAATTAAGAAGCCATAAAACTTATAAAAACGATGTTTTTATTTATTTATTTAATAACTTTTCTACACAAAAATCTTATAAATACAAATTTAATATTATAGATTTCAAAAAGTATGTATTAAAGATATTAGATGTTTTCAAATAATTTCAATTTATTTTCACTAGGTAAAGAAAGGGATTACGATGGCTTAAGAAGACTAAATATAATGTATTTCACAACTGATTAAATCATACGAGTTTATACGTTTATGTACGAGCGTACACTTTAAGTCGAATGGGTACTCGGATAAACTTGGCAAGCCTCATAGGCTTCACAAAATTCGCCACTTCCCGCAAGTACCAGCGTAGCACCTCTTGTGGTGAGGGTTAAGAATACTTTAAGCATCTCATTGATTTTTGTTTTTAATATTTATTTTTGACATCCAGAAACATTGACACAAATATTTCATTTTCTTCTGTAAAATCATGAAATAAAATAAAAAATATTTTTTTTCTTCAATCATTTTTTTATCTAAACTATTTAAAAAAAATGTTTTTTAAACCAGCTATTGTATGTTATCGTTTACTTTAAGTGATTGAAGTAAAAATATCATGAAACTTCATTGAAGTTATAATTAAATAATAATATAAAACATTGGTTTTACATTTAAATAAAAATGTAAAAAAATGTTACGTACATCTGTGTAGATTTTTACAATACTAGTAAATATGGAATAATAATATTACAAAAATGCTCGGTTATCCGCAAGTGTTCTACAATTTCGCCAGTTTCTCCGACTGGGAGCGTGGCGTCTCCTGTAATCCGGCGTCTCGGAGGTCGGGGCCGGGGACGGTCCGCGGTCGCGCCGCGCCGCTGCCGGTCGCCGAGCGTCCCGCCACGTGCGGTGCCGCCATGGGCCCCTCGGGGGAGCCCGGCGGGCCCAGGGCGCTGGGGAGGGGCGCACCGGGCCAGAGGGGACACCCAGCAGCCAAAAGCCTCCGTATCGTGCGGTGGAGGGACAGCGCTTGAGGGACAGCATTCGGTTGCTGCGCGACTTATAAGATCGGACCCGTTCCTTTTTATGTTTTTCCTTCCGTTTGGTATAATATTTGTATCTTAATTTAAGTACTTATGTTTAATTTTACACATTTGCTTCTATTCTCATTCAAGTAAGATTTTGTCTTCTTTTTCCAACAAATGAATATTACTCAAAAGTTTTTAATGCAGAATTTCTTACCCGACTTTACCTCCTATAATTCCTTCAACTATGTATTTAGGAATGTAGCTCAGTATATTTTCCTATAAGTACCTACTTACATGAACATAGTTCAATGAACCACTATAAAAACGTGCAATAGCACGTTTTTATAGCGGTTCATGGTATGAATATATAGGATAGTTAATACTATTGTATTAACTATATATTCATATAGATAATAAACCTAGTCACTTGTTCAAACTTGCGACATTCCCGACCTGCCTCACCACTTGCAGTGCAAACAGCGCTATCTACACCGGATGCTAACCGCAGTTACTCCTTATCTGCCCTTCTTGTGCATTATGTGTAGGTAATGGTTTGTTTGCCTAAATCACATATGGCGAAGTCTGAATCCTTGGTTTCTATTTAAAATAACCAGTAGTTAAAATTCATACAACAATCTACTATTATGAAATACTACCTGACCCGGCAAACGTTGTGTTGCCATATAAATAAAAAAATGTTAAGGGTTAACAACACTTACTTATGAAAAATAGATAGCAGCCGATTCTCAGACCTACTGAATATGCATATAAAATTTGGTGAAAGCCGTTTCGGATGAAAACGGTAACTAACATTGTAACACAAGAATTTTATATATAAGATAAGAAATATTTGACTGCAAATTGCCTTAAATGTAACCTTTGAATAAATATTAAATCACATCACCTATGTATGTGTCTGTGTAGTGTAAATAATGATGAAATCACTTAGCATTGATTCTTAAACATAATGATTCGCTAATCCAGTTCTGCAACAATAATCAATTGGAATGTTGAACTAAGCTTAAGGCTAACTTAACTTAAGCTACTTAACGTCAATCTGACTAAATTAATTTATAGGCACGTGTACAAGCCAAAGGAAGCAATAAATCGGACTCTGGGCACAGGGACACGTCTCAACATTAACAAGTTTACCAACATGATCACAAAAGAACAATCAAACATTACTGACAAAAACCAACGCTCGATTTCTCGATTTTCCGAATTTACGACATTGCAAGCTCGTGCTGCGTTCAATTATTTCGTATGAATAATATATTTAAGTGTGTCGTATGGAGAGCATAACTTATTTAGAGTTGAATAATGGATTTGAGTGAGTACAATAGATCGAGGTGGTCGAGCCTCCCGCGGAGATGTCGCGAACGTGAAAACATGGGCGCCCGTGCGCGCCAAAATCCGTTTAAGGTACGCTTTCGTGAATACGATTTTAATCCAAAATTTAATATTAACACCCGAGAAAACTTATTTAATTGCGATGAAAATTTTGTACAATTTTTAGCTAAATGAATGTAAAACTCTATAAATTGGAATGCTTAGATGTCCTTCACAAAAAATTAATTATTAATTAAATTAATTAATTCAAAAAAAATTGCTTAACTCATACGATAGAAAATTACTACTGTTGTATACAAACCTACAAAAGTTCCACAGCGTATTAGTTTTTAATATTTAAGATATATTCCAATAATTTCTAGTTAGTTCTTATAAAACGTTAAAGATGTTTACTCTAATAATCTTTACGTAAACGACGCCTGTGCGACGGTTTCACGAAAGCCACCCTTATCATTGTGTCGTGTCTTGCAAGGAAACGCTAACTGTCCCACCGGGCATTGTTTCGTTCATTCGTAAAGCAAATATTGGGCCAGGCTCATTCAGCCCGTTTGCAAACATTCTCTACTGGGTGGCGACCAACAATACGCTTCTTGGAAAGTCCGTGACAGCACTCCAAATATAGTGATTATACCCTAATTGTCTCCCCACACCTGGTTTTGGACATTATTTAGTTTTTAGCGAGAACAACATCTTTAGGAAGTGGTTACAGAATGGAGCTGTCATTGTCTAATATTGATGGCTACTCGTTCTGTTTGTATAACAAGTCGCGAACATTTGGACGAGTGTTCTCATTATGTGGGCAGGTGCACGAAACAATGTAAATTTAAGACTCGCTGTCAGTCACTGATTTTATCACAGCAACTGTGTATTGAATGTGTTTTGATTGATTACAAGTATGAAAAATGGACTTCGAGGTTCCTCGTCTGTTAATTAGTTACCTATATTTGCACTAAACATTGAAGAAAATTAGATGTTATGAGGAAACCTCCATCACCTATACGCCTTAGGTAGGTACGCATTTTTTTTATAATATAGGAGTAGCAGACGTGCTTGCAGTCCTCCTGATGGTAAGTGGCTACTGCTGCCCATGGACTTCTGTAATCAGCCCCAGATAGGATTAGATATTTCTACCTGAGGTCAGCCACAGATGCACCGCTACCCCTGAGGACTAAGCTGCAACACCTCGGAAAAGTATGTGTCCCTTACCACACCCTTCGAAACGGAACACAGCAGTTATTAGGCAGAAATAGGTGTGGCGGTGGTGCCGCCGGAGTCGAACCACAAAGGGTTCTACCACCTTCAACAACAATAACAATATTCTACCACCACGGTAAAATCATGCAACTCTGCTTTCAAAAAATAACATCTAAAAAGAGAACCCACTACAATCTCACTAAAAATCAGTGCCGAGATTATCAAATGACTCTCATAGTTAAAACCCTTTTGCAATGCTATGTACCCTCTATCAACTTTGAGGCTATTGTTTTTCGACGTTATATTTTAAGAAGATAGTAGAAAAGTTTGTTGCGATGTATCGGGCAGAGGCCGTGCTCATGGACTCAACCTCCTATGGCACAAGTCAATTAGACCATAGTCACCGACCCCGATATGTATGAGTACTTATTATACTAATACTGTATCTAACTTTAAATACAAATATATGTAGCGGAGGTTTCAAATACCTACCTATAATCTAAAAATAGAAAAAATAAGTTAATAAGTATTTCTTTACAAGCGGCAATTAAGGTAAAAACAAATTGATTCGATCTTATTTGTCAACCTCTTAGCAAACTAGAGTACCTATATATTTATTTAAATACCAGCATTATTTATTTACCTACCGTGCAAAAATATAATTCGTACATAATATTTGTTGCCTTACCTAGCACAATAAATACAAACCTCTTGGCATTCAGTGCGAACGTAACAAGAAGGATATCTTTCCTTTCCTTTATGTTACTCGAATCTCAACAATGACAACGGCCGATCCTTTCTGGCCAATGTTTGGTTAGCTGCGAGTGCATTGTTAACAAAAATCAATTTACGATAATTGTCATTTATTATGAAATAAATATGATGCTTTATCCGTCCTTTTGTGATCGAGATCGCCTCCGAAAGGCGATCACGTAAAGACCATTCAGTTTGGATTCTTAAGCGTTTATAATTTTTATATTTTGTGCACAGAATCATCCGTGCGTACGAGAATGTGCGCGGCATTTGACAATAATTATATCAATGGATACCTTAAGGGATATTAGGCGGAACGTGGAAGGTTTTGACGTAAAATGATGTCAGAGAATGTTTTCTCAGCTTTTAAGCAGATGTTGATAACAAGCACTTTGTTGTATTGCACATCGTTTATGAAACTTTTAAAGGATTCATAAGCGTGTACAAAGCATTCTTACTCATATATTCACTGGTAACGAGTATCTATAACCTCAGATTTCGCTCGCTATACATGTTTAATATTGCAGCTTCAAATAATATAGGTAGGTACTCTCTCCATTTGCTAAACCAATATGTACCTACATGTAGTCGACGTAATTTATAAAAAAATTGTGAAAACAAGAAATTAAAATAAAATATATTACGAAATTAAGTTCCTAATTTCGACCAAATTTGTGCGCCTGAAAGCAAATAAATGATTGAAATATAAAAAGGATATAAAATCAAAAAACTCGACTGCTTTTCTAGATCAAATAACATCTTATAATATAATAAAATATATAAAGTAGTTTGGGCCCTAGAGCGTGCCATGGGCTGCCTGGCATTGTTCAAGATTGTCATTTAAACTTGAAAAATATAAGCTTGAAAAACATTACCCTCAAATAAAACAGACAGGTAATATATTACTAACGCTTTTATGTAAATTGTTTGTAATATATCTACAATAAAACAATGGTAGGTATGAGATATTTTTAAACAAGCAATACCTAACATGTTTTTGGCTGGCAAATAATTTTCGTTTCACTCTTACCTAAATAACTCAGTCAAAGTCGCGATGAAACCCTATACGCTATAATATTACAAAAATGCGTCTCGCTTGAGATCACAAACGCGTTAAAATTGGCTTTTAAAGCGAATTTGTCTCCATTTTGAATGCTATGAGGACCATTAAATGGTTCTTTGTCCCCTATTGATTTGTTGAATGATCTACACGTGAAGTGTTATACAGGTTGATACATTTCTACAACCCATAATATAATAAAAATAATATTTATTTATGCATTTGTCTATGTTTAAAATATAACGCAACCACAACACAATACTATGAAATTATAAAACCTTAAGTATGAAGTGTTTATAATATCCGTCTTTAAACTATTATTTACTTATAGTTTATTACTTTGTTTTTTATGCTGCATATCATATGAATCATTTTAATTTTTTATAATGTTGGTAAATTTAACCTTAATAGGCATTGAAACCTTATTGGCTACCTTTACCTACTCATATTGTGTAGCCAATTTTATAGTAGCCAGTTCAAGTTACCTATTTAAATTGGAGCAATAACGAAATTAGTTTTAAGATCTCACTAATTAAATCTTAACTTCTTGTTCCAAATAACGTTATTTTTACAACACTCTGTATACAGAGAATAGGTTTACAAATATTAAGCAACTAAATAACAACAAAGGACATAATAACATCAATAACTTTCATAATAGGACAGTATAAGTCACAATCGATATATTTTCGCTCGGATGAATCCTTTTCCATATATTTAGCGTGAATTTGTCTCTAAACGTATTTCTATTAACGCATAATGATGACACAGTTCATGTCTTTCGAACACCTTGAAGCTTCACAATGGCTCCCATTTAACATCCATAAAGCTTAGTTATCCATATTTTATTGCATTAAGAAACCATTCTCAGCTGTGTCAGAATAAGAATCCATTCTAAATACATATGGATACGATTAATAATATTTATCATAAGTTACCTGTAAAAGTTCTTAAAGCTGTAGGAGTTTATTAAACTTCACTTGGCGACTAGAACGGAATATACCTTCCAATGCCAGACCTATTTCTGCCTAATAACGGCAGTGTTAAGCGCTGCTGTGTTTTGGTTTGAAGGGTGTGGTAAGGGAGATATACTTAACTGAGGCATTCCAGCTTAGACCTCAGGGGTAGCGGCGTATCTGTGGCCGTCATTAGGTAAGAATCTAATATTTTTTGGGGTTGGTTACAGAGGTTCATGTATGGCAATAGCCACTATCAGGTGGATTGTATGCTCGTCTGCTACTCCTGTTATATACCCTGTATAATATACCTACCCTCCTGTAATATACCCTTAACCTTTCTCATAAGTAGCCATGTAGAATTGCGGCTTGAGTATTTTCTTGTAGAAATAAAACACTTTGAATTTTTGATATTATTTATAGGTATATTTAAAAAAAGTGGACTTTTTTTGTTTATCGCAACATATTTCTAAAACGAATAATAATCAGGTACCTAAAACAAAATTGAACGTTGCTTCTTTATGGTAGATTTTGAGAGCACACTTCACTCCACCATCCTCTCAAAACTGTGATACCGTCTGATGATAGATTTGCAACTTAAACAACTTAAAGAAATTCCAACGGAAATGCATAGGTCCTTGTTGAAACGCTAGTAGCCACTTGAAAACATGTTTTTTGGAATATCCACAATGGCGGTAACACTTCTGCTAAGAGCCATTCCAACTACCAAGGTGGTAGGATAAATTCCTAAGTGATTTAACCATTAATTTTTTTGGTTGTAACCTTTTCTCCGCCTCACTGCTAGGTTCTAATTATTCCCTATAATATAAAGTTCATTGACACCGACAAACACCACGCATTTCATTACCACGCAGATCCTTTAAATACACTGAAATTAATGATTTAAACGTGTTATAGATTGGGAGTCGAACCCGGAACCCTCCGTATCAAAACTGAATACAGAAAGATAAGTTTACCTATCTAACCATTTACTCAGAAAGAAAATATAAATAAAATTCGAATTAAACATTTGTCTCACCAGGAATCGAACCCAGAACCCATGCCGTGATCGTCCCTACCACTCAATCGGTATACCCAATTTGCCGTGCGTGAATAGCGGTCCACGTGTCGCTTTGAATCGCCATTGTTCCGCTCCGTATGGGATTAGGCCCTACGGTCTTAAGATCTCTGATAACGTACCTTTCATACCGATAGATCGTCAGAGATAAGGGCAGTAAACGGCTATTGTTTAGTACAAAACTTGACGAGCCAATACGAGAGAATTGAGTGTGCTGAAGAGCGACGCCTGACGTATTTGTGTCAATCATCCTGTTTTTGTGACTAACGGTGCCAATTTGTTTGGTCATTGATGACAAAAAAGACACGTTCCTAGTTTGACTAAATTTGACTTGAGGGTCTTAGAAAACTGCTGAGTCAGGGATTTAAAATCAAACAGAAGCAAAAATTGTCCTGTAGTTTGGTCAGTAGATAAGGGAATGCACTAGAGATATGCGAAGTTAGCTTACATACATATAGATTTGTGTCAAATCAGCCAATAAAATTGCTTAATATTCATTATCATTAAATAAAAATTCGTTTAATGAAAATCAATTGACACACAATAGCTTAGACTCCTCGCACATCTCTGGTAGAAAGTCACCCTTGATATTAAAATCAAGATGTTGTGTTATGTACAGCCATCTCCAAAAGTAGATGAACAGATTAAGATTTCAAAAATACCTATACCCCATACGTTCATAAGTAGCTGAACACAGCTAGCACCATAATTAGATGAACGTCGTAACGTTTCAAAAGTAGATGAACCCTACAGCGTCAAAAGTAGCTGGACAGTGATATATCATATTAGTGACGTTATCTATTTCGCACATACGGTGTTGAGCTACTTTTTACGCATTATTGTTCATCAAATTTTGAAGCTTCATAATATTCATCTAATTATGGTGCTAGAGGTGTTCAGCTACAAATGAACGTTTGGGTCTATAAGTATTTTTGGAATTCTGATCCGCTTATCTACTAGTGAAGCGGAGTGTACCTACATACGAAAAAATGAGATTCGAAAGTTTATTGTGAGTTATCATTTTACTAAGAATACATTTTAACATATTATAAAATGATTTCAGGAAAACAATACAACAGGTGGTTCCTTAATCATCAGAAAACCATTATAAACGTGCCAAAAATAACACTTCAAACGGTATCATTTGTTTCCGAGATTCCAAGAAGCATTACTTTCATTTGTTAACAATGAAAAGTGTTGCTGAGCAAACAATTTATTCAAGGCTCTATGATGTTGCCGCCCTCCAACTTCGGCACTTCAGAAGATGAGGCGGGGCACTCAATACCATTATACTCGTACATTACAAAATCTTGTTCTCTTCGAAAATGGTAGACCATATGGACCCAATATTATATTTTACGTAAAACATGTAGTAAGTTTTTTTTTTATTAATGTTACTGTAGATTATGCCTAAATTCGATCAAAAACTAAAAACTATATATTTCATTAAAAACGATGAAAATTAAATTTTAACTATTGATATAAGATGAATCTACTGATATTAGATTTATAAGTTATTAAGTAAATAATAGTCACTATAATGATTTTAAATTAAAACATATTACGAATGAAAATTTAAAATAAATAGTATTCATAAGCTGTAAGAACATTTACTTTAAAATTGTCGGGAACAATAAAAAATGACTTAAATTTGGATTTATTTTAGTTAGCATTCCAAACGTCATCTGTTATTTTTTACATCACACTTCGAAAAGTCGTTATTGTAATGAAATTCTTGGAATCCAAACGGATACACGGTTAACAAGTATAAGTGATCTTGACCAAACAATTTACATCTAACGCCTTCGAACCCGCTAGGCGTGTTTGGGCGGAGCACCATTTCTTACAAAACTCATCTTAGAACCTTCCTATTTCAGAAAAGTAACATCTGCTTAAACTAAGCAATAACTTACGCTAATAAAATCGAATATGTCCTTTATAATATGTAAAAGTTGGGTGTAAAAATATATACCATTTGTTATTAGGTATCAGTGTCAACTGAAAACAGGTGATTGATCCCTTTAACTGGATTGAAAATGTATGATTTCAGATATTATTTCATATTATATTTTGTTCTTATAAACATTAATAAGAAGTTTAAAAATATTTCAAATCTTCATTATGTCGATAGCATTTTCTGATTAAAAATAACCCTTAAAATTTTATTTCCCAGAAAATATACAAATCTAACGAACATTGATATTATAACAACCTTTTTTACACTTTCCAATTTCTCAGAAACCAAATCGTTGGTCAACAAAGACGCATCTTGACCAAACATTACATGTCCGCCTACGGTCCCAGTCAGGCGTGATAGGGCGGGGCGGTCGAAACCTAGGGCGGGGTGCTGTTTGCTTGTTACTTCCGAGAACGCCGCCAATTTGTTCAGATTAATTACATAGGCGGACACTTCGAGTGTTGAAATGGTTTTCGAAAATGTGTAGTGTCATTGCAATTTGGTTTGTTATAGAATTGTTACGACACCATATGCCTGAGTAAAAAAACCTAATTATAATTTTTATTCAACTAAAATATATGATCAGACGAGAATTATATAAGAAATAATACACCTATTTATATAATACTCTATTAAACATGTAAAAATAGTACATATTATTTATAGGGGGTTGATGTAGATAAATATTTAGAAGCAGATAAATATGTAATCTACTTGTTACCCCTTCCATATTATATTATGACTCTAACGCAAAGTTGTATCATCGACGACGTAAATCTATAGATACAATATAAATATCCACCTAAATATCATCAAAAATATCTTATGAGTATCTATATAACAATACTGAATTAAAAATGTAATCACAAGATGTTTTAAACAACTTAAATACCAAAAATAATGTTTTTCAACAATCTAAAAGTTTATCATTTCTATCTTCAAAATGATATCTCTTATATAAATGGAAAACAGTCATAACTACGTTTTATTACGAATACCTTATAATTATCAGAAAGTATATTTATCTACGTTAATAGTCTTAAACATATTTCACGAAAACCCTATTAACACGGAACTTTGGGCGGGGAGATGGGCGGAAAGTGTTTGAAACGATTAATTGTCTTAGATTCCTCTCCAAATGAGCAGGTGCTCTAATACCCTTATTAATCCCTGAAGGCGTGACCAAATACCCAGCTGAAACTAACAATGTGTAAATTGAATTTTGTTAATTGCTTTTCCTATAAATGTTGGCCAAATAGTTATTTGCTATCTTCAAAAGTTAAAGGCCGGATTGGTTTTAGAAATAATTATTTTTTAAGCAATTCTTTGATGAATATACAAGTTTTGTATTGTGTTAATGTTTCTAGTAAACAAGGATATTTTCATGGAAAAAATCTAATCATAGAACTCTGATTTTTCAATAATTAATTGCGAAAATCTGAAACCTGAGATTGCCAACTCAACGGTGTATGAACCATTCGTAATCAGTAAGTATACATAATGTACTCAGTAATGTAAGCAATATGCCTCATTAACGTATGGGCTAATTAAATTAAGTAAGTGTGTCCAACATAACAACAACTGATGACATTCGACACAAAAAAAATTGCGAGTGAAAAAATATTGCATCATACACATTTGAGCACCATATGAGCATAGTAAAGAAAGAATCTCTCACTCTATCTTTACTATGATATAAGTCATGCTTGGTTAAATATTTTACCTATTGTCAATCAGTAAGCAATAAAAACATACTGTATTCATAAACAGTGCTAATCTTATCGTCAATATACAAAATAATTACCATAAGTAGGTAAATAATTTTAAGCATCTTCAAAACCGATCGACCAGATATTGAAATTGAATTAAATGCATTAGTTTCATACAATGAGCTCGGAACAAAATAAAAACAGACACAAAAGCCCCTATTTATCGTAACTCATATTATAAATGTGTAAAACCATTTAAATAGCGAAGTATCAATAGATGAATGTTTCTTTATGTTATGGTGAACCAACTTGGCCGTGATGTTTCACGCACATTTTATTCTAAGCCCAATTTGACAAATATCTTTAGTATTACCCATTGAAACTCAACCTTAAAATTTAGTATGAACGTTGAATTTGTCTTATACGTAAAAATCCTCTTCCGAAATTCCTTTTTATAGGAAACTAAGCTTTATTTGTAACCAAATAATGTATTTTTCGGTGTGTTTAAAACATGTATGTTTCGATAACAAGAAGGCTTTTATAAGGCAGCTAAAGGTATACGTATTGTCGGTAATCATTGAAGCACACACTTGTTATTTTAAGAGATCATCCACCCTTAAAGCTTTGCATTGAGATTCTGACAATGAGGTGTATAATGTATTATTTATAGGACACACTTGGAAGGCATATTTGGGGCTGTATTGTATGGGATTCGAGTAAACTACGTTTGGTGGCGGATCATCAATCAGAGGAATTTATTTCATCACAATTGAACTGCAATATTGTTCGGAGTGTGGATGAAGTGAAAAGCCCGGAACACAATAGATTAGGTTGGATTTATTTCACGATCATCTACTTCTTAGATTTTTGGACACATTCTTAGATATTTGGCCATATTTTGGTCATACCTTATTTTAAGGTCCAACATCTAAACTATGTAAGTAAGGTTTGGAACAGTTTTTACAAAATCCATAGTCAAAAATGATTAAAAATAGATACTACCTGTTCCATAAACTTTGTATAACAAAAAGTAGCAACAAAAACGCTCCTACATTGCTAATATAAAATATGAAAATAGAATCACTTTTTCAATCTCCTTATTAGACTATTTGTTATTTATTAATGTCGTTGTCAAGAAAATGACAAAAACGCTTTTTGGGCTCGAAAAAATGGCTGACAATGGTGACGCTAATCTCTCTTGGGCCATGATATTCTTTTGAAACGAAAAAGGGTCTGATTTTTATACTTAGTAACCATTAAATAAATTTGAAATAGGCAAAAAAGTTTGAAAAAAATGTCCGTAGGCAAACCACTTTTAAATATTTGTGCCATATGCTTCCGGCTATTTTGAGTGGGTTATGCTAAAAAATGCTAAAAGGGGACTCTTTTTTTGATGACACAATATACATAGAATTTATGATTAATAGCGTAGAAACTAAAAATGACACACCTTGCAAGTTGAATTCGTGACGGTCCAGATTGATAGCTCTAATCTTAATATATTACATCCTAAAATGACCATAAGCCCCCTCTAGTTTAAGAGTTTTACAAATAAAGATTTTACAAAAGATTTTGGAGTTGGATTACAGGTGTTCAAAATTTATTTGAAGTGAATTTGAGACCGAAACATATTATTTTTTTTTTTTTTTAACTTTATACCTACCTAAAGATTTTTTTTTTCAAGTTTGACCTGAAGTGTATGTTAGATAAGCAAATTTATTTTAGTTTACAATATAGATCGATACACAAGTTTTTAATGTATACAAAAAGTAAATATACGAATTACCTAATTAATATAATGAAAATATTAATAGGTATGTCAAATAAATATCCACGCCGCATCTATATTGTCATTGTTTTTTTACACGTATAATATATAATTGGTACTTACAAAATAATTAATTCATAGCAGGCCACAATTTTGTAAACATTTTTAAAGGCTTAAATAAAATTTTGTTTAAACAAAAAAAAACTGTCAAAGGCGTAATGAAAAGTGTATTTACGAGTAGTGTCGCCAATACCAGCCTAATTCGTATACCAATAAATATTGATTATCAGAAATAGCAACTTGGTTACGAATTCATAATAAAGACTATACAAAAAACTTTATCAATCCTACGCTAAATTTGTTGGATCACCGCTAACTGTATTTAGCAGAATATTATACGAGTGCTAATTGCTAAAAGTTCACCCGAAAAATATTGCATACACGTGAAGAAATTCAGGTAGCAAAATTTTTAAAGGTTATTTTTTACAAATTAGCGTATCGTTATGTTATACAAAATAATATGAATAATTCCGTAAAATGTACAACTTAAGATAAAGAAATTATATCTTACATATAAAGTTCTCGTGTCACAATGTTAGTTACCGTACTCCTCCGAAACGGCTTTACTGATTTTCACCAAATTTTATATGCATATTATTCAGTAGGTCTGAGAATCGGCTACTATCTATTTTTCATTCCCCTAAGGGATAAGGGCTGTTCACCCTTATCATTTTTTTTATTTATATGGCAACACCACGTTTTCCGGGTCTAGCTAGCTACCTAGTAAGTTATAAAGATTTCATTGCATCTGCAAAAGTCGGTTTTATCAAGTGTTATGCCTATTATTTTATGGTCACGGTTTATTATCTATTACTTAAGAAAGTATTAACACTTTCATCCAAACACCAAACCAGCCCATCTTTGTAAGCTTCATTGTGCTACAGCGCAAAGTAGCGCGACGAACGTAATCTTGAAACGTGCTTGTTAGCTTTTGAGCCACGAACCATGAAATAGAAACAGACCTATTCAGAATCACGTATAACGTAGGTTCTGCGTCAAAGGATACTAAGAACCCATACACCCATTCAAGAACCGTAAAATGGGTGCTCGTACCTAAAGGACCACGCCGACCATTATGCCCTTTCGAGATGCCGTTTCAGCAACCGACAAAGGGTACGAAGCTGTAAAAACAATCCGCACAAAGGATTGAAGTTCCCGAATTTAATCCTTTACAAAGTGTACCGCTGAGCGAGTCTATTTTGAAAACAGTAGAAAATCCTTTTTCGATACCAATTTGCCGCCCGAATAATTCCGTTTCGCCCTTTTTTAAATCGAATCATGTTACAAAACATTTTTTATTCGATATAAAGGTGTTTCGTCGCCTTTTAGCTGAACATCAAAATAATATGAAATTCCACAAAGTTAGTCAACCGTAAATAGTTTATTTTATAATAGACCATATTATACGAAAACAAATTTTTAATAATGCTTCAGCTCAGATATATTATGTTTATTATCTTTTTCTTAAATAAAACATGAACCCTAATATAAACCTTTAATTATTTATAAATACAGGTACAATATTACAATTAAAATACATAATCCAGTACCCATTTGGTTTTATGTACGATGAAGGAACATATTTTTATAATAGGAAATATCATCGCGGTAATATCAGCAGCTCAGTTTGCACAAAAATCGTCAAAATAAAAAACCTTCGCATTATCTCACAATATTTTGTTCCGAATGTTCCGATAAAAGAACAAACGGTAGAGGAAACATTAGACGTTCATAATTTCGGAATGCACAATCGGACCACGCCCACAAGTGCACTATTCGGTACAACAATTACGGTGATCTGTTGAACGGTTTCAGGAATTTCGCATCTGGTCTTCCACAATGAGTTTCCTGTTCGGATTATATGAGATACGGATCTCGTATCGCCTCGGGACATACCGTTTTTATTCGATTATTCGCAAGTGTCCCATTGTTTGATTGATGATGTTCCGTGTTTTGTGCGAAGATCGCTGATTGTCAACGTTTTGCGAAAAATGATACAATATTATGATAGTACTGCATTTTACATTAAAAGTACGTGAGTAGTCAGTCTTTTGTACTATTTTTATTCAATGCATTCTGTAGATGACACAGAAAATGTTTATATATAGAAATTAGATATATGATTTGAATCCAAGACTGCCGTGAATATTATATAACAAAATTACCTGTAAAATATCCATCACCTACATAATTAAACAGAAGTTAAACGTAATAAATCCATTTTTGATGTAATAATGCAACATGCAGAAAGTTCACTTAATATTATGTGGTTATTTATAATATACTTTAAAACCAGAGCATAACAACACAACGGAGCAGCACGATTGCCGTAAGGCAGAACAAAATGATGTTGCTGTAATGGAATTGCGCCGATTTGCATTACCGTATAAAATACGCGCGAAAAATATTCCGCTTACTTGGCAGTCTGGTAAAAAATAACCATATTCGAAAATAAATACTCACTGAAAACGGGGATTAAATACTTAAGCGCAAAAACATATTGGCCAAATATGTCGCCGCCGAACCGGAAATTCCGTCATTAGACCACCCTTAAATCCACGGATTCTTCGACTACGAGCCTAATTATGAGAAATAAGACATAGTTTGCAGTTCACATGTTGGCTTAACACGTGCTAACTTTAGTTTTTTTAAGTAACATTCCCGTAAATATTAATTCCGGACGAAATAGACACAAAAACGCCTAATTGCTTTTTGTACGGCGGTAGGTTTTTGCGTGACGGTTCATAGGTCTGTGTCATAGTCTCTTTTTTTGGTAAATATGGGCTTTGTCAGAGAAAAGTGTCAAATTACGTGGCACGAGATGGCAGATAAATGTTAGGGTTGCGACGCAACGTTGTTTTATTTGATGGCGATAATATCTTGGGTTTGAACTGCTGATAAAAGGACTTCTTTTTTAGAGAATGTTAATGGTTCTTAAAATTGATTAGTTGAGAAAATGTTAAATTAAATGCCAGTGTTCATACGTAAAGGTATTTATTTTGGAGCCTATCTGATAAGACCAAGTTTCAAGACAAAAAAAAATACGAGGCAGTAATTTAATCAAACCACTATTTATTTGTTAAAACTATTTAGTTTCCGTTCTTATTAAAGCCTAAATATAAATATTTTTGAAACAAAAACAAAAAGGGATCGTTGATTTACTTCAGATACCCAATCCGTTATTAACTTCCCATTATAAGCCATCATAAATAATAATCAATTAGTAGTAAATTGAGATTTATGCAGCAGCCCTATTCCTTAACTGGGTTCACTTTTTGCGCGCATCCATTTTTAGTTTTTCGTAAAGATTTCGCTGTTAGATAATCAATTATTTGGTACTCAAAAATGACGTAACTGCCAATTCGGTCGCAGGAGAATACATCTAATTTCAAAAGGCGTAGGGTACATTTAGATTAGACGCTGTTACTATGCAACATTTTATGGGGAAAAGTATGTATGCAATAGGTAACTAAACGGAAAGAAGCGGTAGATAAAACGCCGACAAGTTGGAGAAATATTATTTCCAAAATATTTGTAAATGAGCCCGCGTGACAGCCCCCGGGCGGGCGCGGTATTCGCTGAATATTCGTAACATGATGGACTCATCTGACACATTTCGATAAAAAATTATACCCAGTTATATTATACAATAATTCACAAAGTCACGTTAATTAAGTATTCTATTGACTTTGGCGACGTTTTTGAGATCGAGTTTAGATAAAACTCCTGTTCTAAACAGATTTGTTTACAAATAAACAACAGTGACCGCTGACCATCGGGTGGACTGCATGCTTGTTTGCTCCTTTCGTCATATAAAAAAACAGTTTCTATAAAAGAGTGAATAGGTGCTTATGTGAAATAGGGTATAAGATTCAACAACCTGTACCTAATATATTAGGTACAGTTAGGAGCGTAAATATATGACTATTGGCACATTAGCAAAAATATCAAATCATCAAATTTGATAAACATTATTGGCACATATTTTTGCTGCTTATTAATGTCAATTAAAAATTAATATTTTTGCAACGTTCGTGCAGGCAGATATTACTGAACTCGTTCTTGTCAGATACTTTTGCTAATGTGCCAATAGTCACATATTTATGCTCATGACTGTACATATAAAACATTTTTACATACATATATATATCTTTAGACTAATAAACAAGTTTATATTACTACTTTTACTTTTCAATTTCATGTAAAAAAGCTACCCAAAATGTCCATTATCAGGCACACGGAACTGGCGATTTTTTAATCAGTAGCAAAAAATCTTAGAATAAAATTTGTAGAGATGGTTCAAAAGAAATTAATTCAGGCGTGAATTTTACATTTGAGGGTCAAATGGAACAGAGGATTGTTAAGGTTTACATACAATCTCTTTCTTGGTAGTTGTCTCATTGTAACTCTACACCGTAGAGATCGTGTCTATGCGATAAGGAAGGATTTAGGGCCGCTCCCTTTGGACCCAGCATTCAGACCCCGCTTTTATTGGGCATTATTTTCCGATACGGTATAAATGTTTATACACATTGAAAAGAAATAATATGGTATTCGCTTCCTTGTGTTGATGTGTTGAGCATTTGTTGTATGATGGTTATATTTGCAATTTTATTACATTTTTATACCTATAAGAAATTACTCAAATAGTAAAAGCAGCTATACTATTATTAAATAAAATAATCACATTAGCATACATTAGGGAAAAATATGTATATACTCTCCTTTTTGATGTTTGGACATAATTTTATGATATTTCAAACTTACATAATAATAGAATGGTATTATCCACCCTAACTTAGCCAGCATGGTCGACAGGAGCTTAAGCTCTTCTCTTACTGAGAGGAAACCTGTACTCAGGAATAGAGCGGTAATGATTTGATGAAAATAAATTTAAATATACAATACTAATCTTACATTACGAATGTAGATAAATAAATACTTATTTGTTATTATGTAAGTGATTTCAGATAACATTATAACATACAAACTAAACCAGGCTTTCAATAAACTTATCGTTTAAACATAAGATGTAGATAGCGCAGTCAAACTTAATCATCTCGAGCACAATAAATTCCCTAAGGCTTTAAAAATATTTGCATTACATAATAAAGTTATACAAAGAACTCTATATCAGTAATCTCAGACACAATACAAATATTATGTCGTCATTGTCACGCAAGAATCGCAAGATGTTACATTTCTTGGCTAAATATTTGCGAGGTACCGATAAACATCGATGGTAATCCTGGGTGAATGGTCCACCATATTGGTGTCAAGTGTAGCGTGACGAGATTATGATATTGTGCAACGTGCAATGATTGTGTGTATAAATATATTGTTTAGGTTTAGGAAATATATTGTTAGGTTTACAGGGATGGATGTATTTATTGAATACTTTTTTATTTTTATTGAATAGTTTTGTTGGAGCTTTTTTTCTTAAATATGTCTCGGATTGGACAACAAACATTATTATTTTACATTGAATGTAAGTTTTAGTTTGAAAATCCTTAATCAACGATTAATTAACTAAGTTACGTTAATTACTTTTTATTATTTATTAACTGGTGATACTTATAAATAACATGAAATATAATATAAAATCTTTGCTGAAAGATAAAATCACAAATATTTCCTAGTAAGTACAATTATTTGTAAGGAAACCTTATCTTATCTAATTAAGAAAAACAAAACGCAAAATGCACCTAAATTTTCTTTTTCGCAATACAAGTTCCTTCCGAGAAGACATTAATAATTAAGAGCTATTAAGAACAGTTAAAAGCGATTAAACCGAGCGGTTCACGCCAGTGGTTCTAAGCCCGATATTAGATAAGCGTGTCCCACTGCAAGTTGTCGACAAACCGACTTGTGATCAGATAACTGATAGCCATCACGTATCCACATCTATTGCCTTGCCTCCAGTGTAACCAACACCGACAGATCAAGATAACGGAAAAAGTAGATGTTCTTTAACTATATTATGGGATTTGGAGCAAGAGTGAATAGTCGAAGGTGTTAATAACACATATTTAAACCGTCCCGCTCTTAAAGTATCTAATAATGTGATTAGTTAGAGAAATAGCTCGTAAAAATGCTAATTATTTCAAAATGAAAGTGTTAATAGACTAGTCTTATATACGTTTTATGTAATAAAGTCGTTAATGAACTAAATAATTCCATGATAAAATCAAAATATAGCCAGATAAGTAGTACTGATGCTATATAAACGCGATTAAACTTCTTTAGTCCGAATTTATTACTTACACTAATAATAAAAGCGAGAAAAGTATGCAAAGCTTGTCATTTAAAATAAATAGGTGAAATAAATTTATTCTAATTTAACGTTAAATAGTTTGGTATAGTAATAAAAACAGTAATCTAAGAAAACGAATAAACTCTGTCTGAACTTTTGTTTGTAATTATAAATTAATTATATACTCTAAATTGTCTTAGCGATGTGATTATATTTATTTTTACTTAACATAAAATATAGTATGTAGTAAGATACGTTTTACTGCTTGCGGTAATTTCTGGAATTCCCTTAACATAAGAGTTCGATACCCCTATAGTCGATCCAATTATGACAAAACAGTTATGAAGTTTAGGATTTTTTATTATTTTAAGTTATTTATTGAAAAAATGCCGATGCTTTATGATTATATGCCAAACAAAACTTATCGTTTACAAGTTCGACAATCAATTAACACACTTAATGCCTAATTATTGTAATTTATCATGCTCATTCAGTGTTGTCAGCACAACAAAAACCAATTCCCGAAACGGCAATGTTCGACATGGATTTCGGAAGAAAAAGTGCGCCCCTAAAGGGATTTGGTAATTAAATTAAACTTTAACTCGAATGTATCTGTCGTCGAAACGTGTTCGCTCCCCTGTGGTGGTGACGTATGGCTACGAGTTGGGTACATATGGATACATATCCCATATATAGAACTTCTTATTAACACCATGTACACTTCAAGCGAAGAAAGACGGTCTAGGGAACCGGCAACGGCGACTAAAACTATCCCTCCCTTTCTGTTTATAGTCATCTAGGAATTCTCGCCACCAAAACCCGGTGACGCTGGGCAGGCCGCTAGGACTACCAGTAACTAGACAATTCGAAAAAAAAGCACCATGTACTGTCATGTTAGTAAGGCAATTCTGTGTTTGAAACATGGCCATATGAATAGCCCCAAGTTGGTTACAATGTAAGTATTGATAACCAATTAATAATATTTAGCCTAGCTATTCAATAAAGTAATGTTGCCAATATTCTGGGAACTTATTCAGGGACAGTTATTTGTATGCAGCTTTTAATTGAGTTTTTATGTACCTATTAAGCTATATTTTTTTATATATAAAGGAATAAATTAGAACGTACCTATATAGTTTTATTTGTTTGCAAAAATATTGTCACAGTTGTGCCAGACTTTACATTTTAGTTCTTAAAAATTGCTTGCAAACGTACTCGCAAATGGCAGAATAATTCTTTTCCAAAAATAAATAAGAGAATACCCTTATATTTCTAATGCATATGACTATTAATCAACACTTACCGCTCTTAAATATTGAGCTGTATGCAATAATTTCAGTAAGGTAGTTAAATGGATAAAAAAGATAAAACTTTGTACAAACCACGCCAACCAAATATAGACAATGACTAAAATAATTAATTCAAGCTTATGTATGTATTTTTAGTTTCATACCTTTAGTTCTTATTGGTGTTGCAATGGTCACCCTAATAATATATAGCCCTATAAGTCTTTACAACGAGTCGATGTAAGGCCACCTCGCAATCAATAATTACTACCGTTATGTGCAATTACAAGCAGTTATGCACAGTGGGCGCTTGTTTATCGCTGCGTCGCCTAATTTGACACGTACATCGTTTTGTGGCTTGTTTACCGGATTTATGCCACCATTAGCATGTGTAAGTGTACGCTGGGGTTGTGAGAAAGTAGGCTTTAGAGGTACAAATCGACGTAGAAAGGAAAGGTTTACTTTTTGTTTTATTTAGTTGTGTTTGTGACTCGTATTTTTTATTTGTAAAGAAAGGTGACACGTATTTTTATTTGTAAAATTATTCCTCTAAACAACAAGTAAATTAGAGATCTCGGAGAAAATACCACCTGACACACCTTTTCATCAAAACGCAGATCTCTTTCATGTTAAAAGTAGAAATGGCGGTGATACCCTGGTCAATTTATATTAATATTGGGTTTGCCACCTTTCACACGTACGAAATTTATTAAATTTATCAATATATTTTCTTTCTTGTCAGGACTCGAACCCGGGATTATTTTCCAACTGTTTAAAGTCAACGGGATGCATATTTAAAAGCAACGTATCATATCCCGTCGATCATGTTAATAAAACCCATAGCATTGTTTACACAAAAGGATGCTTGCATACATAATGAGCTTAATACAAATCTGCTCTACTATACATATATAAATTTATTGCTTGTCTTGTCTCATATTTATAGATTTAGTATGACCATTTTCAAGCCACATATGCTTGGTAGTAAATTGTTGCGAATATTACTTTGGCAGAAACAAAGTATATTTATGGTACCGGGAACTCTCCCAAATTTCACTACATTGGCTCCACCGACGCATCTATCAATTTATTTAAAGAATCAGGTTAGGAATGTTATGTTATGGTTTAGAGTTTCATCAAAAAGAAATGTAGGTATATAAGACATGTAAGTTTAGTCCTCAAAAATAGGTCGTATCATCAAAAGTGTTTGGGGTAGCTTTAGGAAGAAGTTTTAAGATTATATATACCTACAAAACGTGTTCTTCTAAACATCAAATAACAACACGCCAAGGGGCATCCTAGAAGGCGACTACGTAACTAAATCTAGGAGATGAGTAGTATTATCTCTATGCCAAGTTACTCTACAATCACTAATACGTAGATGCAGTAACTATGGCAATATATTAGAAAATCTAGTAAACAAAGCCACAAGGGCAAGCGAGTCTTAATAAAAAGGGAAGCCTGATCTGTAAACAAAAACAAACAACTACTCCACACGTGCCGATGGCCAGATAACATTGTTATGAGTTCCTGGAGGAATATTCTCTTCGTGTTCCTTAGATAACTAATAGAATATTGAGTTTGTAACTATGTGTATCTACTAGGCAACTAAGTAGTTGCTTAGTTTTTGTATACGAAGAACAAAATACTCAGAGTTTGCTTAAGATTTCTACTGTAGATGTTCTTAACTATAACAGTTTTTAATTTTTTATTTCCATAATAAAATATATAAATCTTGCACTAATTATATTAAAGTACCTTCTATTCCATCAAAAACTACCCCTTACGAAACCGCTAAATATATGACAAATTTGAATATAGTCAGTCTAAATAAGTTTGTAATTAGTTAATCTAGATAGCCAAGCGGATCTAATATGTATTTTGTAGATACATATTAGAAAGAATCTATCTGTATATTAAATTAAAACTGTACATATAGATATACGTTATAGATATAACGTTTTTCATCAAATTCATGCCTAAAGTAAAATTACACTAATAAAAAAACTTTAACTGAAACAAACCTTAACTTTTTAAATGCCATCCTTATCGTATAAAATACTTAACTTGTCAAAAACCAAGGGAGCCCTGTTTAAAATATCTACGATCTTGAAATCAAAACGCCTAACACGTAGTATCTGAAGGGCGTATTATCTCGACGCGGTTGAGTTGGGGTAAAAAATAGTGGCACAACCCCAGGCCCGCTATTATCTTTGAACACCGAAGTCATTTTAGCCATAATAAGATAACATTAAGGAAGGACTCCGGCAGTGCTTCTCAAAGTTTTGATGATGTAATGTCTAGTGTATTTTGTTATTTTTGTGCACTACTAAACACAACACTACACTGCTAATACTCAATATTTGTGTTTGAATTATATTGAATATAATAACGATTATATTTGAGAGTTTCTGACTAGCCTTGACTAGCGTTTAGCGATCAAAACTATGTGATTTTTACGGCATATAAGTTAGTGTGTTAAAAATTGTATACAAAGTTACTTAAATATAACTTAGTGGAGGTTTTTTTTAATCTATCTTATGGTAATTTGGCTTGTCAAAATGTATTGCAAATTATTTGGTATTTTGTAATAAGCGATAACAGATAAGGAAAGTGGTCAAACAACTGAGCTGCTGGCAAGGCTCATTTATTTTCATCAACCTACTTGTTATCTCCGCGAAAGTGGGTTGACATTTATATTACTTTACAGAAATAACTCAGATGATGTCACTTATTTATTTATACTGAATTTGTTTAAGAAAATATTCGAAAAATCTTTGGGATCACTCTCAATTTCTGTCAAAAATTGTATTCGAAATTCCTTTTTTTGTCGTCTCGTTCCGATTGAACCTCTCAAATCTATGTTTAAAGGTTACAGAGAGAAGACCCACGCACGCTTCCTTAAAAATCAGTGGCAAACTTTGAGAAGCAGGAATCCCGGAGCGCGTCAGCGGACCTGTCGCTGTCGAGAAGGGAACAGGTATAGTTTTTTCTTGTTCCTTTTTGCGCGCGCGCACGTGTGCGAGCCGCCTTAATTACCGACGCATACCATAAACAGATCTTTACGCTCCCTTAAATAAATCTTCGAGCGATTTTTTCTTGTTTTCTTAGGCCCGTAATTTCGGAGCACGGTTTTGGTTTACCGTCGCTCTCCGTTGCCCCAACGGTCCGAATCCCAAATGATCGATGATGACTCTTTGTTTTCACAGATTGATCCCGTGATGTTGGTTGTTTTTATAAGATTATGACGCATCGAACGGCGGATGTTTGAATAAATGGGCTAATCGATTTGGAATGATGGTAAAAAATATCGATTGCTTAGCTGTATTGGTTCTGTTTCAGGGTTAAATTAATATGGATATCAACTACCAATAAACCAGCTATTATTGCTATTGTTTTAAGCTGTGGTTTTAAGCATGTACCTACTTTAAATTATACCTATATATTTAAAATGATAAAATATCTACCTTAAAGTATTAGATGTCGTATTTTTGATATTGTCTTATCTAACTTTAACTTTATTTAGATTTGTTTGAATTCAAAAAAAGTATTCGAAAAAACGTATCCCTTATCCCTATCAGTATTGAATACGAAAGCGTAACCCGAATAAAAATCCAAAATTTAGAAATGTTATCAGCAAAATGTCGGGTCAGGACCTCTTAAGGGCCGCTTAAGGGCCGCATTAGGCCTCCCTCGTCGCGAGATAACGTTGCCAGTTTTATTATGGTGCTAAGCGATATTTTATTATCAAAACGATAAAAAATACCCTCCGTGCCCCACACCATATTTATCTTTCGAAATCTTTTTATTCGGCACTTTATCACTATTATTTAGGGTTACGATAAAATGCTAAAACCTCCCCACCTTTTTATTATCTTTTATTAACTCCGATTGGATTAACCATGCGGTTTATAAAGGAAGTATAAATTGGGTGTTTAATAAACTTATTGGTTCTTTTAAGATTTTCTTGTAAAATCTTAAATTTTTAGGCTTGTAGTGTTAAGCCCTTGTTTTTCTATTTGTTTTCATAATCATGTCTACATTTTTAGATACAAATACCATAGGACAGAGAATAAATTAGTATATAACTCACGTTGACCAAGGATAGAGAGTCACTTAATATGTAGGCCAGTCATACCTATAGAGTTTTTCCTGCCACAATTATGTGGCCCTGATCACCTTTGCCATTATACATTGATAGTACCTTCATAGGCTTCTTTCATGATACTGTATGTACCCATTTATATTTGTAAATATTAACTGATAATTCCCATTCGTAGCAATCGTAGTGCAATTCAATAACTGTAGATAGATTACACAATTATTGTTATAAGTGGAGAATATTTCGCTGGTCGTTAGCAAGGAGATATTTATCGACGAGCTGTTTACTGCGACGTTTAGCTGTCATTATCTTCATTCACGAACAATAAACGCCCTTAAATAGTGAAATATAATGAAGGAGGCGAATTCCCTACGGTAATCGCTATGACCGCACGAGCGTTCACCCTCATTTGCGGTGATTACGTCAAATCAACTCGAATGACGCCAATCATCGATAATTAGATGTTCCCCAGACACATTAGCGCAAAAAGGTGTTACAATCGAGTCCTCGCACTCTCCCGTATATTAAAATCTCATATGCGCTCGTAAAACGTATCATTTGCGCTCAATAACGTTTTTGGTATAATTTTAACGGCAACGAACGCATTTAATATGAATTTTGACATTTAATAGCGTAATAAATACGATTTTTTCGTGTTCTCTCATATCCGTTACACAAAAACGGCAGAAAGGATTAAATGTTGTACTTTAATAAGTATATTTTATTACATGATATACAGTCAGTAAAATTACTTTTTAATTAGCTATTGTAAGTTTATAGCGCTCGGCGGCATTTATGGCAAATTAATTGTTCTTACGAGTAAATTGTAATTTTAAATTTTACAGGACTGTCAAACATTACGATTTTATTTCTGGACTACATTACATGAATAAAACCCTTATTTTATAGTATCTAGTATATGGGTAGTAGGTACCTACTTATTTTTAAAATTTGAAGTAGGTAAATTAAGATTTTTTATAGAAGCACATTTTTTATAATACTGAACGTAACGTAAGTAAAAATGTCTAAAGATTCAATAATTTATTTAATTTAAAGTGAAAAGCCCGTTAAAGTCTATACAGCTTAATTAATTTATTATTTACAGTATATTAAGACAAAACCTTTATTACTTAATGAAATTTGTACCAAACGAGAAATTACGAAATTTAATAAGTACATACCTACAAATGGTAAAAATAAAACATCAAGCTCACTGTTTAAAATGCACTTCCTTTTTCGAAAACGCCAACTTAAACGCGATCTGAGTAAGGCGGTATAATGAGTGGTTTTCCTTCAACGTTACGCGAATCAATGTAATTATTATAACTACCTGAGTTCCGTATAAGGGCACCGTCCTCATCACCAACGAGGGACGAGGAAACTGTATTTGGCGATTCGAAAATGGGAAAATTGGTTGGCTGCTTCCCATTTATGTACAATTGTACAATATAGGTACATATAACCCGTATGGGATATTATCATACCGGTTTGCCATTAAAAGGGTTCGATTCTGACCTTTAGTAAGACAACATTTCACATAAAGATATTTCACTCTACGCTTAGTTTTGGTGTGCGCTAAGGGAGTTCCCTTAAGTGTAGTTATACTTGAGACCTTCCAACTGAATCCTCAGAGGTATTTACGCAGAGTAGGAGGTCGATCTCATTTAGAGTTGATTACAGATGTCCATTGACGATAATAGCTAACTATGACTTAGTTTGCATGTTATATAAGATTAATAAAAATCAGGTCTCCTTAGTCGTGATTATTTTAATATTTAACAATGTACTTAAACGAATCTACGATGATAAGGTGCAGTGATAGCCTCGTAGTTAAGTAACTCGGCCTCTAGATTGAAGGGTCCGAGGTGCAAAGCCCAGGCCAACCTCTGATTTTTAAAAGTTATTTGCGTATTAGAAATTAATTATCACTTGCTAAACGGTTAAGGAAAACATCGTGAGAAAACCTGCATACCTGAGAAATTTATAAAAAAAAACTCAAAGGTATGTGAAGTCTACCAATACGCACTTGGCCAGCGCGGTGGACTATTCCCTAATCCTTCTCATTATGAGAGGAGACCCGTGCCCAGCAGTGGGACAGTAATGTGTTGTTGATGATGACGATGATAAGGATATAAAAAGTATAAATGAGCATCGCTGAATTTTTCTTCGTTTATCGCTAACTCGTTTGCGGTGTACCAAGTCATTAAAATCAGTAGTCGTTAATCTTAATAACCAGTAACCCTCTTCAACTGATTGATTGCGGGTTAAGTCGATCAAAGGGTTAAATTGAAGGGTTAAATTGGCCGTCACAACAAAAAGGTTATTTTACCCAAACCACCCCTATCTGACGTGTTAATTTCGTAATAAATAACCTTCTGAAAAGGATTGCTTGTGGTGTTCCGACTTGTTTTTGGACTAACAATCAGTTACCAATTATCTGAATTTTGTTTAAATAGAGAAAAAGGTATTGTAAACTTAAAATTGGGTTCACAAATTACGTATAATAAATGCAATAAACTAAACCAGAGCCTTTTAGTTTAACTAGCTAATTGCCAGATGTGGCTTAAATCAACATATAAAGTTGAACGAGTTAGGGCTCGTTTCCACCATACAGTGTGCTGCCTTCTGCATCCTACTTCATCCGATGAAGTTCTGCCGAAGGACTTTGGGCGATTTTTACATCCCGTTAACTCCCACATACGTCGGGTGACTTTAGTACGCGACTTCGACTTGGGCGTAAGCACTGTTGACTGCCTGCATGGAAGTTGGGCCCACTAATCACCTCCTTCAAGCTTTCGTCCTAGGGGACCGTACAGCAGACATCGGACTGCGACCTCTTATTCCGGAGACAAGAGGCGCTAGCGGTGCTCCATCGGGAGCAACCGCTGGGTATGGAAGTTCGGTGGTCAGTCAACGTAGTGGTTGGAAGGAACCTGGCGTAAAGGAATCCAAAAGTACACCTTTACATATATCCCCATATTAAACTACTCTTAAGGACACATTCCCATAAATCTGTTCTGAATACTCGTGTACGTTATATAAAATACTAATAAGTAAAATTGCATTCTTCTATACCCACTAATTTCAGCCACTCTATGTTCGTAAGTTATTATAAGACTGTTATATTAAGAAGAATACTATTTAAGAATCAGAACTCCCATTATATTCACAGTTGATTACCGACGACATGCCATCAGGTGAGCTGAACGCTTACTGGCAATGTCAATTTCATAAAAGAAAACATTTATTCTGCTTTTTACTCTACTTTGGCGGCCGTATAAATACCAAGCAACGCTAAGGCCTACTATATCCATAGATACGGCCCATAAAGAAGACTCAAATCAATTCCAGAATTAACTCCCCGTGACGCCATGCCAACAATGATAATAGTGGCTAATTTAATTAATTCCTCACAAAAAGCCTAACTCCTGCCCTGTAATGATGTAATGATGGCGATTATATCTAATTTATTGGAAGCTATCTGGGGAAAAAGTTAGAGCCGCAGATTGCCTGAGATTATGTCAAAGGTACGTTAGGCAGACACAAAAAGATCGTTTAGTTATCTTAAACCGATATCCTGCAATTTGAAAAATAGCCATAATACCTATATACGTATGTACTTGTTTAGTTTATTTCCTGTATATGTAGTTAAAATAAGGTATAAGGCATTATTGAAATCGATTCAATAAAGTTATTTGAAAAATGTTTTTTTGTAGGTTTGTTTTTATAACACTGAAGTCGCAAACGCAATCCATTTGATAGTGTTCACTGCCGCCCATAGATGTTTATAATTAACTTAATATTTAACATAGGTTCGACCTGAAACTGATCACAGAGGCGTAAACCACCTGTAAACTAAGATTGTTGCCTTATTTTACTAACGTCAAATGGTATACACACCCATCAACACACAAGAATTTATTCACGCTTGATTTAAGTGTGTAACAAACAATACATTATTATAACACATCACTACAAAACCAAAACTGAACCAACCCAAATAATACTAATGTACTCATGATTGCATGTACTATAAAAGCGGTCGCACGCGCTAGTAATTGATAGCAATGAACGCCCCGCATTCCGCGTTGATAGGGCACGCAAAGTTCCTTGATTAAATCCAACTGTGGGTTTATTGCACTTCTGGTTACATTTCTGCTACTTACATTTAGATTAAGATTGATATTTATTTATATTAAAGTATTTATAAGTTCTTCTTTGTGCAGTGTTCACAATTATATATGCTTTGTATAAAAACTTACTATGAGATTTCTGACGTGGTTTTATTAGGTAGCAGCGCATTTTTAATTGTAAATGTCACTCTTGACCACTTAGGAGTTATGTACAAATGTTCGTTTGTTTATCTAATTTCGACTAATAATACATAATAGGTACTCCTTTCCTGTCATGGGTGAAGTGGTAGCCATAAGGGATTCTATCCGGAAGTTGATAGTAACGTCTCCCCGTGAAGTTATCTGTGTAAGTACTTCAGTCACCAACAAGCATAACCAAACGCATTGTATACAACAGCCCCTTCTCTATGGATACCTATATCCAGTATTAAATTTCCAAGAACCGATGACCAAACCCCTTAATATCAACTCGACATGTGTTTGCTGCTCGAAGAATTAAAAAACACATACTGTATAGCAGGTAGCTTTGAGCTCAAAAGCTCCGCACTCTGATTACAGCGCGCGACACTCATTACTAGTAATTACTAGCGCGTGCGACCGGTCTACATGGAATCGCAAAAACTAGCCGCTCATTCCTACTTTGCTAGAATCTTCCCGCTAGCAAGCGAGGAGATTCTTATATATATCGAAAATTAGTACACAAGGTTGTCTGTAGATTCAAGTTAAAAAAAATGATTTGCAAAAAGTATTTTGAAACATCTTTTGACTCTGATCCCGACGACTACGTAACCAACTACGTCTTAATAGGTGCAAACACTTACATTTCAACTTATATCTACCCACAAATCCGCATTATCATAAAATAAGTAATCAAAACGGCGAGAAGGCGCGAAAACGCTTTTTCCAGAAAGGGAAAAGTGATCAAGGGCATATAAATTTGGCGTCATTCTTACTGTTGTAAATGTCCATAAATCACTATAATGACTAAAATTAATAGACAATACCTAATTGGTAAATATTGCAAATAATATCTATGGTAATTGGGAATATCCATCAGGCGCCCATCACGTGATCGACCTCACATTTTTACGTACTTATCCTCAGATTTTTAGAAAAAACGATACCTTCAAAGCCACAAGCACTTCCTAGTAATACTTTAAGTTCAAAACAAGCTAGAACTGTTATTTCATAAAAGGATTAGCGCGAAACAGCAATCAGCGGTAGTTTTTGCGGCCGCCCGCTGATCGCCTGCGCACGCGCTCTTTGCAAATAATGACCGACGCAACCGCCGACACTCCAACTAACTTTTACCAATTACTCAGTTATTTTCGTAGCAAATATTTTTCTATACACGCCATAGTTTTATACATTAATTAAACTTCATACGCATTAGGAAAGTTTGGAATTACGGGTTATAAAATTAATGGGACATAAAAGAAGTAGTATTTAATCACATAGAATTAAAGTTTATGTTTGTTTTATGACGTATTGCTAACAGCAACACCTATTTCGAACAGCAGTGTTAAGCGCTGCTGTGTTTGAAGGATATGGTAAGGGAGCCTTTTCTGAGGTATTCCAGTTTAGACCTCAAGGGTAGCGGCGCATCTATAGCCGATCTCAGTTAGGAATCTAATCTAATCTCGAGTTGATTGCAGATTTCCATGGGCGGCAGTAGACATATACAATCACGTAGACCGTATGGTCGTGTGCTTCTACTATACTATCTCTTAATAAACAACACAAGATCTTCCTTTTTAAACCATTTCAATTATTAATTCCAACAAGTTTTTACAATATTTTTTAATATCCGCTGAGTCATCAAAATCTGAACCATGTTTCATTCCGTATAAAACATTAAAAACATTTGACATTTATTCGCACAATAAAATTAAAGAGCGCCAGAATTCCCCAAATATTATATTTGTTCCATAAATCAAACCAATCTTAAGACTTCGTAAGTAAATCCTGATTAATGGCAACGTATATTGCTTTTCTCGGTAGCTAAATCGTTGGCAGTCGGTCATTAACGGCTCAACTAAAGTGACTCGCTTCGACAAATTGCTTAAATTAAGGTCTTAGAATATGAAGATTGTACAGATACCGCCTGGATACATGCGGATGGATCATAGCTTACTTAGCTTTAATGGAGTTTACTGCTTTTAATTACTTATCTGAAAGGAATGGTATTTCTTTTTTATTCTTTAACTTATGTCAGCGTTTGTCGAAGTGGACGATACGCGCCTTGTAGGAGCTCCAGCTCCTCCTCCTCCAGCCCCCAGGCTTAAAGAGGAGCAGGAGATGAAAGGCGACGAAAGGTTTAGGGTAACGATAGCTGAGTTGTGTTTTTCTGTCTTGCGAGACCCAGAAATAAAAGGACCTATTAAAGGCGGTAGACGATATAAGTTTAAACAACTGTGTGTTATAAAAATTATGGAATTTTGTGCGCTAATTGAGGTCTCCTTAAAATATATCCTTCTCTATATTTAAACTTAAGCGTAATCTACACATTTTGAATATCTAAGTTGTAAAAGCAGTCACAATACAATTTATATACTGTGGACCTCACTTGTTTGAGGCCATAATGGACGAGTCAAATTGTATGACACAAACAATTAGTGGTAACTACCTCAACACTATAGCATGCGCTACATTCATACATGTCTCCCATATTAGTTGTATGAATGTATGAAAGAAATTAAAAAAATAATTTTAATGTGTAAGAATATCGTTACTAAAGTTACTTAAGAGAGAGATATTTATACTAGACGTTTTAACTTAGTCCTCAATTAGGACTGCAATCCAATCTAGGGTTGATTTTAGATGTCAATAAGCGGCAAAAGGTATTTACCATCAAGGGGACTGAATCCTCGTTTGCATATAATTATACCAATAGATACGCCTTCATATATTTTTTTCTGTTTTAGTTCAATAGCAAGTAATGCAAAGTATAAATATTGTTCAAATTATTTTTTTAAGTTTTCCTTAAAGTGAAGTAGCAAATCAAGCAGTCAACAAAATTAAGTAGTCATTGACTCCCATACTATACCCTTAATTAAAACACCCCTGAAACAAATCTCATTATCAGTAAATTAAAACAAAGAATAAACCTCGCATCTTTTAATCATCAAGATCAAATTTAATCAAAAATTCTATCAAACAATCATCAAAATGAATCCCAAGGCCTTCATTTGTTTGAATCACAAAACATAATCAAAAATAAAACTATCTACCGAGATCCCATCACGTTGAAAGGAAAGCTATTAGAATTTTATTGAACCAAACGTGGCGTATCGAATCCCTAATTAAAACCTTGGAGTAATCACGATCCTTTCTTCATAAACTTATTGTTATAACTTCTTACATGCTTTATGTTTTAGACTAAAGGGTGTGGTAACGCTATGAGAAGCTTTTAGCACTTAACTTTAGAATAATGTATTATGTTCCAAAAGTTACATAAACATAGTTACGATTAATTTTTGTCCTCAGTTTTCTTTTCACAGATTTAAACAAGATCATTGGATTCTCTTTGACTGCGTATGTACTAAAACACTCTTGTCTCCTGGTTGGAGAGATGATGAGGATACGTTACGAATATGAGGCGATCCGAATTTGTCCTCAGTGGCAATAACGTATCTGCGATCAATGTTATGTAGACTTCCTATTTTTATGTCCTTTAAAAAAGTCTATGTTTTTAACGTAGCTATAGAAAGTTTATGAGTTTATTTACCACCACACCTATTTCTACCTAATAACAGCAGTGTCAGGCGCTGCTGTGTTCCGGTTTGAAGGGTGTGGTAAGGGAGACGGACTTTTCCGAGGCGTTCCAGCTAAGTCCTCAGGGGTAGCGGCGCATATGTGGCCGACCTTAGGTAGGAATATCTACTCCTATCTGGGGTTGATTATAGATGTCCATGGGCGGCAATAGCCACTTACCATCAGGTGGAGTGCATGCTCGTCTGCTACTCCTATATTATAAAAAAAAATCATTCCTCGTAAGGCAGTCGGAAAATATCTAAGATGCTTAAACTTCAAGGTACTAATAGGCTACTTGTTGAAAACCCCAACCAAAAATATTATATCCCATTTAAAAATTGACCATAATTGACACCGTGGCTCCGTGGCTCAACAACATTATAATAATAACATTCTTTCATCAAATTTAACTTACGTTCATTAACGTATAAAAATAGAACCTCCATATTTTTGGTCTTTTTTGACACGTAACTCAAAACTCATCATCCAGGGTATTCAAAAAAGAGGACTTTAAGTACATGGGGATGATTATCGCCCGTTTTTTAATGCCGACGCTCATTAGCTTGGAAGGAGCTTTTTTATTCGATAAAAACTTTCGGGTAGTTAGCGGTTGCTTATAAGGAGTGTCTCATGATGATAAGTGTTGAGAATACATGCATTCACTTATTTTATTTTAAAATTTGGGCACTGACTGATTGACATAAGAGTGCTATTTTCACGCATGGTGTAGAGAAATGAAAAACATATATAACAAAATAACATTTTAATGAAAATGTTTAGATAATAACAAGAGATAGAAAAATCGAACATTTAAATTGCATTGATTTTAATATTTTAAAACAATATATTTTATCGTATAACTCTTGACAAAAGACTAATTAAATACAATTTGTTTTCGACGAATAGATTGGTTGGTACTGAAACTAGTGTGATATTTTCTTGTAAGTATCGTAGGCGGTGACTACAATAATTAATTTAGGAACAGAATAGCAGCCTCTTCGTGATCCAAGTTGTCCATCTTCTACTCACCAGCACGCTGACCCGAGCGTAGCGACCACGGCAAATCCCCCATGGAAGGACTTCATCATGGATTGTTGAATTAATTGATATCGATGGTGGACTTCATCTCCATAACGAACACCTTACAAATTGGTGGTAGATTATTGACGTGCAAAAATAATTAAAAAGGACCTACTTTAAAATAAAATATGTTTGACTTTGATAGTCCCCTTCGTCTGTGGCCATTTAAGACAATAGCAAATAATCTAATTTCAACAATTCCTGAAGGTTTCAGGTTTAATTAAAGATAAATACAAAACGCAAATAATTACTTAGAGACGCAATATCAACATTTGCTCCCAAGGAATCGAACCCGGAACCCTAATGTCAATACAAATCCCACTACGCCGCTCAGTTCGTTTCAAATAAAATATCAATACATAAAATATTATTTACATTCTAATTATATACTTATGTTATACAAATGCAAAATCATCTGACCTTTTTTTTCGCTATACGAAATGAGTTTACCTGCGACTAGGTTAATTGTTCAACAACCCCTAAAATTCTCCACCCTCATATTCTACAACCCCTCGCCACAATTTAATGCAATTCTATAAGACTAAGGTATTTAAAAATCACCCTTACTGATGTTAAAATATGGTGGAACATAGAAATTTTGGAGGGTAAATGTAAATTTGTATGGAAGCTCCTTCAGTGTAGGTGACGCAACAAGTGTACAGCGAAAAAAATAAACGATTAGGGGTGATTTATACATGCCCTTTATTTTCCACCCTCGATTCTATTTCATCAAATCACGTAACTGAAATTCCCACACAGCTAACAATACTATTTTTTATTTCTAACCGCCTTTTCTAATGGGGGTGCATAACGTATTTTACTAAAATAAAAATATATTTGAATAATTTTCGAACTTTTATAATATTACAGAAACTTTTGTAAGTTTTAACACAAAAATAATATAGGTCACATTTTTATAAAATAAGAGAAAATAACAAAATAATAATAACAATGGTTACTTAATACATAAACCAAAATATCCTTACAATAAAAAATAATTTAGATAATGTTCACAATGACAATAATAATATCCTTTAATATTCAGTGAAATAAATTATTGATAAATTGAACACCAATAAAAACATCAAATTATACTAAAAATAACAAATATTTAAAAAAAGAAAACCCAAATAACTAAATAAATATATACATTATATAATTATTATACTTCCTTACCCGTACATACCTGCTACATAATTATTAAATTTGATTCCATGTACGACAACATAATTAACAAATCTATATGGTCCATATCTTGCAATATTACATAAGCAATAAAATAATTATCATAATAAATCGATCTACAATCATTGCCAATAGTTTAAAGTTAAAATCCCGTTAGAATATTTTGTTAGGCTTTTTATAGGCATTGTAAGGTATTCTAATTAGAGTCAGCCATCGGAAACGGAAGGAAGTTTATTTATACCTTGGAAATTTATTAATACGGAAGGGAAAAGAAGCCTTACGTATTAAAAGATGAAGTAAAATTTTGACGTCTAAAAACATTGGAATTTAAATTCTTTTTTTTATTAATAATAGATGAAACAGTCAAGTCTTAAATAATATAACATCTGAATATCTTGCGATAATAAATCCACTTCACAATATGTTTTGCCACACATTTTATAATACATATAATAATTAACAATATTTAATAGATGTAAAATTAATTTAATTGCCAATATTTACAATTATTTATTTACTTGCTAATGGACTATGTAAACTTAGTAATAAAATATCGCAATTATATAATAACAATATAACTTAAAACCTTTGTATTATTTAACACATTTAAAATTTTCGTATTTAATCGTACTTAAATAACAAAAATAATTCACACAACCTGCATAACTAATCGAAATAGTTATAAAAAAATCACAGCCTCCAATATTACAAAAACGACCTGCGCACCCTCCGTTAAGGGCGACAAGTGGAATCACAAACAATAAACACAATAATAGGGGTCCCTGCACCCTTAGTACACCACGTAATCTTACACATGTCCTAATAATATTCTATAAAAATCAATTACAAAAGAAAATATCGAAGGTATCCTTTTATTTAATTGTTTTATTTTTGTATTTTTTTTTCTTTCACTGTTTTAGACATAGAATTTAAGCCTCGTAGTTAATAAGTATGTCAGCTAAGTCCACAGGAGTGATCAAGACTTCTATCTTAGCCTAACTTCTAACGATATCCTTCAAGATTCAGTTAAACATCTCATAAGATTACCTTACGTTACCCATCAATCTCCAAAGTAAATATAGCGGCTTTAAAGCAACAACAAGTCACACTGAACTAGTGCTACGCCTCTACAATTTCTGATCTTATCTCAAGGTAATCCCAAGAAATACTAATGATAAGTTTACGGTCACATTTGAGGTCAGTAGTACAAATAAATTATTAAACTGGATTAGGTCTATATTTACTTGCAATCCATCTGAAAGTAAGTATTATAATCTAAAGATCTAATGTTAGTGGGTGGCTTCAGAATATAGGAAACAATATTTATTTAACGTAGTCATTTCTCTTAACATAGAAATCCCTATCCGTTTGTCATTTCATAAGAAAATCTTACATAAATTCATAATTTATCTTACTCAATATTTTATCTTCCCACAAAAAATATGCGAGCCCGTAGCAAGTGTAATCACAGACAATGAATACAATAGGGGTTGCGCACCCTAGAGGTAAACCTCTACGCAATCCCACACTTGTCACGCCATAGGGGACGAGTCACTCTCCTTTATAAGCCACTTTTTAAATATGACACGAGGGGCTCTCTTCCCGATCTTTTACACCCATTGTCCAGGTTTTTGCATCTTCAGACGTGGGAATGGGTCTGGAGGTAGAACGGTCCTGCTCAAACAAAAACATTATCTTTGACCCAAACAAAGTATCTAATAGCAATGATTTAACAGCGAATTTATGGCGTTTAGGAGCAATTTTCCTAATTAGATTCTAATGGTCAGACTTCAAGCTCGCAATTAACGAAACGGCGCAATAAAAACCTTCCAAACTCATCCGACGCTCCCTTAATTGGTGCAATTATCAAAAAAATTAACAAAAAGCAATTCCTACCCTACACAATATCGCCTAATAATCTTAAAATGCCCCTAATAGACATTTAATTACAACCCCGGTCGAGTTCCACTGACCCCTTTACACTTGTTTACATCTTCATCCCCTCACCACCCTCCACACAAACGCGATGAGCCATCAAAATGGAATGTTTAATTCCAATACCCCATACGATTTATTATAACAAAACAGAACGGGAACGATCCACGCTTGCCATCTGTCGTCGTTCCGAATCTCGCATCGCCAAAAAAACTCAATGTGCGACCAACCCTGGGAACCTAGGAACGGAGAGCATTCCCACGAACAACCCCTCAATTTTCAATAACCAAATTAGCCTTTGCGTTACCCTATTTCGGATATGGAGGAGTCGTGAATCTATTCATGTCGATAAAAAATATCGGTGCTCTCTATCGTGTGGCCGCGGAATCTGTATGTTCATCCCCCTCGAATGCACGTGTTCAGAGATCGTATATTTAAACTGGCGTCGTATGTGTGCGAGAAACTCGATCGCAGCACCTGCCGGCGCGCGCGCACCCCATTGGCTGAGAAGTGACTATCACCGCTACACTGATTTCTTTTAAACTTAATTTTTTTGTAATACTCTTCGGACATACATCGAAAAAATCTTACATGTTTGGACCGGTACAAGTAAATTTGTGCGTAGGTGGCTTACGCTTAACCTTTTCTTTTGTGAACGAAATGTTAATATGTTATTACTCAAGCATAATTTAAATATAGAGTTTGTAACTTGGATAAGTAATCTTAGACTCATCTACAATTTTAATTAAAAATTAACATGAAAATTTCGACACTCTAAAACTAAAACAAGTTTAACATAACATTTGTGAGCACGCGTAGCACTTATCAAATCATGACCGTCACGCGACTCGCACGAGTAGCCGAGGGGTTACACTCACCCCTAATGACTTAGTGACCCCTGCCTGTATTGTCCCAGCCTCACGCCACTTGATCAGCAAACCACATGACGTCACCCGCGGCGTGTGGACAGCACGTGGACATGATAAGATACACTTGTTTTATCAACACTAATATCTAATAGTAGTCTAACATCTAATCTTGTGCTGATTATATTTTACGCTTCTGAAATATGACATAAAAATAGTACAAATAGTAATGTTAGTTTGCAATTTATATAGATCTGTGATTACATGTAAAGTAAATTTTATAATGAATCTTTACTAGAAATCCAAAATAGCCTTTTACGTATATAAATACATACTATGTATATACAATTATACATACATAAAGTTACATTAACTGATCAGAAAATGTGAATAAGAACTGTTCTAAGCCGTTAAGTTTTGTAGAATCTGCACCAAAACAAATGTAGAGTCCAATATAAAAGGTATAAAATTTAATATTGATCACTATTAAATATAGAAAAATAAGTAAAATTCAAAAAATATATTTCAGGATACTTTAAATAATTTCAAATTTCTCATAAGTAAAATAATATTTACAAACAAACATTCTAAAACAATACAACAACAAGTCATTATCTCAAACAAAAGGCGATGCTACGTCGTAGCCACAAACAATCAACGTAGACATCACAACGCACTTAGTTTATGTTTACGTAACCCAAGAATACAATACCGCATTAACCCTAACGTAAAGTATTGTATGGTATCGTTCACGAAAATCGTGGAGCATTGGACAAACTACTTGATACACCCACACATGCACACGACGGGCTTTTCACAACGCAGCTTTTATGTCGGGGGCGGCGCGGCGGGTATATAAACCCGGCCGGCCCGATCAGCCCCACATTCCAGCTTGTGAACTCACTCGCTACACACGCTCTCTACTACGATATCATACAACCTCTAAACATGTCTTACTACGCGAATAACGAATACATCATCGCCACTAACAACTCGATCAACGAGAACAAGTACAACAGTGAAAAGATGAAGAACAGTGGTTTCAAGGCGCTACTGAAGCCATTAATGAAGATGATTAAGAAAACAACGAAGCGTCCCGCCAAAACGCTCGACACGTGCTACGAGGCCGATCAGAACTCGTGCAACGAGAGTCTCGAGCGCAAGATCTACGAAGAAATGGATGCGTGCCAGTCCGCCGCATTCTTAGTGTGCAACAAAGATGACACCTACGACCTCATGCCGGTTTCCCGTGAAGATTTCTACATCCCTGTTCACTTCGCACGCACGGATGCCGGAACTTTCTTCTGGACCACTGTCTCCAAAACTGAAGCTGACTTCGCGACGGCCCACTGCTACACTGAATGCCAGACCGCGGAGCAACAGTACCCAGCTCAAGACCGCTGGGTGCAAGCCTAAACGACTCCTTCGAACAACAATCAGTGTCTTCCGTGAAACCAGTGCCTGCTCCGTTGGTTTCTCCAACCGTCTGTGATGTTAGCTTTAATTAAATAGTTCTTCCGTGCCATATAAGGACTTAGGTTAGGGTTAGGGATCGCTCAATATCGTGATAACTCCTGGAAAGCTTTAAATGTATTTCGATTTAGTGTTGTGATATTATATTGTATTGTATAGCATACTAAGGTTAGGTGTCGTGATCTTAATAATGTGATCATTCTGAAATAAGCTTTAATTGTTTTAGGGATAGTAATTTATTTTATATTGTATCTTTTACAATGTTTGATGACATGAAAATGAGTTGAAATATAAATATGAAACGAATTTGCTCTCTTTCACTGAACCCCAATAAGAACCTAACTCAAATACAATAAACACTACATTTACAGACACGTACAATAATTTCCGAACACAAATATCAGTACAGCTATTCAGTACTAATAAGGCGTGGGTGTTTAACCGCCATATAAGTTGGAGTTCAGGAATCTGATGTCTAAAGTGGTCAGACGAGATGTTAAAGACGGCGCGAGCCACTACCCACACGTATAGTATAGCCGACTTGCCCCGCCATACTCGGAGGCAACTTTACCGCGCACGTGCAAGGCCTAAGGCGGACCTCGCTACTGGTTTAATATGCTTTTTCTTGCCGCGCTTTTTCTTGTAACCATTACTGATAATGATAAGCGACCTTAAATGATACGTTGATAAATTTCAATTTTAATCTGCAGTATCAGGGTTTGTCGCATTTTTTACGATACTGCCGAAATATGTTATTGCATATTGCAAAACTTTTATATTATTTTAAATCGCTTGATAGAATCAAATAAATTAGGAAACATGTATTATTTACTTCCGCTATACTTTGTTTACTTTGTTTAGAAAGTCGTGTCATATTTATGTAATGGTACGTGCGGTATTTAAAAATAAAAGATGCATTTAATATAATGTTTATAATACTATGAAATATAAAAAGTATATGAGTTAATATAAAAATTAAAGTATTTTTTTACTAATTACCCACATTAACTCTTATAAGTATTTACGATAGATTTGATTAAAATAATTTTATGCGTCAAAAACAATTAATTATCTTATGTATGTTTTGTATGTTTAGTAAATGTGCAAAAACCTAAAAAAAAATTGATTCGAAAAATATTATAAAATTCAAACTAAAATTAATCAACATAGCTTTTCCCGCCATTAGTGTCCATACAAATTCTCGCTAACATACGTCTGTACAACATAAAGTCAATTGTTGAAACCTGTGTAAATGGAAAATCACATTCATTAACAACCTATTACTGTCCCACTGCTGTGCACGGGTCTCCTCTCATAATGAGAAAGATTAGGCCATGGTCCACCGCGCTGGCTAAGTGTGTATTGGTAGACTTCACATAACTTTGAGATTTTTTTTATAAATCTCTCAGGTATGCAGGTTTCCTCACGATGTTTTCCTTCACCGTTTAGCAAGTGATAATAAATATCTAATACGCACATAATTTTGAAAAATCAGAGGTCTGGGATTTGAACCTCGGATCCCTCGATCGAGAGGCCGAGTTCTTAACCTAGGCTATCACTGTAAAAATCACATTGCTTTCTTCTATTTATTGGTTCTTGAAATATACGAGGTTCGTTATTAATAATCTATCTGTCTAATTTTTGCCTACAATAGATCGAAAATTGTCAATTTCTAGTTGTCAAAAATTGACAAGTTTCGATGTTAGATAGGCAAAACATTAAATATATTACGACAATAAATAAAGAGCATAAAACTTGGTTGCAAAATATTATATTTTACCAAAATTATTCAACCAATTGAATTATATGTTTCAGTGACTAAATTAGTTTTAATAAATGTCCCTGATAAGTTGTAAAGTGCACTTTAATCGTTGTGGCTTAATCCTTAAAACAAGCAATTATCTTTACGCAAAGATTAACTGCAACTGTTTTATGGAAAACAGCTACAGTAAATGCATGAAGCCGTAATTTATCTAACTTGTTTAGTTAGTTACTGCTAAAAATAACAGGCATTTAAAAATAATACAAAAACGTATGATCATTAAGCGCGTACTTGATATAAATAGCCAATACATTAAAGGCTGTATCAGTTTTATTAATACAATCCCGTTAACGCATGCAAATTGTACAAGAAAACCACCCCATCGGCAACAGGTACGGACCTGTTCACTTCACACCTCCGACAAGTCAGAACATGCTCTATTTAAATACTCTAAAAAAAGCCTTTCATTGTGCAAGTGAATGCCATGGACGACAATGTCTACTGTTTGACACAATCAAAGCCTTACAATGCTACAAAATAAATTACTGCACGTGTTTAACAAAAAGCTTTCACGTTACGAAGCGAGCTTTGCAAATGTATTCGCAATCAAACTGAACGCGTGAGAAATTAATTATCCAACGCAAACTCACACAACTCTACTTTTACGATAGGCGAAGCGATACAGAAACCAGATATGCTAATAGTACGCTATTGATTAAAAAGTGGTCGCCAAGTGATACCGCTAGGCGCCCAGTTGTCATAATCACCAGAACACACGTCTCAGATCTATAATAGGTACGTGGGCAGATAGCGGACTGGTATAATAATACCGTCCGCGCCGCTCGCACGGATCCGTGAGAAATTTCGGCAGATGTACAATTCCTTGATGCGGTACGACGAGTGAGCGCTTATCTTTTTTTCTTTACGAGTTTAATAATACGGAGTTCGCTCGCATCGACGTTTTGAGCCTCGTTCGTGACTCATCGACGCATTGTTACCCCATACACGTGTTCGGACGTTCGGGTTAGAAAGGATTTTTTGCAACCCTTATTTTCAATTCCGCAACTCTTGCGAAATTTGGGTTAAATTTTTTTTCGTGGGCATCTAATTTCGAATGCGGTCCATTCTCTATACACGTGCAATGCTATTGTTGGGCTGGAATGTACAGAAATGTTTCAATCTAGACGGATAATCGGACACACGTGCAGATTTAATTACAATAGCAACAAGTACGATTGTGTACGATTAAATTGCATTCGATTTAATTTTAGCGTATTGCGGTGTGTGTAATGTTGTGGTAATTGAAGATAGTACGGAGCCGAGAAGTTAATTACTTTCCAATTACAATTAAAGTGCTATTAAGGAGCTGGCGGCGATATAAACGATAAAAGCAATTAGAGCACCGTGAGGAAAACGGTCCCGAGTGAATGGGAGCATCAAAGATTGTATACGGCTTCATTAAACCTTGATTGGGCACCTGTGATGTAATTGACCTTTATTAATTTGAATAATAATAGAACTGTACTAGTAGATGTGTACAATTAAAATTCTAATTTACTTTCATAATTAAGGAATTTGTGTATGAACGTACAGGAATTAAAAATAAAAATGATGTAGATACATATCTACCTACTAATTATTTTTTTAATATATAGAACATGCAATTTCACTGCATCAGGCTTGCATCCAAAAACATTAGGTTATTATGTAATTTGAGATTTTTTTTTCAAAATTTAATTAGCAAACGGGCATCGAACTCACCTGATAAACTGGTCATACCCGCCCGTGGATACCCGAAATCACCCCCTTACTGAATTGTCCTACTTATGTTTGACCACAAGTGGCTATCTCAGAGAATAATGTAGAAATGCCTTATGTTTCTATAGCTGGCCTAGCCATTTCAATCAGAACATTCAGTGTTTGATGCTGTAATCAAATATTGAGATACCCCACCCACACCTATTCCTGCCATAAAACTCATGCCATACAATGCTCATGTTGCTATTATAGTATAAAGCATTCCGTAATATAACACGTTGCAACTTACGCTTCTTATTTATGATCGATCTATCCGGCTACTAGAAATTGCAAAAATTGATGTTTGTTAGACAAAACATTGGGCAGATTTCTTAATAACGCCTTCAACTTAAGGCGTGACCTATTTGTAATTGACAAACGTCAATGTACAACCGCTTAACCTTAAGTATATTGCACGTTCGTATCGCTTCAATTACATAAAGATAGAATAATTCACAAATCGATATGAACAAACAATAGCGCACCTGTGCAATAATGTCGGTGCGGTGAGATCACCTTGTTTGCTCAGATGAGTGCGGGCTGTGATCGACGCTACCTGCGTCAGCGATGAGCTGGCACCCGCGAGTTAAGGGTAGGACGAGAGTTTTCATAAAAAAAAATGCATTTGATTGAGGACGTAGGTACTTTGATTAGGATTGCGAGCTGTGATCGACTCGACCTGCGTCAGCGATGAGCTAGCATCCACAGCTTAAGGCAGAAAAAATGATTGAATTAATAAAATACTATAAACTGAAATGCATTACTTTTGATTAGTAGTGCGGACAGCGATCGACTCTACCCGTTTCAACGATGAGCTGGCATTCACTGATTAAGGGCCAGGACAACAACGTTATTTAAATAATGAAAATAAACTTTAAAAAAAAATGAGTATGAATTTAATGCCTATTTATGAAGGAAAATTGCGAACTGTGATTGACTCTACCTGCGACCACGTTTAACTGGAATTCATGTTTTAATGTCACGTTAGATTAATTAAAGCCTTAATTTAATAAATAAAAATATACACTCAAATCAATTCTCTTTGAAGTCTCAATTCGATCGACTCTACCAATGTCGACCGATCCATTATTATTTCTTATTATTTTCTTACTTTCTTATTATTTCAATGCAAACTTTTTTAACACTTCAAATTAAGGCACATTTGGTATCCGCATTATAAATTGCTTAGCTTCATACAAATATCATGCATTACTAAGCGAAACGTAACATGTAACCTTAAAATAATAATCAATAATTTACAGCCAAAGAAATAAAGAATAATTAGTAAGCAACGAATATGTTTCTCCTTAATTAAACCAAATAAGAAAGTGAGTCATGCGACTTGTTGACGACAGTTACACAAGTGATAAAAATTTATATTATGAAAATCAACAACAATAAAAATTCTTAAGATGACTGCTCACAGTTGGAGTTGAGCTCAATATTTGAAGTTATCGACGATAAATACATGCTTTTCGATGTTTCTTCTTTTTAGTATTTGTCAACAACAAATGAAAAAATCGTTATTAGTATATGACATGCATTTCAAGTCGCAAAAAATGAGTCTCATCTTAGTTGTTCTAACTGAAATATCTAACAACAAACAATAATTAATCAACAAAATACAACAACAACAACTTACTAACTTGTGCAACAAGCAAAAAAATAACATTCAAATAAATAAGAATAGCACATGTTTTCGGCACTTTGTAAAATACTTTTTAACTACCTTTATTTTAAAATCTAGGTAAATATGTATTTATAATAGTTAATTGGACTAATAATATAATAATAGCCAATATTTGGACGACCCGCGTGGCGAAGCGGTCACCATGCCGGTCTGACGCGCAGAGGGTCCCGGGCTCGATCCCCGGCCAGACAGATTTCTAAATGATGAATTTAGATTTCTGTTTCTGGGTCTGGGTATTTGTGTATTTGTCTCTGTGTGTGTCCATAGCACCCACGATACAGGGAATCCTAGTGTGAAGCTGTGAGTGTAGAAAGCGTTTTTTTTTATTTTTTTATTTTTAAAATGAAGCATGTATAAAATGTTTTTTCACTTAAGTGCATAGCACGTCCAGCATGCACATGCGAAAATGATTTTTAATGTATTTAAAGTATATAAGGTATTTTAAATACATAAAAAACTAAAGTTAGACGTGACGGTATCAGACTGAAAAACTTTACTTTTTTTTCACTTTTACAACTTTGGCCTTTGTCAACACATTGTTTACAAACATATCATCAATTAATAGGTATATAAGTAAAGGTGTGAAAACGTGAGACAAATGTGGAATAGTCATAAAAAATATTTATCTGTAAAATTCCTCCGCTCGTAAACAAAGCTTATCTTTATTACTTAACCTTATAACCCTTGTAGTGCCATATCTTGTGTTATTGTATAATTCCGTTAATTACATCGAAATCTTCATAAATAAACACTACTTTCGTATTAACTATTATACATAATGCCCCAGTATTAGGTAGTGCAATTCTGTATATAATTTCATCACTTAGAACTAGAACGACTTATCATTTAAAATTTAATGTGTACGTTATGTAGATAGTGTTAAATTTAATGAATAATACTGTTTGGTCCAGGAATACATTATTATTATGTATTTTACATAAATTCCAGTCTTTTTTATATTAAAGAAAGTAACAGTATGCAGTCAATATCATTGTACTCGTACCTAAGTGCCAACTGCCGCCCATGGTCAATTATAATCAACCCCAGATTGAATTAGAGTACTAGCTGAGGTTGACCACAGATGCGTTGCTATCCTTGATGACTAAGTTAGAATGTCTCGTTATAGTGTATCTCCCGTACCATACACTTCAAACTAAAAAGTGCCACTTTACATAACACTTAAAAACATAATCTTGAATTGTCTGTATACATACAATGTAGGTACCTACGATATCACTTTTTCGTAAATGTGAACAAGCTTTATTAATGACAAATTTCTATGAATTTATGCAACATATATGTTCTAAGAACTAAGTAAAACTAAAACTTTGTCACTTTGCACATATTTTGTAACGGCCACTAGTAATTTTCAAAAATTTTGCACTACACGATAAGCACTTCATAGGGACAGTAACTAAATAGGTATACATAATTTTATTTAAGCACCACACATATAATTTGATTATCTTATAACTTAACACCACTATCGATAAAAGTTCAAAACACTTCACTTTTGATTTTTAGAAATATGTTTTATTAAACATTCATTTCTTGTTTTCCCTTAAGGAAAAAGTTAACTTTTTTTGTTTTCACTTGTAACTAAAACTTAACTTCACTAACACTTTTCCTCATACAATATAACACTTCCTGGAAGCACTTTCGAAATCACTTTTCAACTTTCAAATATTCACTTGGTAAGTAACAACTACACTATAACACTTCTTCCTGTTCTACCGTTACTTCCTGGTTGGGATCACAAAAATAACTGAACATTCGCAAAGTATGTCCAAAATATATACCGAAATCCCCCTAATATTGCTTGCGAAATCATTACCAATGCCTTTCCCACGGGATGAACTTGAATACACTTTGACCTTAAGATTGTTATTGTCTGCGAAATCATTGTCTTGCAAATTCTTTGCGCCCCTGTCATAAGGGGAGCGTCTTCGTCCTTGCAGTTCCGCAAGTTGCCGCTAGATGGCTCTACTTTGATGATAACACTAAGGAATAATCGTATTTAGTACATTTTCTTATTCTTATATATTTTTTTCTTATTTCAGGTTAATTGGTAAAAGTAATAAAACATTTGCAACTTATATATAAACTATATATTCGTGTTTTTTGAAAGGTTGAAACTTAAATTATATTTTAATTGTATGTTAAAGCATTAGAGAAACTGTAAATCTTGATATAAATATAAGTATGTAATAAAATCTAATGATTTATAGCCATGTTTACCAAACAGCTCAGAAACACTTCCTTACTAACATGTCATGTAAGTGGACCTAATAATAAAATTATACTCGTAATTAAGTGTTACATTTTGTAATATTTTTCGAGCTATGAAAATTACTTAATTTTTTTAATTATACTTTATATGTACTTGAGAATAAATAAAACTAGTAAGTCTGATAAGAAAGAGAGTAGGTAAATGAAATTAGGATTGTCGCTGAAATCACATATACATTTCTAGAGTCAGTACAGATTCTACCCCGTAACGGAGGAACACGACATTGTTATAGCTGAGTGTCTTGAAAATACCTAATAATCACCTTATTTAAGATAATATTTAGAAACTCTCACACGGCACTAAAATCTAATCTGAGCTTACGGTAATATTGCACCTCGTGGTGTAGTGGTTGTATTAATTAAAACGAACACCGAGAGAGATAAGTCCGCAGCGGTATCGCGATGGAATGCGACAGTATCGCAGACCTCGGGTACTGAGCTTCAAGACGTAAACAGACGGTATCGGGCCAAAATTATGTAAACTTCGGCTTTCCTAGATTGCGGATAGTAGGCTGACTATTATTTGTTCGACGCTTATAGTGCTCTACGGAATTCTATAGGAATAAATAAAATACCCCGTATAAGAGTTTGTAAAACACTTTGAAATCAATAGCAATTGTTAAGATATTGTAGAGTAGTGATGGAAAGTCAAACGTCTACTAAACTACGAGCTTTTAATGAGTTCATTCATTAATAACTGATGTTTCCTGATAAAATATTCTCGAATAAAGTCAATCACAAATATAAGATATTAAATAATAGAAATGTATGAATACCAATACGTATACCTACAGAAACAAAAGTAGACACGGATAAATCTAGGCATAAAAACTACATATCAATATTCTATTCCCGTTGGACAATAGACACCATCCATTAAACAAATTTCCATATTTGTATGCACGAGAAATTCTCAATAGAATCTCACGTGTTAGTGAGCGCAATCGATTATTATTTTCATACAATCGTATATCTAAAGGTCACGCGTAATGCCATTCAGCGTGCATTATTCAATATTAAAGAAACTATCCATTTGTATCGCACAAAACATCGCACGCGACTGCCTTGCAACGGAAAACAAACTTTAACGTTAAAATATAAAGTATTTTTCATACTGACAAGTTATTTCGTAGTAACTATTTAAGATTATTTGTAAAACATCGAACGCAAGGCGCAGGTTATCGGATACTGGCATCTCTGGGGAACACACTAAGGGCTAAAATTACGTTTCGGCGCCGAAGTGAGATTGTGTATCGAAAGCCAGGAAGCGCATTGTTAGGTCACGTTCTCACAACTCCCCTTTTCTTTGAGGGGGAATAAATAATTGCACTTTTTTCTGTCGCATATGGCCAAGGAAACGGAGGATTGTGCAAGATCGTTCCCACGGTTTGCCCCTTGCTCATAAAGCCGCTCGAGGTCAAGAAAAAATACGTGCTACCATAGTGGGGGTTTCTTTTGTAACGGCAGATGCGGCGAATCTAGGGTTAAGCGGAATAGTGTTGGGCAAAATGGATCGATTGACGCGACGGATATTATTGGAGGTTTTTTTTTTTGTAATGTTGATGGTTCACTGTGTTTATGATTGATTTCAATATAAATAGACATTACAATTATGCAAATAATTTATATTAAAATCAATTAAAAGCTTAAATTAATCGATAATACTTTTATTACAATGATGATTATATTAGATATCCTTGCGAATTCACATGTATAAAATATGCGTGTAAAGATATACATAATATTTTTACTATGTAGTCTAAAATACTTGACATTGAAGGTTCCGTTAAGCACCCAATAACATATGCAAATACAAACACCCGTTAATCAATTACCAATCATAATTACAGTATAAATCAGAGATATCAAACACATACATCGTTCTGCAATCTATAATACATTTGATATATGTGTGCGCAGCCGTTAGAAACAAAAAGTGGCGGTCGAAAAAAATTCGAATTGCACCTTTCCTAAGGCGTTCTTCACCTATTTAGAACTGGTCGCTTTCCCACGCTCGCGCGCGCCAGTTGCGTCTCCCCTCGTTGTTTTTTTATTCGTATTCTTTTCTTGCCATTTTATTTTTATTTTTAAACGACTCGTGTAATAATTATCTCGATGGCTTCGATAATTTATCAAGTAGATAAACTAAAACTACATTTTTGTGGTTTTACGACATCTATTCCGATTTTAATTTTAGATTAATGCGGATAATTCGTTGCACGAATCTGGTTTTACCAAAAGGGAGACACCCTTTCCACCACTAGCAAGTTGTTTTTAAATGCAAGCAGCTTTTATTAAAACAAACACTTCATTACGTGCCTAAGCAGTGTTTTCACGCGTACTTTACCTCTAAATAATCATAATATAAACGATCAATAGGGGCATGTGCAGATGAGATGGGAACGCCTATCTTCGATGTGCAATGAACCATAGCTCGAACAAACAGAGTCGCTTTACGCTTAACCGTCAAAATTTCTATAGATTAGCAAATCTATGAAAATTCGATCTTAACACGCGGCTTTAAAAACGAAATTCGTAAGGGTGGCTCCCCACTATCGCTGACAGTTGAGAAAAGAAGCGCACATTGCGTACGCGCTCCGTTCCCACGATCCACGCGACATATGGCGCGAGCTGCACTTACGCTCAACGGTGACGCGTGGACAAAAAAACCCGGACTTAGCGGATCTACCCTGAATACAGATAAGCAACTGTATAATGGACGTCTTCGCTTTCGGTTGGGAGATAATTCTATTTGTTACTTAAGAGAATTAAGATAAACATTAAAGAAAAACGGCTAAATCAATCTGGTTCTAACTGGGGCATTTTGATTTACAAAAAATCTTATCCTTATGTTTGATATCAGTGTGAAAATGTCGCAAAAATCTGCGAAAATATTTTGTGTCAACGAAACAAGGTATATAACCTATATTGATATATGTACTATCAAATATTCTACTGTAAAGTTCAGTTGTTATTACATCATAATCTGTAACAAACACTCAATAATCACATTCGTACTTAGTACTTTCAAACGATGACACAATTCGCGAAACGTCCACACTAAGTACGATGCACAATTTAGGAAGTATTATGTACGAATAAGTAAAATAAAAGTAAGTAAAATAAGAAATGAAAAACAAAAAATGAAGGTCAAATCGTTCCAATTTGAATTTTCGAGTAGTGTTTTATAGCGGGGCAGGTGGCGTTCCGCGCAACTGTCGCCGTTCCCACGGCCCGCGAACACCGGGCGTTCGATCGCTCATACATTATCGTATGCGAGCGTGTGATGATTGCCAATTATGAAATTATTGAAAATTGTTCGCGTTATCATACGTATACCTATACTGTTTGAGTTTTTTTAAGATTTACGTATATGGCGTTATGGCTATTTAATGATTACAAACTTATGGGTTGTAAGTAATGAAGATAATTTTTTACTTATTCCATAACGATAACTTGTTTTGAAAACAAATAAAGAATTTGTATGTAGGTAATTGGTTTTAGTTACAAGCAAAAGTGATTGATAAAAATGATACAAAAAATGCTTCTTGAACTTACAGATTCGAACAATGCATTGCAAAATAATAACTTATTAACTGAATTATTCTAATTAAACAAATTCGTCGTCAATTCATTACTGTTTCACTACTGGACTCGGGTCTTCTTTCAGAGTAGAAGATGTTAAAGCCATAGTCAATATTGCTGGCCAAGTGCGATTTGGTAGATTCCACGCGCCTTACAGCATTTTATTTGAGGAACTCTTAGGCTTTTTTCCTCATTAACCGTTCTAAGGCACAAATGATATCTAATATCGCACAAAACTTTTGAAAACTCAGAGCGTGCCAAGTTTTAACCCTGTGGTTGTTACTGCAATAAACCCATCAAGTGATATTACATGGCTTGTAATTTTTCCCAAGTTCTACGACGTTAAACAGATGATATCTAATCAAATGTATTTGATAACCGTTACAATGTGGCGCCAACCATTTATAATTTATTCAACGCATTCGACGTCTTTGAATCGGACAAGTCTTCGGTACCAAATCTCGCCCACATAAAATATATATGTAACATTATATTCAACTTTATGGTTTTACTTTATTTCTTTTTTAATAATCGGCATTAAGAGTATAAAGCTTTCCATGTTAAATTTGGAAATGGTGTCATTATTTCATAATAACTGGTAGAGTCGCGTGCCGTATAAGTGTGGGACACGAGGTATTAACACGCAATACAATTTATGTTCAATTACTCGAACATTGTCACTGTAACACAAACTTAGATGTTTATTAAACTACATATACAACAAATTAGTACTTTGAATATTATTCAAAATACTGAATTAAATAAAATGTTCTATCCATGTAACATTGGGGATTGTTGACGCGTGTGCAATTGTGATTGTAAATTGTTACAATAGCTAGCCAAGTTACTACACGTGACTTCATTAAGTCACAATACCACTATACCTTTTCCCCATAAATGTATTCTTCTATTTCAATGTAGACCAAACGAGAGTAGGTACATGCATCAGTCCTCCTGATGTTATTTGAAACTGTCTTGGGCATCTGTAATAAGCCCCAGATAAGATTAAAGTCCTACGTAAGGTTGATCAAACATGCCTTGATCCTGGGAACTTAATTGGAACGCCTCGGATAAGCAGTAAACCTTTACCAGATCTCTAGTTATAAGAAAGAAATCGATATAGTGGTGAAATCTCCGGAATTGGCCAAAAAGACTCTACCTGTTAAGTGATTGCACAACGCAGTCAAAAAGACAATATTTGTAGCACACTAAAATATAATCCACGCAAAACATTATAAGCCATCCTACTCATTGTAAATTGTATCACTGTTAGCCATAATTGTTACCACTCGCCCCAAAAGCCACTGTTAAAGTGATCGCACGCGACCTCATCAACTTTACACAAACAACAATATCTCGATATATACGATTGTACAGCAGTTCAAGTTTATTAAACAAAATATCACAGGCCTTGTTAACCATTGTGACATTGTTAACAGCGCGTGCCTTACATGAGCCGTCAAGTGGTCACACGACCATTAATGATATACAAACATAAGTGGTACGAATATGAACTGCATTATTCTCATCATATACACTTACATATTGACACGTATGTTTTAAAATACATTAGTATTATAACGGAGCTGTTGATTTCGAACATAATCTGTGGTAGGCACTCTATGGTTTTGTATATTATCTGTGATTTTTTACTGCGGTTAACGTTTTAAATACAATGGTTATATTTCAATTAGCAATTGTTTCTACAAAATACTGTATTGTTGTAATGAATGAGTGGCTATTCATTAGAAATCGTTGTACTCATGAATGCATAATTTTAGTGATAACTTACTCGCAAATTTGATATGAAATAAACTAAAAAGTTTCGTGAATAATATCATAACTACGTTAAATTTCGTTAAATTTTTAGGTATAAGTATATAAACCTAAAAGTATACAAATAAAAGACTTTACATTATGAGAGATGTCTCATTTTATAAACTATTTGAATTACCAGTCAATCATCAATATTTATTCAGCATTAGAACACAACTGTTGGCGTTATAATTACCAAGCAGTTACTCATATAACCAAATCGCACTTTAGTCAATATCAATAAAGCATTTATTTAGTGGCGTAGGCGGAACAAGTAAGATACATTGACAAAAGCATGAATATTGCCTACCAATACTCGTGCGGTTTTAATCAATCATAATATTTCAATTTGGTAATGCAACTGCGACCTACTTGGGAGCTTACATGTTATAAAAAACTTTTTGTTCACGTGCGTCAATAGTCAATACAGATAATACAAATAGATACATAATAATTACAGATTATGTAATCTAAATATATTCAGGCGATATCGATGACAATTGCGTGAAAAAAGTAAAACAGATAATTAAGCAGATGTGTCCACAGATAAAAAATATAATTTAAGTTTATTTTCCTAAATCAATTTTACAACTTGTTTGTTGTTACCTACGCTTTCTGAGGTCACTGCGCTATTTATAGTGCTAATAAAATTATATTTCGTTTTTAACCTCATAAGTAAATTGCATGAACCCTATAACGAAAAAAAACGTTATAATTAGCGAAATTCCGTTTAGTATTTACGGAGTCTTATTTTATAATATCATAAGACAGCATCGCAACGGAATCAAAACTTGAAAACGTTACCCAATCTAAGAAAGAGTAACCATTTCCGCACTTTCATCGGCTCAAAGACTCGAACCAGCATTTTGCAATTGGAACGTGCTGTGCGGGCATTTTATTTCATTGGCACGAGTGTCCGGAGTGGAATCACGCGCGGGGCGAGACGCGCGGGGCGGGCGTCTGGCTCGAGCCCGCGACCGTGGGAACGCTCTGCCTTTAACGTGTCGCACGTGCTCGAGACGCTACTACTGCCAACGCGAGAGCGACAGAGACGCAACATACATTTAGAAAGCGAACGACAAGGACGCACACGACACTAACAAAACAAAAAATAATACGACAATAAAATAACAAGAACCAACAATAATTTGTGAGCGTTCGAATTCGAATCTTTCGGTCGCACCGTGAAAGGGACTGAACGATAGTTCTTTATTCGAAAGTAAGAATAAAATTGTAATGGAGATGTTGATTTATCACCGAGGTGGTAACGGGCGAGACTCGTTGCTACCGTATTTAAGTGCTTTGTTATTTTGCAATCACGAGCGGGCCGAGAGCCGCGGGTACAATGTAATAAATTGCTGGCGAGATTATTGATGCGTCTTAATGACACCTCTTCGGGGAATTTAAGACGCGTGCGTTTTGGTGCCTTAAAATATGCTTACGGATGAATTATCACGTTATAAACAAGGAAGGGTATAAAATACCTCCTTAGGCGAGTTTTAGACATGTGCGTGAATCTCGACTCGAGGTATCGCCTTTCGCAGGTCGGGTTACTCGGCAAATGGCCACATTTGGCGGCCACACTGACCCCGCAAGCGACCAAATGGCGCAAAAAGTCAGCCATTGAGGGCTTGTACCTAGTGAGGCATGAACCCACCGACCTGGAAGTCCCAACTGGTGCTGTGATTCATTAATATACGTATAGTACGACCACGGCCACCATCTGACTTACGGGTACTATATCGCCAATCTTTTGGTGTGTATGATCCATAACGGTGCCTCGAGAATTTATCGAGGGTAAAGTTAATTGAGACGTGCTGACGCTTGGATAAGTGTCGCTCATGTGTCAAGCTGTCTTTCGAATATGTTCATGCAGATGGTTTGGTAAACCAGGTATATCTACATATCTACATAAGGTATTTCAACTATTTATAATGTAAAGGAATTCTTACGTTTCAGTGGAAGAGTGAATGCCTGCCGACTTTAGTACATTTATGGTAACTATCTTAGTCCTCAGGAGTGACAACGCATCTGTAATCCGCTGCAGCTAGAACCCCTATTCTTAATGAGTTGGTTACTATGCAAAGGTCACTTAGATTGCCTAACGCTCGTCTGCCACTTAAATTTCATACATAAAACTTTATTGATGAACTGAAAACTTAAAACATCTACCCTAGAAACCTTTGATATTTTTTTTTTCAAATCAATTTTTTTTTAATTCAAAATAGGTACTTTACAGAGCACTTAATCTCTATGAATGCCAAAATAAAAAGCAGTCGCATGTTTATGGTAATTAAAACACCTATTAAATAAAAAAAATATCTATGGTAGAGCACGGAGTATTTAAAAACTTTTAAAAATGATATATTTTCATGCTATTGCCCAAAATTTAGACTTGAAACTTAATCCTAATTAATATATTAACCTTTTAAAACTTCCATCATAATAATGAAGAAGACAACAAATCGTCCGAAAATCTTACGTAACACATAACGAAGAAGTTACTTTATTAAGATTAACTTGATTACAATTTCATACATGGTAATAATAAATTAAGTTTGCATGTAAAAACGTTGGCGATGTTAATGAAAGCCACCCTGGTCGCGATGATGTAACGTAAGTGGTGTTTTTGTAAAAATCTCTGAAACATGATCACGACATCCGGCCCCAACCCGATTTAATAGACTGACCTACATGGTGGACAACTCCGTCCAAAACAAACGAAGAAGCCGCGCTGCCAAGCCATAATCACACTTTAGCTTCACATATAAAGTTTAGTTCAACCGTAGACTCAGTTGGTTGTAGAAATTGTATAGGGAGGAGACGGGATGAGCAATTTTTATTGTTAATTTAACTATGGAAGTACTCATTGGGTTGGACGAAACTAAATTGTGCACATCCGGGGTGTCTATTCAAATGGTGGCTACCACAATGCATTATCTGTTCAAGATGAAAATGACAATATTTCAAGCGCAATCTCGCTCTTGCAGCGACAACAAATGGCTATCTATTTTGGCGATTCAGTAATTTGATACTTTAATTCCTCGTCATTGCATTTTTTTAAGTAAATAAGGTAGACGTGCTACCTGATAGAAACTAGTCACTGTCGCCTATAGACATTTGCAAGTTGCAACACCGGAGGAGACGCCATGCGTCGCCGGTTTTGGAATAGAGTTCTTATTGCATATTTTTGAAAAAAAAAACTAATATTAACCTCTAGTTATAACGTCTTTTTCGTTCATTTTTAAATCTAAAATCATTTATTCAGGCTATATATTTTCTGTAACATCCATAAGCATATTTTAATCGTAATAATATTAAATTTTGGGTAAGTCTTATCCAATATTGAATATTCCTACGTTAAAAAAATCCAGTTCCGAGCCACAAATATTTGGGTGAATTACCGCCAAACCCAAATGAAGTAATCAACTCAACTTACGTTAACTGCCGGAGTTTACCTCAAAACCTTTCACTGCCCCAGGTCTCGCGATTATTAAAAAACGGTTAATTTGCATAATAAATTATATGACAATCTCGGATGTGGTCTCAACGTGTTCGTTGTTATAACCTTGACGTGGCCTTCCTTTTAAAGGAATAATTTTCTCTACGACCATTTGCGTACCCACTTTTTTTATGAAAAGCAGTAGTCTTTAAATCACAGATGTTTTAAGAACAACACACTTTGGTTATAATAATTATTATTATTTGTTTTACCTATTAACATTGTTTGCTATAAACAAAATTATTTTTAAACATTCACAAAGAACATCAGAAAACGAAAATAACTTGCGCATTTAAGTGTTTATAGGCCCGCTATCTTGAATGCTTAATTTCCACTTCATTCAAATTATAAATTAATGATCACGAACAGACAACTAAATGCATCCATAATCACCCTGGCTTGATGTAACGCTATAAATTCCGTAACATCTACTACTATCAATAAATAAATTATCGAATTTCCATAAAATGCCATTATAAATTACGGCATTTGCAATTCAACGCCCAAACTCTACAATACACAACAAGTCGATCCGTCCACAGCTCCGTCTCGCCGGTTCATTTAGTCGGTGCTTTCAATTAACTCAAAACATCGACTGGCGGCGCAACGTCATTAATTCCATTTTCTAAAGTCAATGTTGCGTTTTTTTTCAGTGCTACGACGCTACGTGCTACGCTATCAGCGCTATCTATCCCTTTTGTCCCGCTCGCACTATTGCCGGCCCGGTCCCGCGCGTGTACTGCACGCGAGTCGTGCGTCTCGCTCGCACTTCCTGCGCGCGCGCCTTCAGCCCGTCAGCTCGGACTGTGGGAAAAGACGGCAGGTGTTATGCGGGATCGTGAACAACCACGCATTACCATTCACATTATTCAACAATAAATAATAATAATAAGAAGCCGTGGAGCGAGTGGCGAGCACGCGCAGCTAACACATACTAATGGGTGGCGTGCGCGTGTGTGCGTGCGTCTTAAGATATTGTTTTGTGTGCGTGTTATGAGATAGGGAGTGGACGTAAGGTTTTTAATACGTGTTTCGTGTGGGCGGCCGCGCGTCACGGATTTAACATGGGATTAAGTTTGGTTAATTGTTTTAGGATACTTTTTGGTTTCGATAGCTAAATGACTTTTAGTAAGCCGACTTCCACTAATGACGGGATAAGTGCTTCGAAACTTTGATGTATGGATCACGACGTAGTGCTTTTATTTTCGTTGCATAATAATGAGTTTTTGGGAAATCTATTGATTTATTTTTATTTGGGTCATTTTACATATTTTGTTTCCTTAACTTTTTTACATGTTAATTTTTACTGTATCATTTTTTAAATTTACTCATTAAATTTAAAATAATAAAAACCTTTATAAAAACTTGTTTATTATAAAATAATGTCAATTTAATGTAAATTAATAAAATTTTATTCATACTATTATTAGTAGGTACACTCGAATATGTATTATTAGTATAAGTAGGTACCAATATAAACACGTGTACATTTTATAGATACCCAAAAGGTGTTATCAATAAATAATGAAAGACATACATTTTATTAGTTCCTATCTATAGACAGACATGACTATTTTACATATCTAAATAAAATTGATAGCCGAAGTAACGACGCGAGTGGCGCCTTTGGAACTTGTTTACGACATCAATGAATTGAAGGTAATATCCGTTACAAGTTAGTCACTCAGATCTTTCTTTCATTCACAAGTTGCTTCATACGAGAATTAATAGGAACACGACCAGTCAGTTGGCCCTAGAATTGGGGGCAATGGAAAACGATTGGGTTTGTTGACATCTATAATTAGAATTAGATTCGGTTATATAAATGAATGTTTGTATGTCCTTTACAGAATCGTAAACTTTGCATTTCATCATGTGATGATCTTTAGCAAAGTTGTTGTGCATGAGCCCACGAAGGATTCTGAATTGGTAAGACCAATTTTTGACAGATGGCGCCACTGTCATTCCATTGAAGGTGCAAATTTTCAATTAAATGTATGTCACATTATTTTTTTAAAGGCGGACGAATCTGCGGGCGCTACTAGTTTTGTTTATAAAAAATCGAGCCATTTACTTACATTTATGTAATGTTATTTTGTAATTAAAAAAACTCGTGACATCATTCGGGAACTTTACATGGATTAAAGTGCATTTATTTTCACTTGATAAAAATCAAGAAATGTGGGCATTCAGTTCAGCACCTATTCTCATAACCCAAGACTTACATACCAAACTTGCTTACGTTTTGTCAGAAATAATGTTTTCTTAGACAGTCCAATTGAGTAATAGATAAAAAGTATATCTTTCTTATACTAAGTTGATTATTGATGTCCATGGGTTGTGCAATTATTTTAGCTCAGATAGATCGCAAGATGATACTTTTACTATACCTCCTATAACATGAAACAACAAAACGAGCGAACTTAAACCAAAACCAACAAAACTAAGCTCCATCAATATACCCTGTCAAAGCCTTTTCTACAAGAAAATAACAGGCAATAACTCATATTTCTTAAAACGAATTATGTGTAACACGGACCGCACGTAACTGGATATTTTACTTACAGATGTAGACTCTACCTTTATTAATTGTAGAGCGCATACATTAATTAATTAACTGTGCAATACATTGTAGATTAATTAAGGAAATTATAGTACGCTTTTAATTATATTACAAGCGACTTGTTGGTTTTTCTTTCACTGTTTTTATTTGGAGAACGTATGAAAAAACTTTATCATAACGAATTTTTCATATAGTATATGTTACTAAGTAAATTGTTTCCGCCTGAAAAATAAAAAAAAATGTTTTATTGTTGACACACAAAAAGTTGCTGTCTATTTGCTGTTTTTTTGTTATTTTATTTTTAAGAGTTATTTATTAGACACATAGGAATTGATTGAATATTTCCCGCATGGACTTCGAAAATAACTTTTGAAATATAAAACCTTGAACACTTCGATATGGCGTCATACCACCATAGAACTGGAATATTGTGCATATTGAAAACCCTTACACTGGAAATGCATAAAATACCTCATGTACTAGGTATGTGTAAAATTTAAGGGCCAAGCTATTCTAGGAAATCTATTTCTATCTATAACTACAATCCTTTTTATATCCTACCCGTGGATACAAATCCCTCGACAAATGTGGTAGAGTGGGAGAGACCTGGAGCCACACCTATATTGAGGATAAATTGAATTTAGGGTTCCATTTTCATTTAAATGTAACTGATCAAAATAATTTTGCATTAAGACGACTGTCGATGCCGGCTGACTTAGATACAAAATATGGAGCAACACTTAGGTCCTCAGTGGTAACGCGTCTGTGATTGGCTTGATGTAAAGCCACTGTCCTATATGGAGTTTGAAGGTGGTAGAACCCCTTGTGGTTCGACTCCGGCGGCACCACCGCCACAACTATTTCTACCTAATAACAGCAGTGTTAGGCGCTGCTGTGTTCCGATTTGAAGGGTGTGGTAAGGGAGAAAGACTTTTCCGAGGCGTTCCAGCTTAGTCCTCAGGGGTAGCGGCGCATCTGTGGCCGACCTCAGGTAGGAATATCTAATCCTATCTGGACTTGATTACAGATGTCCATGAGCGGCAGTAGCCACTTACCATCAGGTGGACTGCATGCTCGTCTGCTACTCTGCTATATTATAAAAGAAAAAAAAGAGTTGATTATACATGTTCAAGGCAATTTGAATCTTCAAAATAAACAACACTCATTCTTACAATCCATTAGTAATACTGCGTAATTGAATAGTTATTTCTTTTTAATAAGTCAACACAAAGTGCAACTCGCGCAAAATAACTTTTCATCTTTACGCAGACTAAGTATAGTTAAGTAGTAAGTAATCGTTGTCTCAATAGTTACCTAGCGACATCACGGCACTCATTATCTTAAACGGTTTTAGCGCATTAATTTTTCTATCTCAGCGAGAGGAAATGAGAAAAATAATATCCAATCAGAGTTGCTATATTATCGCACGCAAATTGCTCGTTGCAACAGCCGATCTAGAAGTTGTTTTTACTTATATATCTGCTGATGAGTTTTAAATATAGGATGACTTGTAAATGCTGGTTTTGTATCTAGATGACACAAAAAGTCTGAGAGATAAAACTTAGCTCATAATAAGGCACGGACTTTTTGTTTCGTGTTCTAGAATAATTAAACGGGTTTTCCCGAAGAATGGGTGCGAATATAATAGCCGGACATCGATCACAGATACAGATCTATGTTTATTGAACAATCGTTCACATCGTATACCAGTAAACTTTCAGGATCTTTTTTGCGCGCATTAATTTTGATACATTTAAATGACGCAAGAATCGTTTTTAAGTTGTGTATATTCAAATTTTCGCTAGTGAAACAGTTGGGTCACCGATACGACTAGGATCGCAAAGCTTAGTGGCTGTGATCATTGGCTTCAACCTGTAAAATTTAGGCTAAATTACGTTAAAGGTATTTTTTCTACCAAGCAAGTTCGTATCTGCTTGCGGCATGCGTTACACTTGCATACTATTATTCCTATTGTTTCGTAGCTAGGTGCTCTTCTTGTGTTACTGTAGAGGGTTATTTCAGGTGTGAGGGTGACACACGCCCGCGGCCGTATACCCGTACCTATGACAAGAAATTACCCCTAAGGACACAAATTTTGGGCAACATTTCTTTCTCAAAACCAAGTGTTCAAAAATATTTAAAACTTATATTTAAAAATTATATTTAAAATTGTGGAACATAGGTACCTACTTATTTTTGTTTTATTTTGTTCCAAGCACTAAATTAATAATTTACATAAACACACATTTTAAATCGATGCTATTTTTATTACAAGTTTGGAATCTTTCTCGGTAATTTATTATATCACTTACAAGAACATTGAATTAATGAAATTTTATGATGTCCAGATATTAATTAATTTCTTCTCACATACATAAATTGAAAGATATTAGAAGTTTCATGTTATTGAACCACTAAACGGACTTGTTGAATATTTAACATCGAATTAAACTGTTTAAATGAGTTCGGCCATAAACTAATGATAAATTTATGTGAGAAATATCGTTCGCCCAGTTCATTTTAAATGTTTGGAGATTTGATTATTTATAAATCAATGTAGAAGACATTTTTATTCGACCATAATATGGGTGCCTGTTGCAATCTGAAATATATATTAGTTGCTTCAAAAAATAACAAAAAGTAGTGGATTTTTTTTTATAATATAGGAGTAGCAGACGAGCATGCATTCCACCTGATGGTAAGTGGCTACTGCCGCCCATGGACATCTGTAATCAACCCCAGATAGGATTAGATATTCCTACCTGAAGTCGGCCACAGAAGCGCCGCTACCCCTGAGGACTAAGCTGGAACGCCTCGGAAAAGTCTGTCTCCCTTACCACACCCTTCAAACCGGAACACAGCAGCTCCTAAAACTGCTGTTATTAGGTAGAAATAAATAAAAAATATTATTTTAATAGCTTTTTTATGTTTCACAAACTTATAAACTATATTACACCAATTGCCAGTATACCTACGTGTGATTATCTACTATATACATAATTACTACAATATGTTAAGTACAAATTAAGCTTAAACTTGGAAAATTCCCTAGCGTAAAGCGAACGGAAGTCTAAACGCAATGAAGCCTCCGGCATGCCTCAGCCGAGGTTCAATGTCAGTCAATCTGTTAGAACAAAACAAACGGTCATTAGAGATATAAAGATAGACTGGAGCCGCGGGCGCGCGGTAGCGTCGTGTCCGAGTATTACAGCTGATTACTGTCCCACTGCTGGGCACGGGTCTTCTCTCACAGTGAGAGATGCTTAGACCATAGTCTATCGTGATATTTAGGCGTGGATTGGTAGACTTCACACACCCATGAAAAATATTTTTTTAATAAAATTCTGACTTGTAAGTAATGTCACGATGTTTTCCTTCTCTGTCAAAGCATATGGTCGAAAAGTCAAAGGTGCCTACAATTCGAACCTTGGACCATGGCTCAAGATTAAACTCCCAACTCTTGCCAATATTATCTAATATACCATTACTTACCAAAATATTACGGATTAACAAATATTAGTGATTCCTCCCAGTGTAAAACGAAGAGTTGAGGTTCAATGTCAGTCAATCTGGTAAGAACAAAACAAACGGTCATTAGAGATATAAAGATAGACTGGAGCCGCGGGCGCGCGGTAGCGTCGTGTCCGAATGATTACAGTGAATTAATACCAACCCGTAAATACGGCAGATAACCGGCTTTGAGAGATATTAATCAGTTGTCCGAGAGAACAGTGTATCTTTGTCGTGGAAATAACAGAAGCACGGACCGAGATCAATTGTTGGTGCTTAGTTAATGAAAATGATCATTTTTTATTTTTATATCAATCGCTACTTTAGTGTGTAATGGTTATATTTAGACATTATTGTCGTGTGTAATAATATCGGTGCTAGTTACACCACTCCTATTGCTAAGGGTTTCCTGCTAAGTCATTTACTGCCGTCACTAACATAGCTAAGCGCAATGTATACGTCACAATCCCTTTTTCCAATCTCGTAGGTATCCAATAATAAAGTGCAATAAACTTTTGAATCCATAGTTATTTATGTCTTATTGTCGTGGGTGTTGATACAGAAATAGATCATAAGCTTACAAACATCCAGTGATAATTTACATTAAGATATTTGACTGACCCGGGATAGAACCCGGAACTTTCTACGTCGAGATCACAGTTACCAAATTAATACTTTAAATCGAGTGAGTAGAGAAGACTCTAGATAGAGATATTAATCAAATGTACGTGAATACCAACAAGATGCGCTATCTGTGAGATTTATTTACACTCCCATCCTTATCGTAAAGAAATCACAATCGTAACAAAGACTCAATATCATAAAAGCAACAAGTAATGAATAACGTTTAAAGATTTTTTGTGTAATTTTGAAACAGGAAATTACCTATGTTAAACAAGAAATAGGTAAGAGACATTAGTAAATAATGGATTTTCAATTTCTAAGGTAATTTATGGTTCTACCCTTGTTCATGGAGATAATCAATCACATTTGCCACCTTATACCTAATAAGAAAAATAAACTCTAATCTAAATTATAATGGTTGGCGAAAAGGGTCGCCGCATAAAAAAAGACATCATGATTATATAAGGTAATAGTAGTCTTTGAAATAAGACGATAGAAAAGGTATTTAAGATCCTACTTGATTGATTTTCGTTTATAGGAAAAGTTTTAGGGGGCTTATTGTTATGCCTATCAATGGGATGTAACTATGATGCTGGCATCCTTCAGCACCGCCACACTGAACGTTGCTGTTATAAGGCAAATACCTATAGTAGCAAAGTAATGAGAGAAACTGCAGGCGAACCACGAAGAGATTATTGGTTGTTGTATGTTCAATTTTTCTGCACATGCCTAAGGTTGACTGGGAGATAATGCTATTTAGCATTAAGTCCACCTTTTGCACCACACTGTTTTTTAACATGGTCAATAAAGAGTAAATAAATAAATAAATAAATGTATGCATTTATGAATGTTTATTAATCGTAGTATGAGTATAGAACATCACGTGTTAACTACTTCAGATTTATAGTCTAGTGTTAGGTACACAGCAATTAACACGTGCCCATATTAATCATAATTATGCGATGACGCACTTGTGACGTACGATATTTACATGTTATACATAATTATCTGTATTAGTTACAGATGCAAATGTATTTAGGTGTAGACTTATAGTCCAGGATTCAAGTCTGGAAATACTCATGATTTTTAAGTTAAAAGTAGATGTGTAAATTACCGTACCTTAAGATAAAGTACCTCACGGGCGTTATGTAATAAGGATAATAGGTAAATAATAAGGATATTATATAACAAGGAAACGAAACTAAAAAACACTTAATTTAATAATAAAGGAAATCGTAAGCAAACCTACATTCTATGGGTTCTCCTAGTGTGTTATGTGTACTAACCGACAATTGATAAGCACGGTGGACTAAGGGCTAAACCCTTATTAGGAAAGAAGACCTGTGCCTAACAATGAATCTATAAGACTTTAGGAGACCTCTGCCCAGCAATGGAACTGTAAGAGTTTGTTGTTTTGTCGGCAAATTATTGTTTTTCGTCGCTCAGTAAAAACGACCACTTGAGGTAAATTTTCGTTACACATACAGTAGGTATAGGCATAACAGTGATAGCCTAGTGGCTAAGAAACTCGGCCTCTCGATCGAGGGGTCTGAGGTTCAAATCCCAGGAACGCACGTCTGATTTTTCAAAGTTATGTGCGTATTAGAAATTGATTATCATTTGCTAAACGGCGAAGGAAAACATCGTGAAGAAACCTGTATACCTGAGAGATTCATAAAAAAATAATCTCAAAAGACTGTGAAGTCTACCAATACGCACTTGGCCGGCGCGGTAGACTATGGCCTAATCCTTCTCAGTATGAGAGGAGTCCCGTGCCCAGCAGTGGGACAGTAATGGGTTGCTGATGATGCAGTAGGTATATTATCCAGTAGGTAAGTACATGCCCGTACTAAAAAGTCCCTGAGAAGTATAAGTACCTACCTACCAGTGTTTCAATAAAGTAATATTGATAATTATCAGTCACATTCTGAAGAGTTTCCTTATAACATACTGTAGGTATCCTAGGAGTTTACAAACAAAAGGTTTATTACGTATAATAAATAGCATATCACATGTTAGGTAAAGGTATTACACGTCGAGACGCTGAAATCCTTTTTTATGTCTCATTACTGAAGGGTCTTCCCCTACAACTGGAGGGCACAGTCTTAATACAAAGTCTCAATACTTCGTGGAGTGAATATAAGACATAATATGTTATTATGTATATGAATTTGCATACACATTTAGTTTAAAAAATAACAGTAGTAGGAGGAAAACGCATACGTATCTTCATGTCATAGAGCTACGAAACGCAAATATACAAATTAATTAATATAATGTCATGTCATCAATGTTAATGAATATTAATAACATTAAAACTCTTCAATAGGTATCAAATAAAAAAGTCAGTTGACAACCAAACAACCAAAAGAGAGACAGATACTGGACTGGTTTTTTTTTATAACATAGAGTTGCAGACGAGTATGCAGTCCACCTGATGGTAAGTGGTTACTGCCGCCCATAGACATATGTAATCAACCCCAGATAGGATTAGATATTCTTACCTGAGGTCGGCCACAGATGCGCCGCTACTCCTGAGGACTAAGCTGGAAAGCCTCGGAAAAGTAAGTCTCCCTTACCACACCCTTCAAAACGGTACACAGCCGCGCTTAACACTGCTTTATCTTTAAATATAGTTAGTATTTGTCTATTTATAATATTTGTAAATATCGTCTTATAGAATCAACGAGGCGGTCTGGAAACTTGATTGCTAAACACGCAATTTGTATGCAAGCGCAAATATTGACTTTGTTAAGATCTTATTAAAGTAATTATAGCTCGGAGTATCGACATCGGATAATGACCAGTCATAAGGTAAGAGTTTCCTAAGACTTCCCTTTCCATAAACGGAATTCAAACCAGTAGTGTTGTGGAGATAAGATCTGTAACTAAATACATTCTATCACGAAATACCAGCTACTGTGTGCCCGCCGGCGGATCTGATCATAAGCCATAAGATTCTTAACTTGGAATCTTTAATGATACGGCTGGCTTATCGTAATTAACAGAGCATCGGATCTACGGAACAGGATTTCGTATCTCCATAGATGTGTATGGATCATTTAAATATTTAGAAAAAACATCTATATTAAAATAGCTACTACTAGGATGTACATACTTCTTTCTGTAATGGTTTTTTGTATGCTTCAACTTTTTCACGACTCTTCTTTCTAATCGACGATTGTAGGTTACTGAATGCGAATGATTAATTAATTCAGTGTCGTTTAATTGCAATTAATAAAAAACGAAAACTACAAGACTGTATATCTATAGATATTATGTACATTTATTCAACCAGGAGCGCTTGTGCAGTACCTTCTTCCTACTACAGCTGTTTTTTCGGCGATTAATTTTGAACGACTTAAGTTTTTTTTTTTTTTTATATTTCATAATTAAATTAACATTATGAGTCGTGCACTTTTGGATTTTCCAAACTTTTCTTATCTTATCTTTTCTTTCGCTCATTATCATTTATAAAGGTTTGTTTATAGCTAAAGACATTGAACGTGTCAAACACGAACCATGACAGACGTAAAATAAATTTCTATGCAATGTTTATTAATATTAAAGGAGTTATTGAGAGGTTACTGAGGGCATTTACGCGGCCATACTAAACATAACAAAAAAATCGTATTTTGTATATACATATACGTTTGGTAAAATAAGCTTAACATTATAAATTTACAATGACGTTTAAAATGTATCAACTCCTAAACCACACATTAAATGTCACATAAACTAAATTTTAATGCCAGCCGAATTCAGATCATAAACGGAAGATTTATTTTAATCACACAAACAAATGCCGCTAAGAGGTCTAACTGAAAGACCCATTGAGATAATTATGTACCTTACCAACCATAAAATCGCGGACACAACAAAATGAAGTCCCAAATATTATTACACACCTATAAAATATGAAGAACAGCCATAAAATAGGCATAGAGCAGGCACAATAAAATATGACTTTTAAAATTGCAGATCATTAACCATTCAGCCTCAAGAGCATTAAGCGGTACTTTTAAAAGCCTTTTTATGGCATCTAGCACGTCCTTTAGAATACCAAGAACCAAAGCAATGCCGAAGTCAGAACCGCTAACGACACGTGTACCTACAGACTAAACTCGAAAAGGGTTCCAGTTTTACAATGTTACCTGGAAAGAAAACAGTTAGTAATTCAAAAATCCTCTTTGTATTCAAATGTTCACGGTTTGTTGCAAATATATTCATGTATGATTATGGTATGACGTACTGAATATTATTTAAAAGCATTATACAAAATCTATAAGTCGGTTTACCGGAGATTCAATTTTGTAAACATTGGAGTTACACGCTTCTGCGATTTATAATAATCGAAACATTTTGTTTTGTAATCTAATAATTCGGTAGTCAATCCTATTCATAGAATGCAGTGTGTCTTTTGTGAATGGCATTATACATTTTAAAGTTAATTGATAATATTGAAAGAGCAGACTGGAGGTCTGAGCAACCAATGATTTTTCGAAGTCAATTGTTTGCAAGAAAAACCACTTGCTTCAAAGGTGAAGATAAACATTGTGTGGAAACCGTAATCGCTTATTTACAATGTTCAAAAACTTATTTAAAATTTACCTAACTGTACTTTCGCATCGTCATAGTGTACGGTGTAAATTGAACATTTAACAGCAGATTTGTGGGAAAAAAAATAAAAATAAACTGTTTGAGGATGAATTTTAATAGATAAGTCAATTGCACGATGTATTTTCTGTATAACAATTGCGGGAAAACCCGGCACAGATTACTCAAAATAACAACCCTTTATCTCCAAATTATATAACGCCAATATTTATATGTTTAACAATCATTCCCAATACCTTCAGACACTCACTGATAACAGGTCATGGTAGGTACCTAAATGGTATTAACAAACTTAATCAATTGTAGTATTAATTGTAGATACTAATACAGACCTTTTTAAATATTCTTGGCATATACTTTTAATACAGTACATGTAAAGTACACATATCACTAAATAAGTTGCCATACTTCGTTTACCTTGAAGGGCTCTACCATTTTTCCTAGCGCTTGATCATTGAGCATATAACATAGGTACAAGGGTAAAGTTATTTTAGGCTGTCATTAGCCGGCACTAATCTTCAAGTGGCCGTCATCCTGCCACTTGTCGGCTCCCCCAGACATCCGACGACACCTCGACGACTGTCTAATATAATCCCTGAAGTAACAAAAAATTGGCGCCACATTGTTATCTTTGCCCCCCGGGAACTAACTGTTTCAAAATTCAAACCATCCACCCTTTGTTTACAATTGCACGCGGTGTACAAAAAAGTAGCACTTGTCGGTTCTGTATTATTCACATTTTCAGATACGAACACGTGTCATTTAAAGGTTCTATTGTTTTTTTACCCTATTGTGCTGTCTTCTTCGAGATGCCGAAGAGATAACGCTAACTAACAATGGGATGGTTAATGAGCGATGTAACTTAGATATGATGTGATGGTTAAGGTCGCTTAATCCTTCCAACTGTTATTGTATTGCTAATCATTGCAAAAGAATATACTGAGTAATATTAAGGAAATACTAAACGGCTCATTTTATTTAATATTCGATTTATAATTATCGTATATCTAAACTGGTAATCGTATATCTAAACCGGAAAATCTAACTTAGAGTAGTTAGACAGATTAGGCAATATTCAATAAGGTGATTATAGAGTAGGTACTTTTTTATATGACATAAATTTTATGTAGCTACCGACTGTACATTTAAGTATATTAGAACATAAATTGTAATTTAATATGATCAAAGATATCCAAACCAAAACACAGCAGACTTTACTCTTCATATAAAACTACTTATTTCTGCCTAATAACTGCAATGTTAAGCGCTGCCGTGATTTAGTTTAAAGGCTTAGGGAGACATGTTTTTAAGGTAGTTCAAAATTAGTCGTCAGGATCGCATGGCAAAAGTGGCCGCCCTAAAGAAGGAATCTAATCTTACCTAGAGTTGATGTGCTTGAGTGGTAGTACCTACTTAACATCAGGTTGCATACTCGTCTGTTTCTTTTATATTGTAAATAGAGCTACAATAGTCCAGAAATAGCAGTGAATACTTAACATCAAATCAGAACGCCGTTTCGCTACTTCAGTTACCCATAAAAAGTAGTCACGTGCAAAAGTATTAAACGAAAATGTGCGACACAGATTAGGCCGGCATTTCTTGAAAGTGGATAAAAAATGTGAGGCACATGTAAATCATTAGTCAGGAGTAGTCAGAACGGCATGTCGGGCACAAATATTTGGCGAGGCTCGCAAAACGGCGCCACCGACTCAAATGCCTTTACGATGCCGCTTAACGCTACGGTTTAAATTACGGCAACGCTTTTAACAGCTAGAATAACAAGAATCGCCAAATGAACACAAATGACCGTGGGATTGGGCGGTAAGTAAACATTTTCGGTTGTGGTAGCAAACGGCTGCAATCCGCTTTATGTTAAGCGCTGTAACTGGACACTTGTCGCCAAATGTACCTAAGTAACACAGATAGGACAGCGTTCACTACATTTGCCAGTCCTATGCAGTAAGGTATGATACCTTATGGATGTGCTTAAAGCACTTACTAAACTAAAACTCAGAAGAAGTACACTATTATAAGACAAAAGATTTTGGTTGTAGAATCCTTTGTGGTTCGACTCCGGCGGCACCACCGCGACACCTATTTCTACCTAATAACAGCAGTGTTAAGCGCTGCTGTGTTTCGGTTTGAAGGGTGTGGTAAGGGAGACAGACATTTCCGAGGCGTTCCAGCTTAGTCCTCAGGGGTAGCGGCGCATCTGTGGCCGACCTCAGGTAGGAATACCTAATCCTATCTGGGGTTGATTACAGATGTCCATGGGCGGCATTAGCCACTTACCATCAGGTGGACTGCATGCTCGTATGCTACTCTTATATTATAAAAAAAATGTTCTCCTGTGTAGAGCTGCCCTATCTTACCTTTTCCTTATCCTAACAGTGATTATTTGGGTTTACATATAACTGCTGCTAAGGAATTAAATACTCCTCAAATTATTAATATCTTAAACATTTTTCATAATAATATATAAAATTCTCGTGTCATGTTAGTTACCGTACTCCTCCGAAGCGGCTATACCGATTTTCACCAACTTTTATTAACATATTCAGTCAGGTCTGAGAATCGACGACTAAGTAATAAGGATTGTTCACTCTTAACATTTTTTTATTTATATGGCAACACAACGTTTGCCGGGTCAGCTAGTAATAATATAACATTAAAAGATACATAACAACATAATGCAATAACATTAGTCATATAACTCGATGTCTTAATGAGGGCATACTCCTCAAACTACAACCACCTGTTTCAAAGGTATTTCAAATCAGAATCGCCAAACCGTGGGATTGAGTGGCAAACCTCAACGGGTTAGAAAACGGCAGCTGTATTCGCATAACTCGTTAGATAAACACGAAACTCATGGGAAAAACTTTTATCGACGTGGTTAAGTACCCACGCAAATGCGTAGGAACCTGATGAGCTAATGTCTGCGCTAATGATATATTGATATACTGATAAGCGATATGCGGTTAGATATTGACGATAAACGGATTGTTATCGCGCAGTTGTGATGATTTCAAATGATAACAAAACCATAGATACTACTGTTATATCAAGCGATGCTATTTTTTCTATCCATAAATTAAAAACTAGTAGCCTATGCCAACTTTGAACGATTAAGTTATTTCTCGCGGCTGCCCATGGGCTTCTATACATACATGTATATCAAATGTAAATGTATATCTTAAAATCTAAACTGTAGGTATTGTTATAGTCCGCGTAAAACTGCTAGTCCGCTCTGAATATAGAAATAAATCGCGTCGCCATAGCAAATTGTATGACTACACCTGCTCATAACAACTTCATAGCGGACTAGCAGTTTGACACGGACTATAGTACAAGTAGAAAAACAAGGTTTGGCGATGGCATAATTTTCAAATCCCTTTTCAATTGTTTGTCCGTGTTAAGTCACAATTTGAAAGTTGACTTAATTCGTAAGTAATGACTATAACGAAATCGACTTAGGGATTTCGTTATAGTCATTAATAAAAATACATTAATGAAAACGAAAAACATTGATAACAAATCGTATTAACGAAATTATCGGTAAACTTAGGTACCTACAGGTGCTTACTTAGTATTTACTAGTTTTCACACACGGCTATATCCGTGTTCATCTTCTGACTGGGTTTTTAAAATTTACCCATTTACTTTAGATATTTTTTGTATAAATTAAAATAAAATTACAAAAATCTCATTACATATAAAATACTCTGTCATTGAGTAATATCCTTGAGTAACAAGATATTCTCTAAAATTCGTCTAAAAAACAGAAAACTATTTTTAAAATTATTAGGAAATAGTATTACGATAAGAGAGAGTTGTGCATATCAGAACAATGATATTTAAAAAGCGGGTACTATAAAATACAAAGAGACGCTTGCATTTTATTTATTTTATTCATATCGATGATATCAGTAACCGATTGCACAACATCGGGATCGCACCACATGACGCACTTTGCAGCAAACACTAAAACACTTTCCCAATCTTATCTCAAGTACCGCATTTTTATATCTGTAATTCCGTAAACGATTATGAATGGTATCTATCGTAATTACACAGGTAATAGATAATGTTATGCTTAAAGTAATTCACCTACAAATCAATACGTAAATATAAAGGTGAACACCCTGACATCTTTGTCATAATTACATTACATAATAATAAAATTTAAAACAGCTTATGTATTGCTGGATACAAAAAAATCTTTAAAATAAAAATGAATGTAATGGAGTTTATCTTGAGATTCTCCAATAATTTCTTTTCCATTGAAAAATACTTTGCAAAATGTATATAGGTAATCTTATATATAAAATTCTCGTGTCACAATGTTAGTAACCGTACTCCTCCGAAACGGCTTTACCGATTTTCACCAAATTTTATATGCATATTCAGTAGGTCTGAGAATCGGCTACTTTCTATTTTTCATACCCCTAAGTGAAGTGTTAAGGGTTGTTCACCCTTAACATTTTTTTTATTTATATGGTAACACAACGTTTGCTGGGTCAGCTAGTATGTACTAATAAATATTGACCTTACATGGCCCTGACTAAGGTAAATAAGCAAAACGGAGAATGTACGCAACTACGCACATATAAATAAAGGTGACTCATCAAACTTTCGTGACGACACATATCTCGTGACGTACAAACGCAATGCAACCGCAAAATCCATTTTTAATCACTTATTGTATTAGTCACAGACTCACGGGTATTCGGACACAAATGACATGATGACGTCAGTCGCGTCAATCCGGATCAATGGATTCAAACCGCGTCATAGGCACATCGCGCGATGTACCCATGACGTTTCGTGAAATCAGTTCATTATAAAAGTTCTAGAAATTAGCAATACTAACATTTTCCTGACTCTACTCGCACCCTAAAAAGTATGGCAACTCTAGAAATTGTTATGAAGTACTAACATTTTACAAAGACACAAAGGTGTTCACACAATCCATTATATTATGGTGAACCTGCAGTTTTTAAAGCCGTTTGACTAAAGTTATAACAAACTTGACTGTAAGCGTAAGACGTAGAGTTAACGCGTAACGTGTGCTTAATTGCATATTTAATTTTAGTCTTAGTCACTAGATTTTGGACACGAGCGACATGCAATCGTGACGTCAGTACCGGATGACTTAATCCGGATCGGTACAACTGCAGAAGCATATATCAATTGAATCTATGTAATTCACAAATTCGGTATTAGTCACAAGCCTCGGGGATTCGGACATATGTGACATATCCATGACGTCAGTCGCGTCAATTCGGATCAATGGATTCAAACCGCGTCATGGGCACATCGCGAGATCAACCCATGACGTTACGTGAAAGCGGTTCATTACAAACGTTCCACAATGATGGTTTCTACTAAAACTTCTCAAAAGTAATTGTAAAACTGTTGCAAGAGCACACAATTAACGAATGTTCAAAACAATGAGGACACGAAATGAAACAAACTTATAAGTCACAAATACCAGTAGTACCGCAGTCGATCTACAGTGAATTCTAAGGTCTCAAAAGTAGTCATGTTTGGATGTATTTCACGAAGGAAAGTAATACCTTTAACGACCACTAAGGAAGAATACACCTTTAGACTAAATGAGAATATCAATATTCACCCTCTCAACCCGGATAAATGGAGAAGGATCATAGTGGAAGACAATGGTATAGAACCCTAGAAGTATATGCAGTTATTGTGGTTACACATAACATCGTCGATATTATGAATCCTTTGAGCCTTTTACTACGATTGATTTCTCGAACGACTAACCTAACGTCAATTTGTAAACAAGGAGGACCCCGGGAAATCATGCGTCATCAATGTGTTGGCGATTCACATCGGATCACTTGCGGAACATAATGACGTTAGATATGAACCAGTTGGTTTATTAAATTATTATTCTTGTTATACATCGATCTGTTTTAATAATAATAATAAAATCATTTATTGCCATACACATGAATAAAACAATAGATTACGATACATAACATTTTTTTTTAACATACATGCGATGGGGCAATAGGAAGAGGCTCAGCTTTAGCTAACGCGGGATAGAAATCCCGCGCAGCGCTGTTTTTCAGCCACTCCCTACTCCCATAGATATTATTAGGGAGTTAAAAGTAAGCGGTCCCCATTTACCGACAGATAAATTTTCATACAGTCATCCACAAAAAAAACAGACAAAAAAATATAAAAATAATAACAATTAATTTATGGACTAAGAATATTGCGTTAGTGTATGTGTCTGTGTGTGTGTGCGTGTGAGTAGTTTTACACATCATCATATGCTAACTTGTACTGTCATACTCACCAGTCAGGGCAGTAATGTGTCAATAGAAAAATTTGCATTGGAATATGCAAATTGGAACAAAAAAGTAGCATAAAAATGTTAAATTATTTTAAAATCCCTAACATGTGCAGCAATTTTCTTACATATAACATCGTCAATATCTGATGAATCCTTTATAAGTGAATGAACTCACTGTGACGGATTTCTCGAATGGCGCCAAACATCAGTATGTAAGTGAAGATTCATGACGTCGGGAGATCTTGCGTCATCGCCCATACATTATGCATTGACGGATCACATGCAAACCTTAATGACGTTGGACGTAAACTAGTTGTTGTTTCAACTATTTTCTGGAGCTGTTATCCTCATCAATGAATAGGTGTAACTCATTACTGCAATCACTTCAAGTTAGGACAAAATAGAAGTAAATTCCTAGCACGTAGAGTAATTTGCTTACACATAACATCGTCAATATTTGTTATGTGTAAGCACAATATCTGAAGAATCCTTTATAGGTTAATCTCAGAACAATAACCAGTATTGTTCTGAGAGGTTAGTGAACCTTTCGTTGTCATGCATTTCACCAATGACGTCTAACGTCACTTTGTTGAGGACTCATGACGTCGGGAGGTCTTGCGTCATTCCAATGTATTGGCGAATCACGCCTCCGTATCACATGAGGAACGTAATGACGTTAAACATAAACCGGTTTGTTCTTATTTATCATACCGTCGTGTACGAATCTAACAAATTATAACCGTTTAGTTATTATCTTGTATTTTTCAATTATGTTAAAATGTATGCTAACACAATTATATTGTGTAAACACAATTGTATGTTAAATATTTTTAAACAACATTTGAGAAATTACATGATATTAAAGGTTAAACCCACTTATTTGAATGGTCAATTTTAACCTTTACAACGTCAGGTAGCTAGGGTTGATGACGAATAATCCTGAGTCACCGCAAACTCCTATTTCTAGAAATAGTTAAGGAAGTAGCAAGCCACCGAAACATATGCATATAACTAGTAGGTACATAATAAATATTTTTTAAAATATAGGTAGATGTAGCATGATGTCTTAAACAAAATTTATTAGGGTAACTTACATTGACAATGACAATTGTCTTGCTACTATAACCACTTATGGTGTGGAAAGGAATACATACTTTTCCAAGGCATTCCAGCTTAGTCCTAGGGCACTGTGGCTGATTTCAAGTAGGAATCTCTACTTATCTGGGGTTGATCACAGACAGATGACTTTGGGCGGCAGTACTTTCCACCAGATGGACTGCATGCTCGTCTGCTACTCTTATATTAAAAAAATAAACTTGTCACCAAATCCAGGCTAAAATCCTACCAGTAATGTGTTATGCTATCAAGAAGCACGATCTCATGTCAAAAGCACAACCGCGCCTCAGTTTTCACACCGCCATAAAGAGATCCGGTAGCGCAATAACGTTACCGAGATGATTGTCAGACATCTGAGAATCTGATTACATGTTTACGACTGTTGTGATAGCCAAGTGGAATGGATCTCGACCTCTCTCTTTCAGAGTTTGTATTGTTTTCCCAGAGACCTCTGCGTTTTAAGTGTTTTATGTGCATTAGAAGTAAGTTACAGGTACATACACTATTTTGCTTTTTTTGAATATTATGCGTGTATTACTAATTAACTGTCACTAGCTTGAAATGAAATATTTGGCACTAGCCTCAAATACCCATCAATTATTTTTAAACATACTAAGGAAAACATAATAAGGAAACGTACCTTCCAGAGTTCCCGACAGGAAAAAGTTCTTAAGGATGTGTGAAGTCTATCAATTTGCATTTGATCGACGTGGCTATGACCTAAATTACTGTAACTTAATTCAAAGACGGACGGACAGCTATAGGAAACGAATCACGATGATTGCTTAGATCACTCACATACATTATATACATTTTGTCGGTACATGATTATAATCTGTACCAGAAATTTCTAAGTAATCTAAAATTTTGATTTCAACCAAATTGGGTTTCTCGCAAAAATTCCATAACTTGCAACGTTTGGTATTTCCGTAGTTAAAATGATACGTAGATAGTGTATGCGTCGTTGTGGTTAGCTGTGAGTAGGTTTACCAAACTTCACGTATAGATTCAAGGGACATTATCAAACAATATGTAAGATGGCGACGGGAAAAGTAATGCCCATACACGAAAGCCAAAAATTACCAAAACGGTAGAACAATAAAGATGTAATCTTATATTTTGTATATATTTTGATTAAACCTTATATCTATTATTTAACTTCATTAAGACGGTCGACAACTTTTTTGATATCTGTGTCCTATAGATCGAATAATAAAAAAATGTTTTATATCGACAAAGAAAGACTTTCCCAAAATATAAGCAGGAAGTACAAACATAGGAAATTTCGTAAATATATCAATTTCTTCCGCTTTATAGCTATTTATTTTTTCCATAGAACACATTCTCCAAAGCCTTGAAAACGGGACGATCCTGCTTCTTGTGGTACCGCTGGTAACCCTAGTTGTGATGTAGGTATGGCGCATAGTTGGTGCGGCCGCGCACGCGCTGAGGTCGCGCGTGACTCATGCGCGTTAAGTGACAACACTCGGAAACTGTATGGGATATACTTATGTAATCTTGGTGTTTGTATATTGTTTCTATTCGAAGATTGTCTATCTATATGACTGGTTTTATTACGTCAGCACTACAATGAAAATGCGGTGCTAAAAGGTTTGTTTTATGAAAATAGCAAATCATGGTATTGATAAAGCTGTATCCACGACCTATTGCATGCTATTGATGCAGTTTATACTGCTGCTTAAGTGCTGATGATAAGTGGTCATTGCGGCTTATAGACTTTAAACATAATAAGCAGTTTAATAAGAAAAGCAAACGCAAATGCGGGGCGACTTAACTTATCTTAGAGGTAGCACCGCAATTTTAGGCAAACTGATTCCTATCAGTTTGCCTAAATTTCCTATCCAATCCTATTTTAAGTGTATTTTAAGCACAAACCATTAATATTTAACACTTTTATTAAAAACCAAAAAAATACTGACACCAAAATTATGTTGACATGTCCTGCACAGTTCCGTTGTGTGGCGCCTAATCTCACGCGGGAGTGTCGCGTGGCAGCCTTGTGTCGACAATCACGTACACTCAGATCTGCTGACATTCGGTGTATTTACTCGTTTGTTTTACACTATCTGGCTACGTGACTTGTGTGACACGGCCGTTTGGAGAAAAACCGCGTATTTGCGGTATTATTGTGGTTCTCGTAGATTTGAGGAATTTTGCATCGAATTATCCTTATGTTTGTGAGATATATATGGAAATAGTTGTGCCTACGTGAGTAAACACAAGTAGGCCTTGAATGAGGCAAATTAAGTTAAAATATAGTTTAATGAATAGTTAGTTACCTACTGTAAATTACTCGACTCTACCTTTGGCAAGTTGGAATTTTAAAATGTAATTGTACTTATGTATACATTTTCAGGACGACATTGTGTATCTGATAGTAGAATATTCTATCCTGTTATCTTATATCAATATTTCGTTCGCAGATATTGAGGTTAAAAATATTGGTGGTAAATTGAAAAATGAAACCCAAGATGAATGTAATGTTATGTACATTACATTCATCTTGGGTTTCGAGTAAGCTTCTGTTTAATGTCACTATTAATACACCACTTCTACTTTAAAATAATCCCTTTAATTCAAAAACATTACATCTATCAACATTGTAATGTGTAAATATATCAAATTGAAACACGCGTTACTTATACATCGGAAATGATAACACATTACGTTATAAGTGCCCTAGAAACGAGTGCGTTGAGTAAACAAAGACACGTGTCGTCACTCATCACTCCCATTGACGACAACAATGTATGATAGGCACACAAACAAACCTATAAAAATAAATAACTCATAATACTTAAACATGTACGTATTATAATTACCACGGTAATGTGACAAAGTAATAAACTGAGTACGTTCAATGGTGCTTTGAATGGCACCTACCTGTTACCTTATTTACCTGTTCTACGGACTATTTGAAACAGTTAACGATTAAATATTTTTTTAATGATTTAACGTTATGTTATTACTAAATCCTAAATAAAGCATGGTTTGATAGAACATATACCAAACATTTGGTTGTGGCATCAAGAGTTTGAAAAGAGAGAGACATGGTAGATGCTACAACTACAAGAGTCGCAAAGTATTTGTAGCCGACCTCAGGTTAAAATACTTTTTAGAGTTTCCTACAGATAACAATATATCAAAAGATATATCATGAAAATGTACGTAAATACGCAAAAAAATAAACCAGAAGCGTATTTGTCATGCAGGTGAAGCGCCGACCGCAATTTCGCGAGTTCACAATTTACGAATAACGATACAAAGGGTAATTCTCTTTTAAAACGCCTATAACTTATAAGGAACGATAATGATCGATTCTCTATCTTTAATCGCATAAGAGCTCGCAACAAAGTAAGTGACAAGCGACAAACAAGCCCATAAAACAGACGCGAACGCGATACGCCGAAGAAAAAATTAATAGGCGCCACACACGACGCCTCATCTCAACGTAACTGTTTGTTGATACCATCTTCGTTCCGTTGTTGACCAGCTTCCCACGGTTGACGAAGCGTAGACGACAGTTTATTAGATTTTTTATAAAATAGAAGTAACTCACACCAATGTTCTGGCGACGCTCTGAAGAAGGCTTTACGACGACTCCAGATTCGATCTTAACAGTCAATTATTATGAGTTAAGATTTCTGATTGAGATATTTTTATACTTGACATTGTGTGTGTCAATGACAGCCATGACACAAGATGAGTGTAAACTTATTCTATGTTAAGTTCCTACCGCTCATATACATCCATCTATTGATGATAGGCCTTAGAGATCTTAAAGATTTAAAACCTAACTGACGTCAATCGATCACATTAATACATTGGAAAAGTGCGGATTGGATCATTTAAACTTGATTGGATTGGATTGGATGGAACAGCGGTTTTAAAAAGAAGCCTATTCAAAGAAATTAAACTGCTACAAAGTGGAATGTCTTTAAGCCTGTACGATCAGAATGGAATGCTTGGAATATTTTCGAAATTCAATTTGAACAGGAAAATTAGAACAAAAATAATTCCGTATGTAATCATTATGTAAACAGCATCCATTAAATTGAATAGGTATAGTATTCAGTAACATAGTTTGTATTTTACGCATCACGATAATAGTAGTAGGTATGTATAATACTATGTACACTAGGAAAATCATAGTCATTCAAGAGCGTTGTTATTGTGTGAAACGTTTGAACAAATAATACTAAACAAAGGGATGTATAATTCTATATTTATTCGTAATGATACGTAGTACGATGTTGATGTTGAACCGGAACAACAAAGTCAGTTATTTTCCTTATCTGATTAGCATTATTACTAACTAGCATTTTGCAAGCGGCGCTACCTACATTTATTTGTATTTAAATCTTCTCTTCGAAAGCGGTTACAAGGTTGATCAGAAGCATGGCATATGTTTCTATGACCACAATGATCTAAGGTCTAATACAAAGACAATCTAAATATCCATAAGCCAAGAGTTTCCTTTTAGGTGCAGTGTAGAAGGTGGTAGAACTATTTGTGGTTCGTCCACTACCACGGCCATACTTCTTTCTGCCTAATAAGAGCATTATTCATCGCTGATGTGTGTTTGAAGGGTGTAGTTAGGGAGATATACCTAGCTACTTATCCGTAGCGTTCCATGGGTAGCAGTTGTCACTTACTATCAGGTAGACTGTATTCTTCTTTCCTTTTTATTAAAGTTCTACTCAAATGTGTATTTTAAACAATTCAATTCCATTTTTTTATAGATTTAATTTATAAAGGAATTCAAATGGTAATGATCCTTGTCACAAAAAATAAAAGTAGGTATTAACATTCCTACCCGGTAAATTTCTAAATTCATCATTTAGGTACATGTCTTCTCGGGAAATGCACCCAGAACTTTCTGCTTAGATATGCATGGCGGCACCCACAAACACTTACTGATTTATACAATACCTACATAATAACAAGACAGTGGAACATAAATAATAGCGAGCAATATCTCACGCGTTGAATTCATTAGAACAAACAACCATTCTAATTATAAATAGGAAAATTCCTATTATTACGCTCTATTACAGTACTGAACATGACTAGTCATTAACCCGAATACATTATTGATAGCGATCGCAAATCGAATTTAAATGTATCGGAAGATTAAGCTAATGATGGCCAGGAAAATTTAGCGAAACTTTTATGCCTTAATTACAAATTTTCCCAGCGGTAAGTGGGAATCTTTTTTATGATTACGTGATTTGTGGTGGGTTCGAAGTTCGAATGTTGATTTGTTTAGTTGTGGTTTCAATGTTGTTTGATATTTGTTTCAGCTCAGTCCATAAAATATGTATTATTGAATTCAAAATTCAGACTCACAGTAAAGGCTGTATTAAAAAAATAATAACGTCTTATTCTAGGTAATAATAATACAGGTATATTTTTTTTTCAAATTCAAATTCAAATTCTAAATTCTAAATTCTAAAATGAAAAATTAAATATTTAAAATAATTGTAATTAAAATGTCGATTGGTACACTCATAGCTCCAAAGCAATCTCTGCGTAATGGAAGTCAATACATACAAACATCCAGAACATGAAAATAAATCTAAATTCGACAATAAAAAATCTACCAAACCGGGAATCAACCCGCAACATCGCCGTCGAAGCAATACCGGCGCTTAAATCGTCACTCACTATCATCATTAAAACTAAAATTAGGCCTAAAATTCAATTCTGATCATTCGCGAAATTTCCGCCAACTCAACCGATTGTTCCACATAAAGACAAAGGTCGTAGCTAGGTGACCTCAAATCAATTAATATTTACATCAACGCGTGCCACCGATCACCGATAGGTGACGTAACGCGGCTAAATTATATTTCCATTCTGATAACTCGGGCCAACGGAATATTTAGAGGTTTCCGTGGTAAAATATTTATATTACTTTTTATACAAAATGCAAGGCATTTTTATAGAAATATTATGAGTAAATAATAAGTAACGGGTAGGAACTAATTACAGTGGATTGTCTTGAGATTGCCAATAATTTTGGATTGTTTTATTTATTTATATTGTAATGTACTATCTTTATATTACGGTACCTACTTAGGCATATTACACTGTGTTTCAAATTATTTTTTAAAGTGAAAAAAATAAGTCATAGGAAAAATACGTCACGCGTCAATTGATGTTTGCTCGAACTAACGCAAACCTATGCTCGCTATGATAATACCATCATAACACATTGACGCGTCATGATTGTGATATCCTCATCGCAACGTGACTCATCTGTATACTTTCACGGAACATGATAATTGTACCTGCTCCGCTTGATGTCCGGCTTCACGTGATACAGAGGGATTACCATGGGTTTGTCCAGCTAATGCACGTGTTTTGTTATAGACATAGTGAGTCTAATAAACACATAGTCCATATCATCTAAATATATATAACTCAAAGGTGACTGACATAGTGATCTATCAACGCACAGCCCAAACCACTGGACGGATCGGGCTGCAATTTGGCAGGCAGATAGATGTTATGACGTAGGCATCCGCTAAAAAAGGATTTTGATCAATTCTACCCCCAAGGGGATAAATAGGGTATAGAATAAATATAATTACTTCGTAACGTGAGCGAAGCCGCGGGCAAAAGCTCGTGGGATCATATAAAGATAAGTGGCAAATATACATATTCACAGGATACATCCGTCCAACTTCAAACAAGATAGGAACCTAATGCCCAAATATAACAGAATCACAAACTACGTTGTAATGCCTCAATTAAGTTCGAAGGTTGTGATAGACCGTACTTGTTGCCTTAACCCTTCTCATTCTGAGAAGAAACCGTGTCTATCAATGGGAATATAATGGCGATTGAGTCAGGTTCTTTAAATCTTGCTCTCCACTGATTATTCAATATCATGAAAATTTCAAAAATAATATTTTTTCTCCCTACTACACACTAGATTCGTAGGCCGTAAGACTCTTAACTAGAAATAGATTGTCATTCGATAAATTACCCAAATATACATATAACATATTATCATATTCCAATGTCAAAACTTGTCTTAATCGTAAATCAAATTTTAAAATTGTTGAAATTCCATAATTATGACGAATACTTATAAACACCTCATTAAACGGTTAATTACCGACGTCAAGTTATTTTCCTATCGTATTATTGATTACTTTATTACTTCTTATAGCTATTTGCCTACAAGTTAGTAAGATCGGGTCTCGGAATGCTGTGAGGTTTTAACCACAACCTTCATTGTTGAGGTTGATTGAAGAATAGTAATTAATGTGTCTAGGATAGCCTTACCGTGCGGAGTATAAACATGTGGAATTAATCTCGGTATAGTTGTATGCAAGTTACAAAAGGCTCTATGTTAATGTTACGTTTTGTATAATTAATTATTGTTCTTATTTTCAACAGGTCTTTTATTAGAAATTTGATATTTTATTACAAGTATTTATGAGTGGAAATTTATCTCAAGTACCTATTCTACATCCCAATCTAACTTTACCAAGTTACTTTACAACTTTACAAGGTACATATTCTAATATGTAGGTCTCGGATCGATACCGACCCTCTATCCCGATTTCGTATATGTTTCCACCTCTTGACTTATATTTTTTTGTTTTCTTCAAAGTGTCTTAGATATTTACCGAAGACCCTATGGAAATCTTAGAAGTCCTTAAAATCCCCGATTTAAATATTTTATGGTGAAAAATCAATCTAATTTGCTACAAATAGGTACCTACCTACCCACCTACCTACGTATTTCAGCTTTAAAAAAAACATTATTTATTGAAAAGCTTATATGCCGTGTTATGAATAACTTTACATAAATACGAAAGTCGAAAACGGCTTAACAAACGCCTTTTATCACCCGGGAGGATATTATTATTTAATAACAGGATCGAGTTCTTTATTATACACGTGTTAATGACTATCATTGCAAATTGCGTACCGGCTAATGATAATGATGGCTAGTTTATCATTATTTTGCTTATCGCTGAATACAATTGAGTATTCAATTGCGGTTTTTGGAATGACGATTTATTATTAATTAATATTACGAAAAGTTTAGAGCCTAATTTATTGGAATTAATGACACATGCACGTCGAATATGTTAGTACACAATTGAATATTTTTGTAGAATAATTTGTTTATTATCTATATATTATTCGTGTTAACTGAATTCATCATAATAACTATTCATTGTATATAAGTTTAAAGACATTTGATACTAAAGCTTATAAAGTGAAACTCGTCCAAGTCGTCATTTCTATTAGTCAACTTATGTCATAAAAAAAATTACAACAATAGAATCACTCGGGCTAATAGCCATTTTACACTTTTTTTGTCCGCCCCTACACCGTGTTGCGTTGGTCAAACTTATGACGTTTCATCCCATAAAACCTCTAATAATAGCTTGACTGACCAATATTTAATCCTAACACTTTCCACGGGGAATACCTTATAAACATAAAAACGAAAATTAACTTATCAATAACGTCATAATTTATCCGAGATAACAAGTTTCGTAACGGTAATAACTTAATAAGCATGTCCCGAACCCCACGTACTTTACCTAATAACTTGTGTATCGTGTTGTCATCGATAAATAAAGGTGTTTGCGGAGATTTCGGTGAAAGTAGGTGTAATGTTAAGGTGATACGTAGGAGGAGCCGGTGGTCCGTGGACATTTCTCATCAGAGCGTGGGCGGCCGCCCACCACTTGAGTAATGCCGGGCCGCTACCGGCGCCGCACTCACACAAACAACACCCATTTATTATGCACACTAACAGGACACTGTTAAAATGCATCCTCAATACCATATCTATTATTTACTTAAGGTAAAAAAAGTCCTTAAAGTTTCACCTAATTTAAATGTAAGGTCTAATGTAAGTAACCTAAACAAATAATATCAATTAATATACCTACTAGGAACTGAAACGGAAAATCAAAGGTCAAAGTCTCGACCCGTCTTAATTGGAACTCGTATAGCCAGTAAGGCTAAGCTATTAACTAGAAACCCATTTCTAACAGTCAATGCATACACCTACAATACCGTTACAAATTGCATTCTTAATTCAAAAGACAACGCCTCGAGTAACATTACCACGAACCTTCGCATACAGCGAACTGATCCGCTGGCTGTAATTCTATCTGTCAATAATTATTACGCGCGTAATCCGTGATTGATGAACGTCAACAGTAGCCGCACGTAATTGACGCGGCCATTGTGAGGCGCCGCTACTTGATCGATCGCCTCTCCCATGGTTGCGACATTCTCTACATAAATCGCCACTCTTAATTAGATGTAGGTTTAATTAGAAATGATACTTGCGCAACAGAAGCGTATGCCGATGCGGCAACGATTCATTAATTGTTAAAGCGTGACTACTAACAATTGAGACAACTGTCGGATTGTACTTTGATCTGTCTCTACTATAGTTTTTATTTTCTCAATAGTCTTACCTACAAAAACTGTAAAATCAACATTTTTATTAATTTCTGTGAATAGGACCAACTCTACATTCATACTACTATACTGCAAGTCGACATGAGAAACGCTACCAGTAGTCCTATAGGTTTACATGACGCAAGTTTACAAGTTTAACAAACGTCTAACGGCAATGTAAGCACTAGTTTTCGGTAAGTAGCTGTGAGTCCATCCGCGATCCGCGCCACCAACAATTACCGGGGCCAGGCGCGAGGCGCGAGGCGTCGCGGCGTGCGCCCGCGCCGGCGATTGTTTACGGCGCGCACGCGCGGCGCGGCGCGTGTCCCCCCGCGCCCCGGCGGCAGCTGCTCCGCACAGGTGGCGCGTGTGGGAACTCGACGGCTCCGTGCGTTCCCACGATCGCGCGCCCTCCGCTCGGTATATAAACCCCCGCCCGGCCACTCAGCCGCATTCCGCGTTCAACGCTCAGCGCTAACGCACGCTTCCAACTTTCACACAAACACACAAATGTCCAACATGTCTTACGAGATCGCGTATTCGCTCGCAGACGACGGCCCGCAGCCCGTTTCGCGAACTTATCAGTACCGCAAAGTGATGAAACCGATGCTCGAGCGCAAGAGGCGCGCTCGCATCAACCGCTGCCTCGACGAACTCAAGGAGTTGATGGTCAACGCTCTCCAGTCGGAGGGCGAGAACGTCGCCAAATTGGAGAAGGCCGATATCCTGGAATTGACCGTCCGTCATCTTCACAAGCTTCGGCGCCAGCGCAGGCTGTCGCTGAACCCCACAGTGGACGCCGACCGCTTCAGAGCTGGATTCACTCATGCCGCCAACGAAGTCTCCCGTTGCTTGGCTTCCATCCCCGGTGTGGACGTGAGGCTGGGAACACAGCTGATGACCCACCTCGGACACAGACTCAATGACATGCAGCGCGCTGCCGCCGGTGCCGACACGCCACCAGCGAGCCCTCCGAGCCCTGCTCTCTCCACGGTGTCTTCCTCCTCTGGATACGTGACTCCCTCGCCGCCGGCGTCGCCCGTCCCAGTGCATACAGCCGTGCCCCTGGACTGCACCACAAACTCGAGCTTCACCAAGAGCCCGGCAGTGTGGCGGCCCTGGTAAACGGCGGTGCCAGGTCGAGCGGACCCGGCTCCACGGTCACATCTGTTCCAGCACCGCTCGGAGCCGCACGCTCCTCCAAGTGTCCGCCCCGATCGTCAAGTTTAGTGTTATATGTGTAAACAAAAAATAACTTTAGATCTCACAGTTAACTAGTGTAGGTTTAAAATCGTAGTTCGTAAGGTCAACTTGAAAGCTTTAATCAAAGTAGATCATAAGTATATTTGTGATATTAAAGAGTAAATATTATTGTAAAAAAAGAGTTGTATCGAGCCATGCCGACTAAGAGTGGGTTCGGATTGTTATTTTATTATCGTTGAAAAGATTTCACAGAATTGTGAACGATTACAAGAAAGTAAGTTAATAAAAAAATATTTCTTATCTATTTCTGAATTTTATTCCCAATTACCCAACCTTTACACTATTTAATGACAATTTTACATACACACATATCAAAAAATATTAAAGTTAAAACAAAGTTGCATAAATCTAAAAACTTGATTGCCAACATACATAGAGACGCAGAGTATCTTAACAGAAATCAGTTAATCAATGTTATCCCTATCAAAGCAACGGGTTACTAGCAAGGTAGCGCATATACCTACAAACAATACATACATTGTAATGGCGCGATAAATATTGAAAGGGGTTAAGAGCACAACCTCTGACACTGCGCGTGCCCGGTAACTTTCCTGTTTACGATGCGCGAATAAACGCACGGAATCAATGATAAATCTATGAAATATTTTATAATTCTATATAAGTTTTAGAGCACTGGTTAATGAATGCAAGAATTTCGGAAACACTTGTATGAGTCACACGTATGGTAAATAAGACTGAAAAGTAATATTATTAATGTTAAAGTGTAAGAATATTTACAAGAATATTGGCACACGAATTGTTTTAATGTCACGTAAATTGTTTTAAAAGTAACAATGATTATATTACCGACAAAAGTATTTTTTAGATTATTATTAATATAGAAATAATAACAATGTCGCCTGATAACGAAAACAATGGAAAATATGGTAGTGTAGGTAGGTACAAGTGATACATTTTAAATAATATTCCCTGCTCATTTACATATGGCCCCGACGGCACGGGAATTCCTAATTAGGGGTTAGAAAGCGGTAATTAATTATTATTTTTAATGTTATATCTAGAGTTATTTAAACATGATTGGTACATCAAGAATTCCGACATTTATGATCCCCATAGACTTTAAAAGCCTGTACCAAATTACCTTATTGTTTTTTAAATATTCAGTTAATTAGGTATATGTAGTTTGTAACGCAGGTAGCAATTTAAATGTTCGGTCAGTAAGGTGTCATTAAGTCTGAAAGCCTAAAGGTGTTTTTAAACAGTTGGTTTATTAGGAGTTACTTCCTAAGGAATATTTAGAGGCACGATGACAGTGCATGTCATGTTTACGCTCACATGATAAAATGAGTGTCCACTAGACTACATGAGGGATGCGCATGTTAAAGTAATCGCGTTGGAGTGGGAAAATTTAATATGCAATTAATGTGTCAACGAGGCGACTTCTTGCCGTCCCTTGAGAGCAAAAATAAAGAAAAATGTATATAGCTGAAATATTATATTGCCTGTATTCTACTAGTGAGAGTATATATTAAAAAATTGTAGTTGCTATAAAATTTAAAATTATATTGCACAATATTTAACATATGATAATCAGCGGAAGTTGAAAGACAAATTGAATACAATCGATCAATATTTATAAAGAATATATAGAAATCTTTCTAAACAAACATTATGAAATTAATTTATGTATAATTTAAGTAACCAAAATTTAAATACAAATAATGTGGAAATGACGGATTTATTTCATTCACAAAAAATACACTTATTGTACCTATCGAAACCGTGTTATTTAAAACCTATGTAAATTAACATGTAAGAAATAGAACTTACACAAACAAAAAACCGACTGTAGACGAATCCAACGACACCTTATATGTTAAAATCCGTCAAGACGTTATTTGGACTGTACCTACAACATGCTAAAAAATAAGACATGCATACGCGCGAAAGACATTACCTTCCACAATCGGGACAAGAAGGCCACAATCAAATTTATTAAATTTCAAGGATAAATTAAATCTAATCCAACGGAATCTATAGGTATGTAAGTAGACGCATCGTAAATCGCATTGTGTGAATACATATATTAAGAGATTATTTTTCATCTATCCATCATAAGTTACTACTTTGCCATTTCCACTCCAAAGGCTTATAAGTGCAATCGAATAAAACGAGCCTACTACCGCCATCTGTGACTCTATATCACCAACTCAAAGCTGCTCAAAAGCTCTGCCGACAAGGCGCCATCTAGCGGAAAGCTCTGGTACAATCAAGTAAGCAAGTATACAAATCATTGATTGGGTATGTATATAGTAAGTGCATTATACTTACTTCTGGATTTTTTAAACATTTCATATAATCAATATTAAAAAAGTAAATTATCTTATTATACTAGTAAATTGCCTAAAACAATAATAGAGTGACTAATAAATAATAACGCTCATAGGTGCTCGTTATCACGTAGTGTTTACGAAATTCTATAAAAGATTACTCATGTTATTATTCTTCATTATGGACTATGTACCACAAACCATATTTTGTGATCGTCATCAAATAATATGTAATGTGTATGAAAAAAATGTTGACATTGTAACCTACTTTAAGGCTTCACGATAAAATGTACTCATCATATGTAAACAATACATTATTATTATTATTATTAGATATAATTTTATTTTAGCACGATTCTGTTGTATTTTTGTGAGAGAGACTCACGCGCAACTTTGCCTGTAAACCAACCTGTAGCTCCCTCTGTTAGACGGCAGGTGAAATGCTTAATGCGTATTGAGCGATGCATATTTACTTAAAAAAAATATGTATTACCTGATCTAAATATGTTTGCAACTAGTTAAGTTTATTAATTTTACGTTTAATATTTCTTAAATCCTCATATATGTATTATTAATAGAACTTACTAGAGTTAACTAATTGCTTAATACTATAGTTGAAATAATTTTACAGTTCTGACAACTGTAGTTAGGGAAAATGTTAACTTATCTTGTAATATTTTATATTTCATCTTTACCATTGTTTTCAGCTTTACATCGTTAATATTATCATAAGAATATATTGTTTAATTACATATCCGAAGCAATTTCCGCGGTAAACCGTCCTTGATTGTAATTATACTCCTATTATGCGACTATCACAAAGTATGCGTGTTAATTACAATAATGAAAATAAGAACCGTATATTATTATATAATATATACCACTTTCAAATGAAAACATATTTTCTAAATACTTTCTACTTCATATAAATAATGTTTATGTGGGTATGTGTTACATACGTACTTTAGGTTCCACGCACATTGACGCAATCAAACATATTTTGAAGTAAGTAGTTTTTAACGGAGATGTTAAATTACATTATACTGAATATTGTTACTGTATTGCTATTAAATGAATAAGGGATACCTTTATTTACCAAACTTGAGAAAACTATCTGACTTTAAGACAATTACAATTTGGATGTCACCGAAAAACTCTAAGTTTAATTTTAATACATTATTGAGACCGGACATTAATCATCCATGTGGTAACACAATGATCCAATATGCGGAATGTACCGGATTTAATTTCCAGCATAACATATATAAAATGCGTGAATGCATATACCGTGTTTTGTTTCATACACAATAATAGCACTATTTGTTCATTATATTTTTTCTCGCAAATTTACTAAACCAATAATATTAAGTATAATTATATAATTTCCGTTATTATTTTATTGAAGGTTACTCATTACTTATTACTTTTTTCAGGCTATACTGTAGTATGCCCATTATACAATTAGTTTTATTTAAGATTTATGTCAGTTGTTTTACGATTATTGAATTATGAAGTTCGAATCCCAGGCAAACACATCTGATTTTCAAATTTACTTGCGTATTATGAATTAATTGATTATAAACTATATACGCGGTAAGGAAATATATATAAAGGTTTGAAACCAAAATCAAAATCAAAATAACCTTACAGCGTATACTTAGGTTTTCTCACGTTATTTTGGCATCATTAAAGCAAATATTAAAAATTTGTAATACAGATATAATATCTACCAAGAACATCAAATCTATGTTAAAGTAACTCTACGACGTACCTACTAGAAACAATAATCGGATTTTAATCTTGAATCTTCATATTAATATCAGTTATAACATTGTTATAACTCGATCAATGACAAATATAACATATCATTTATTGAAATAAAACGTCTCTACTATAGGTATAATGACATAATTGTACAAATAGTAGTATTAGACGCGTTCTCTCACATTATTTGTTGCTAAAGTAGAGTTGTAAGATAACACTACGATAAGACTCTATATTTAGCTCTACGTCAATATAAAAGAGACACGTACCAATGGAAAGTTTGTTCTTATGGATATCAAATAGTTTATTGTATCAGGCGTTATTTTGCGGAAATCCATACTATTCCTATGCCATGCCATCCCTCACAGGGAGGGTGGTACATACTGCATGGTTTAAAATATATACCATTATACATACACATATTATTATACATTACCATATATATATTTGTAGCGGATTGTTGCGAAGTAGTTTTAATCTTAACTTTATATCAAATAGTACAATTCAAATATTACAATAGTACAAACCAATCTTGTCTACCTTGAAGGTGGTAGAACTCTTTGGGTTTCGGTACTCCCGGCGACATCACCGCCATACCTATTTCTGCCTAATAACAGCAGTGTTAAGCGCTGTTGTGTTCCTGGTTTGAAGGGTGTGGTAAGTGAGACATAGTTTTCCGAGGCGTTCCAACTTAGTCCTCAGGGGAAGCAGCGCATCTGTGGTTGAGCTCAGGTAGGGATATGTAATCCTATATGGGGTTGATTACAGACGTCCATGTGCAGCAGTAGACACATACCATCAGGCGTATTGCGTCTGCTACTTTGACCTATATTATAAAAATGTCTTCGAAAACAAGCATGCAGTGCAACTGACAGTAAGAGCCCACTGCCCATGCACATCTCTAATCAACCCCAGATAGGATTAGGGTCTTGACCTGAGGTCTGCGGAACATACATTGCTACTTGCTACCCTTGACGACGTTGTATCTCCCTTATCACACCCGTAATCTTTTTTGCCTCATAATATTGTTAAGCGTTGCTGCGTTTGCGCTTAACAATATTATGAGGCAAAAAAGATTTCAAAGTTGAATAATAGAGTTATATACAGTTTTAGAATAGAATTTCTCTAATAACCACACTATGGATTTTCCTCTTGACCCGCGTGGCGCTTGAGGTTGGCCATAGAAGCGTTGCTTTCCCGAAAAGGAAATTTAAAATGCTTTCGATAAATATGTCTCTCTTACTAATTTAAGCCGCTAATTCTGCTGATTTAGGCAGATAGAAACATTATAATCATACAGAAGCTAATTAGAGATCTAAACATCCCACTACAGTACATGTTGAGTAGGTAAATTAACATATTGTACTTATAACCGATCAATCGACACGTAAAGAGTTTATCAAAGTTACAGATTTACGAAACGGTTAATTACTTTCCCAATCACTCAAAATATTGGATCGTGCCCTGAAACAATAGTTGTACGCATTATCGTTTGATACAGTGTAACATTCCCTTTGTAATACTATTTGCCAATTTATATAATGTGTAACACATTTGTAATTGGATTACGCAAAATGGTAGGTATATTTCTTTAGAGTTTGTTACTAAACCGAATAAGTAATTATCTGTTCACCTATTTGAGTTAGGGCGACATAGGATTTTTATAGGTAAGTAGGTAGGTATTACGAGTATATCTCAATATTATATTTGTTTAATGTCATGGACCCTTGGTCGGTGGCCCTCTTCTGAATAGGTAAATGTGTATCTAAATATTTGTAAAAATACACCTATTATAATATACTTATCAATCAGTAATCACTACATAATTTGAATTACCTACCGTGACTCTGTTTATTTTTTGATAAATTGAGGTAAATTAAATTAAATTAAATTGAAAAATTAATTATAATTAAATTACATTTTATTGAATTAAATTGAGGTAAATTGTATTAAGAGTGAGCATGAAATCCAATCTATGGTACCTACTTAGTCACTGATAAATATGCTTGGTTAACGCTATAAGCCATAAGTTAACGATAAATATGCTTGGAGACTTACCCGAGGTCCACTACTATCCTCTTCTACCTTTAAAGACTTAGTTAGGAAACCCTATATGTATCTTACCACACCGTACAAATAAAAACATTGCAGCATTCCCACCGTTATCGACCAACGAAGTTCTATTCTGCCTCTTAAATAGTTTTTGATACATGTAGCATGCATGATAAGCTTACATAGAAACATTCGTAAACGTAACCAAATAGTTACCAAAATATTATGTGATACACGCAATATACTACAATGTAGCAGTAGCACTACCATGAGTTTACAAAAGTATTACTCGCTAGCGACTGCGTAAAATAAATGTATGAAAAATTATACAGCGCCTCTGGTGGTTACTCGTAGAACTAAAATCCGTAGTGGCGTAACTCGATACGTAAAAAACCTATCGAAATCAAATCGCTAGCGAATGTCATTATGATCTATTGCCATACAAATTCGGTCCCATGAGTCATTAATTTGACAGACGTTGTCAAGAAATACCGTAACGATAGTAGTTATGTTACTCACTAGCAAAATGACAATAGTTTTCTATTTACAATTTCTATAGTGGCGTTTCTATGCCAACTCATGGTAGTGCTACAGATTGCTACTTACGATCACTCGTATCTCGGACAGCGTCCAATTGTCTGGAATTATGATATCCACGCAGTTATGGTCCCCAATCTTCATCTAATTCTGTCACTCGGCTTTCAGATAAGTCAATTTATCTTCCAGTAGCCACTTTCGAATTTCGAGGCTGAGATATTTTAATTAGATACGGGCCAAAGTCATTATGTGTCTCTCTTGTTATAATCCGGCTGTCATTTCTGTGTATTGTATAATAATGACTTTATCGAATTGGATCAAGTTGGAATAATATTTCAAAGTCCCAATTACGAAATAACTAATGTTAATTATTTAACACGTTGTTCGTACGTAGGTACATACGAATTCATTGGAATTGGCATTATCTTAAGGAAAATACTCGAATGACGAAATAAGTAGACGTCGGCATATAGTTTTATCTTTTCCGCATCGGAAACTTTCAAAAAGCGAATTCAGCAAGGTAATAACTCGTGTACATAAAGTAACGAGCAAATGAACTTTATTTAGAGTTGAAGTTAGATCCGTATCTGGAAATCTGTCTGCTTCAAAAGTGTGGATATATTGTAAACATTTGTTTTAGGTCGCAATTATCAGCAGAGGAATTATCTGTCTTCGACTGATATCCATTGGAGCAGTGTAAGTACCTAGTAGTGACTCGCGCCTCTTGCTGAGAATCTAATAATATGTTGTTTATAGCTATATGTTACATATTATAAGTCTACTAGCTGACTCGGCAAAAGTTGTGTTGCCATATAAATAAAAAAATGTTAAGAGTGAACAACCCTTATCACTTAGGGGTATGAAAAATTGATAGTAATATGCATATAAAAATATGCTGAATATACATATAAAATTTGGTGAAAATCAGTAAAGCCGTTTCGGAGGAGTACGGTAGCTAACATTGTGACACGAGAATTTTATATATAAAATGTTAAGTACTTAAGGTCATTCCCAGACAATTTATTCTCGTCAAATGTCCCTCGGAGTAAAGCAAAATGCCACGGATAAATCAAAAAATAGCAAATCACGTTATCTTAAACACCTAAATATTTGTTAGACTCGTGCGCAACATGTGACTCTTATCACGCCCACGTAGTGGAAACTTATGTCACACAATAATTATCATGATATTTACTTATTATAATCCTACCAATTTTTGGGTTAAGTACCTACTTCTTGTACGTGTGTAATCCAGTATTAGGCAGATTTATTGTACCTACTACAAAATCTGAAATATATTTTTATACTTTACCTTTAGACTTTTAATTTAACTGTAAGTTAAATAAATTCATTGAAACTATACGAATCATAGATAAGATATAAACATGATTGCGTCTTATTTGGAAAATTTAAAAATAGATAGGTACTAGTAAGTACATAAACTGATATCGCTTCTCCAAGACAGGTAGAGTTCTGACAAGCAGTTTACTTTGCTAACATTTATACGTAAATATGAACCTGCTGAAATATGAAAATTTCTTACATATAATATAATTACAAGTATCATAAGTAGTACACATAGTAATCTATGTTCATTCTCATTTGTGAAGTAAATGATTTTTTATGTCTATAATAATAAAAAATTGTGGTCGCATGGTTACGTGGTTACATTAAAACATACTTATGTATAGTTAAGGCATCTTATTTTTTTCAAAAATACGTGAATATTTAAAACAAATTAATCCTTGCTTTAAGTAACTGTAATGAAAAAATATCATCAGGAAACACCATGCCTAAGAGTCCTGTATATTCTAAAAGGTACGTGAAGTTTACCAAACCATACTTGGCCAGCATAGTGGACAATGGCTTTTAAATATGGGGCACTGAAGAATCAGTAAATAACCAATCTTACTAAGCAATATCAACTATTCTTACGAAATGTACGTGATACAGTCTTATAAATCTCATCTGTGATTCTACATCATCAAAATTCTACATATGTAAAGATTGTACGTAAATAATGAGTCATTCAAAAACAAAGTATTAAACATTACGTAATCATATAAAATTTACAATAAGTTGCATAATTTATTGCCAACGGATATGACTGATAATCTGTAATATGTAATAATGAAGTGTTTGCTTCGGTGTAAATTCCCTACAATATATTACGTTAATAAATTTATCTAAAGTATTTCCCGCATTCATATACCTGTATAAAGACCCAAATATATGTATGAGTAATGTTATTCATGTCATCTAAATTAATTTAAAGTGATTACCTTTGATTACATTTGATTAACATGAATAATTCGACCGGGGAGGTACCACCGCCACAACAACCATGTGTGTTATATTACAAACATGTGAGGCGACCATGTTAGTCCACAGTTTCAGCTAGAACCTCTGTTGTATACATAGATTAGTAAAGATTACTCACTCCTAACAAGAAAATGTACCCAGTTTTGAGAATTGAAATAGTCGCGTAAAAAGTTTTGCCACGTCTCCGTGCTAAAATGTCCCTGAAATATTTGAAATAATTATTTATTTATTATGTAAATTACGCAGTATTAGTTATTTATTCGTAATTTTTCTCTATAAATGTTTTTATTCGTCAAGAATTCAAAAAAAGAACTTACTAATAAGCCGTTTGTGGCTGCATTCAATTTCAAGGCGGCGAAGTATCTTTACTAATCTATGGTTCTATATGGATTTGTTTATAGTGACTATTTACCATCAGTTAGACGGTATGCCTGTTTGATAATTAAATGTTCTAAAAAATCCTATGGTAGAATGGTATGATGATTGCTGTATATTAAAAAAAGTTAATTGGTTTGCATAACAAATATTTTTTACGATTTATTTTAAGGAAGTAGGTACCTAATTGGTGTAAGGGATATTTATAAGGTTTAACTTCTTAGCGATTTTACTGATAGAAAGTGTAATTTAAATTATGTAGCTTACTAAATACACTAAATAAATAAGTTATAAAAAACGTCTGGGAATTACCTCCATTGGAATAAAAAGAATCACGACACATGAAGGAAAACCGAAACAAAGTAAACATACTTAATAGGTAATTACTAGATTTCTAGGTTCTTTTTTCTTACTAGGAAAATATAATTTCCTGTCACTAGACAATCAATATGGACTCATATACTTACGTTTATATAACTAACCATCCTACACGTGTAATAACATTTGCTTACAAAAAGACCATAAGATTTTATAGAGTAAATAATTAAGAAGATATCTTCTTAATATTACGGTTTTTAAATGGCTTATTAGTGAGTTCTTTTTTTGAATTCTTGACAAATAAAAACATTTTTAGAGAAAATTTACGAATAAATAACTACTGCGTAATTTACATAATAAAAATATAATTATTTAAAATATTTTAGGGACATTTTATCACGGAGACGTGGCAAAACTTTTTTACGGCAAACTACTCGTATATCAATTCTCAAAACTGGGTACATTTTCTTGTTAGGAGTGAGTAATCTTTACTAATCTATGGTCTATGGTTAACTTAATTTTTGTAAACATTTATTCGCTATATCGGGTTGATTAGAAGATTAGAACACTATAGGACCGCAACTGCATAAGTACGTTATATAAGTAGGTGCTACATCTCAAGTCCTCCCGTTATTATGGGACATAGGTATTTTTTTTTATAATATTGGATTAGCAAACAAGCTTGAAGTCCACAAAAATCACTGCCTAACTCCTATCAACTGTGGGTCATCCCAAGATCATTATCATAAAATACTGAAATCTTGAATCCGTGGTAATTTTTATGATTCGTAATTCGTATAGACAATACCTACCTACAGTACAAATTCACTTGTGATTGTTAAGTATCAAGATTCAATTTTGTATTGATATACTATAGAATAGCACTGTAGCTGTAAAAATCACAGAAGTACATTACTAGGTAGTACGTTACTACGTAGGTATCTAACTGCTTGAATATACAAAATTTAAAAACAAAGCATTAAATACATTATCGTATTCTCAAATATATAGAAGTAGTTACACACAAAATAAGTAAATATTATGTTTTAGCAAAACAAGTACCAAATGCGCAATTAGCTATTCTTGGCGCAAATGACATCACGCAAATAAAAAGAGCCTTTCTTCCTGACACAGATCACTTGTTCAATTGACCCCTGACAAGATTATTGTTGTGAAAAGAAAAACAAGTTTGACGCATTCTTTATGTTTTTTCCTCATGAGCGTCATTACAGATATGCGTAGAGTACACACTTGCACAGTCTTGTGCCTTGTCCCGTGTCTTGTCCTACCGACTCTATCGCTGTAACCTAGTGGTTGAAACTTGCCCCCTCGATCGAGGAGTCCGAGGTTCAAATACCTTTGAATTGTTATGTGCACATTACAAATTAGAAATCAATTATCACTTGCTTTAACTGCATAAATCTAAAGGTAAGTGAAGTTTACAAATACGCACTTAGCCAGCACTACGACTTAATCCTTTTTATTCTGAAAGGAGATCCATGTACAGCTGTGGGGCAGTAAGGCTGATAACGATAACAACCAACCTACGACGCAAAATCGTATAATTAAAAACTTGTGATTTCTTAGAAAATGTGAATTCGTAAAAATAAAGATATGCGTAGAGTTGATACGTGGGTAGGTAGAGGTACTTATTAAAAGAAAACATATTTGTACAAAAATACTCGTACATTGCACCAAGGCTATTTCTGTCTGTCTATACAGATTAAAGTAATCTTGTCTGTAAGTTGACATTCACAGGAATGACAATGATAAAATCGAACGGTGTACCTACCTACTTTTTCGCTTATCTACTCATGATACGATCTATAAAGATAAATTTATCCATTTCCATGGAGATTGTCTAAAGTCAAGGAAATGATCATGTTATCCACAACTGATTCATGAACATTTTTTAAGAATATCATCTTCAGATATTTATATCAAGTGGGCACGTGGGTCAGGCTTCTCTAGTTTTCGTTCTTCGCTGTCACATGACAAATACCTTAACTCGGGGCCTCTGTGTACTGAAAGTAGCAGTAGACTGTAGTCCTATTTATTAGTCAAGAAAGCCAAGTCTAATTCTCACCTCATAATGTTATCAACCTATTGTTATCAAAAATTATTGATATTTAAATACCATGCAACTGTCCCCGAGTTATTTTAACGAATTCACATGTCTCATCTGTTAAGATGACACACAAACAAAGAATGAATTTAAACCTTAATCCACTCTAGATTTTGCGACAATGCCCGATAATATGGTTAATAACATAGGGATACACATAGAGGTGACAATTTTAGGAGGTAAATTGTAGTAGAACCCTTTGTGATACGTCTCTGAAGGCATTGAAGGTGGCAGAACCTTTTATGGTTCGACTCCAGCGGCACCACCGCCACACCTATTTCTGCCTAAAAACAGCAGTGTTAGGCGCTACTGTGTTCCGTTTTGAAGGGTGTGGTAAGGGAGACATACTTTTCTGAGGCGTTCCAGCTTAGTCCTCAGGGGTAGCGATCTTTGTCTGACCTCAGATGTCCATGGGCGGCAGTAGCCACTTACCATCAGGTGGACTGCATGCTCATCTGCTACTCCTTAAACTCCCTGCTAAAAACACCGCATCACCTTTATTTACCTAATACTCGTAACATCAGCGTTAGGTGCTCTTCGCAAGACGTTCCAACATGGTCCTCAGAAGTGCGCTCTAATCTTATATGAGGTTGATCACACCTGAGTGTACCTGATGGTAGGTGACTTCTTGCCGCGTTTGAAATTGAAAAAAGGAATATGTGTATCTATAGTAAATCAGCATTGGTTTCTCTAATTCAATTTACATATTCGGTACTTACGACTTATTTTTCATGTGACGCATTTCATTTGACGGTTTATTATTTTGTATTATTACCTAATTATCATATTATTTAACTGATAATACGAGGTCAATAGGCGGCTTTGTTACCAAGTGTATTCGTACCATAATAATGAATGTATAGCTACGTACCTACCTACCTACCACCAATCATTCTTAGTTTTTTTTTTTAATTATATCTATTACGAGAGTAGCAGACGAGCATGCGACTGCATGCTCGTCTGCTACTCACTCATCAGGTGGACTCACCTGATGGTAAGTGGCTACTGCCGCCCATGGACATCTGTAATTAAGCCCCGATAGGATTAGATATCCCACCTAAGGTCGGCCACAGATGCACCGCTTCGCCGACGCTACGCTAAGCTAGACGCCTCGGAAAAGTATGTATCCCTTATGTAATGTCCTATTTCTACTATAGTAGCATCTCCGTCACTATTTATTAACTAATACCGTACCTACACGTGTCGTAAGAAGCGACTAAAAGGGGGCTTCCGAGGTAGCCCGCGGCAACAATAGGAGCTCGAACCGCCCAGCCAGCGATCTTGGAAAGGCAATCGTGGCCGCAAACCATCCTAAACACCTGAAGCTAGCATTTACGCTGAAACCTGTAGTGTTAGATTTATGGAATGACTAGCTATTTACTACCTATTTGCTGCTTATCTATCCCTGCTTTAAAGCAATTACATGCCTACCGACATTAAGCAAATCCTTTTCCTACCTACTCGTCTAGACATAGCAATAAAAAAATAAAATTATTTCATATCTTTCAAAATTACTACCTATAATTGGATTGTCCTTCATAAAATGATAGGTATTTGTAGTTAAGTGGAATTTCCCTACCGTCTCCAACTGTATTGATTATAAGACGTAAAAAATTATCAGCTTTTAAAATGGTAAATTCATTAGCAGCTGATTTATCTGGTGTTTGGTATACTGTTCCTCGTAAGGCGTTGTTTGCGGTGGAATCTTCCCGCGTGATAACCCCACTATCGAAGGCGCGCACGAGACTCCTCTCAGAGCTATTTTTAATCAGAAGGATGGGATTATTATTGAGTCGACTATCTCGGCATGACGGAACACGTGCCACTGGCGCCTTATCTTCTTGGAATTCTCCATTCAGCGTACAATTGCCATAAACAACACTTGTTTGTTACGCCACGATATTGAGATAGAAGTGAGTGAGCGGTATAACTTTCCGCTCAGTAACACCTACAGTTGACCCCTGTAAATCAGATTGGTATATTAAAATATGCTTTAATTTAGAAAAAATATAGGAACGTACTTATAAGTCTCTCTCTTTACTCTCTTCCCTTCTAAAAAGCAGATTGCAAGTATAATATATAAAAAAAAAAAACATTTTTATTTATATTAGGCACTTTTTATGTCTCTGCAAAAGAAACCATGAATTTATGATCAGTGCGTACATTTTGTTTTCAAATCTTTATTATCATGTGATTTATCATCCCTTAGCAATGATAATTTTTTTCTTATCTTGATTACCTTATCATTTGTCAGAGTTCAGTCAAGGCTATTTTAATTCCTCAGATAAACTAATCTTATTCAAAGTAGATGTAAATAGAATACAGATTGCACAATATCTCGCAAGATTAGCATATTCTGCTGCTATGCTCGTTTGCAACATTACACTGCAATAATTACAACTAACGTCGTTAATAGAACGTATAACTAGTTAAAACAATCCTCAAATGGTGACCACAGCCGTGCAAAAAGGATACATAATGTGCCCCGTTACAAAAGCACTGCAGATTACTTTGAGATGAGTTGCAGGTTGAATACCGCAGGTTAGGAAGGACCTATGCTCGACAGAGGATTATAACACTTACGAGTAGATACATATTAAGATATAAGAACGATAATTAAAAGGGGTCTTGACGGAAATGCCAAGAAGTATTTTTCACAACACATTCAAATTCTGTTAGAAAACATATCATATAAAATTTAGGAGTCTCAAGCATATCAATCATATCAATATCTTAGATATCATTCAATCATACATATCTATAAAAATACAATATTTAAAGGTATACGGTGGTCCTATTATTAAAATAGGGCTTGTGCAATTAAAATTCCCATAGATGTATTTCTTTTTCAGGCATTGCGATGGATAGTTTTTATAGCAAGACTACACAAACCTGGTGGAATAACTACATTGAAAACCTTGGTCAATTTTGATAGATACTAATTAAGTGTTCATATTGGTATTATTAAAACTTACTATCGATTTTGCTTAACCTTAAAATTTATTCTAATTTCTTTCCTTCATTTGTGTACTTATTAGATAATATATCTTCAGCGAGTTTACCATGTTGCATAATCTGCAATCTTGCTCAGCTGTTGATTAATCGGTGACAGCCAAAAGTCCCAATTAAAAAAATATGACCAGGGTATTTACCATGTTAGGTATTTGTGGTAATTACCTCATTAATTGATTTCCTGCTTTATCATAATATCTCTGGTTTCTTATCATTGTTACTTAAACATAAGTGTAGGCGACGCACTATTTGCTTATTTATATTATTATTTTAGCGCAGAAGGTTTTAATGTATTTTTCTTTTAATACGTTCTTATGTATATTGTTTTTTCTATGTCATTTTTTCCTTCAAACGTTGTCATTAAATTTTCATCGGTTCTTCTGGCTTTTTCTATTAATGTTCCTCAAATTCCACTAAACCCTACTTTTCTACATGCCTATCACCTATAAAACTGGTCCTTCGTGCCTAATCTTACCACGACTATGTTTGATACTCCGCCTGGTGATAGGCTGATGGCTACTAAAAAGGAACTTAGTGAACGCTTGGAAAGTGAGCATGTGGTTGCCGCGGGGAACAGTAATAGCGGACAAAGGGTTTGTACAAATGAAATGGTAAGCTCACAAATCCCTTCGCAACAAAATTTACCGATGCCATCAAATGTAAAATTAGAAGTTAAACGAGAGAAGATCGCCTCGGCGTACGCGTCATCTATGTCAACGTCGTTTTCAAACGTAAGGCGCAAGCAGCTTGAGCTGGCTGCAGCTGAAGCCAAGGCGAAGATCGAACTAGATTTAATTGAGAAGAAACTACAATATGATTTAGCTGCGAATGATTACGAATCAGAGATTCATGCGCCACATAGCAAACGTGCATCAAGATGTCGTTCGAATGCTAGCCGAGGTCATGATTGTAGCAGTAAATCACTGGTGAACGAGTGGATGGAGCAAAACGAGGTGCAGCAGTCGCCTATTCTACAGGCGGCAGCGACAGCGACGGAGGCAGCGCGGATACCTACAGTATACCCAATTCGTGCACAGGCTCAGGGCCCTCCTGTCGACAGCATACTGCAGCTCGCGCATACATTGAAGGACATTATGGTAACTTCGTCTACTCAACAGGAAGAACGTTTACTCACACGATTATCTACACCGCGTGAACTACCCAGCTTTGCTGGTGACTATATTGAGTGGTTGCACTTTAAAAGTGCATACGAGGAATCTACTCGTGTATGCCATTTTAGCGACTCGGAGAACTTGTGGCGTCTGAGAAGAGCCCTTAAAGGTGAAGCTAGGGAGACAGTAACGGAGCTGCTCATAGGTAACACTTCACCAGATGTTATTATGGAGGCATTACAATTGAGGTATGGCAATGCTGATATTATTATTCAACATCTCATCTCTCAAGTTAAGAAGCTCTCACCGCTACAAAATAATTATCAACACGACATAATAACATTTTCAATTAAAATAAGTAATTGTGTTGCAACCATACAGAGTTTACACAAACTTGACTATCTTCGTAGCCCAGAATTGTTAGCAGCGATATTAAACAAGCTACCTAATATATTGTTAAGCAAATATACTGATTACGCTTACACAAGAATGTCGTCCGATATGCCCAAACTCCAGCTCTTAGCGGCATTTCTGAAGAGGGAGGCTGAGATGGTTTCAGTTGTTGGTGTATCACAAGTGCGAGAGTTTAGAAAACAGCCTCTATCTTTAGAAACGCAACCAAATAAAAGGTTTGAAGATAAACCTCGTCTTAGTGGCTACAATCGACCTGTATTTGCTACGGCCACGCGGGCTGAGAATCCTTGTAAACTTTGTAACTTTTGTAAAAAATCTATTCATTTGTTACCAGACTGTCGAGCGTTTAAAAGGGCTATGAGGAGAGATCGATGGAGCTATGTCAAGTCTAATAATCTATGCTATTGTTGTTTACTAGATAGACACGAACGTGGTAGTTGCACCGCTGCCGTGTGCAATATAAATAATTGTGGGCTCCCTCATCATCACTTGTTGCACTACAATAAGCCTAGCGCCACGCAAACAACATCAGCTGCGGAGCGGGAGGATGAGCCGTCACCATCACAACATGGTCAATGTGGACCATCGTCAACATTGGGCGAAACAGTGACTCACTCCCTCGTCCCCGCTACGCAAAGTACAGTATTACTTAAAATAGTTAAGGTAAATTTACGTGGGCCTAAAGGTATTGTAAGTACTTATGCTTTATTAGATGATGGCGCTTCTATTTCTATGATAGATAAGGGGTTAGTGCAGGAGTTAGGTCTTACGTCATCACAGAGTAGTTCTATTAAATTTATCGATGCCTTTGGTGTTGAAGTATTTCAATCGGACGCTCCGAAAATATGTACTAATATTAGTGGCTTTTATGAGAATCAATGTTATGATGTAACTTTGAGACAGGTTGAAAAATTAAATTTACCAAAACATAATTTGTCACCTATTAATGATATTAAATGTAACCAATTGTTACCTATAAAGGATATTGTTTGTAAAGAATGCATAGTGCCTCGCCTGCTAATAGGGGAAGATAATTATTTTCTAATCGCGCCGTTACAAATTCGTCACGGTAACAAGCAGGAACCTTATGCTACGAGATGCCGTTTGGGGTGGTGTATTCATGGTTGCCTTGGTCTCACTCACTCTTCCGTGAACGCACACACATTCTATCTCGCTCATTCCGAGGTGCACGAACATTCAACAGTTATTAATGAACTTAATGATTTAATTAAAAAATCCTTTGAGTTAGATTCCATTGGAGTATCGAACTTACGACGTGAGAATACGGCACATTTGAGAGCGGTACGTATACTAGATGAAACTGCACGTCAAATAGGTAAGCAATGGGAGGTAGGTTTACTCTTCGTCAAGGATGAATTCTGCATGCCTGACACCTACTCGTATGATTATGCCCGTTCCAGGCTTACAGGTATTATGAAAAAAATTCAGGCAGACAGCAGTTATGGGGAGAGATACCGGAAGGAAGTGCGGAAGCTCTTCGACCAGGGCTACGCTCGAGAACTAGATGAGTCAGAACTTTCGGCTAGTCACATTTGGTATCTGGCTCATTTTGGGGTTCTGAATCCCAATAAATCTGAGAAACTAAGGTTAGTATTTGACTGCGAAGGAAAGGTAAAAGGCGTTTGTTTAAATGATTTCCCTCTTACCGGCCCTGATTTATATAATTCTTTATTAGGAATTATGTTACGTTTTCGGGAACATATAATTGTTGTAATGGGGGATATTAAAGAGTTTTTTAAACAAATAATTCGTGATGAGGAACGCTCTGTTCATACAGTAATCGAATGTAATTCTAATTTATCTTTGCCTAACGAAAATAATATTTCGAGTTGGATTACATTAATACGAGCAACGGCTAGGATATTGCTTTTCATTAGAAAATGTCAGCGAAAAGAGTGCACCTTAGACATTTCTCTAATGAAGGAGGCAGAGGAGCTGCTGATAAAAAAGTGCCAAAGCGATAGTTTTGGTACCGAATTGTCGTATTTGAAGCAGAATAAATCGCTTCCTTTTAATAGCCGCTTGCTGCAGTTATCACCATATATTGACGAGTTAGGTATATTAAGAGTGGGCGGTCGTATAGACAAGGTGGCAGGTGTGAACCACCAAGCACGGCGGCCTACTATCTTAGATGGTCAACATAGGATAACACGCTTGTTGGTTGAATATCATCACAAGCAAGCAATAATAAACGTTATTAAACGTTACGTAATGTTATTTACATGCCTCACTGTTCGCGCTATCCATATTGAGCTGACTGAAGACTTGAGTACTGACTCTACGATAATGGCACTCCTACGTATGGCAGCACGTCGTGGCATGCCTCAGGTAATTATTTCAGGCAACGGAACCAACCTTAGAGGCGCCGATACAGAGCTGAGACGTAGCATAGCCGAGATTGACACGGTGTCAGTTCGGGAGGCTGGAGCCGTACGCGGCGTGGATTGGCGCTTCATTCCGCCAGGTGCTCCTGAGATGGGAGGCAGCTGGGAGCGGATGATTCGAACAGTTAAGTCTTCACTGAAGGTTATTTTAAAGGAACGCGCACCTCACCCAGATACTTTGTCTACGCTGTTAGCTGAGGTAGAGGCCTTGGTTAACAGTCGACCCATCACACATGTTTCGAGTGACCCCTACTATCCTGAGGCGCTTACGCCCAATCATTTTTTAATTGGAACATCTTCTACTAGCCCTCAGTTTGGTAAGTATGACGACTCTGACTTATGTCTACGAAAAAGATGGCGAGTTGCTCAGAGACTAGCGGACATGTTCTGGGCTCGCTGGTTGAAAGAATATTTACCAACTTTACTGCCACGCCAAAAATGGACACAAGAAGCTAGATCCCTTGAGGTAGGTGATTACGTTATCCTTACCGATTCTAATCAAGAGAGAGGTCACTGGCGTCACGGAGTAGTGAGTGCGACCCATCCAGCTAGGGATGGACGCGTTCGAATAGTAGATGTGCGTACACGCACAGGCGTACTGCGTAGGCCGGTGACACGCGTCGCCTTACTATCACCACGGGACTGTAGTGCTATTTAGCTAGCACTAAGGAGGCAGATATTGTAGGCGACGCACTATTTGCTTATTTATATTATTATTTTAGCGCAGAAGGTTTTAATGTATTTTTCTTTTAATACGTTCTTATGTATATTGTTTTTTCTATGTCATTTTTTCCTTCAAACGTTGTCATTAAATTTTCATCGGTTCTTCTGGCTTTTTCTATTAATGTTCCTCAAATTCCACTAAACCCTACTTTTCTACATGCCTATCACCTATAATAAGTACTTAATTAGGTATAATAAAAAGATAATAAAACTTTGTTAAATTTAAGGGCTAAGTAGCTAAGGGCCTTAGTACATTAGAAAAAGCAAACATTTCTTAACAATTAAATAGCTGGCTCAAAATTTAAAATGCATAGAAATAACTAAATATTTATGATTAAGTTATAGTTAACCGTTTTTAGTTATAACACATTTTGTCTTGCCAAAACCAGATATAACTAAAATAAATTTAAATAGAAATGCTTGTTGTAACAAAGGCATTCATTATTAAACTAGTTTTGACAAGAGGAAACGCATTTAGCTTTAAATCTATTTTATTGTAATACTAGCTGACCCGGCAAACGTTGTGTTGCCATATAAATAAAAAAATGTAAAGGATGAACAACCCTTATCACTTAGAGGTATGAAAAATAGATAGTACCCGATTCTCAGACCTACTGAATATGCATATAAAATTTGGTTAATATCGGTAATGCCGTTTCGGAGGAGTATGGTAAAATTAGGTATGTACCTAGTAACATAATACAAAAGAATAAATCATAAATTATGAGAATGTCTACAATATTTTGAGAAATTGCATCATTGGTGTATCATAATGCAATAATTTATCAAGCCGAACTTAGACATACACGATAACGCAATATAAAACAAATAAAATGACTTCGCCTGCTGTCACGCTTAGTTACAAAATGTTATGAAAATGCTAATTAATGAAATATACGATCGAGGTTTATATCAATTTTTATAAGCTTGAGTTGCAAACGCGTTTAAAGTCCACCTGATGGTCACTGACCACTCACTAACAAATGGATATATTATGATGCTGCCCATGGAATGGACATATGACATGTTTTCACAAGAAGGCTACCTTTCAAATATCATTGGTTATTGTATCATAAATCATTCAGTCCTCAGTCAGTCATTCAATCATGCAGAGAATTAGAACTTGTTTCACCATTGAAGGATGTATTTTGAGGAAAACTCTTTTGTTTTAGCCTATTTGTATAATGATCGCTAAAAAACAAATGTTACCTTAAAGAAACACATTTTTTTATAGATTTCCAACCATAGATAATACAATAAGTATAGAGACACTGGCTGTTGCAGTTTAAATTAAAAAGTATTTCCACAAATAAAACTCAAAATAAACTCCATCAACTTATAATTCATCAGTTACATTAGATGACCTTATATCTAGCTTTGTTTATCATGTGATGGGCGGAGGTCTGTAGTTTCAGCAGTTCTTCCTTGATGAGGCGAGTGATTTCCGACTTGGCCTTAGCGACAGCAAGTTCTTGGGAACTTTCTATGGCCAAGTAGAGCTTCCTCTCGCCCTCAGGAGGTGCCTTACCGGGCGGCACGTATGTACCACGGACTGTGATTCCCGCCTCAGAATACTCGCTGATGAGAGCCAACGCCTCCTGCAATAAAAAAAAAACTATTTAAGAAATCATATAACAACATGTAAAGGTACATTACTATAGATAAAACATAAGCAATACTACACATAGTCTTCTTTTATCCTGATCCCATTTTTTATATTACTACATTATCCTAATAGTCTTAACAACTTAGATAGTTGAGGGACAGCTTGTTTGAAATCCTCCATAACTATATTGTCTATGATCTACAATATGAACGAAACTATAACTTTATGAGATGCCTTGAATTACTAATTCGAGAACAACATTAAAAGCATGCAACTTCGTAACCTTTAACATTTTGGGTAATACAAAGTCTACGTGAAAATGGTAAGTAATTAATTGAATTACCTTTGAAACCGACTAGTTACAATAGAAGCACCTTCGTCTTTTATTAAGGAGCTTCACACAGAAGAATACTAGAACTCCGAGCAACGCTAACTTTAACAACATGTTGACTGCCTGCACCAACGCTAGGAGTTACACTGGGGGTCTGAGAAGCCCGATGACCATAAATAAGCAAGGGTTATCTCTCTAGGACAATGTGACCTCGGGTCGATACATCTATAAAGAAATGAGGACTCGAGAAAGACAATAAAAGTGATTAAAAGTAAATAAGGAATGTCAACTGCGCCATTAAGAGACAAGGTATTGACCAAATAAAAATTAATTAATTATGTGTTTAAAAATTAAATCATTATCACATACATTTCAATGTTGCAGTTTATTTTTCAATTGACGTGTTTATCTAGTTCGGATTTTGTTTACTGGAAATTGTTTACGCAATAAAGACAACTTTGTACTTTAACAACTTTATTTGTACAATAATACGCGTCAGTTGCAACACTATGACACTGAGGAACTTCAAAACAAATTAAAATGTATCAACTTAACCAGTAACTAGGACAAATATATTTGTATCACTCTACTTTTAAAGTGATGAAATAACATTCAGATATTGCTAAGGAGAAAATCCACGAAACATGAACTTCTTGACGCGATAAGATATACAGATATAGCTCTCGACCGAGCCGCTACGAACTAGATTGTAATTTAACAAGTATTATTTAATTTGTTTCCTGACTGTTTGAACTCTTATAACTCAGATAACTGAAGAACTGAGATAATAATGAATGTGATAAGCAAAAAAAATGTTATGGAATAAAAAAATAAGTATGCAACGCGAACTGTGGAAAACAAGAATTGTATAAATATTATTTAGTTTTATCGGTATTTGGTATTAGTATTGGTTCAAATCAAAAACTAAGATTATTTACGGTGAATGGGATTATGGACAAAATATTTTGTCCAAATAGGTCCCCCTAGTAAATGTTTCCATTTCATTCATCTAGCTATATCGCAGAATGAATCTAAATTGGAATACCTCATATTTATAAGTAACCTGTAAGCATTACCATCACATCCTATACAACAATGACGTTACAAAAACGAGATAAAACAACCGCCATTTGTTTTTCTAGTCCATTTATTCATATCGATTATCGAGATTGACAGATGCATTTGAGTACGTGTCCAATACTACGAACGAACTTACGGCTTTAGTTCGTGCAGTGTAGACTCAAAACACATACTGCTGCTGTGGAAATTCAGAATCGAGCGTCCGCGTCAAACTTCTAGTCTACTCTAAATATAGAAATGAGTCGCGTCGCAACAGCTAATTGTAGAGAAGTTAAGTTATAATTGTAAAGGTACATAGCTGCGTTAGTGTGCCCTTACTGTTTCTACAGAGTATATGCTTGTTGTCTTCGAACCCATTGGTTCTCTGAATACATCTGCGCGCAACAACTTCAGAGCGGACTAGAAGTTTGGCGCAGATAATACCTTAAATCAATGACACATGACAAATGTATTTTTTGAACTACATTACCTTGCTAGTGACCCGCCAGCGCGCCTGCTGCGGGAAGTCGTTGATCTCGAGCTCGGTCTCGTACTTGCGGAACACCTCCTCCGCCGGCTCGGCCGCGCTCTCGTCGCGCGGCTGGTAGTTCAGCCGCGTGTTCAGCTTCGCTGCCAGCTGCTCTGCTACGGTCTTAGCCTGGGTGGAAATTTAATTATAACGGTGAAGGAAAATACCGTGAGGAAACCTGCATACCTGAGAAATCTACAAAAAAAAAGTTTTCAAAGTATGTCAAGTCTACCAATACGCACTTGGCCAGCGAGGTGGACTATGGCCTAATTTTTCTTATTCAGAGAGGAGACCCGTGCGCAGCAATGGGACAGTATTGGGTTGATGATGACTTCCATACTTCTATGGCATTTTAGCTTAGTCCGACTCCAGGTAGGAATCTTATTTATCCGGTATTGATCACAGACGTCCATGGGCGGCATGAGGCGATGGTAGTAGATGGTATAGCATCAGGTAAACTGCATACTAGTCTGCTATTCCTATAGCACGCATAGAGGACGCGAAGAGACTGTAGTGGAATAATTCAAACATGGGGGTGAGAAATGCGTAAAAACCCGCATGACAGCAAAAAGGCCCTCAGTGCCATAATTATAATTTTCTTATTAACTCCAATCGTTAACATTAACTTACAGTAATAAGAGTGTGTGTAGAAGGCGCTCCCTTAAGAATCGCCTCGGCGGCTTGTTGCGTTGCGCCCTTGTGTTCAACTCCCAATCCCTTCGCGAGATTGATACGGGAGGCAAGCCTTCGCGCCAGCTCCAACTTGCCGTCGACGCCGGCTGGTGCTCCGGCCGCCGCCACGGGCGCTCCGGGGGCGGAGCCCGGCTGGAACAAATAACATTTTTGATATATTTTTAAGATGAAAAACATTGCAAATGTGTGTCGGAACATAGATGATTTTTTGCAGCAATTTTACAGAAGTGTACGAATATTAAAATTGAGTTCTTCTAATAACATTTCCCTTTAGCTGATCTTAGAATATTCAATTAAATTCACAAAAGTACTAAACTAGGATAATTTACTAGGAGATTTATTGTAAGATTTTTTATATACAGACAAACTTCAACAAGTGAACCATATTATTTTATAATTTTGTATATTACAAAGCAATATTCAAGTAACCTCTCAAAGGATAAAAAATAAGGCTTCTGTTAAATGTATTTAACTTAAGAGTACCTTAATCTCCTTGACGATCTTCTTGGCAGCAAGCATGGTCTCAATCTGCTGGTCGAGGTCGCCTTCCACGTCTTCATCATCAGAGTCCTGCAAGCCGAGCGCAGCTTTCTGGTACTTCTTCTTCTCGCTAGCAGCTTGAGCTTCTGACTCGTCGAATTTGAAACCTGAACACAAAAATATATATTGTGAATGGTATTTATGTTTTAGCTTCACTCTATTAATAAGTTATAGGGTATTTGTATTTAGTTTTAACGATATTTCTTGTCTCTTTCTTTCGTTGCTGTTCCATTAACGAGACGAAAACGAGACTCCATTTAATCACTAGTCCACTTAGAGCATACTCGTTGAACTATTTTTAGAGGGCAACCCGAACCCACGCTACGCCTTTTTGTTATTTTTTTTTTCCTTTTCTCACACTTTTTTTCACTCTTTCGTCTATCTATAGACTACCTCCTTGCCATCTCTCTCTGGCTTCCCTTAAATTAAATTTATCTCACCTTTCCCACTAAACCCGCCCCCAGTGTGCACCTTCTTCCCCTCCTTCTCCTGCGCCTCCTTGTATTTATCCCACAAGGCCCGCAACTCCACCGGTGGATTAGTACCCGCCAACTCGTACGCTCGTAACACATCGCCCGCGTACCGACCCTGCTCCGGTGTTAGGAATGTCCACGCGTAACCCTTGTTACCCGCACGGCCGGTTCGACCGCATCTATTGATTTTTTAGAGAAACAGGTTTAGAGATATATGGGGAAAAATAAAAAGAAATAAAAGAGAAAATTAAAAAGAAAACGAAAAAATGCATGTGTAACAAAATTATAAATTAGTGTAATGTAATTAGAATAAAGAAGTAAAACAACGCATTTCTGATTTTTTTTAATGATAAGTAGATAATTACAACGCAAGATGAACTTCAGTGTAGAAAAACGTCAGAACTAAAAGTACTACAAGGTCATTACAGTTATTATTAGTTCGAACATCAGACGAAATGAAATATAAATAAAGTATAATGTTGCTAAGCAACCTTGTCTCTTGAGACCTACGAAAAAGTATTTTCTTTGACTCTTTCTTCATAAAACTCAAACTATATTTAACGTTCATTTCTTTATAGTTATTGAACAATACGATACATACTAGTCTATCTAACTATGTATTATTAAACTTTTGTAACACCAGATAAGGTTAGTTTATACATTCATCCAGTTTTTTTTATATAATATAGTAGTAGCAGACGAGCATGAAGTCCACCTGATGGTAAGTGGCTACTGCCACCCATGGAGATCTGTAATCAACCCCAGATAGGATTAGATATTCCTACCTGAGGTCGGCCACAGATGCGCCGCTACTCCTGAGGACTAAGGTGGAACGCCTACGAAAACTATGTCTCTCTTACCACACCCTTCAAACACAGCAGCGCTTAACACTGCTGTTACGAGGCAGAAATAGGTGTGGCGGTGGTGCCACCGGAGTCGAACCACAAAGGATTCTACCGCCTTCAAGTCAAGAATATTTGTAAGTAGATCACCTGTGCACATAATCCTCATAATGGTTCGGACAGTCGTAGTTAACGACGAGCACGAGTTGCTTGACGTCGAGGCCGCGCGCCGCCACGCTGGTGGCCACCAGCAGCTTCACCTTGCCCGACTTGAAGTCCACTATCGTCGAGTCCCTGTCGAATTGATCAATACCTGTAACAGGCCACCATTAATATATGTCACTTGGTGATGCATCGCTGCTGGCTTAGTATAAAAATTATAATTTAAACATTTCGATTAGAAATAAAAAAAAAATTAACTATTTAATAAACGAATACAATTAACACCAAAATTTTATAAATAAGATAACTGAGCCAAATCGCTGCCCCAGGAAGTGTATCAAGATACTAGCAGCAATACCTTGCTGAATTTACAACCTAATGTCTTGTATTAAGTATTTTATACTTGTCTACATTTTTTTGAACTTCCTAATTGTTAATTTTTTATACAAGTTATTGTTGTGTTATGCAAATGTTACACTTTATTTGTTAAGCATGAAAAGGACTCATAAACTCAATTCTATAGACACTTATTATATGTGCAATATTAAGCAATGAGTAAATTTGATACATAATACCTTTTATACATCAAAAACTTATCAAAAAGATTCTCCCTTTACCCAATAAGTTTAGACTATAAATGATTTTGTAAAGTTCATCTTTATACTCTTATAAAATTATAATAAAAATTAAATGTTGATATTTTAGAGGGTCAAATATTTTAATAAAATAAAGAAGTTATATCATTTGCATTGCCAATATATATATAAATACATAAATATATAAAACATAAAATTGTTGATAAGAATTCCTCCCAGTATGATGACGATGCTGAAAGGAAAATTGTGTTATTAGTTATTTATTGTAAAGAGGATAATAATGACAGACAATTAAAAAAAATCTGTAGATTACAAGATAAATTGTCAAGAAGTATGGTAATATAATTCAAGTATTATTGATTAAAAATTTACCATTTAACATCAAAAATAATTCGTCTTCTATAAACAATTGCTTGAGCGACCATAATTTTCAAGCTCAATACCAAAGAGAAAGAGCACATCGCAGAACCCATATATTTCGAAAATCTGGCAAATACAATTCCAAATCTCCAAATGTGGCAAATCCACTATTTAACTATGCCGTTATTATTGACGAGAACAACAATTCGATCTCACCTCCGTGTAAACTCATACAGGAATAGGAAGCCTTCATGAGGTCTTTAAGCAGACTATCCGCGTTTTCTTGTTTGTCCACGAACACGATGATGCTGCCCATTTGACTGTAGAGGCCCAAGAGTTCCAGCAGTTTAAAGAACTTCGCGTCTTCTTCTAGAATGGCCACGTGCTGTTCTACATCTTTGCATACTACACTTCTGCCGCCGACCTATAATAAATCATATATAGTTGAATCATTCGTAAATTAAACGATGGCACGTCATAGGGAATCTTTATATGAGAATATGAATTTACAAAAACGACATTTATTCATTAAATAATAATAACATAAGCCGCGCGCGCGCACACACGCACACATGCATGTAACCAAGAATGTATACACACACACGCATATGCACAGATAAGACACGTACGCAAGTTACATAGTACAACGTGCATTTACCTGAATTTCAATTGGTTTTTGGAGTATCCGCCGAGCAAGCGCCTCCATTTGTCGCGGGAACGTGGCACTGAACATTACAGTTTGCCTGTCTGGTCTTACGTTGTCAATTATCTTCATTACCTGTGGTTTAATTTTTATATTATCAGATATTTTTTTTTATATATAAAAACGCATGTACTTAAATGTAAAATTTATATGCGACTAAACCAACAACTGATATGGGTGTATGTAAAAGGGTGGGCGATTGGGATTCCGTCTCCAGTCGACGGCCATTATGTCGCTCATGCGGCCCACAGTGCATACTACCGTCCAGCACGACGTACCTGCGGCTCGAAGCCCATGTCGAACATCCGGTCGGCCTCGTCCAGCACGATGTAGGTGACGCGGCGCAGGTTGGTCACGCGGCCCGAGTTGGCGGCCAGCATGTCGATCATGCGGCCCGGAGTGCATACAATCATCTCCGCACCGCGTTTTAGCTCCGCAATCTGAAATAAAAGATTTAGTTATGACTTTTTCAATACTGCCTAACTTGCTGGAAATCATAAATTTCAGTTCTTGTTTATTATTTTATTGATGTCGGATTGTTATAAGCCAAAAATATAGTTAATTATCGTGATAAGATTTGAGAATTAACGATATTTTGAAACATTAAGATATAATACGCCTTTGTATTCATGAGATGGCGCCACAAGTATTCTGAATTACGCTATCGATTTTACTCTACACTCAATCTCCTGTCAAATTCTAGAATTGTATTACACAATTACCAATAACTCACTTGTTCTGAGATCCCAGTCCCACCATACACACAAACAACCCTTAACCCGAGAGACTTGGAAAATTTCTTGATATCCTTCCCAATCTGCATGCACAGTTCCCTCGTGGGGGTCATGATGAGGGAGATGGGTCCATCGGTGTCCTCTAGCGGCGGCTGGTCCAGCACGTGGCGGAACATCGGCAGGATGAATGCTAAGGTCTTACCGGAGCCAGTCTTTGCTATGCCTATTAAGTCCCTGAAATTTTATTACATGTTAAATTGAATCACAAATGAGATTGTAGATTCTTCACAAAATAAGAATGTTAAAAATTTATTTTTTTGTTAATTTTATTTAAACTCTTTAACTGTATTGGGTTCAAATTGCCATGCAAGTTATATTATTGTATGAGGCCAGTGTTGTCTAATACGGAAGCAACTAATAAGAGTAAAGGTACAATTTGTCTTATAAAAATATCTTTCAGTAAAATAAATCTATATAAAACAATTTTATACCCTTACTAAAATTACACATTTTATTCTACTTAAAATAATAACAATACTGTACATATTTTACCTTCCTGACATAATAGCCGGTATAGCCTGAGCCTGTATAGGAGTTGGTTTCTCAAAATTCAACTTCTTTAATATATCCAGCTCCTTTTTGCTGATGCCACAGTGTGCCCAATTCTTTATTGGCTTTGGACAACCCTTGCCTTTAACGCGAATGCCTTCCAACTCCGTCCTGTATGACTCAACCTCTTCTGGTGACATTCTGGCTAACTCATTCACCTAAAAAGTATCAAAATATATTAAATATTCAATAAAATATAATTAAATGTAGTTGTAGTTTTTTTTCATGATGTAATTTACCTAATATGGGATAGTTACAAGATGCAACTATCCATAAATATATTAAAATTACCCAGTATAGAAAAGAAATTATACTTGAAGTTACTTGACAAATCAAATACATTAATTAATGAATTAAAACGAAAGCACAAATATTACTGCTTTATTACATACAAAAATTACTATATATTTAAGCTAAAGTCAGATTCACCTACAACAGATACAGACTTTAATCTGATTGTAAATGGCATCTGTCTCATTGAACTTACCTCTGTATAGAAGGCCTTCCTGAAAGGTAAGTACTGCAAGCTTGCATGGTCAACTTTAGCAAGATCTTTCCTCTGTTTGGAGGCAAGATTCGCTGCTTGGTCTTTGATATCCTCTGTTTCTTCCTCTGATGAGTACTCTAATCCGTCTTGATTTTGTTCTATCAGTTCACCTATCAATTCGAACACAATATTAGTGACATAACACCAGGGGATTTAAAACGAAATTATTGTTACGTCAAGTAAATTTTTTCGAAAAAATATTACCAAAAAAGAAAACCCCGAGCTGCTTAAAAACAATTTATTGAAAAGGGAAAATTTTAGCCAATTTCACACATGTTCCACCTTAAAATCCATTAAGCCATTAGGGAATGCAGTACCGGAGTAGGGTAAAAAAACAACAATGTTCACTAATTTCTATATCAATATCTTATATAAGTTTCGCAGAGGTGTAATATAATTAAAACATTAATTCTTCAAAAATGATTGACCTCACTGTGAGATAAATTAATTTTATTATGTTACCTTTATTCTTCTGTTCAGTGACTGGTTTCTTAGCAGTGCCAGTGAGTATGACTACGCCGGAGTCGCCGGCCGACGGCACGCTTATAATACCTCTGGCTTGGTCTATTTGGTTCACTTTACGCACTTCCTGTAATACAAGAGAATTTGTATTAAATTGCTACTATTAAATAAAGAATATAATAATATTGCAAAAAATTAGCCACTTATTACAAGGCTATGAAGTATAAAGGAAACCAATTTTATTTTACGACAAATAGACAAATTAATAGCTAAACTTGAGTCAGAGACTTTGTTAGAGAATTAAAGATGGTAGAGCTCTTTAACGGACTGTGATAGCACTCCTGCCTCAAGTAGTTTACGAAATGTGCTAAAGCATACTCATAAAGTATTCCAACTTAGTTGTTAATAATGGCAACACTAATATCACATCTGTTCTATTAGAAGTTGGTTGCATAGCTAACAGTTTAATACTTTTTTTGTATAAAAATAACCCCTGAAGAAATCATTACTATGATGCAACGACATGATAGATATGTGATATCACCTCCTGACGAATTGAGTGAAGTCGCCTCACCAACTGGTCTCCCTTTGCCAAAGATATAAAAAATCTTTACTAACCTGTTGTACTTCTTGCATGTAAGCATCCAAGGGGTCAATCTCTTCTTCTTCTGGTTCTTTCTCCTTCTTCTGTTCTACCACTGGTTTCTCTTTGGGTTCACCATCTTCACCTACTTAATACAATTATTTTCATTCGATTACCATCACAAAACTCTTTAAAAATTAAATGAAAGATACCAAGTGTGGAATAATATCCAGCTATTTAGATTAAAGTGATTTATCTTTGTTAAAATAAAATGTTATTAGAACTATATACATACTTGAGAGTCCTGTCAAAATCGGTTCCAAACATTCAAGATAAGATTGCAAGGAGAAAAAAATTCAAATCAGTTATCTTTTGGCTGCTATAAATTATAAAAATTACATTACAAATATCACAGATGGATACTTTAGTTTCAATCTATAAAAAACTATTTTAAAAAAGGTATTGTAGTCTCTTACTGAAAATCATTCAATTAGGGGATAATGGAACTTTAGTAATTCTACTATGAGTATATGATGTATTATGATTCTGTAATATAATTTTTTTTAATAGATACCTTCATCACCAGAATCGTCTTCTAGCGACCATTTCTTAGTAGTAGGCAGTTGTATGGCGGTGACGACTGTGCCCTTTTGTACGTCCTTTTTGGCTGTCTCCAGTTCTTTGCGCTTGCGTTCCGCGCGCCAACGTTCAATACGATCACGACGCTTCTGCATTTCTGCTTCTAAGCGACTTTGCTCTTCTTCCTACAAGGGAAAAAATTGCATCATTGTCTACTACCTAATATAAATCTGGAATAGGGTCCTAATTACAATTTGTTCTTTTATACACTGAGTATGAAACTCAACTTCTTAATCGAATCATGACTGAGGGTCGTGACCATCAAGGACAGCCTTGTCTATGATCATCTTCCAATTATACTTGGAAACTCAACTATGTATTACTTACTATTTTTACAAAAGACAAAAAGATCATAACAGGATAAATGTTATTTTTAGTGTTAATTACATTTTCGGCTATTTATTACTACTTTTTATTAAAAACCCAACAGCCATTTAAAAAATTTAAAGTTACACTAAATGCTTCCTAAAATATACCTTATCCACAGATCCAAGGTCATACTCCCCGGAGTCAGTCTTGTTGGTCTTTTCTTTAGACTTGGATCTTCCATCTCTCTCTTTCTCCTTATCCCTATCTGGTGTCTTCTTCCTTGAAGACTTTGAGCCATTTCTTTTATCATCTCGCTTGTCACTAAAACATAACATAGGCATGATCTGCATTATTTTTTTTACTTACACTGCTATGAAATTTTATTTCTGCTTTAGTTGTTTCTTAACTTCTTACGGTCTTATTCATAAAAAGTTATAGCACACTTATAACGTTGCTATAGTACGATTGTCAAAAAGTGTTATTCATAAACGTATTTTAGGCACTAAACCGTTCTATAAGCCTTCTATAACTTATAGAGGCCAGAACCCTACTATAACAGTGCTATAAGACAAAGATGGCGGACTCTCATCAGCTGATTAGTGATTACTAACCTAATTTGACAATATGTTTTGAATAAATTTTAAATGGCAATGTCCGTTTTGTATATAAACTTGAAATAATTTATTTAAATATCCGATAAATAACATTATTATATCACTATTTCAAATTACAATGCAAATTTTACAAAGCTTAGATATTATTAATAATCTAGAAAACCGTCCACTTCGAAGAACATTGCACCAAAGAGTGATCCGTTTTCTTTAAACGACGAAGACTTTCGGAAGCGTTATCGCTTTAATAAATCGACAGTACATTTTATAATTGATCTCGTACGTAATGATCGTAAATTAGATCGCAGAGATCCTGGTACACCTTCTGAAATACAATGTTTACTGCCATAAGATATTGCGAATGTTTACAAAACGAAACTAAACAAAACATTTATATCCAACCAATTTTCACTCCTTTATCTTTTAACAACTTTTGCTTAATATCCTATTTTAACAAATAAAATATTTTTAAATTCGCGGTATTTACAAATACAATGACACTGACATGTTATTTGGTTTTATTGACAACGCATTGACAAGAATGTCAAGACAGAATATTTTTTTAGTACGAAATAATGTCATTTAATGATGTTTATCTATGGATATTTGTCAATTTGTTCACCGAACTTCACTATAATGGCAACATTTTCATTTATAGTTGACTTTAGCGACACATTAGTTATAGGAGGTTTATGGAACGTTTATGAATAAGCAATTTTATAGAACGTTTTATAAGCTTATCGAACACTTTAACTAATGAGTGCTTAAAACCTTCTATAAGCATTTTTTATGAATAAGACCGTTACTATATAACTATAAGAGTTTTTGAAATTAAATGTTCAAGTCATTTTATCCTAAAAAATGGGCTCAGCCTAAATAGTTATCCTCCTAAATGGTGCGTTTATTAAGTCTTTTATGTTCATATACTAATTAGTTAAATAATTGATTATTCCTTTATGCTACAGCATAGTTACTCACAACTATAATAAACTAACCTAACAAGCTTACTTGAATGATAGGCCAAAACATATATAGTATCATACAGTCACCTATGCAATTAACCAACCTACTTACACCAATATTAGCTCTATTTAGTAAAATTATAAATAACAATGATAAGGCTTATCAAAGGCATTACAAGAAAAGACTTACCTCTTCCTGTCCCTATCCCTGTCCCGGTCTCTGTGGCTGTCCCTATCTCTGTCACGATCCCTATCCCTGTCTCTATCTCTACTGCGATCTCTCTTCGAATCCCTCTCTCTGCTACGACTGCGCTTCCTCTTTGAGGACTTGGACGCTCTGTCCCTACTACGCGACCTCGATCGTCTGCGCTTACGATCCGGCGTTGCTGATCGACTGTGCGACCGCCTACGGTCACGATCTCGGTCGCGGTCACGTCTGAAAACAACAAACGACAACACTCAACAACACTCGACAAACACGATTAAATTATTTTGTAATCACAAACTCACCCGCTCCTAACCATGTTTCGAATTTATTCAGAGAACTACAGCAAATTATACCACTAGAACGAACTCATTGTGCTAATTAATATAACTTTTATTAGAAATATTGTAACTTTATCATTTTCATTGTACACCAATATTATGAATTCTTAAGAAAAATGAATCAAATGAACATGAAATAACGTGAAAACCAGCGTAAAAACAGAACACCATTAGCGTAAAAGAAATAATGACGCGATTGACGGCATTGCGTTGACGCAATTGTTGTCAATTTATTGTCAAGTCAAGTCAACCCCAGCCAACTTATCACAGATTAAATATGGACCACGCAAGATTACCCATAGACTCACAAAAAAAATCTGTTTATAAAACTTATATTGGTGCACTAAATAAATAGTAAATACTTCTCACTCTCTTCCAGAAGTTATTAAGAGTAAGCAGAAATGAAAAAAGAGAAAATAACATTAGTTTAAAAAAATATCTCATGCCGTGAAATCTCAGCACAATAATAAGCATTATCTTATCATTGTTCCGAGCGTAAAACGAAGTATAAAAACTAAAAAGTCAAGTCTGATTAGACAATGGTCAATCTGTCAAATTGTCAATATTTGTATCAATAATCAATAAGTGGATCACAGACCTTATTCTTTGTAGAGGTTATTCGAATAAATCTACCTATTTGGTTTAATAAAAATATCTCCAAGAGCAGGAGCAGGCTGCTCTAAAGAAAAATAATAAGCTTGATAACTAATAAGCAACAAAACCATGGCTGACGACGCCGAAAATGTAAAGTATTTGTGATATTAACAAACCGGCTAAAACTCAAGTATGTGTGTTAAATCTAATTTCTTTTATAGGTAGCTGTTATGACAGTAAAAGAACCCTTGGATCTGATAAGACTCAGTTTGGATGAAAGGATTTATGTTAAAATGCGCAATGAACGTGAATTACGCGGGAAGTTACATGTAAGTATAAACTTCATCTCGATACTCTACTTGGTTTAACATTTGTTTAAAAATTAAGCCACTCAATGTGGTATCATAAGGTTAGAATCCCAGACAAATGCCTCCAACTTTTTAAGGTTATGGCATATTATAAATCAATGATCTGTATGCCCAAACGGTGAAAAGAAAAACATAGTAAGGTGTATTGCATGGGCACCAGCATGTTTAAGTTTTTAAAAAAATACTTATTTTGTGCAAAGTTCATGATTGATAATGACAATCACAAGCAGACCGGAAGTGGTTTCAAATAAATCCCACACATGTTCGACAAACATTACCCGCATTGTAAGATAATTGAATCTTAATGTTTTTTTACAGGCTTATGATCAACATCTGAACATGGTCTTGGGAGACGCTGAAGAAACTATCACAACTGTTGAGATAGACGAAGAAACTTATGAAGAAGTCTACAGAACTACAAAACGAAACATCCCCATGTTGTTTGTAAGGGGTGATGGTGTAATATTAGTGTCACCACCAGTGCGTGTCGGTGTTTAGAGTTAAGGGATAGCATAAATAAATTTATCAACACAAAACAAACTTTTATTTCTTAGCTAACAATTTTATGACAGATTCGTTATGGAAAGATTTGTTACGTGGCATGAGTAACTCCTCCTCATCCATTGGATCAATGATTGTACCAGCTTTTGTGATCACACTTGGTCTAATTAACTTCTTATGAGCCCTCTCCGGAATAAATGTGTTACCCAAAGGAGCTCTGATAGAAGCTTCGTAATCCTTTACACTATTAAATGGGAAAGGTACATCAGTCACTTTGTGAACAGAAAGTTTAGGGTCCTTAGTCTCCATTATAATTACATCGCCCTTATTTTCGTCACGTCGATGTACCTCAGGTGCTGGCTTGGTTATGAACCTGTTTCTTTTACGTTTCGGTGCCTTTACTCCTTTGCCACCCCAGGCACCCCATCCAGGTAGATCTAGTTCAATTTCAGGCTTGTCCTTGTTGATTTCGTCTTCTTTCTCCTGTCTAAAACTCGCAACTACGTCGTCTTCTTCAAACACCTCTCCAATATCCACTTTAGGTACTACTTGTTCATCGTCATCTAGGTTGTCTATATCATGTTCCTTGGATAGTGCTGTATTTAAATATTTAGGTTTGACATTTATGAATGTATTAGGGTCAATATCAGTATTGGTTTTCTCTTTTTCAACTCCAGAAGGTACTGTTTGCAGGTCCTGTATCTTATCCTTTACTGCTTTCTCTGTTTCATTTTCATCAGCATTATCTTTGTTTGTTTCCATCAGTGGTTCATCAATTATGGCTTTTACCTTCTGATTTTTCAATTTCAAGTACTCCAGGTTATCTTTAGGAGCTGCCCTTTTTCTTGGATTCTTCTTATTAGAAGTTCTAGATTTATTTTCTAAATTGGTAATATCCTTCCTAAGCTTCTTTAACTTTTCTTCGACCTGCTTGGCTACTTTGTTTTCAAAGATTTCAAATGCTTCAGAAATGTCTTCATCTGTTTTTGCTTGGCTATCATTATCACAAACACTATCCACAACCCAGGTTGTAGTTGAGACTGGATTACTAGTTTTTTGTTTTTTATTTTGTTTCTTAGACTTTTTAGGAGGTTCAACAACTTTATTAGTTTTGTCGATGGTAGCTAGGACTTCATCTTCAGTTATTCCGGCACTCATCTTATTGACACTATTTTTAAGAATTTCCAGTACCTTATCACTTGTATTTGTCCCTTGTGGATCACCTGTAGTATCTTCGGCATCAGATTCAGAGTCACTCATCTCTTTACGCTTGTACATCTTCTCTTTTAAGTATTTCTTATACCCAAAGTTGAACTCTTCATCAATATTGGATTTACCTGCTGACTGCATCATCCAGGGATTTGAAGGGTCTTGTGATAGGGTTAAATCTGGAATTCCTGCATTATCATCAGCTTCATCATCCGTACTTGCTGTATCCTGGGTTTTGTGGGTCAAACTTCTACCAACAGACAATTGCTCAGCTAATTGTTGCCTTACCTGAAACAAGGAATGATTATGGTTAGAGACATATATTCTCGAAAGTTATTTATAATACATTTGTATTAAGACATACAGCAGTAATGTGACAAAGTATATAAATATAGGTGTAAATTATTTTTTTTTTTACATACCTCCTTATCATATTTGGCCCTAACTAGTTTATTCTTAGCCCATTTGCCAGTGTTCTTGTGCCTCAATGTGTGCCTCTCTAAAGCTCGAACTTTTTCTAGCTCCTCCAACTTCTTCAAAGCCTCTTCTGGGTTCTTAGCCTGGAGTTCTTCAAATTCTTTCAGTTGCTGTTTTAACTTCTCCTTCTTAAGTATGCTGAAATAAAAATATAATAAAGAGATCAAATCAATGTATATAAGTGTCATTGATTTTCAATATAAAGCTAATCCAGAGTATTCTAAGATTTATAAAAGTAATAGGCCACATTATGCTGTTGGTCGCGGCTCAAAAAGTTCGACACACTTCTGTTCTTAATTATAGGATTAATATCCTGATAAAATATGTTGTAGCATATTACATTTCAAAACAAAGTTAGTTTTAAACAACTGATGAACATCTACCCCTATAATACGAACCAAGCTATTGAGGGCATAGATGGTAATTGTTACTCTAAGTATTGGAATGAAATTCATATAATGATACAAGGTTTATCTATTAAGGCATATAAGGTAGTTTACAATCTACTCACCGATGGTACTTTTTGCTCTTGATTTTGCTCTGTCTCTTAGCCTTAGCAGCTTTATATGATTCCTTAGCTCTTAATTTTGCTAAGTGCTGTCTATGTTCCAACATCTCATGATACGTCATCGGAAAAGACTTCTCATCGTCTTCTTCTTCCTCTGGTATAGCCGGTGGGTCAATCTCCTCGAGTTCCTTCTCTAACGGAGACTTCAACTTGAGTTTTTGCAAAAATGTTTTTGTCGGAGGATCCTTTTCTTTAGCTTGAAGAGTCTTTAGTGGGAATGAAACGAAGTCTACTGTGCGGCTCCTAGCCACTACGGCGTCCCATCTCCCTATCTTCTTTTTGGTTTCCACATAACCTGTTTCTCTCTTAATCCGCTCAGCTTGTGGCTTTTCCAACGGCTTCGGAAGTACTTGAGATTTATTCTGAGTTGCCTTTAATTTCTTACTTATCTGTACGTGACTTGCAGTATTCTCCAATAATTTTGCAGCATTGAGAAGATCTAGCTTAGATCTTTTTATCAAATTGAATTCAGTGTTGAGATTGGTCGGTTCGCTACGTATGGGCGCAGTAATATGCTGGGTTTTGTCCAATTTTTTAACCGCATTTATGAGCCGGTCGTGTTCTGATGTTACAAAATCTAAATCTTCATTATCGTCCATACTTTCTACTTAAAAAGATACTGTAAAAACGCAATAAAATATCAATATTTTAACCTAACCTAAATCTGTCATACTTCATGAACTATTTCAGATGACGGACTACCGTTTGGCAGAACGTTCGCAATGACATTTCAGCTGGAACTGTCAGTAATAGTTGCCAACTCAGAAGTGAAATTTAAACCTAATTTAAAAATTATTGTTATTCTAATTCTTGAAATGACAATCCAGACATTTGTAGTTAAATTGTAACATGGCGTAATTGGCTACTTGACACTTTTTGGGAAAGTGTTTTAATGAATTAGTATACGTATTATATATGCCTTTCATTGATCACTTTTTCGAAAAAAGGGCTATTTATTAATAAAAAACAAAGTTTCTTTACGGTGAACGGGACGTCGCGTTAAATCAGGCGGTCAAGTGTCATTTTGTGGCGAAACGTCATTATACTGTAAACAAACAACGCTCGGAAGAAAATAGGGAGTTATTTAGCTTTTATAACTAAAATTGAAATAAGTGACAAGTTATAAGACGTGTGCAGTGACGATGTGTACAAGTACGATCGCTAAATATCCTAACAAATTTGCTTATACACGTTCCTAAACCGAAATCTCATAAACGTTAAAAGAACTTGCAGACAGAGGATTCAAACATATAATAGAAGTATTAATGAGAAAAAAGAATAAGGAGTGATTCCTCTACTCTAAATCATCAAACCCGGATGTAATCAGAACAAAACAGCAAGTTAAAGTATTCATATATTTCATATATTATAAAGATGTCTACGATAAGAATAGAGTTAGAATAGTATTAGTTAAGAATAGAATAAGTGAATTAAAAGAAGTCTACGAGAATTCTCTATTTTAAGGCCTCATTCTGTAATTAATAAGAAACAAACTATTTCGATGACTGAGTTATTATTACTTGTGCACGGATTGACTTACAGGACTGTATAATTAAAAATACATGATTTGCTAATTTTAATCTTTTATTAACCGACTGCTTTGTTTGTTATGTTTATATGGGTCTATTATTGCGGACACACCGTAGAACTTTTGTATATATTTATCATTATATGTTACATTTACAATATTTACTACAGATAACCTCAAAGCATTTTGAAGCTGTTATTTTCTTGTATATTGAAGCTCTTGCTAAGCTGAATTTTTGTGCTGCTTGAGTGTGTACTTTCTTCATTTTTAAAATTATTATCTGTAACAACTAGATATATAATTTTTATCATTGTCATTTTGAGAAATCTGTAGTGCAATAACAGCAACTATATGGTCATTTTCCTTCCTTCATTCTTGTTGGGTAGGTTACTCAAGTAAAGAACTACTATTTCCCATTTCCTTTACTTTATGTACTTCAGAGTGCTGACCACCTTTGAAACTTTTGGTTCCTCACTTTCTATGACTCCACATTAAAAATGCTACTGCATGTTTGCTGCATCTTTGGGAGGCAGGAAGTCATCACATTTAATAAAACTTTGTTTTTCATATACAGTCATGGACACTGAGCATGACTTTTGATGTACCTTGTATTCAGGACAACTTTTACTTTTAATGAAACACAAACTTGCCTGCCTCTTAAACTGCACATACCCTATAGCGTCGTCACTATACGACTGTCGCGAAGAGCTGAAAATATAAATATAATCAATAAATAACCTTAAAGCAGTTCACATAAGAATATAAGTATAGTTTAAAAAGCTTGATAATCACTTAAAGACAACCTTTCTTCTATCGGAAATCGGTTAAGAAATGTTTTAACTGTCCGAAATGATTAAATGTAAATATAAAGAATATTTTACTTACGTTGTTTATTTGTGATTTCCATAGGTTATTTCACGGAACTTTTTGTATTCATTTTTATTTATTGCATTGTATATCTTCTTTAAGCAGATTCACGCTATCAGCTTTAATATACTGTGGATTCATTTCGGTTCACAACATAAATTCAACCAACTCTAACAGCAAACGATATCATTTTTATTTGTCTTGTTTATTATGCATGTGGTGACGTCACATGACGTTTAAGGGAGCACTGTCGCCGTTTTGGGATTTTAAATCCACAGATAAAAAATCGAAAATTTCTTTTAAAAAATTAAAATACTTAGAACGTATTAAAAATTAAACTAAATACTGCATAATTTATGTTTACTTATAAGCTAACATATTGGATATATTTCATATTTTATTGTTAAAACTGTCAAGTACCCAATTGCACGAAAGTAATAATGACATGACCTTAACATGGATTAAGGAATGCATGGGCATGCCAAAGAGTATAGTAACCTATGTGACATGCCCTTGAAACTTGATTTTAAAGTAACATTTAGATTGAAAATTATTTTTTTTTCTTAATCAACACCACCTAAGTAGCTGTGAACAAAGAGTATACCTATGTGAATTTTAAGTTCTTTATGTTATCCATTCATTACATTTTACAGGCAAAATTTTTAGAAGTAATAATTACCCGTAGTATTGGAAATTTAATTTGAAAATACTAGCAACATTGCAATTTTATTTTTTAAATCTTGAGTGTAAATTAAAATAAGTGGTTATAAAAGGCCAAAATATATTTCTCCTTATTTTAATCAGATAATTTTTTTGTTAAACCAAACTAAAAAAATGTCTTAAATGTCTAGTAATGTATTAATATGGAGCTCTTACTTATTGTTAAAAACAAGAATTATTATAAAATTTACTGATAAACAAATTATATTTACGTAATTTGAAAAAATAAAGCACAAAATCATATCATAAGAATAAAGCCTATAATATTGGAGACACGTTAACGACGATTTTTCTGTTAAGTACATACTACATTTTAAACATAACAAATATCAGAAATAAATACAAACACACTATTTTGTTCAATATATGTATTTTAATGTAATGTTAAATTTTAATGGCATACTATTAACTAGGTAATTTATTTTTTCGTGGCAGTTGTTTCATTGGAGGATGGCGATGGAGGAATCTTATTTTCTTGGTTTTCTCTTGATTCATTGTTTTGTTTGTATTGTTGTCGATTACGGTATAACTTCGCTTCGTCGGTGCATTTTGTCGTAATACAGGACCTTTAAAAATTTACTTCTTTTATTATAATCGATCTTACACATACAGGAAAACAAAACAATGCCACATATAAAAAATACACAAACCTAATTGAAATTAATAATCTTATAATTCAGAGTGACCAATTATCACGAAGAGAGAAGTATATTAAGGACTCTAACATTACCTGACTGTTCGCTTCGAAACTCCGCATACATCTGACACTGTATCGACTATATCATTCACTATTGTCGAATCAAGAGCTTTCTTCGGAGGCTTATCTGCAAAAGCTGGAGATTGCTTGCCAGTAAGGGAATGAGTAGCTAGTACCCTACAAAATACACAGATTAGGCATTCTATATAATAATATTACAAATACTTAAATTAAGATGTGAAATAAGAATAAAGATGAAGTTTTCAATGGAATAATAAAATTGTGAATTTTGAAAGAGAAAGAGATTAAAAAATAATACCATCATAAAATTTAAAAGAACAACAATAGATTAAGGCTAAAAAATTAAAACAATTCAACTATTTATTATTAGTATTAAAATGGTACCGGTAAAGATAATTACTTTCTTGGAAATATTGCTTTCAAAAGTTGCCGAGTAGCCGTAGTGTATGAACTCCAATCAATAGCATTTATTACTGTTACTGGTAACTTGGTGGCCCCAGCGCCCAACGGTATCTGAAACAATAGGTAGGATAAAAGAGTGTAATTTATTTAAAAATATCATTTTTTGTTATACCAAGTTTTTTAAAGCGAATAATATTGGCTAATGGTAAAGTAAATAAAAATAATTGTAAAAAAAAAATTTTACCATATCATTATTAATATCAGTATTAGGTAGAGTAGTATTTGTTGTTTGAGCAGATGCTCTTCGTATGCATAGTCTTTTGGCATTCTTATTCTTTTCTTCATTAACCGCCTCAACATTGGAAATATTAAGAGGGGGATCTATAGCCGACTCATCTTTAAAAGCCAACTCTTCAGATTGATGATCCATTTCTGAAATTTCCGTTTCAGAAAAGTCTGCAAAAAGTGATTGTGTTTCGTTTGTTGCGGCTTCCCCGATCAAAGAGAGGAATTGCTGGTATAATCTTTTGAGCATCGCTTCCAATAGTTCTATTTTTGCAATATTTGGGTCTAATGTTGCGTCAGTTTGGGTGCCTTGGTCAAAAGTTAGTTTGGGGGATGCTGGGTATGGGCTACTACTGATTATGGAGCGCCTGTTACTAAACTTAGTTTGTCCTGACAAATAATGGTGTCTGTCTGTTGACAAGTTTCGTTTTTTTGATATAGATGACTTCGTTAGTTTACTGAAATTCAAATTTTGTTCGTGATCCTGAAAATAAATAATAATAATCATAAATTTACTCAAATACTTGTACAATTTTCTTCATCTGATAGAAGAAATTATAAACAAGTGATGTTCAACTTACCTCATTATCATCACTACTCGAATCCGTATCATCAACTATATTTGATTGAGGATTTAAATACTGAAACAAAATAAATATGTTTAACAAAACAAAAAAACTTACTAAGCATAAAAATACATTAGGACAATATCATCATATAGGACGTCTATAATATATTACGTGATATTACTTTGGTATATGTTAAAAGAAAGTACTAAAGTAAAATAATGCTACATTACGACGTATTCTTTAATTTCTACAAGTGTTTATTTTAAGAGTAAACTCAACTATATAATCAATATAAAATGCGTTATCTAGATATAAAACAGATACAGTTGGTACATCTACGTAGACTTGGCAAAATATGCAGATGAACTCACCGTACTTGTAATAAGTAGTTCATTTAATAAGTAATCGAGAGCAGAATCTAATATTGAAATAGTTGATTGTTATAGTTATAACAAGAATATGATCTCACTACCAACAATCCTTTCCATATTACTCATGCGAATTAAAGTTGATTAATTGATAGTAGTATTGAATGCAATAATAAAGTAAATCGTGACGATAGCAAATACTACGAGAAATCAAACTGCTTTTGTCTACATGTATCATTATTTGTTAAGTCTTCTTTTATAAATATTACAGGGTCCAAATAGCTGTCCATGGAATTGGTAGGTACCAAACAGAATCAAGGTAACAACTTTCACCAATATTATCCACATAGCCCAATAAAATAAACGGCAACCTTTGCTGAAGGTTCGGGTTCAAATAAAAGACTTCATGAGCGACATGAGTATTTGACGTTGTATGCATCATGGACACACAAATACCTAGAATCAATGCTCATGTTATCGTCCGTATAGATGACCGATATAGAGGGTCTTGTGTAGGTGTCGATGACCTCGACACAGAACATAAAATGTAAATTAACCATTTAAATATTTGCTTGACCGAAAATCGAACCCGGAACCCTATGCGCGTCTGACAGAAATGAATTTATTAGTTAGCGACTTCGTTAAGTAACTTGAGCTTAAAATAAACGCATCCTACTAAAATAAGTGTAGACTTACCGTCAACAATGGTACGTCTATCTATGCGTGTTAAACTATATTACTGTTAGTTCTAAAATTCAAAATTGTGACTTACCATTGTATTCGTTTTCATGTCTTTTAATGTGTTCATGCATAACGATAGGACATTCTTCATCTGATTATCCTGTTTTTCCAGTAGTACCTTCAGCTCTTTCACGTGGCGTTTTTTATCTATAACATACAAGTACAACTTAGGTAAGTAAGTATTTAAAACAATAATATAATCATTAGATATAGACTAAAAGTATATATGTTGTCCATCTGTGGTTTCAAAATAACTGCCATAATTACACTCACTTGCTTATTTACACTACATCAAACCGAATACGCTGGTAATGTTTTAGGTAATAATATTAACGGAGAATTATTAATCGTTAACTAATTAATAAAATATACTAAAGTCAGCAACCTTTAACGTAACATACAACATACCGGATATCCGCAGAATTTTCGCGCGTCTTGCGCCGGCGTTGTTGGTCGGAACGAATACAATTTTCCCAATTTCGTACTTATTCTCTCCACCAGTTATAGAACCAATATTCACGACACCGTAGCTAGAAAACACATCATCTTCACCTAACCACTCAACTAGGAGCCACAATCTACGAGACATTTTAAAAAATTCTAGCTTACACTTCTCTCTATGAAGTTCGAATAAATACTGAAGAATAAGTTTATGAAATGTCGTTACTCCCTCAGGTAAAAATTGAGCACAATAGATACAACAGTTTACCTACGATTTCGGGACACCCAACTTTGTCGACCCTCGCCTATTGCAAAACTAACAATGGAATCGAATATCATAAAAACAAAGATGTGATGTACCGTATACTTTTTACTTGTGAGTTTAGCACAAGAAGAAGGAAGTTACATCCAGCGCGTTGTCGTAAGATTTTTGAATTATTTATAACTTAAAGTAAATCGAATCTTATTAGATACAAGAAAGGGTTTTATGTTAATCACTTACATTGCACAGCCAATTTCAATTTTATTTGTGGAGCTAAGAAAGTTAACTAAACCAAGAAAGTAAGACAAATAAAATATTAAAAAAAAATTCAATTTTGTTGATTTACTCCGTATATAAGACTTTATAACTTAATAAATTAGACTTTTAGGGGACTTTTTACAATCAATATTCAAGTATTAGAAAACATGTGTGATGCAAATATAATTCGACATTTTCAATATATAATTTAAAGTCTGCAGAGGCTAATAGTGCTACAATCGGTCAATCCAATATTCACGAGACTTCGGCTTGTTAAGTAAAGTAAGTACTTTATTTAATATTCAAAATGCATTGAAGATATATATTATACATGTTTTAATATACCTAAAGTAATACTAAACCCGGTAAAACAAATTCATAAAATTTATAAACATGCATTTTAAATCAAAAAGCGAAATTACGCTGTATAGAAATAATCATGCAAACAAAATAATATTATAAAGCGAAGCTTTGTGCAAAAATTATATAAAAAACAGCTGAGTTGTCGAATTCGATTCCTGACAGTTTTCCAAAAATCATTTTATTGCCTATGTACAACTTACATTTCATTATTTAAAACTAACGTATTTTATCAATGAATCGTACAAAAACAACACATAAAATATAATAATAATACTTATGATAAAACAAATAATAATTTTATTATTATTAATAATAATATTACATTAAGTTATGTTTTATAGAAAATGTAGGTATAACGTATATTATTACATTACTAATTATTAATAATAAGACAAGAAACATATTAACAACTAGCATTCATTTTTTAGCATTGCAGTGAACTAAAATATACGGCGGTATGTTTATAGGATTATGAAAATCAATTTTGAATTGCAATAATTCTGCTTATCCTATAAGAATACAAAATTCTTAGAAAAGTAAAATCATTATGTATATAGCTGCCATAAAACTAAGCCTTCAGGTAAATTTCTCCAACTACAACAATAGATAAGCAGGCTTACTATGGGTAATGACTGCGTTGAGATTTTTACGTACCTGGAAGCGAAACAATTGAAGTAACGTGGCATTTTCGGGCATGGTCCCACTTGGAAGCCAATTTGGTAAATTCAAATGCGAATAGTAGGTCAGTCTTGTGCTGTATCCTGAATGAGCAACTAGTCCTTAATTTAATTGTTTATTTTTGTTGAGTGAAAAATAAGTGAAAAAGTAAATATTGTTTTGGTGAGTATACGAATCTCACCTTCAGTTTGATTTTGTTTTGTTTTTGTTACATTAAATAAAGTAATATTTTTCGAAGTTCTGCATTAAAGTATACAGAGTGCCAATTTTTGTAAAAATATAAATAAACCAAATGGTATTATGGGGTAAAACGGTAATGAACATGTTACAAAGTAAACTTCTGAAATATTTTTATTTTTTTTGCGATTTAAAATTACATTTTATTGTAATGTAACTAAAATCTGTAAATATTATAAAAATTAATAATATTAGGTACACTTATGACGATTATGATTAAAACTGAAAATAAATATATTAATTATCAGTAAAAATAATATATTTCTTATAATGATCGGCAAATATGTAAAACCAAAATAAATAATACCTTCCAATAAGATGCCTGTAAAATATATTTGTCACAGATGGAAATATATCTATTTAATGTTAATTTACTTAGTACGTTATAATAGTATTAATAGCAATGTTAGGTGTAGTTTTTAGTATAGAAAATAACATTATTAACGAGTAAATTTACATGCCTTATTGATGAGATCTTGTAAAAATATATTAAATTGTACGTGCAACTGATTTAAGAAGGACTGTTGGTAATATTTACGGCCTATTTAAAAATAGTGAAAACGAATTTCATACTTCATTACGCATTTTATTATCTTACAGGAAATGACCACTCTAGCAGTCCTTTCGGAGTTAGATGCAGCAGAAGCTTTGTTGGAGTTACAACGAGATAATAGAGAAAAAAGTTAGTATATAACACAAAACTATTAAGAAATAATAAGTATCTCTCTTAATATTAATGTATTTACAATAATGATTAAATTTAATTTATTTCAGAATCATGCGGTAAAGAAAGCACTTTACCAATGGCGACCTTTTTATATAACCTTATAGGATCAAGAGTTAGTATTTCTATTCTATTTCAAATAGATTTGATTTTAGGTACACATTCATACACGATATTTTATATTATATTTACTTGTTTCAGCCAAGTAATACAAGTACATCAAAGACATCACCATGTAACAAGACCAAAGTATTATCAGAGGTGAGTAAATTGCATTTTTACCGCACGAACATAGGCTGAATAACCATAATATAATCTTGTCACACAGAACTTTATTTTTAGTATATTTTGTATTGTTTGAAAAAACTGAACCAATAAGCCTTCTGCTCGTCTCTCGGATTTGTGTCAAAAATATTTATTTACAAAACCCTATTCTTCTACGTTATAGTTGCAAAAGAATATTAAATAGATCCTCTTAATAATAATCTTGGTTATTTAAAAGTAGGTTTTATTATAGTAATAATTCATTTATTTCAGCCCAAATCTCAGTACGATAGTAAAAGCAACAAACGTGGTATGCTTATAACACCTGAAGTACAATACAGGACACATCAAAATGCGTTCAATAATAATGTCCAGTGCAAAGTTCCAAAGCAAGAAGCAGTCATAACAAAAGTTTGGTCTGACAATTTGAACGAAAGACTAATTAAAATTACGAAAGCACCAAAAATAACACACGACAAAGCCACACAAACAGAAATTGAATATCAAATGCCGGAGATAGAGAAAATGGAAAATGTGATAAGAGGTTTGTGTTCAAAGATAGAAGCACTGGAAAATCGTTTAAAAAGTAAAAAGTCTGAATCATCGTCCTTAGCGGATTCAGTCACAGATCAGAATACAGATATCTCGAATGATGATCAGTCCTCACGATCGAATTCCAATTACAACAGAAAACGATGTTATAAACGCAAAAGGACATCGACTATAAATACTGATTTTGTAAGTATTAATTTGATGTTGTACAAAACATGTATATATACTTTATATTTATGGTGCTGTAACGCATAAGATTTCCGAATTGAATTCATATTATTCGTTGTTTTAGGGTGATTATAATACAACTTCCGCGAATACTACATACATGGATATGTCTAACGATGAAACAGAAATGGACAAGGGATATTCAAATAGCAGCAAGAATTTAAAATCTAGTCACAATAATAGAACAAAGAGTGACATGGTAAGTGGTAGATAAAGTATATTATATATATTTTTTGTATGATGTTGATGAGGACTATGAATTAATTATTTGTTTACTTATTTTGTCACCAGGTATCCATCGGAGATGGAAATGCAATTGTTCCATCTAAGGTTATAAAAAATATGGATTGGTCATCTTATACAAATGCTACTCGAAAATTACTAACAGCAGTTTTTTCTCGGAAGTATGTTTCACGAAATAAATTAGTCTATTTCTATATAATAAGTAATTAATACGTAATACATTTTACTACACTTTTGTTATTTTTTCAGAGTACTAGCTACTCATTCGCTTACCGGCAAGCCATCGCCAGCCTTTCCCGATAAACCTGCGAAAAAAAAGCTGAACTCGTCTCTTGTAAATGATATAGTCCAAACTGTTGTAGAGAAGTGCCATGTTCCTGAAAGTGTAGTAAGGTTGGTGTTCAGAAATTATAATAATTATTTTTTATTTTGACTGCAACTAAAAAGGTCATTTTAACATCATTTAATTTTTACTTTCAGGACTAGCATTACAACAAAATGTGCAGATGAAAGCAAAATGTTCCGCAGCCGACAACAGAATAAAAAGAAACGTGTGTCTAATAAACGAAATATAGAAAACGTTCCACCGCGTAAATACGAGTCTGACGATTCTGATGAATCATACTTATCAAGTTAACCGTAATATAATATTAGTTGTACATTGGACACTTTAATTTTTAATATTATGGTACTTAAGTTATGTAAGAGTACCTTTATAATGTTACCTTTTTCAAGAGGGTACTATTATGAAAAATGAATGCAATATATTTAGTCGTTAGTGTATTTTTGTCTTTATATTAATGTGATTTGATACAGGGAAGTGCAAGCAATATAATGCAAAAATGTAACTATTCTTGTCAAAGATGAAAAAAAAAAATGTTGTAAATAAACGTGAGAATGATGTAAATTATAAGATAGAATATTAACACAACACCAATAAAAATATAAATTGGAACTTTCGGGATTTTATTTATATTTACCTCTTAGCTTTATTATTTCTTAAACATGTAGTAAATTTACACTAACTAAAAATAAATAAACTATTATTAAATAAACTTCAATTATTAAATAAATGAAGTATATTTTATAATCAAATCTAGATATTTTGGCAGAAATAATATACCTTAGATATGCACCTCTAATAGACAAGAAAGGTTGTCAAATGTCAAATTAGAATAAATGTCATTAAGTTACGTTACGTACGTCATCGTTCCGTCAAATGTCAGATTAAAATCTGCTATTGTGTTGGGGTGGAAGGTTGCTGAAATTGTGTTTTGATACGAATTATGCAATTAAACCGTGATTGTTGTGCGTGATTACCGTAGCGACGTATATCAAATAATGTCAAACGACACAGATCTGTTGATATCAGTGCCGCGGTCCTGTTTGAACGATTTTTACAGTAAATACCTCAATTTAGTAGAGACTTTTTACTATGTTACGTTGAAAGAGAATAAATCGGGAGTTGCGAAAGGAAATCCTGAATACGTGTATTTCGATGTGATCTTTAATTTAAATATAGTGGACGGGAATTTCAACCCATGGGAGCTTGTGGGGCGAATCCAGGTGAGACATGTTTGGTTATAAAACACGCTTAGAAACTGTCTACTTTGAATCTGCGTCTAGGCGGACAGATGGCTGCAAAAAAAAAAAGAAATCAAATTGCGAACTAATTTTGTAATACGCAACCCGTTACTGGTGCTCTCTGGTGTTGTAACACCATAGTTGAAACATCTAGCATTTTTATTTTAGTAGGATATTTTTTCAGTTAAAACTAGATATTGTATTGAAATAAATAGAATTACCCTAAATTCACAATGATATTAAGGCTTGCTTGAATAGATGGAATGATTATAACTGGATAACTTCTTTTTGCACTATAAAACATAATTGGAATTCTGGTCAATTAAACAGATTTTTTTCATGAAAATCATTATTTCTGCCTGTCTAACTCAAATTTCATTTTTATTTAATTTGTAATCTAAATTATGCATAGTTCTATTGTCCATAGTAATAGGTACAAGAGTAACTCTAGCCTATTTTAAAATTTTCTTGTTGTAAATGTCAATTCTTATATAGATTTCAACCATTTGCTTTATATTCTCACTCAACACTTTTCTAAATTTCTCTACATTTTTTATACTTTTCCGAATTATATGCGTTTAAGAAAACAATAGTTTAATTTTTAATTAAATCATGTTTCATCTTATAAAGTGTATTCAGGTCTAGTTTTAATAATTTATTGTATTTCCTTTCATGATTCATAACAAATTTAGCAAATAATAGCTTCATGTTAAACATTTCAATAATTTCTGTTTCTATACCTAAACAATTATTAAGAAAGGATTTAGAGATAATGTAATAATCATATAAAATTATCAACGGGAAATGGAATGGGAAGTAAGTTAAAACATCCAATTAATTATTTAAATGTCAAAGTGACAGACACATTATTGTAACAAAACAGTGTTTATCAACATGTCAAGACCCCCTAGGGGGTCATAAGGCCTCAGTATAGAAATTTATATTAAAAAATACATTTTTTTAGGAATATCTAAATAAAAGGTCATTAGTAGCTAATGATTTATGCATTTAACTGATACTTAATTATAAAAAAAGATAAATGTACAGAAAATACAGGTTAGAACCAGCAAGTGATATGAGTTTTGTTTTATCTACTAAGTCCATATACTACAAGGATTGTGCCATATGGAAAGTTGAAAAACACTGTAATAAAATATTCAATCAATTGTGTTTCATCTGTGTTGTTAATCAAAGTAGATTTGCATTTGCTGCAATCATTGCCTTATTTATTATCATGACCTTATTACCCATTTACACTACCAACTCATACAACAGTGGAATTGTGGTTCAATAAAAATGTATGCCAAATTGTGATAAGGTCATAATTATGTAAACAGCTGCATAATATACTTTTAAGACACTACAAAAATATTATAGTAATAACTCTGATTGGTTAACAATTTATCGGTCATTAGCAAAACAAAACATGTCATCTGCCAATCAGTTTGATTTCCGTCTTATAAAGCCATAAATAAAAATAATAACAACCGCTGATTTTCGTACAAAAAATAACATTCGACAATTTCCGGATGCGATCCGTCATTGATACGTTCGGATGCGCGAGACGTATTCGGCGCTGTGCTAGTAGAGGCAGAGGTCAATGGTGTTCGGTTTGTTTGGGGGCCGCCTAGCGCCTGCTGCAGTGGGCGCAACCCGGATCTCGTCGCCCCGCTCCCTTCACTCGTCGGGCCCGTGCGTGGAGGTGTGCGTATGCGTTCGGAGCCGCTAGTCTTGCCGCGAATCACGCCGCGCTCGCACTCGCGCGTCACGTCATGCCATGCGACGCGCGCTCACACTAACACACATTTATTATGTACGCGATTGACAACACCCAGGTGAGCGCGTACTAACCACCAATTTCCCTACATGTGCCTCGGCTATTCTTTTCATCGCGTTTCACGAACCGCTTGCGTACATCGCATTGTAATGATGTTCATTCACGATCGGACGATATAACGATCCCGGAAGTAGAGCCGGTTCGTTAACGTCATATAGGTATGCTAATTACCGTCGACAGTGTTCAAATATTGGTATGTAGCTAAGATTGTAAGATTTATTAGCTATGCGTATCTGGATTTGAGTCTTGGTGAGTAAGGAAACTTTTATGGAAACTAGATTACTACTTATCCAGCTGCAGCATACATTTATTAAACATCAAAAAGACATTAGATTTTTTTAAATCCTAGTCTATGTTATTGTATATGTTACTAATCAAAGGAAGGTTTAGTGTTAGCTTGCGTTTACTTTTAAATTAATGAATATTTTCCTATAATTAAATAAGTTCACAATACGGATCTGTCAATTCACTACTATGTCTAATGCTCAAACGTAAACATTATCAAAAATGTTGACTGCTTCTTAAATTTATAAGACAGGATATTAGGACGAAATTTATATAATCTATTTCTTTTACTAAACAATATTTAGACTTTAGACCGCAAGATAACATTTGTTTATAGCCACATAGAGTGAATTAAGAGATTAAAGAGCATCCGTTTGTACTTTCCCAGTTTCAATTAAGATTCTAATGAGCAAGGTATGGGGATATGTTACAGAATTTTTGAAACAATTTATCGGTTATATCTGTAAAAATTAGGAATTATTATTGTCTCAGTACTTCAAACTGTAAGTAAGATTATGATACTGGATATATTTAATTTTAAGTGTTTTTACGAGCAATAAATTTGGGAATATGTTAAATAAAATGTTAAGTTTATTTGCTTTTATTTGTACGAACGTAATTATAAAATTAATAAATTTATAGAGTCATGTGACAAGGATAAAATAGCATCAACAATCTAAAAGATAATAAATAAATCAACAATATTGTTGTCATGCATATTTTAGCCATATTTTATAATCCAGCTCAAGTTACATTTAATTACAACAAAGTAGCTATTGTAATGTATTCCTATTCACGTAAATGTAATGTAATGCGCTAAGAATATAAATCAGCTGGGACTGGTGTGTACAATTTTTTAATGTCATTAAAATATAATTTAGTATACGCAGATAAAATTATAATTCATATTGAAATACATTTTTAAAGTATTTTCTTTTACATCGCAAACACATTCGCTGTCGTTACTACTTTAAATAATGCGTCCTATATTTTGCTATAGAAGAATAGTTGTCGCTTCATCGAGATGACTGTAGTGGAATTATAAGACGTATCAGAAACAAGTTTATTATATTTCTCATTGGCTGGTAGGTTTGTAAGACCAATTATACAGTTTACAAGCAATTACCTAAGTGGCATGCCGTCACGTTTTTCGCAGCATGCTAGAAATCATTTGTCATCCCCTAGTGCACTTTTACGTCGGCAATGTTATTGTTTTTGTTATATCTCGTGAAAGTGATGTTTAATTAATGTGTAAGTCTCGATTTTGTCGACGCGTAGTGTCGCAGGTCCGGCGTCCGAAGTCGGATATTATTGTGAACTTTCACTTGGCCGCCGCAAGCTCTAGTAATTTATATTCACCAGTTATCCACGACATCCGATCACGGATTTGAATCTAATCGCAAACTTTGCACATTTGAACAATTTCTTTGTCACGACTCACGACTCAGTCTGAACGCATTATTATTTTTGGACTCTTGGACTCTATCGTTGCATTTACTTCACCATTCGGAATTCGTTAAGACGGTAGCATGTTTATTTCTAAGCACCTCGGTGACCTAGAAAGTTGAATATTGTAAAGCTGTGGCATTATAGGGCCAACCGAGCCGGATTTGGATTTTCTCCAGTAGAGAGGCGATCGCACGTTGAAAACTGGCTAATACATATTCATAATACACTAGTTATAATTTGTTATTAAAGTAAATGGAATTGAATGCTTATTATTTTTTAATGTATTTCTACAGTTTTTATATTTCTCAGCTTTTAATTTTTTGGTGATACTTGGTGGTGCAGGTGGAGAAACAAAATAGTGCTTAATATTTTTAACATCAAAAAAATTTAGTTTTGTCAAACATAGGTTATGTCTTATATAACAGTTTCCGGAAGTAGATTGCTTACTATCAATTTTTTATTCCGCTTAAAAAGATAAGAATACAAACCGAACTATAGGCCACGCGTTTTACAATCAAAGTCGTAGAACAAATGATCGTGGATCGGTTTGATAAAAAGAGTGGCTGGCTGGGTAACCTTCTAATATTTGTTGGAACGTATCAGCTGTATCGCCTGTATCCGGTATGATTATTGCTCTGATGTAATGGAGCCAATAGGTAGATAGCCCGGTACACGTGAGCGAGAGGGGCCCGTTGCGGTTTTAGTTCCAATACCGTTCTTTCGGTTGTCATACCGGCGCAATATCCGCCCAATGGTAGCGCTAATTAGGCGTGGTCCATTCCATTTGATTCTGTATCAGCATTTTGTAGACGCAGATTTTTCGTACACGGATAAGTAACAATTCAGAATATATTTTTTCAATCTAATTCACTGTTTTTTTCCGAAAAAAAAAGCACGTGGAAATCGAACTGAAATAATATTTAGTTTCTTTTCGATGTTTACATGCCTATCGATTTCCGTAAGTTTCGATAATACTAGATAATGAAATATTATATTTTATTACAAATTGTATTTTGCAAATTATTATTTATAGTACAGCTGATATTTCTAATACAATATTTTAAACCTAGGTTCTACATGTACTTCTAATAACAGTAGAATAAATTTTGGTCCAACGATAAATTTTATGTTTTGGGCTTTGTTAGCAACTAATATCGTATTATGAAACGTTGTTTTTAAATTTTTTATTGACTCTACCTTCCGTTATTTCTTACCTCTATTAAATTATGTTACAAATATAAGATCAGTAACGAAATACTTTCTCATTATTAGTTTTGATGAAATAAATAGTAAAATAAAATAAGTGAAATAAAATAAATAATGTAAAAAAATATTTGTGAACGTTGTATTTAATTTTAATTAAGTTTCCAGGGGTTCGCGACACACACTTTGGTAACACACTGTACAAAACACTGGGGTACAGAGAGCTGTTTAAATATCCTTATGACGTTGAATAAAATATAGTCGTGACGTAAACACAAGTACAGTAGAAATAGTGCATTATTTATAATCATGTCTGTCTAGCAAACGGGACTTTTGTTCAACATTGATGACTGATGTTATCATGAACAAGTAACACGAACTTACACGGATGTTTATTGTAGTAAAAAGTATATTAAGACAAATTGAACAATGATATAAGTTAATGCTGTCGTGACTTCTAAAATTTAAGTGCTTCATTCGCACTTGGCCACCGAGACCTATAGGTACATATATACCTCTAACTCTAAGAGGAGTAGTAGGTATTGTCCGGTATTCGGCCAGTAATGGGTTTACGATTAATATGAACTATGTATCTGACATGGAAGAAAATAGATTAAAATCAAATAAAGTTAACATGTAAATGAAGTATTATTTAGTGGAAGGACTTAGCGTAATATCATTGCTCGTACATATGTTGGAATAGATCCTGTTTTTATTTTTTAATTATGTGAAAAACGGGTTTAAAAATAGAACGTCCTTTTCGGATTATAATTATATCTAATTGTAGGTCAAATAATATGATAATTGATTCATTATGTATGTAAGTATTATGTTACTGAATTGATCATACGCATTGAAAAGTTAGTTTCGAACTTAAATTTATAATTGACGTTAATGTATTGGTTCAAATAAACTTTAATTATTATCTATGGTAAAATTCGTAGCTTTTCATTAAAATCTATATGCAAAAATATCCTTTTAAGGTAGAATAAATTGCACATACGACAGTGTTTTTAATTGTAGAGTTCGATTTGCTGTAGTGACCAATCAATTCCAAAGAATTTTACATTTGTCAGTGTCGGTCAGTGAATGTTGTATTGTAATAAATAGATAAACTTCTTATCGGTAGAGCGGACTATAGCTTAATGCGCGTTATTAATAATCAATCTGTGCCATCCAAAGATCGAAGTTTGTCAATTTAGACGTACTACAAATGTTTTACCTACATAAAACAATGGTCTTCTGAGGATTTATCTACTCGGGTCCAGAAACTAGATCGAGCAATGATGATGATATATGATGCCCAATAACGATGATAATAATAATAATATTATAATTACCTAAATTTGGCATCTCCATATCGTGAAAGTCAAAAATGACTTAAATCAGTTCAAACGTACTCGGTTGATAAACAGACGGATATGGTATACATCGACAATGAGCCTTTATGTACGGATGCAATCTTGAATCTACATAGCGATATGGTATCAAAACAAAGTGCATGTGGCCCCGTGCAATGTGTGTGTACTCACATAATGTGCTAGGAGTCGGTGGTGGACTAAGATCGTCGGAGGCCCGGAACGGAAAATTGAATGGACGCCCCCAGTCTAGAAAGTCGAGTTTGATTTCACAAAATTAATAATCTTTCATAGACTCGGTGATTCCGGCGGTCTTTTTTTCGCTCATTTACACATATCACGGATTGTTTGGTTCTGACGGCCTTTTTTTCAGCTCACACACACACATCACGTACACAGATATCTTTTTGTATATTAACATTTCAACTACTACTTTATATTCTTTATTCGGAAGAATCAGCAACTGTGTTTGGCAGCCCTTCCCCCCTCCTCTTAGTCCGCTAGAGCTAAGAGTGCCCTTCCTTTGTAAGGTTTTTTTTTGTATTGTTGAAGTAGCAACGAGCATGCAGTCCACGTGATGGTAACTGGTAGCTACCGAACGTGGACATTTGTAATCAACTTTAGATATGGTTTTAAGCGCCTCAACTAGGAGATAAAGACACGTTGTCTTATAATATGGAAGGAAGGATGTGTGTATGTGGAACGTATTGTCTGTTTTCTTTTTGTTTTGTTTTTGACGAGCACGTGTGCGCGGCTCCGTCGCTTCGGGTTTTACCGAAGAACACAACATTCTCGGAGTAAAGGGTAAACACTTTGTTATTCCCAGTAAAAACTCCTATGTAAAGAAGAAAAATAAACTATTTTGAAGTCTTTATTATTGATGTTTGCAACTAGCCAGAGAGACAATTGTTAAAAATATATTTACTGAATAAAAATGAATTAAGTAAGTACCTACTCTATGATATCCCGTTTTATGTGACATCATATTTTACTTTGCGTTAAAAAGCTGACACTACAGACACATTTGTATAGTAAAAGACATTACTTATGCAAATAAAGAGCATTGCATTAAAGTTGTATCCGGTTTCACGTTTATAAAGAAAATATAGTAAAAACAATTCAAAAATAAAAACCTCTTGTCGTAGTACGTTGGCCTCTTTTGATGTAATCATTTTAAGTGAATTTAGAATGTCGTATGAATAATTAATGATAACATTTCGGCGGCACTCGCGTTGAGTCTTTATTTTGTGAATTGGAAATAGCAATGAGCATGTATTCGATGCGATGTAAGTAGTTGTACATGAACATAGATGTATTACCCAATGTCATTGTACATGAATATCTGCAATCGACTCCAAACAGGATTGAAGTCCTTCCTGAGGCCACAGATGTCTTATTCCTCTTAGGAAGTAAGTTGAACCGACTTTTGTAGGTATCTTTGCCTTGCTCTTCATCTGGACATAGCAACGCTTCTGTTATAAAGTGTTAGTAGTGTTGCTAGTACTACTTCAGTCTAAAAAGCAGCATTACCAGCTTAATCAATATCTTAGAAATATACTTATCCAATTACACTGTCAGATTTTTCTCGCTTAATTTTTAAAATGTCAATTAGTAGGTGCGCAATTATATTGCAAGCAATTATTTTGTCGCCTCATTTTGAAATGTCAATTACCTAAGTAATTAAAATTATTATTTAGTAATTTTTCGATGCAAATGATTCCAACATTATTAAGGTAATCTTATAAAGTAGTTTTATCTATGTACTATAAGGGCTGCAACTCTGTTAGTCTTGAAAACACATCTCTTCTCAAAACTAGACATGGCTTGGATCATAATTAGAGGGTTTAAACCCATCGGGAATAAACCGGGTTTTTACCCGGGCGTTGGGAAGAAATAGGGTTTAAACCCGAAAATGGGTTTTTATTCGGGTATTTACTATTTTCACGCATATCTATCCTTTTTTAAGCGCAATTATTACTTTGATGATGATACTGTACTAAATATGGACTGTAAAAAGACATTTACAGCGCCAAAATGCCATTTTATCACGCCATTATAGATGCAGACTTAAGTAAGAAGACAATTAGCGTATGCTTTTGATGCAAATTTCAAACAATGTCCACGTCCCGTTGTTATTCTAGAATATAATACCCTGTGACCAACAACAAATAATAATAATAAAAAAACATTTAAATAAATGGGAGACGCTATACAAGGACCCGCTTTTTTCAGCATATTTCGCTTTATCTATTGAACCGTAATACGTAGACAGTTCAAATTTTCACAAGACATTTACTTCTATGGTTGCTATGAAAAAATATATGACAATTGGGTGGTACGGAACCCTCCTTGTGTGAGTTCGACTTGTATCAGGAAACGTGTATGTTTCCTTGATAAAAAGTAGTATATGTCGTCCTCTGACTACAGTATACAAAATATTTATTATAGGGTGAAATTTTGAAGTGAGCCTTCAAGATCAAATCCTAAACTATAAGGATCAGCTAAAAAAGCTGAAGAGAGTTACGAGGCCGATATTGTGTTTTCACTAAACTAAACTAAACTGGATTAGTTTTCCAAAATATCACTTTTCCTTTAGTTTGTCATACTACACACTACTTTCTAGAATTTGACCCCTGTAAGCGACACTATGCGATGATGGAATAATACAGGGTGTGATTTTTTTTAAATGAACTCGTTCGATTCCCCGATTTTCGAAAAAATCTAATGATGCAGTTTTAGTTTTTATCACAATTTACCTCGTAACTCCTTTCAGTTTTTTTCAAACTCCTATCTATGAAAAAATGACACTTAGGTATTTTAGACAAATATAACGACACCTTAACTGTCGAAATTTATCTAACCAGATCCGAATGTATTAAATAGATGTTCCGTGGCAGTGTGAATAGTTCCGTGGCAGTCGAGTAAAAAAGTAGGTAAAACCTCAAAAATTGTAAAAACGATGAAAATACCGTAGAAACTTCTAGTACATCTATTCAATAAATATTTGAACTATTTTAAAAACTGTCTACAGATTTTATGAAATTATTTTTAAATACCCGAATAAATACCCTGTGGGAGGGTATAAACGGGTATTTATCGGGTTTAAACCCAGTACTGGGTTTAAACCGGGTGTTTTGCCCATCTCTAATCATAATCCATGCCTTTATTTTAATGCTCAGGGATATTTATTACATCAGCGGATGTGACACGTACGTTACGTATACTTACCTAATATTTTTGATAATAATAACGATAAGCATCTATGCTTAAAATAAGATTCATAATGATGTTCACAATTACAAATTACTATTCAATAATTGTCCATAATATGATGAAATTACATACATTTTACAAATAAAACCTGTACGTGTCATGAATTCTTGACTCTGCACGTGTTTTTTTTTTCAATTTTCATTTTACATTTTCCCTATGATGACGAGTTCACGACCATTCTGAAGTCGGCTCCCCATCCGCGCGAGTATCGCAAAGTGTGTCGCGTTCGCATCCTGTTCGCCGGTGACGAAACATCGCACGAGCCGGCGTCGTCCGTATACTCCTACACCATTGGCCGCTGTTATCTCTCACGAACGCGTGATAGAATTTCTCCTACACCACCAAACGGAACTAATTGTATCCGATATGTAATGGATTTGTTGGTTCACGTACTCGTCGCCTAAGTACGAGTATCAGTTTGTGCGCTGTCATCGGGGTGTTTTTAATGCAAATGGTAGGTTTAAAAATTGTCGCATGGCGTTGTGTTGCGTAGAGTTGTCCCTGTCATCCGCGAAAATTCTTTCGTCCATACTCATTAGTTTGATAGAAGCACACCAATAAATCGTTTAATTCTCGGAAATAAAGTGGTCTCTGTGATTACGGTCTGTGTGATTACAAAGTATTGGTTGTCAAAATATTCGGTTCTTCATTTTAAGAACATGACAGTACCACGTCCATTTTGTCCTAGGTCAGTACTCAAAAAGTTAGTCCATCTAGTTTCGTTTCTCAAACATAATTCAACTATTTACTACTAAAAAGCTTTGTGCTAGTAACAGAAAGTTGTCAATAGAATTCATTGAATGCATTATTCATAAACTGCATGAAGCGCATGCGTTTGGGGAAAGCCTTCCGCCGTGACGTCACTTGATTCTAAGATCTTTCTGCAGCTAGATATAACGTCTGTTTATGTACGGTATTTATGCGATTAACTTTCTTATTAGGCTCGTTCATATATTTCTGAAAAATGATTGAATGGGAAATATTTTCAATAGGTCCTCGCTCAATGAAACAAGTACAATATATTTAAAACTACTACTATGAAATGTACTATTAAAGGACCACTACCGCCCAGTTAAACAAACAAGATCTAATTGCTGCAGTGTTCTGGTTTCTTTTCCTGAAAGAGATGCAACGCATCTGTGGCCAACCTCAATCAGGACTCTTAATTCTATTTGGGATTGATTCTATCTTATATATAAAACTCTCGTGTCACAATGTTAGTTACCGTACTCCTCCGAAACGGATTTACCGATTTTCATCAAATTTTATATGCGTATTCAGTAGGTCTGAGAATCGGCTACTATCTATTTTTCATACAACTAAGTGATAAAGGTTGTTCACCCTTAACATTTTTTTATTTATATGGTAACACGACGTCGGGTCAGCTAGTAATCATATATAGATGTCCATGAGCGGGAACTACCACTCATGGACATCTGTAATTCACTTAACACCCAGTCATGCTCGTTTGATACTTCTATAATATATACAAAACAATTCATCAAACTTTAATTAATATCTTCTATTCCTTATAATTATGAGGTATATCATAAAACTGTATATATTGTAGGTTTATATAAATGAATGAATTAATTTATGTGCATATAAATGTTCAAATTATGAATACTTAAAAGTTAAACGATTCGTACCCAAATACTTAAAAATATATGCGTAGTCATAAAAGTAATTTAATTATCAAAGACGTGTTTGTATTCTAACGTCAATTAGATATTACATCAATAGATAAAACAAAATAATAACAAAATTTTATATAAACGTAAACAGAACGGACGTCAGTGTTTCGCTGTGACGTAGACAAGTTGATAATAATGTTACTGTATTGCAAATAGATTGTTTATGAAAATAATTAAGTTATTAATTAACAGTTATTGAATTGCGCACAATAGCGTCTGTACTGAAGGAATGTTTCTATAAATAGTCTGTGATAATTTATTCAAGTTCAGTACACTGCAGAGTAACAAAACTTCTGTCTATCTTCAATATGTATAATCGAGTAATACCAGTATTAGATATGGTAAGCTTCGTATCCTTAAAATTAGCACATACTACAAATGATAATAGATTTTTTTTGTCATGGTATCGTACAATTAAGTATGCTTATTGCATAGATTTTTATGTTATTTTTATTTTAATATCATTTTGAAACTACAGGCTCATAAAACTTATTTACTTATAGGGAAGAAATCATCATCATCGCTTTTTACAGTCATAATCATGGGGTACTCTCTTTTGAGGATATAATTAGACCCCAGACGCCGCAGACAATGTTATAACAATTCAATCAGTTCAATCAGGATGACAATCTGGGGGGTTACTACCATCTCTTAAAACAATATTATTTTAATCATACTTTTACCTTTTTTTGCAGGAAATTTAACTTTTTAAGCAAAATATGACAATTTCAGTTGGCTTTATACAATGGATAAGCGAAAAATTAATAAGGGTTTAAGTTTGTTCAACTGTGTAAGACGGAATATTTTCCTGTTTTAAGGAGGAAATCAAACTTTCCTAAACTATGATGGTTTTTAAACGATCGTGGTAGAACCTAGTACCCTAGTAGAACCCTAGAACTTATTGCGCGACCTGCATTATGCAAAGACCATTATTATGACCACAATGATAGCGATAAGTTCTATAATTTGTAAGTATATCGTCAATTCCAATAAAAAATATAATATGTGTAGTATTATTTAATATAAAAACGTCACTACCTTGTTTACATATTCAAAGTTCCGTGAACTCGTATAAGTTACCTTCCTACACATTTGTTAATGTCTTCAAATGTATTTCGTACCTAATTCTGCTTATCTATGCGTTTAATAATAGATTTATTTTGTGTGCATTTAGTTTGAAGAGTACAAAAACAGTCGTGTATATTTAAATGAGTAATAAGAACACTGTAATTAATTTTATTATTTTCAACCGTATGGCGCAGCGTTGCTCTACTCCCGAACCCTCTATGACGGATTCACGATTCGATTCCCAAAATTTCTGTTTTGGGCTTGGGTGTTTGTGTGTGTTTATGCGGTACCCACACCACTATATACAGTCAGATGAGCTTATGAATATGTCTAGCAGATTACATAATTATCTGCTTCCGTAAAAGATTATACTCCCGTGTATATTAATTGTAGACGAACACAGCATATATAGGTACAATTAATTTTAATATATGATGCAAACAGGATTTGAACTCGTGACCTTGTGGCGATCCTTTCAGTGATATGTTGAAATTCTGATCGCTAAGCTATCAACCAAGCAAGTAGCGATTTTAAATTCTAAAGTTCAACACTATAAGGTTTTATATTCACCTTATTTCATTTGGCTGTTATCCCCATCTCGGCTGCACTGACAAGATCTACATAACATTAACAAAATTACAAGGGATTATTCAAATTGCGTATTTGTAGATAATTTGCGTAACAATTGACAGTATCTCTCCTATCTTTACGCGTAAGCTGTTTATGTTCACTTCGAGTTACCACATTTAGCAGTGTGACCTATTCAAACATACTGAAATGTAACAAATAGCGGAACTCCGGCTACGTCCTACGTATAACAACAGCTGATGCAATATTTCGCCTTCGTTTTTTGTTCGTGGTTGGATGGAATGCGTCTGTCTCGATGCATCCTTCTACGAGACCGGGTTTCTCAAACTTGTAGCTCCATGCTCGTTGTACCCCTATCAGATTTCAAAACAATGGACGAGCACCCTTATAAACGGTATTGATAGAACTAAAGATAGTGTATTTGTTGCAAGTGCAAGTATTAAGGAACTATTGACTTTATGTAGCCGCCATTCGGTATCTCTTTCTTGCGTATCCCTTGGGGTACAGTGTTACCTAACTTTGAGACACCCTGTAATAGAACATTTACGTGTAAGGATAATTCACTTGGAATTTTAACGATGGGTCTTCCCCAAATGAGTTCATAATTCATATTATATCACCCTCATAATTTTAGCTGTGAGAAATGTTTTGACAGTCGTTTTAAACAGTTATCGTGGCCTCCGAAACTAATCTGGGTCGCGAAGAATTCAAGGTGTCTAAATTGAGTTTCAATGCTACCTAGTGCTTAGCTGTTTTTTAGCCAACCCATTGTCGCATTGTCATTGTGTTATTAGCCACGGGTAACTGTTTATATGTTTAAAAGCTTGGCATTATTAGCAGGCTATTGAGACCTACAAGAAAAAGCTTTAATTTTAAATAACCTTGTATTGTGTTCTAAGCTTCAAAAATGTTGAAACGAAATACAATAGCTTAGTAAAATCCGTTCTAATTTAACTAATCTGCTTTATGACTTTTTATGGAGTGTTTTTAGCTGTGATGTTCTTGTAATACTTATTATTGTCTACGCGGTTATTTATATCTTTGTCTGTCATAGACTGACAATTATAGGAATTATAATCGGAGGCTTAAATTCGTCATCAACTCATCATACTTCAATATTAGCTCTTGTTTATAAGAACTTTAATAGATAACAGAAGTATTCTAACAGAAGTATACTAATCATTAATGGAAATATTGTTTCATTATACCACAATAATCGATTCGGAAATTAAAGAAATTGTTTGAATATTTATCGAATTACTCACGTTTACAAACATTCCATCTATCAATATCAAATAAATTGACATACCAATATTGATATGAACCTTTAGAAATTAAAACGATACTGATACGACAAAAAAACAGTAAATCCGGAGATGAAGATTCTCAACTATGAGAGGAATTTTGCAGTGCAAAATAAATAGGGACTGCTCTCATTCTGATTACGTAGGTGCAAAGTCCAAACAGGAAAAAAACGTAAACAAATAAGATTGGTGAGCGTAAACGAGCGTGGCTTAGGTGGGAGAATCCAGTGGGTTTTTTTGTGCATCAATCTAACACACTTGTAAAACAAGAGGATATTGCCAGCCTTTTGTTTCGGTTTTAAAACTAATTAGCGCCGATTAAATCGTCTATCATTGTTACTGAATATTTATTGGGTTTTTAATGGCGCATTAGTATTTTCATCAAATCATATCTTTTAATGTTTTGCTAATTTTATAGTCTGTAAAATCCAATGTTGCTCTCTTTAGTTCCATCGTTAGTTTATAAACTCTTTCTGTAGATTTTGGTAATGCAAATATGACCTGATTTTAAATACCAAATTTAATATAGCCTCATTATAAATGTAATTTCTGAAATCGTCCTCATCCTTTTTTGTGACATGTAAAATAAAAAAGACTTATATTCGTCTTGATTAAATCTCTTACTCAATTGCTTAAACTTTTTTCACACTAATAAGAGCTAAAATGTTAACGTGAAATTTTGAACTACACAACGTTTAATCCGCGGTGCAGAGTAGAGAGGTGGAGTCGGTTGCTCGCGCGCACCATATTTTTTAGAAAGTGGCATCCGGTTCTACTAGGCGATCCGCTTCCGTGTACAGTCCGGATGTGGGCCCCGAAACAGGGACACTGTTTATCTGTAAAACCCCATTTCTCATCTGCACATACAAACAAAATGATGAGTATCTCTAGATTTCCCAAATAATTTCTTACTCGCTTACTCATTTGAACAATAATGACACTCAAAACTACAATACTTATTTTTTTCAACCGTGAGGAATAAACGTCTTAAGAGCGTAGTATTTTTAGTTGATCTTGTTTAAATCGAGCTAAGCGCAAATTTTAACGGAAATTAGTTAAGTACGACACGCTTCGAAGAATATTTATGTAAATATAACCTGTTATAAAAACTTGCTTTCCAGTCCAGCTAGACCTGAATCAATTCACAGAGACTAGATATACGACAAATAGATAGTATTTTTTTATTCATATTTGTGAGGAAAGCGAGGTGCCCCATCTTGTAATTTGTCTCCTCTATTTTTTAAATGATTTATTATTTTATCTTAATGGAGCAGTAATGGCCAGCTATAAATAGGTACGTTCGAAAATATTTCTTAGTTGAAGGCAATGGTAATTAAAAGAATATTAACATTTTTTTCGGGTCGGTAGTCGTCGGTGCAACGTTTATGTTTACTCGGTAAAAGTACGCAGCTTGCAATCAGATTTCGATCTTAGAATCCCGGCGAAGTTGAGTGAACGCCAGCCCCGAGGCGGATGTTGCCATGACTAAGAAGTAAATTTAGTTTGGTCCAAGTAAAATCGATAACTGGTTTTGTCTAAGCGTTGGAAAAGTTAATAAAATTGTGAATGCTTAAAATGCACCGCCATCCGTGAGAGAATTATTTTGTCAATTTGGTATATAATGAATTATAACCGACACGTTGAAGAGTTGCGCACACGCTAAAGGTCAATGATCATCTGTAGATCCGCTTCGACGCCCCCGTGACCCTGTCCTGCGCAGGCGCCGGTTGTACAGCATTAAATAAAATTTGTTTATTGATTATTGTGCGCATACATTAATATTTATATTCGCAATAGATGAGCTAGTGAGTATAAATAATCACGATCCGATATGTTAATCTAATGTTAAAGCTATATATTGCTCGTAGTCAGTTTACACAAATGTCATCTGTAATTCGTTACGCGATTTGAATTTGAGGTCACGTACCTACATTTTAATTGCTTTACTAATTTTAAATAACGCGACGATAACTTCGTACGAGACAACATTATAACAAAACGAACTTAATATTGAATAATAAAATTATCATCGTTATCTGTTGGACCAAAAACGGTGAATGTCAATACTCTTATTAGATTATCCGCCAAGCTGTTAATATGGGTCTCGGGTCAATTTCCGTAATATCTCTTTTAAAACATTATAATATGTTTATATTTGATATAAAATGTGTCCTTTAAGATACAACTGAATATTATTTATGTCATATTGTTTCTATACGTATGTATATACATATTTATATGAGACCAATTTTCTTCTAAACCATTACATCCGTGTAAATGGATCGAGCCTTAGTAAAAGTCGATGGACATTTCAAATCAAGCTAGTAATACTCTTCTACAACATGTTGAATGAATAAGATTTATGTGTATTATAATAATTACTTATCTGTCTGCTTAGACGGAATAAAACCTTTTCTAGATATTTTGACGGAACCGGGTTACTTACAAGAGAATAACGCAAGTTATTTTTTTTACTTGAGTATTATTTAAGATATGTTTAAAAAATATCAAACTGTGCTTAAAAAACAGAACCAGAGAAACGAGGACAATCTCGTTTCAAAACAAATGAGTAATTTAAATAAAATTTCAAATGCTTGTTTCAGAAATATGTGGAGTCATCACTGGGTTGGGCGGGCGAAAGAGGAGAGGATTCTAGTTACGATTCCGAGTGCGACGATGATGGAGGCCACCGTACGGCTTCGAGGACACCTTCCGACACTCTCGCGGCGGAGTTTGCGGAGTACGTCACTCTTACGCCGCCACAGCCACAACCAAATCAGGTACGGTAATCCTTATGATAAAGGTAATCCTTTAACCTCCAATAGCAGTTAGAAGTATAGTTTTAGACCTCCTTATTCAAAATATAAGAATGACCTCTATGTATTTGAATTCCGCATCCTTCACCTACATGTGTGGAGGATGACACTTCACTATTATTTCTATACACATAAATAGTCTCCGAATGAAATGAATTTGCAGTACCAATAGATGGTCTAACACAGAACGAAATTATAAGGATTTCGGTTCTCTATATGGCTACGGAACCTAACATAGTTTATGATCTCCAGGTTTCATCACTTAATTTAATTATTATCCCTGATGATGTACCACTGAACATGGATTCTTAATTAGATATATCTAGCTGGAGCAAGATTCCAATCTTTTGCGTTATCAGATATCCAGTTTTTTCTAGTTCCATAAGAATCGATACTTGAGAATGTGCAGATAAAGCTTCATTCGTAATAATACTCGTAGTCGGATTTACATCATTTAATAATGAACCGGTTATATTATAACAATGTTTGAAACGGGCTACCAGAAATATTCATTCATTTATCGTTATCAAACAGTCGTGCTAGTGAAACCGAGCGCAATTTGTTCCTCAATCTCGGAATAACCACTGGATTGAATAGGTCTCATTAAAGCACGGTCACTCAATGTTAATTAGATTGTAATTGCCTTCATGTTAAGAGCAAGGCTCTTTACCTATTCTATATACTTTTTGTAATTTCATTGTTGAAGGTAGGTACTTTTCCTGAGATTTTCTTAATACGCTGTATATTCATAGACTATAGAATATAGATATTTTACTCTAAGTGTGTGTTATAAAAGACGAGAATTGTACATAGGTACTTCAAACATAAAATATGTAAAATATCATTATCATTTATTACATATCTGACCATACGGTAATTTAACGTAGCATAGACGAGAACAGCCAGGAGACATCTAAAGTCATCCATAATGAAGACGTTTGACTGGGGATCATATTCCGAACCATCTGGCATACTTGTATATCAATGTATATCTGATCACGGCCACTCGATCGCCGTCATAGACGTTAGTCTATTCAATTTAGTTGAACGATTACCTCTAAGTCGTGCTAGCCGCTAGCTAATTAAGTCTTATTTCCGGCTTCAATTCTTGGAATTTGCAAATGCCCATGCGACGTATCAGAATAATTATCATTGTTCACGTACTTCTTACTTATCACCGGTTTAATATACACAACGTGTAATTAAATTTATATCGTAATAAAATATAAATACATATATTTTTATACCAAACTGTCAACAATAAATTTGTTTTTTCGTATCTTGTTTTCTTTTTGGCTACGCTCACGGCCACACATAATGTTTTACTATAAATTTAATTTCCGAAGAGCTTCTGCTTGTAGTTATCACAATTTTATGGGCGTTTTCAAGGTAAAACATAGTTTATGAAACTTCCCTGTGTGTTTCCTTAGTCACCTTAGTTTTTCCCAAGATTCAATATTTACTCGACAACACCCGACACGTTTTTACTACGTTTTTATTTTTACGTTGCGACTCCACTAGTAACAACACTAAGTTTATTTTTGATGTTTAAAATCCCGTATTCTTTGAGGATGGCACATTATATCATTATATTTGATTTTCTTTTTTTTGTTGCCGATAAAATGGAGATATACCCATCAATTCCACTTGATATATTTTTTTATAATGTAGGAGTAGCAGAAGAGCATGCAGTCCACCTGATGGTAAGTGGCTAATGCCGCCCATGGACATCTAATGAACCCCAGATATGATTAGATATTCCTACCTGAGGTCGGCCACAGATGCGCCGCTACGCTGAGGACTAAGCTGGAACGCCTCGCAAAAGTATGTCTCCCTTACCGCACCCTTCAAAACGGAACACAGCAGCGCCTAACACTACTGTTATTAGGCAGAAATAGGTGTGGCGGTTGTGCTGCCGGAGTCGAAACACAAAGAATTCTACCACCTTCCACCATTTAAATAATAAATTACACACACTCGGAATACGCTAAGCATTTGGTTCAAACCGCTGTTACTTTTGCAATATCGCCCCTATAGTACGTACAATTGTGACACTTGGTCTATCGGCGGGCGGTGAGAGTAATAATTATGTAATTCTTGCAAAGTACCGGCCACATTGTTACGACACCTGACGGTCTGTGTACGGTGTGATTGCGTCGAGTTTTAACTATTTAGCTTAGTTAATTTGTTTATGATGTTAGCTTAGTCGGTTTATGTCTGAGTCCGGACAACTACTAACTTTGAGAAAGACCAGTACAGTAAATTCATACTTCATTTTTAACGGGCTTAGACCACACTAAAACTTTTAAGGGAAATTCCATATACTCAGTATGTTAATTACATCGATCTTCTTAATCTTGAGTAAGACCCAGCAGTAGTAAAGTATTGGCCAATTGCCCAATAATTAGTAAATGATGTTCGTTCGAGAGCAAACTTGATTGTGGTAGTAGGTACGTACTAAAGTACCAAAGTTATTGGATTGATAGTACCTAATCAATTACTCGTTGGTTTTGTACATTATAAAAAGCACGGTAATAGCATAGTGAGATAATCAGACTTTTTGTTGTACAATTAGATCACATTGAGCTAAGACGCCCTAATATTGTGTTATCATTTCTTTTTATTTACCTATCACACCGACGCAAATATTTATGACCGACATTTTCTCAAGACATCAAGAAAAACAATCAAAGTGGTCACAATCATCACTATTCAAACATGTTCTATTTTTCAGGCAAAAATCGAGTTCGCCGTGAAGCTAGGATACTCTGAGCGTCTCGCACGCACCGCGCTACAGAGGTTGGGCTCGGACCCACCACGGAATGAGTTGCTAGCGGAGCTGATCAAGCTAGCTGCGAAGAGGCCCCCGAGGGCGCCCTCCCCGCCGCCACCCACGGAGCCCGACCCCCCGCCCGACAGAGCGCCGTTGCGACACATCGTTATAGATGGCAGTAATGTCGCTATGAGGTAGCTATTTTTTATTATAAATAGTAGACGATATAATTATTAATATAATAGGAGTAACAGACGAATATTAATCATATAAAGAAGAACATTTTAAAATATCATTCATTATACATACAAACCTTTCTGTTGAATCACTCTGTCTATTAAAAAAACCTCATCATAATCCGTTGTGTATTTTTAAAGATCTAAGCGAACATGGGGACAGATAGCGGGAAGCGATTTTGTTTTATAATATGTAGTGATATCCTTAGATGTTCGACATATATGACATCGGTTCGAGCAAATAATATATAAATGCAATAAATGAATATATAAATAAAATATATTCTTCTTCGAAATCGCATTGAAACCTGTTGTGAATTTTTCGCGTGATGGGTCAACAGAAGCGACCTCGTATGCTACTTCTATTACACCAAGACGTCTCATATTCCTGATAATGAAGGATGGTGTCATATTTCATCTATATTACCTATTATTCTAAATATATAATTTTACTTATTCTTGTAGATCAACAATGTATGAGAATTTAATTTATAAGTAAGTTTTCATGTACGGTCAATTACATTGTTACTTTTATTTTTTTCAGTCATGGAAACAAAGAACTATTCTCGTGCCGTGGTATTGAAATCTGTGTCGACTGGTTCCGTGCTCGTGGACACAAGGAGATAACAGTGTTTGTGCCTAAATGGCGGAAGGAGGCGTCTAGACCAGACAATCCAGTTGCAGACCGGGATGCCTTGGAACGACTCGAAAAAGACAGAGTTTTGGTATATACCCCGAGTAGGCTTCTCGGCGGTAAAAGACTTATTTGCTACGACGACAGATACATTTTGCGCTTAGCGGCAGAGACTGACGGAATTGTGGTTTCAAACGATAATTACAGAGACCTCGCCGCAGAAAGCCCTGATTTCCGTAAAGTAGTCCAAGAACGACTGTTGATGTTTTCTTTCGTGAACGACAGATTTATGCCACCCGATGACCCACTCGGTCGTTCCGGGCCAACGTTGGACGCTTTCTTGCGAGCGCCTCCATCTCGTACGGACCCTCCTCCAGCATGTCCGTACGGGAGAAAGTGTACATACGGGAACAAGTGCAAATTTCACCACCCGGAACGAGCAGGCCGTCCACATAAATCGGTAGCGGAGAAACTGTCCGAACGTGCGGCTCGAAAAGCCCGCGGTGATCTGCACACATTGAGTCTCCCACCAACCGGTGGTCGACCCGTGGACACTAAGAAACCTTTGGCGCGAGCACACTCCGCTACTCCAAGACTCGCAGACGTGACACTGACTACCCACTTCGATCGCGCACAAGTGCAACTACCGGGACCTTCGCAGCCGATGCCAGATGTTAATCCTCATCGAAAACTAGCACGTCAACTCACTCTCAACCCGGCTTGCGATCCTAGGTTGCACGCCACAGCAGCGAGAGTATCTTCAGCCCCGGTAGGTGCGGCGGCAGCCATGTTGCCTCACGCCGCTGGTATATCAATGTCTCCTTGTGCCTCTGAAGGCGCTTTGCAACACTGGGAAGCGCGACGTCACATGCACTTCCATTTAGCCGGAATATTCCCTGAAGCTCAAGTCGCTGAAGCAATGGCTACGTATCCAGACGAAACTGACGCGAAGAAAATGTGCGCGATTATTCTCGATCGATACCGACCCAGCGAGGCTCCCCTGCCCCGCCCACCTCACATTTAACGATTGCTATAATATTCGCTAAACCTGCGAATTATTTCCTATTGTACACATTTACTTGACAATATTGGACGTTTTTTCGTAGGACCATAATGTATAATTTTACTTAGCAGAATTATATACAATATAACATGTCAAGAACAATGTTTGCAACACTAAAATTGTATGAATATTGACGTGTGAATATGCTTAATTTCTGTAAGAAATTAAGCTTTTATTCACTCAATCACAAGTCAACAGTTAAGTAAATAAGATATTATATACAAAAAATAGACAATTTGGTAGACAGACTAGAACGTAGTCATTTTAGATACTGAATATACGAAAATAGTGTTGCTTTTACGCACTCAGCAATATATTGTTATGAAGTATTTGTCGAAAATACAAATCTATTTACTACTATAAATTGTAATGTGCCAATCACAATCATTTGATGTGATTATGTTAATGGTTTTAAGGCACTTACTTTTGTACATTCTCAGTTAATAATATGGCAGACACTTCTAAGAAGTGTGTGCTATTAATTTAATAATTATTTGACTAAGTTAGTTTATAAGTATGTACAAATTCCATACTGTCATTTATATATTTGTATGTTAAAGGTTTATGTAACAATGTTAAGTTAAAAATGTTTTCATTCACATTTCCTCCATTATTTGTAATCTCCTGTGATTTTACAAGTGTGAAATACTACAATAATTTCCCTTTTTGCAATAAAAATAAGAATTAAATGATTCTTTACATGGGCAGTTTATAAATAAAATGAGTTATTAACACGCATACTATGTGTATTCAAACATTTTGAACAAATAAGCTCTAGAAGTTTGACAATCTGTCTGTTTGTATATCTGCAATTGTCCATCCACTCCTAATTTACCATAAAATACTACCTAACCTTTAATATGTAACATTTTGCTGTTATTGTTTATAGATTGGTTTATTAATTACTTAGTATGTAATTAATTTACATAATTGACTAAATGTACTAAAATAGATAAAGTAAATAACATAGCAATAAATTTAGTAAAATGTGATGGTATAAATCATTATTGGTACTATGTACCAAAATAAATTGTTTATTATCTAATAGCTTGTTGATTTTAACAATTATACATTGGCTAGATTTTAAGAAAACTTTTACATAATATAGTGCTAATACAGAGCAATAAAATATTATCTTTATGTATTTGTATCTCAACTTTTTCAAATATACTATATTGTTATGAATCCAAGACGCTTTTAAATAAAATTAATAGTGGTATTTAACATAATTATAATTAGTATGTTTACTTCAATTATGGGAATAGGATTGCCAGGTGCTTAGAACAAATTTAATCAATAGTATTCCATGTTAAAGACAATTATAGCAAATAGTGCAGTTAAATAGTCTATAGAACCATATACTAAGTTCAAATGTATAGTATATTTGTAATTGTTAAAGTCAGGCCAGATTTCGGAGTAAGTCATTATTATTATTATTATAGGTATAACATTGAAACAATTTGTTGTTTGATTTGTATTGAATTGAACTTTTAAAACCTTAATGCAATGCATGAATTGAAAGCGTAAGATATATGTTATCTATTTTCGTGCTATACTCCATACAATCTTTTTTGTTGTAAACATTTATGGAGTATCGCATTTTAGTTTAATTATGAATATCAAATTTTACCAATTTAACTAGATTGAACTTTAAGATATTATATTAAGATAGGTATGAAGTTGGTGAAGTTGAAACTTCAGTGCTCAAAAATTAATAAAATGTGTATTTAGAGTAAATAAACAATACCGTTTTTGAGTACTGTTGCCGCACATTCCACAAGGAATGTATAACATAAAAGTGTCTTTTTTTAGACATCATAGTTTTAGTAATAAATATTATGAATAGTAAACAAATGTTTTTTATTGAATTGGCTTTATTATAATTAATTTTGTGGATTTACTTTTGTACGTTTTATCCTATTAGGGTTACTGCCCATTTTTTTAATAATCATTTTCATGTATTCTTTTCTGTCCATCCGTTCCTTTGGTATGCTATTAGACAATTCAATAAAGTCTTGTCCAACAAATTTATCAGGTTTGGGAGTATCTTCAGTGAGGCATGGTGTGAAAACTCTGGTTTTATTATCTGTCCTATATAAGTATGGACATACAGATATTTTTTCATCGACATCCATTGCTTCATCCATTTTATCTGTACTTGTGCAATTTTCTTTTTCTATAATTGTTGTCAGATCTTTTTTTGGAGGTCTGTGAGACTTGGATATATCAAGAAGTAGTTTTTCTAACTCTGTTAAAATATTTTTTTCTACTCCCAGAGCACTAGTAGGGATGCCGAAGTTAATTTTAGTAATTTTTCTTAAATCTTTGAAACATACCACTGGAACTGTCTTATCAGTACATAACTCAATCAATGGTTGAACTATGGCTCTTGGGTTCATATCAGCTTCAATGAGAACACCCAAACATTTTTCAATAGCAATAGATTTTTTGCACTCTCCAATACCAAACAATAACCCATCAACTTTTCTGTAACAAACACCTTTACTTTTCTATCTTCATTCAATAAAGACTACAAATAAATATTTTATTAAAATGGTAATTTAGAAAATAACTTATCAATCAGCATTTTATTTAGTTAATTTATGTTGAGTTTTGTATTTAGTTTATAGTAAAAAAAATCTTAACATGTTCTTATGTATGTAAAAACTCAAATTATTCATGGAATACAAAAAATCTGTTCTACACTTACAAAAAAATTCCTTTAAAAGCATGAGAAGAAACTAACCACAGATTTCTATATATTTCATTCAGAAGTCAGCTTTAATAGAGCATGCATTTGAAATATTTTTACAATAACTTACGGTATGAGAGGTGCTTTAGGTCGCATCTTCTTTGGAATGTGACTGATTTCACTCCAAGAAGGTTTTTTAAATATTGGGATTTCTATCCTGAGCTTATTTAGTTCCTCCTCTAATAATTTGCCTTCTTCTTCAGACAATTGTGGCCTGTGAAGTAAATATTCATTAATTCATATAATACATAGTTCCATAGTTCAAAACAAATAGTTTTACATCATTTTACTACACCTAACAAAAAATATAAGTAGACTCATTTAAATCAATATTTACAAAAATTAGACTTACCAGAAAGGCGGATCTGGTCTAGAGATTACATTCTTCATAGTTTTCTTTAATTTACCTTTTTTTATTTGCTTTTTCGTTTTCAAAGTGGATGCTTCCATTTTCAAAAAATATCATATGACAAGTACTTTATAAAATTCAACAAGAATAGATTTAATGATAAAAATTACGTCTTCGCTTAGAAAAGATTTAAAATAACAATAACTCAATGCAATTGTATTTTATAAAAAAATACAAACACATGTCTCACACGATTCACGTTTGCTTTGACAGGTAATTGTTTATGACAGTGACAGTTATAATAAGCGTTGACAGCTTTTTAATCGTCCAAAAATTATCAAAACAACACTAAAAGCAACATTATCATTTCAATATACAGGATGAATCTCCATAAAGTGCACATATTGAAATAGGTAAAATTAAACCGCATTTTGTCGACAAAAATAATATTTTTTTTTGTTTTTTGGGTTTTACGACCATTTGAAGTTTTTTTTTTGGAATTGTGCACCTAAAGTAAATAAATCGCTATAACTTTTGAACTAAAAGAGTTATCATGTTCAAACAAAAATTACAATGAATACAAAACAAAACGTTTAATATGTTACAGATATACAGGATATCTGTAACATATTAAACGTTTTGTTTTTAATTAAAATGGTGTGTTTTTGTCGTACACATAATAAAATGTTAATATCTTAGCGTTTGTATAATATGCGACTCATTTATGAATTTTATAGTGGTGGTAACTAAACTGATCTGGCAGACGGTTACCGTTAAAATCCTAAATACAAAATGAGATGCGGGAAAATACATAACATTTGAATATAGGTACAATAACCTAAAGTGGATCTTGGAGTCATAAATGTGATTTTGGTCACAATAAGTTCTGTTGTTTCGTCTGCACCGGGCGCAACTCGAATCAATGAAAATAGCAGGGAATTAGGAATGTTGGCTAGTAATTTCTCCCTTTATTATTACTACTTCTATTTTTCATAATATAATTGTGGCTAGGGATAGGTACAAAAACAATGGTCAATGCCTTATCAATAACTCAACAAAGTATTTAAATTTTAGGTAGGTAAATTGTTATTTTCTTCTTCTAATGTTGAAAGTGAGGAAATAATTAGGCATGAGCCAAATTTATTTTTTAAGACAACGGGAAGTGAAGTTCTAATAATAACAAATCTCATTGTAGTCCAACAAAATTATGTTACAAATGCAACTTTCAAAAATTCTAATACCAATAGCGACCAGCCAGGTTTCGATTGTTTTAAAGATTTTATGGCTTTTCACATTGACGTAACGAGGGTTTCGGCGTATCTTACAAAGGGATATAAATCTCTACTTAGAAACTTACCAAGAAGTGGCTTGCAAAAAAGGTCGTATTTTTTGTCGGCTTTCGGGCCGTTGGCGAATAGGCGAATACCTTATTGTTCCGGCAGGGGTAGAGCGGGGGATGTAATAATGACTGCAGTAAGGGTGCGTAATGAAACTTTTACCTGCTCATGCGCCGCATTTTGGGTCGTCTTTAGTTGCATGCAAGTAGTCTAGTGCAGTGCGTGCAGTTAGTTCAGTCATACAAATAAAATTTCGATAAAAATGACGTCCAAAGGAAAGATCGAGAGGTGGTTACTTGCGGATTGGAATGGGGGTCGTTTGTTGAAGTCTAGTTCAATGATCAGAGTGACTGAGGAAGTAAACGTTGGAATAACGGAATCCAGTCAACGAGCAGATACCCCGAAAACGGATGTCATTTCCGGTAAGTCGATCACGTGTTCTTTTTTTCGTAACAAATGTCTTTGGGTAGTTACAAAACTAGTTCATAGATTTTGAAATGTGAATTTTGTTATTAGAGAATATGATGTACCTTATTGGAGTATAGAATATTTTATTTTTTCATTTCTTATTTGATTTTCATTTATTTATATTAATAGAACATATATTATGGATACGTATAGTAAGATGCCTATGTAGTCGATTATATTGGAACGTCGGTGCTCATGTTCAATTTCGCGCGTAAATACTAGACAATAAATACTGTTCCTCCACCGACAGCATTGGGGCAGCGTGGTGGATCTAGGCTTTTCCTAATTGTGCGAAGAGACATGCTCAATACTGAAAAATACGTGTTTCAGTTATACATATCTGTACCTTCATTTACAAATACTCGATTTGTAATATTGACTATGGATTTATGATTTATTTAATTATATATTTTGTACTTAACTTGTAATGATGGTTGCTAGATATTTATATTATAGCAATGATTAGAACATACTCATGAAAAATAAATGGCACGCAGGATGAATCCTAACGGTATTATTTCAAAAGCCAAAAAAGCGGACCCCATTTCAACAAACAATTACTTTTCAATGTTATTAAAACAGATGGCGGTACTTCTTCCGAAGGTCGGAGGAGTTTAAAAGCTATCGAGAATGATAGTAATGCTGGCGTGAGCGACGCTAAGAATGAAGGTCGAGACTATTCCCCTAGCGCTTCTTCGTGGGAACCTAGTGATGATGAGAGCTCATCAGATTCTGCTTCGGAACATTCTCTTGTAAGTTTTTTTCTTAGAGTAAACATGGAAATATTGCAGGATTTTTGTTTCCTATTTGCTAATTGCCATTCCATTTCCTTTGACCATTTATGAGATTTTAGTTTGTGTGTCTAGCTTGTTCTCTCTGAGTTATAGCCAACCACCATCAATAAAATTTTCATTAGAGTGTCGTAATAAGTATGTACCTATTTATATTTCTCCAATCAGTTCCATTTCATTATGTATAAGGAAAATTTAAACCTATCTGCATTACTTAAGTATTCAAAGAATAATTCATTCGAATTCCCGTTATCTTATCATTGTTATTGGTAAAGTTTTTCGTCGACAACTATTCATTTGATGAAATATTTTATTTTTAGGTATCCCAAAAATCAAATTTTACGAAACAATACTCAAACAAAGGTAAAAAGGGTGGTAAGTCAACTCACAGTCCAAATGCTATTATTAACAACATATTAAAAGCACGTCACGTTAATAATAATAGTATCAACAATAGCACGATTAATCGTAAAAGGGTACATAAAGATTCCATTAGACCATTGTCTGTTAAGAAATATTCAGCGGACTCTACAAAAAGGCATCATACACCACCAATTGAAAAGAAAAATGTTGATAAAAATGCCAGAGAAATACAAGACATAAAGGCTGGATTTAGAGAACTTTTTAGAATGCTTAATGATCTAAAACCACAACCAAAGAAGTTTTTCATGGAAATGTGTCCTGAACTAGACCGATCTACAAGAGATACGACTAATAATAATATTGTTTCTGAAGAGTACGATGATAACAGTGAAAGGAGTGATGGTGAAGACTCCGATCGCTCAGATGATAATGTGCTGATCAGTAACAAATTTAATAGAGTTGAGCAGAATTTTAATTCGAAGCAAAACTCAAAATGTGAAAGCGAGGACGAATGGGTACGTAGTATATATTTTTTACGTACCTAAACCTAACTAAAATGTGGATATAATGTAGTCCTGATAGCAAGTTGATAGTAAATATCATCTGTGTATTTTTGCAAAGTCAGAGAATTACTTGAAAATATTAACTTTGAATCACTTTAGATATTTAAAAGATCTTGAATGACTCGGAAAGAACTTCCTCACATTAATGACCAAACCGTGGTGTGACAGAGAAAGCAAGACGTTAAAATGTCTAATAGTTCTTAGAACAATTACTATAATAAAAAACTGGTAGAAGACTCAAAGCGACCCTTACAATAATAAATGCTCCCTTTGTTGGCTTAACGGTTCTATCTAGCCGATCCCTGGTGCGTTGAACATTATAACCAGGCGTTTTTGTATTGTCAAACAAGTTTGTTAGTACTGTGGCTCCCTTTACTAATATGGAAGAAGCAGATACTTTATTATATTTCACATAAATTATATTCTTGTATTTTTCAGGTACCAATTGGAAGTGGAAAGACAATGATCCATAAAGACAAGTTTAGAAAAGTTAATTGGAAGTCTTATACGATCGCTACTCGAACATTATTGCTTGCAGCATTCCCAAGAAGGTAATGAAATAATTTAAATGAGTTTCATATGTATGTCAAATCAATCTTAACATCTTAACTACGTAATTAATACCATTTATTTCAGAATTCTTGCGACGCATTCCTTAACTGGTAAAAGATCGCCGGCTTTCCAAAACAAACCCCCAAAAATGTGCTTAGATCCGAAAATTGTAATGGATATCATCTTAGAAATCACATCAAAATTTAAAGTAAAAGAAAATTTGGTGAGGTATGAATACAAAGTTTATGCATGTTAATATTATTTAACAGAATGAATAGAGTAGCTACTTTCATCAATATTAAAGGTGCAAAATATTATTTTCTCGCACAATGACCATTTAATATGATATAAATTATTCTTTGCTTACATACATACATATTTACATTAACAGTGTACAAAATTTCAGGGGTATAATAACGACGAAATGTGCAGATGAATGCAAAATGTTTAAAGCGCGAATACAAAGTAAGAACAAATCAAAAAATAATGAAAACGCACAGCCGGTTGCTGAGGAAAAGCAAAAATAATTTCTTCACATTACTTTAATTTATACCTATTAGTTATAAGGTTAGTTGGGCTAAAATGACTTAGTATTAAATCCTCACTATTAAAAAGATTGGATATCTTAAAATTTGTGACATTATACACCATGTCTTGAAAATCATTTACATTTTACCTTAGCTCCGATTTTATTTACTCCAACTAACCTTACTTTTTGATTGATATTTTTATCAAATTCTACCAAAGCGAATACCAGAAGTACCAATAATACTCATAGAATTAAGTACGTAGCTATAAGGCATTAAGTTTAATTTGTTTTTGTATTCAGGTGATTTAAGAAATATGTTAAAGATCGTATTGACCGTGGCAATAAATTTGTTTTAAAACGCGTACATTCTATTAATTTGCGTCTTTTAAAAACATTGCAGGGTGATTTTGATTGTATGAATTATGCATGAAAATTGTTTATTGTTTTTGTAAATAAAATGTGAAAATTAATAATGACGTTTCTTTATTTGTAATCGCGTAATAGTTATCTAATTCACATTGAGAATAAAAGCAGACAAGTTGAATCACTTTGGTTTCATCACAATTTACGAGTAATATATAGGATTATTAGTTTATCTTCCTTGCTGGAATATGCCGAGAGGAGAGAGGACTAAGTCGGTGTTGGTGCTGGCTATGATGGCTCTCATCAGCATCATGTCGTCTGGGGTAAACTGCCAGCCACTGAGCTGTCCCAAGCTCTGCAGTTTTGGACAACACTCCATGAGGAGTTCCACAGTGTCACGCGTCAAGCGTGGCGCGTTGGGGAACCAAATGCCTTCGAGATTCTCGAACTTGTAACGGCGGATCATTCTGGAAAGTAAAAAATAAATAATTGAAAATTTAAAAATAAAGAATTTGCGTAAACGTAATTGTATAAATGAAGTTATTGTCTGATATAGTTTTTAAAATACTGTGTTTATCAGCTAATAAGTCAGAAATTTATAGAATATCGAGCAAGTGAAATTCAAATTGTTTTTAAAGCAAAACATAATTGCTGACTTTTTGGGACTATTTGTTTCTCAAAATTTTCAGGATGAAATTATTTTGCATTAGAATACTATTCGTGTGTTTTTTTACTATCATAACCAACTCACCTAGCCATATCATTGTCATCTAGTTTAATTTCATCGCCGATTATAAGCTTCTTGAGTCGAGGGCTACCTGTCATCAAATATTTCAGGCACGGTCCAGATAAGTTACCCTGGATTATTTCAATGTGTTCCAACTTATTAAACGGAATCTCCTCTTCATGAGTGGCAGTTTGTATCTGATAGAACTCTAGACTTTCTAAGTTCCTGCAAGTTTCTGCTATCCTAGTAAAATTAAAAGAACCGAGGGAACCAGAAAGCATTAGTGTTACTATTTTGTATCCAATTTTATCTAACAGTTGATGAAGTTCGTGACATTGAAACTTGTTTAGTTTGATTTTATTGATGTTAGGTAGATCCTTCAATTGTTGCAAGACCCCTTGAGCTGGTTCCTCTAAGTATATAGTTTCTATCATGGGACACAGCTCAATTATTGCTCGCATAGTCCTCATATTCGTTTCAATATCGTGTACATATTGCAGTTTTGTCTTGAAGCCAGGTGGGCAGTTGTTATTATAAATACTGTAAATAGATTTGCCGACGAACGAGTAACTGCCCAGATTAGTTAAATTTGGTAGGTGTCGGATCAAAAGTGCGACATCCGTGTGATCAATGTTTTCTTCGCCGTACATTCCGATGTTAATAACCGTTATAGTCTGCGTCAAATGTGGATTCCCAGACAGCATAGCATCTATGCCTATCTCTGTTATGTCTGTCTCACCAGAAACGTCTAGGAGTTTCAACACTTTATTGTGTTCGCCAATGTATTTGAGTACTTCGTCATTCGCGATATAAGGTATATTCAGTACGGTTAAATTCTTCAGATTCTTCAATAAATCATACATAAGCGTTAAATGCTCATCTTTAACCCACACTCCTTTTAAGTTGAGCGATGTCAGGTGGCGCCCTTGGTCTATAATCAGTTCAAGGACTTTTCTGTAGTATGGGCAGGGGAACATGCCCGTCGCTAAGCTTTTGACATTTTCCTTTAAAAGCAGTCGCATCGCAAAGTATCTTATAGACGGATCGAGATACTCTGAGCTAAGTATTAAATTAATGAGATCTTGGAATATATCATTCGTGGCTCCCATTATCTCGTAGTACGAGGACACCATCGCGAACGGCAGCGCCACATCCTCCTCGGATGTCACCCGAGACAGAGTGTGTATCAATTGCCTAGCTACTAAAGATAACGAGATTTCTTGTAAAGGTGGCACTGGACATCTGGGCGACATCGTCACTGTTTTACGGTATGAAGTAACAAACACTTTCACTATTCACTACGTAGATATAAGATTGAGCATCACAGGTTCCAGTACAACTACTTTCAATTTTGGAGGAGAAAGAAGTGAAAAATTCGTGAAGCTATTCAGCGCGCACGCGCATCGCGCCGCTGGCACTGCGCCAGCGCACTTTTATTATTCAAACTCACACAAACTCGGCCATTATTTATAGAACATTATTAATGGATAAATGTGTTTACGACTTGAACCGTATACAAGCGGTTGTAGCTTAATTCTTTATAAAATGCGCAGTATGGGAATTGCGTACATCCAATTATCATATTACCAAGTTATTTTTGATTAAATTCCTAATTGAACAAGATATTATTTAATTTAAATGAAATAAATAGCTTTTTTTGTTTTAAAAGTACGCGAAAATGACCTTTCTTCATAGATAAGTATAGATATCTCACCGTCTTGTAATGGAAAGCCATTAAATGGCTTAAACGGAAGACAAATGGCTGTCATCGTGTAATTTACGGGTAACGATGCCGATATGTGCAGTAAGGGGTTCAAAATAAGAAATCGAAAAAAAAAATGCGGAGAAATGTCGTTTCATTCGTAAATGATCTAAAAACTACATTTTTATAATATTTTTCAAACACGAAAATAGATGACCGTGACAATTTCAATTTTCAAAACTTTCTTACATTTGGTTACATTTTCTTGATAGGAGTGAGTTGAGTGAGTTATCTTTACTAATCTATGCCTTTGTTTTATTTATAATTGAACTGAACAAAGACACGGTAGTATGACGTGTTTTATAGCATTATGTATTTTTAGTTAGTCTATACAAAATGCTAAATTAAATTTGCTCTAACTGTAGCGTCTGTCAATAATTTCACAATGAATGAACTTTTCTAAATTAATACGCATATTTTTAAAATATATTCTACCATTGTCTGCTAGTCTGTATCTATGTAACTTGAATTGACCTAATCTTTTTGGAGATAATTTCCAGGGAAAGTATAGATAGATTTATATTACAATAAGTACAATATGCTACTTTTCACCTCGAAGACATTTAAGATTCTTGCGTAAAGTTTGAAAAACCACGAAGCGGTTACATAGTGTACCAAGCGGGGAGTGCAAATTTTAATTGAGTTAATTAAAAAATCAGAAATAAATTTAAATAGGTCATATATTTTTAAAATTTTGTACAGATCGTCATAGATGACAGTTCAATGTTTCAAAATAACATTACTTTTTTTAGTTCACACCCCCAAATCCACGGGTAGAGCTTAAATCATAAATATTCTTATTCTATAGTTTCCAATGAATATTTGTGAGTTAAATAGTTAGTAATACATTGCTTTGAAAATTTTCACTATTATATCAGGGGATTTCTCACCAACTTAGTCTTAAATAATAAAGTTACTGTAACTACTCTACATATTTTTTTGAAAACTTCCGGAGATAACACTTATGTACTGTATTATATATATGGATTGGAAAGGGTCATTCTTAATATTATTTTGTAAAAAGCGCTAACCTTAAAATTCTTTCTACTTACGAATATAGAAAACGAAACGAAAGAAAATGAATTTATAAGGGATCTTTTTTTTGCACGCCTCATAAGCGAAGCGTTGAGGTTGTGCTCTACTCTCGACATTTTTTCATAATATATCAGTATGATATTTACTTCTAGGTTTATCTTATAACAAGTTGAATTATTTGCACACTAATAGAATTTCCGTTCGTTTATTATTTTAGATCAGATTCTTTTAATGCAGTTATAACGTTTATTTCTGGATAAGTCATGTAGAATGTGGATAAGTCATGTAACAGATACATTTGGATGATAAATATTTTAAGACGGTAGGCTTTGTTTATATCTACAGGTAATTTGCCCGTTATTAAAAATCAATCTATCCATTTTTAAATTTTTAGAGAATTATATAAAGAACATATTCTATACAATACAATTACACATTGTCATACTTATCTATCATAAAATGACCGTGCAGATACGGGCTGTGCCTGTCAAAATATTGTTGAAAAATATGATTGTCTCTGACATGACACATTCAACATCTGTAGACATAAATTAAACTTAAAAGGGGGGATTGGGGGTTAGCTTCAGCATTTTATCGTATTAAAGTCCGCGTAAAACTGCTAGTCCGCTCTGAATATAGAAATGAATCGCGACGCCATAGCAAATTGTATAACTACACCTGCTCGCAACAACTTCAGAGCGGACTAGCAGTTTGGTGCGGACTATACTCTCCCAACCAATTCACGTAGGAACCGGCAAGTTCTTAGCAACCAACAGCAGTATCTGCTCTATACTGAAGCACCAGTTGGCTATATCCTTGGACACTTGGCACCAGTTCTCCCCATGATGCGGTTCTGCGGCCTTACAACGGGTCTTCACATCCTCTTGCTGTTGTTCGTTGCCGTGGAGCAGTTCAAACTTGTAGAAGTACGCCCACGCGTCGCCTAAGTCGGGGTCGATTTTTACCTGTTGAAGTAATAATAATATTATGTAGGAGGAAAGTATATCAATGTTGACATGCGTAAAAGTAATCTATAAATTACTTATTAAAGTAGTGATAAATCTTATATATAAAATTCTCGTGTCACAATGTTAGTTACCGCATTCCTCTGAAACGGCTTTACCAATTTTCACCAAATTTTATATGCATATTTAGTAGGTCTGAGAATCGGCTATTATCTATTTTTGATACCCCTGAGTGATAAGGGTTGTTCACCCTTAACATTTTTTGTTTACATATATGGCAACACAAAGTCTACCGGGTCAGCTAGTATAGATATAAATATGAAGGTCAGACAAAATCAGTGAAGTCGTTTCACAGGTTACCCCAGAAATAGAGACTAATGTACACAGGCACAAAAAAATAGATTTATTTGCCAGCATGTAATCAGTGGCTGATCTCAGGATCTCCAATATTATTTGGCGTCGATTACAGATTTCTATGAGCGGCAGTTTTTAGCAGACGATCTTGCAGTCCGACATTAAGTGGCTACTGCCGCACATGGACATCTGGGGTTGACCCAGATATAATTATATTCCTACCTGAAGTTGGTGGTGAGGTTATCATCAAATCACTTCATATACCCTTGCTACTTCCACTTTTATAAACAAAAATAACATTACAAAACGTGAGTAACTGAGCATATGTATTTCAAACAGTAATTTTGAAACAACTCACCGTCCGGTTGAACCACTCTCGACATTTGTTCAACTTCCGCTCGGTCCAGAACAGCTGCGAGACGGCCAGAAGCACATTGGCGTCGTGCTCGCATTTCTTTAGAGCGTCCACCTGTGAAAACGAAAGGATTAGATATATTTGACATCAAAAACACACAGTGAATAGACACCGCAGCATAAAAGTATACAAGGAATATAAATAAAAAATGAAATAATATTTATTACAATTTATAAAAAATACAATCGAAATATACGACCCGAATGGCGGAACGGTTATCGTACTGGTCTGACATCAGATCCCAGGTTTCATCCTGGGCTAGAAAAATATGGGTGTTTAATTGTTTATGTATACGTCTTTGGATGTGTCTTTGGCACCCAAGAGACAGGAAAATTTCTAATGCGGAGCTATGAGTGCAGAAAACGTTATTCATTTTTTCAAATATGAATATTATATAGACCAATATTTCTTAATTATTTATTTGTATAGATTATGAGCCTATTCTTAACAGATTCAATGTTTAGACCAAAACGCATAGTAAATGTGTATAATACTATCAATACTTACACTCTTAGTTTTCCTCTGAGGCCGCGACTCCATGAATATCGCCTCCGCCCACAAACGGCCAGCGTTGGGGCACTCCTGCAGCGCCTTAGCCATCACTGCGTTAGCTATTTCTGGACTACCGTTCCGCCTCTCCAGTCGTACACTTTCTAACCTGTAATAGTAAAGTCACAAATTTTAATTCCAAGTCTATAAAATTTGGTTATAAAATCGAAAACTAAAAAAAAATCTAGAAGGCGATCGCAGCACCACCTACTTTGTTATAGTGAGCTATAGTTAGCCAATGACCATAAGACTACTTCAATAGAACAAAAAACACTTATAAAAATCTGTTTATTTTTATAGGAGAAAAAAATTACGGATATACGCATATCTGAATTTTAAATATGAAATAATATGTATAGTGCAAGAAAAAGAAAACTGCACTTTTTTATATTTATACATAATTAATCTAGAAATAAAAAGGAACAACGAATTCCACTTACCATAACTCCGCATTTTTAGGATTCCTCAACCTTGCCTTCTCCAAGACTGATCTCGCTTTGGTAACATGCTTCAATTTCTCTTCCAACCTCGACAGTAATATCCACATGGGTACACACGTCGCGCATTTCTTCAACTGTACATGAAATGATAAAATCATTTTTAATATTTTTGACTACACATTCATTACTGAAATTTCAGGTATGTAAATAAATTGGTATTTGATAACTTATATAATGCGATAAACGTACGCGAGAGCGAAGCAACAGGGGAAAAGTTAGAAAGGATCGGGAAGGCTACAGAGAAGCGGGGATAGCGAAAGCTGTATATAAAATTATAAATAAAATCAAAATTTTCACCATTTTCACCATTTCAACTTCGTGTACTCGTGGTTAAAGTAAAAAAAACACCGTACACCTGTGCGAAACGTAGGAAGAAGTCAAGGATGTGACGAAAGGAAAGGCGGGGAAATAAGAGAGAAAAACTGTAAGTTCGAGATGAAGCAGAAATGATGCGAAAGGAGAGATTGATGGAGCAGAAAGTTTGGTCAGGTATATAATGGAAAATGGGTAAAACACAAAGAACACAGGTTAAGATTGCAACAAGCGGAAAAGGGTTCTTCCACTTGTCTTACGTTTAAAAACAGCAAATTATACTAACTCCCTGCGTATAAGTATTATGCGCGTCGTCATCCTTGCCCATTTGTTCCTCGATGTGGCCCTTCATCATGTGCAGCTTCGCGTAGTCGCCGAACACCTTGATGGCTTCTTCCAGCAGGTTCAACGCCTCTTTCAGGTTACTCAACGCCCATTCAAGCTTAGCGGATTTTATCATCACCTGTGAATTGGTAGTTTAATTTTAGAAGCTTTGGTAAGACCAAAGCGTTGTCCTTTCTTATCACAATTAACTAAAAATTAATAAATAATGAATTGTCAATAATATTAGTTAAATGAACAAAATTTTTGTAGTTACGAATTTTTGTTCTCATATAAGTATAATATTTAGATACGTCAAAAAAATTAATAAAGTAATTATCGATTGTACCCGTCAATACGATAATAGTAGAAAAAAATACATATCTCACCACGCATCATAATATGTATGATCATGCATACTTAGAGGCAGGCGACATATGAAACTTGATGGCGCTGACAATGAATACAAAATTTCTTTATCAATTGTAATTTTAGTCTACATGTTACCTTGATATATAAAGGGTATTATGGTAATGTTATATCTAAATCCAATGTAGAGATGTTGTAGGCTCGTGTAGTAAAATGCGTGAAGTCTTTAACCTATATTACTAAGAGTATTACACGCACAATGGTACATGGTACAAAAATGTATCAGTGTATCATGAATCAACCTTACAAATCATGAATCAACTTTACAAATTTAGGACATAAATGTCCTAAATTTGTAAAGTTTCGAAATTTCGAAAACCAATTATTTTTTCGTACCCTGGGTGTAGGAGCAGATGCTCGAGCCTTAGCGAGAAGTCGCCTCGCTCTGTCATATTCTTTATTCTCACTCTCCAGCTTAACGGCCGCTAACCAAATCTCCTCGGAGTTGGGATTCGCCTGGAAGGCGAGGGACAGGATGCCTCTGGCTGCTGGTACATCACCTGTCAAACAAATAAAGGTGTTTAAAGATATATAGTATAGAACTTTTTGTGGTTCATCCGTGGCTGTACCATAGTTACAATTACATTTTGTTTTAAACAATTTTTAAGAAATTATTGGTGGATTGCTCACGAAAGAAAAATACGTATTTAAATTATCAAAAGCACCAATAACATATAAAAAAATAAGAGTTAAAAACTAATACAATAATTCTAATAACTTAATATACAAAGAACATACATTAAATAATGAGAACAGACATGGGAACATCACTGTTATTGCTTTAAGATATTGTGTATGTGTACACAGCTTCCCAAATTGACTGTGAAGGCTAAGATACATTTGTTTTTTTCTATATCTAGACTGACAAACGCGTCTTTTGCTAAAAATAGACTTGGCGCCCATGATCCAATCATACCAACGTTTACTAAACTCACCAGCAAGCCACTTAGACTTGGCCCCCATGAGCCACAGCACCTCAGACTTGGGGCAGTGAGCGACGGCTCTCTGCAGCAGCGACTCCAGGCTACTGCGAGTGCCGTGTTGCTTCTCCAAGTACGCCGCTCGCAGCCATATTGACTTCTTAGACGGAAACACCGATAGGGCGTAATCATACCAACGTTTACAAAACTCACCCGCTAGCCACTTAGACTTGGCCCCCATGAGCCACAGCACCTCCGACTTGGGGCAGTGAGCGACGGCCCTCTGCAGCAGCGACTCCAGGCTACTACGAGTGCCGTGTTGCTTCTCCAAGTACGCCGCTCGCAGCCATATTGATTTCTTAGACGGAAACACCGATAGGGCGTAATCATACCAACGTTTACAAAACTCACCCGCAAGCCACTTAGACTTGGCCCCCATGAGCCACAGCACCTCCGACTTGGGGCAGTGAGCGACGGCCCTCTGCAGCAGCGACTCCAGGCTACTGCGAGTGCCGTGTTGCTTCTCCAAGTACGCCGCTCGTAACCATATCGACTTCTTAGACGGAAACACTGAGAGGGCGTACCCGTATACAGCTCGAGCGCACTCGTACGCGCCTTCGTTTGCGCACTGAAATATAAATATGGAAGTTTAATTATCAGAAGAAAAAACTCGGCATTTAAATATTAATTAATAGAATTCAATCATAGAATTTATTATAGAATTTTGTGCAAAATTAACCACGATATCATGATTTCTTGTTTATTTTTAAATGGCATTATCAGTATAATATAGTGTGTTGCTCAAGTAAATTATGTTTTAGGTTATCTTATTGCCCACACACATAAAGATTGTAAATATAGACATATCAGTTCTAAAGGCACTTACTGCTTCTGCATCCTCCATCCAAGTGTGCTTTTGATCTTCTGGCTCGATGCCATGGCCGATAACAGCGCGAATAATAGCCTGGAAAAAGTAATAAAAGGTTAAGACCTTTTATGGAGTCAAAATTGCGCTTATATTTTAGTCCTTAAGAATTTGGCTTAACTCTTTCCAATCTTTCTCCAAGTTCATGTAACTGTCTTTCTCTCAGACATATATATCTTTCCAACACTTCTCTTACTTTTATATCTCTCTCTCTCTCACACTCTCTGTCTCCTTTGTATAACTCCTGTGTTTACCAGCTCTTTCTCCCAGATGTGGACTCTAGCCTTCTATTTCTCTTCACATTTCATTATCTTTCCCTTGTACTCTTTCCTAACCTACCATTCACAAATATAACGCTCAAAAGCTCAAAAGAATAGTCTTCAGGCTATTCGTTTTTTTGTACCAAATTGACAACAATTGTTAGAGTCCGCGCCAAACTAGTTCTAGTCCGCTCTGAATGTAGAAACGATTCGCGTCGCAACAGCAAATTGTAGATATTAACGGGACAAAGACAGCGCAGACTCCCCTCGGCTGCCCGCTCTCGCCCGCGGGTACATAGCTGCGTTAATGTGCCCTTACTGTTTCTACGGAATATATGCTTGTAGTTGTGTTCTACCGCATTGGCTCGACACTACACCTGCGCGCAACAACTTCAGAGCGGACTAGAAGTTTGGCGCAGAATATATAACACTTACCTGACAAGTGTGCACGCCACCCGACTTCTCAGCCTCCATGGCCTCCTTGAACCAGTGCTCGCGGTTGATCTCCACGCCGTTCGCGCTCAGCGACGTGATCGCGCGGTCGATGATCTTCTCCACCATGTGTGTGTTACCTACGACAAAATTTATTATGTTATGTAGATATATTTATTATTACAAATTTGTGTATCATTCTTTTTGACTCCCTTACTATATGCACTCATATAATTATGTTACATGAGAAAAAATTATAACTTTTCATTCCTTCCCACCTGTATAAAGTATGAGTTGTCAGTAAGTCAGTCAGTTGTCAGTAATTTTAGCACACATGTTTTGGAAGCAAATTTTAAAATTATAAATATCTAAAAGAACTAATTATTTATTTTACAGTCTATTACTGTTCAAGCACTCAAAAAATCTGGCTGTACAACAACTTAGCTGAAATAGACTATTATAACTTCAAAAGAGTTATATTTTTTTCAATAATTCTTACCGTGAGCCTCTTCAAGTTTAGCAGCAGTGACCCAAATCTGTCTGTCAGTCGGAATGTTTTCACGTGCTTTGTTCAGCACTTTTCTCGCATTCTCATATGTTTCCAGCCTTGCGAGCGCCAGCCACAGCTCCACGCTGGTGGGGCAGCACTCCACAGCTCTTGATAATAGAATACGAGCGTCTTCTGGGTTTTCTAGCTCCACAGCCGCCTTCCAGAGACGTACCGAGTTTGGAATATGTTCCAAGGCTTTGCGGAATACGCGGCGTTTTGCCTGTTGAAAAATATGTACTTAAAATGACGGTTCTCACGAATTAAAATAAAACACAACTATGCCGGATTTTCCAACAAAAAGGATGTAAGACTCTTACGAGAGATAGAGGAAAGGAGACGAGAGCTCACAAAAGTATCAAAGAAGGAGGAAAGAGATAGAAAGAGAATTAATGATTGGAAATTAAACGAACAGCGTCTATGAGAATGTGTGTTCGTGAGAGAGAGCAAGAAGAAGTTGTAAAAGAGGGAGATGAAGTAAGGTAAAGCATTAGGGAGGAAGGACAAGATAGAGATATATAAAATGGGGAGAGAGGAAGAAAGAGGGAGATGGAGTAGTGGCGAGGGAAAGAGGTAAAATAGAGGTAAAAAAAATAGAGAAATAGTTAAGGTAAGCCAGAGGTATACAAAAGACAAACGCTTCAGTCTCCGGTTCGTGATTCGCAATCTGCACCCATGCATATCGTGGTACCGCAGCCGCAGCGCCTCGCCCCGCAGCGCTCACCTTGGTCTCCTGCTCGAGGTCGGCCGCCTTGACCCAGACGCGCACGCTGTGCGGCAGGTTGCGCGCGGCGTGCGCGATGACGGCGCGCGCGGTGTCGCGGGCCGCAGCCGCGCGCCACGCCCCGCAGCGCTCACCTTGGTCTCCTGCTCGAGGTCGGCCGCCTTGACCCAGACGCGCACGCTGTGCGGCAGGTTGCGCGCGGCGTGCGCGATGACGGCGCGCGCGGTGTCGCGGGCCGCAGCCGCGCGCCACGCCCCGCAGCGCTCACCTTGGTCTCCTGCTCGAGGTCGGCCGCCTTGACCCAGACGCGCACGCTGTGCGGCAGGTTGCGCGCGGCGTGCGCGATGACGGCGCGCGCGGTGTCGCGGGCCGCAGCCGCGCGCCACGCCCCGCAGCGCTCACCTTGGTCTCCTGCTCGAGGTCGGCCGCCTTGACCCAGACGCGCACGCTGTGCGGCAGGTTGCGCGCGGCGTGCGCGATGACGGCGCGCGCGGTGTCGCGGGCCGCAGCCGCGCGCCACGCCCCGCAGCGCTCACCTTGGTCTCCTGCTCGAGGTCGGCCGCCTTGACCCAGACGCGCACGCTGTGCGGCAGGTTGCGCGCGGCGTGCGCGATGACGGCGCGCGCGGTGTCGCGGGCCGCAGCCGCGCGCCACGCCCCGCAGCGCTCACCTTGGTCTCCTGCTCGAGGTCGGCCGCCTTGACCCAGACGCGCACGCTGTGCGGCAGGTTGCGCGCGGCGTGCGCGATGACGGCGCGCGCGGTGTCGCGGGCCGCAGCCGCGCGCCACGCCCCGCAGCGCTCACCTTGGTCTCCTGCTCGAGGTCGGCCGCCTTGACCCAGACGCGCACGCTGTGCGGCAGGTTGCGCGCGGCGTGCGCGATGACGGCGCGCGCGGTGTCGCGGGCCGCAGCCGCGCGCCACGCCCCGCAGCGCTCACCTTGGTCTCCTGCTCGAGGTCGGCCGCCTTGACCCAGACGCGCACGCTGTGCGGCAGGTTGCGCGCGGCGTGCGCGATGACGGCGCGCGCGGTGTCGCGGGCCGCAGCCGCGCGCCACGCCCCGCAGCGCTCACCTTGGTCTCCTGCTCGAGGTCGGCCGCCTTGACCCAGACGCGCACGCTGTGCGGCAGGTTGCGCGCGGCGTGCGCGATGACGGCGCGCGCGGTGTCGCGGGCCGCAGCCGCGCGCCACGCCCCGCAGCGCTCACCTTGGTCTCCTGCTCGAGGTCGGCCGCCTTGACCCAGACGCGCACGCTGTGCGGCAGGTTGCGCGCGGCGTGCGCGATGACGGCGCGCGCGGTGTCGCGGGCCGCAGCCGCGCGCCACGCCCCGCAGCGCTCACCTTGGTCTCCTGCTCGAGGTCGGCCGCCTTGACCCAGACGCGCACGCTGTGCGGCAGGTTGCGCGCGGCGTGCGCGATGACGGCGCGCGCGGTGTCGCGGGCCGCAGCCGCGCGCCACGCCCCGCAGCGCTCACCTTGGTCTCCTGCTCGAGGTCGGCCGCCTTGACCCAGACGCGCACGCTGTGCGGCAGGTTGCGCGCGGCGTGCGCGATGACGGCGCGCGCGGTGTCGCGGGCCGCAGCCGCGCGCCACGCCCCGCAGCGCTCACCTTGGTCTCCTGCTCGAGGTCGGCCGCCTTGACCCAGACGCGCACGCTGTGCGGCAGGTTGCGCGCGGCGTGCGCGATGACGGCGCGCGCGGTGTCGCGGGGCTGCAGCCGCGCCGCCTCCAGCCACAGCTCCTCGCTGCTCGGGTTCACCTCGCACCCCTTCATTATTAGGTTGCGCGCTGATTGGACCTTGCCTGTGAAGTGTCAAGGATGACGTCATTTAATAATACATAGCAAAGGTAAAAAACAAATTCGTAAATTTAAATAAAAAGCATTTAACCACTTTACTTACTACCAAGTAATTATTAAAACAATAATAGTTTTTAGATTGTAAACATTTTTTAGTTTGTAAACTATAGTTTACAAACTAAAAACCACGCTAAAATCGCACAAGAAAAATCGTTAATCCAGATTCCTGACGATCCTGATGAGGAGAATGGGATAAAATTATTACAGTCATGTATTGTCATTCTTGATAATTGTTTAAAATTTTAAATTAATCGGACCATTCAAAGTGGGTAAAAATCGAGTTCAAAGATACCGTTACATAGTTACATACATACATACATACATACAACCCAAGCTAATAAAAGCGTGGTAAAAACTAGAAAAACATTGATCACTAAAAAATCTGGTAAAACGATTTTTTTGAAGTACATATTAATAGGATAAGTTGAGGAAATTTTCATTCAAAGAAGATAAAAACAATAATGACATACCTGTAACTTCTTCCAACCGCGCACTGGCTATCCAAGCAGGTGGATGGTTAGGATTAGTCTCACGCACAGATTTAAGAAGCAACCTGGCTTTCTTGATGTCGTTAATATCTCCACCGTATGTTGGTATCATTGACTGCAAGTCTGTCAAATATCCTTTAGGATCAACTACTGTCTGTCCGGTCACCGAATCTGAGACTTGGGACAATTTGACGGTCATCAGGGTGTTTCTGGCTTGACCAATTTTCCGGAGGTCCAAGTCGCCTGAAATATACACAAAATACTTTCGTTTTATATCCTTGTAATGATTGAAAACCAATCATGTATTAGGCATAGGTACCAAAGTCATATGATTTCCAGATACACTACATGACCGAATAAAAATAATGTTCTGCTCATTTTAAAATACAGATTAAAATTAATAAACACTTCAATTATTGGATGGTTACGAAAAATCACATCACATCAATATCCTATCATCATATCCATACTATCTGAATAGAATTCAGAATTGTATTTCGAAGGGATCCGGGATTTGCATGTCCGTATTCATAGCATTTTCGACATAGATTAAGTGTTTAAAGCGTAAGAAATAGACATACCTGAAGGTGTCAACATTCCTGGAGTCATTACCCCAGGCATCATAGAAGCCAATCCAGATCCAGGGTCAATAGAAGATGAGGATTCACCACCCAGGTTCCTTGACAGCACACTGTCTGGCAATGGGGTGAACTTCTCTGCTCGTGGGTTACGTTGCTTCCTGTTCCTAGCATCACCCACTTCTGGGATAGCCGCCCACTCATCTTCAGAAACTTCTTTCAGTTCTCGTTTCAGGTCCGAAAACTGCTGTTGTATCTTTGGTCTGTAAACATAACACTTCTTTAGGCATCACATAAAAGCATAAGGATATGTAAGGCATTAAACACAAGAAAAATTATATTATATTCTTTATCTATGCTATGTTTAGTCTGTTTTAGTCACTCTATATAGTCTTGAATCCATTATATGATGTGATTTTAATTAAATTATTGTTTGCTTTAATTTGTTGATTATGAAAGTGGTAGAAGCTTTTATCGTTAGACTCTGGAGTACCACCAGCACACCCATTTCTGCCTAATAACATGTTCAATAGTCACATACCATCATCATCATCCTTAGATTTTATTGTTTTTCATTTTATATTATTTTGTAAAAAGAATACTCACCTCTCTTGGCGGTATCTCTCCAAGTCTTCTTTAAGTCTTTTCTCTCTATACTCCTTCCTTTTTTCATCCATTCTCTTGTCAATTGACTCATATATGGCATCAGCTTCAGCATCATCTTTATCATATGGATCCTGTAAAAAGAAAAATATTAACTAAAAATATACTTTTCATGTTTCCTACACAATGCATCAGTGTACTATATATAGTGTAGGGGTCATTCAAGGATTACATAAGTAGCATATTACTAATTTTCAGTCCTTGTCAGTAAACCAGACAAGTAACCAAAAACCGACTGCTAAAAATATAGTCTATGTAATTTTTAGACAACACATAATACATAATCTGCACAAATCCAACTAAACCTCATTTAATCAGTTCGATCAAATAAGGTTTAGTTGAAAGAAAGAACTACATTAAATACAGGTAGTAATGATATAACTTGTAAATGTGACTGTGTTAAGATAAATAAAATATTTTTATTTTACTTTTTTGTTTCTTCATATTATAAAGTCTTACCTTTGAGAACAAAGAGCCACTGTATCCAGAAAACTCATCATAGTTGGAATCATTCAAGTCTTCATCATCATCTTCCTCCTCAGTTTTCTTGCGTTTGGCAGCCGGTGGTGCATGGCGATCATCCCTTTAAAAGACATTTTAAAAGATCAATATTAAAACTAGTACAAATACTAACTGTACTACAAAGTCATGTTAAATTTCATATCATAAACTGATATATAAAAGTATTCTTGTATAGTCCCTGTAAAACCGCTAGTCCGCCCTGAATATAGAAATGAATTGCATCACCGTAGCAAATTGTATGACTACACCTGCTCGCAACAACTTCAGAGGGGACTAGCAGTATTCATGTATTTTAATATTTAATATTAATGTATTTTATGTTCTAAGTATATACATCATGTGTTAAAGATTATTTTATTTAAGAGTAAAGTTTATGTAAAGCATGTTTATATTATTATAAAATAAAAGAAATAATACTCACGAGACATCATTTGCATCTCTCGCTGGACCAATATCAGACCGAGTAGTAAAACCTGTAGCACTGCAATAAATGTGTCAGATTAATAAAATTTTATTACTTAAGAATATAGAATAAGTAGAAATATCCAAAAGTTAGACAAATCAAGAAAAAACTGTTTTTTTCATAAATGTTACAAAACTATTGTGTAATATCTTACAAATAATAAATAAAAAGACACATAAGATGAAACAGAATAAAACAAAGTACAGAAATGGATACAACAACATTTGTTTTCTGGCGGTCTTACTAACTGCTTATAGCATTTTTACTCGAGATACTTTCGGGAAATATACGAAAATATTATATATTTGTATATATCACAATGACGACTGAATAGAAGTATCCAAAATTCTATGTGGATATAACTAGGATATCGGGCATTGGATACAAGTAAATCTAAAATAAGTAAACAAATACAAACCCTCGACCGACACCAGCCACATAACCTAGGGGCGCGGGAATTCCTAGGAAATGCTTTTTATTTTTATTCACAAACGCCTGCGGTGGCACCGACATTATGTCACATGTAGATATACAATTTTAGGAAAACAATTTGTATTTTAGTAAAAGAAACTAACAAACAGTGAATGGAGTTTGTTTGTGTAATTTCGATTCGATCGTAATTTGACAGATGATTTGACATATATATTCCACTTCACGATCATAAAGTCTCAACATCACTCAATAACTGTGGTATATAGCTTATTCGTTATCTTTTGTCCATTAAAAAGAGAAAGCTATACAACTGTAGTTACTAAGTGGAGTGAACTTATTCTGTTATCTGTTGATTGTGTTAATATAGTTTTAATAATTGTATTTACTAAAATATAATACAATAACTTATTTTACACACCTAAAATAGTTATATATTATTTTATGCACAAACAGTTGTATTGTTGACAACAAAAAATAGGATCATTTTTATTATACCGTTTAATAATATCATTATATCTTATATGTTATAATTTTTATTTAGGACAAGTCAAAAATATTATCTGTGCATGTGTAGTAAAAGAAGAACAGTAAACTTAGATGATATGTTATCTATTATCCGCTGGTTGCCTAGCAACTGAATGTTTTCAAATTGATTACTCACACTGGATTCTACTGAAATTGTTTATGTATCTTGAGTTTCAGAGTGGATTTTGTTTAGGGGTCTCGTTAAAAATAAATAGAATGGGGGAGTCTTTAGTAGCATGTACTCCTGAACTGCCTCCTAGCGTGAGCAACAGTAGCAAGGAGTTCTTATTACTTGAAAAGACTTGCGAAGCTTACAAAGATAGTGATGAGGAAATTAAAATGATATTTAATGAAATTAAAAAATTGTCGAACTGTAAGGATAAAGATAATGAAATCGGTGATATGGAAGATGTGGAATTGATTTTGAAAAAGGCTGAAGACATCGCTCAGGAGACAGAAAATTTACTGAAAAGTAGCCCGGTTTCAGTATCAAAAAGTATCGCTAAAGGAACGAATTCTGTACCACAAATAAAAGTTACAGAACCGTGCGATGTGGAGGTGAACAAAGTAGAAAGAAAATTTCAAGGGAGTCAAAAGGTAATATTTAATATAATTTCTTGTGTCTAAGAGGTTTGGTTTGTGGGAGTACAGTGGATTCAGTCAGATGTTTTGATAAATATTTTTTTTTATGGGCCTGTACTCAGAGACAAGTAAGTAAGGTGGTAGGAATCTTTGTGGTTTGGCTCCGGCGGTACCACTGCCACACTTATTTCTATCTAATAACAGAAGTGTTAGGCGCTGCTGTGTTCCGGTTTGACAGACTTTTCAGAGGTGTTTCAGCCTAGTCCTCAGGGGTAGCGGCGCATCTGTGGCCCACCCCAGGTAGGAATATCTAATCCTATCTGGGGTTGATTACAGATGTCCATGGGCGGTAGTAGCCACTTACCATCAGATGGGCTGCATGCTCATCTGCTACTTCTATATATATAAAAAAATAAGTATATGAAATATTCTCCATCATTTATCTATCATATGAACCCATAGTGCAAATAGGCTCTTAAACAACAACAAATTATATGGCTACCTGTTAGCTTGTATGAGATATGAGCAGGGCAGTCATAATCTACTATGCTGTTCAAATGCAGATAGATTTCACATACCCTTGCAGATTTTTAAGAACTCTCAGGAGTGTACATTTTCTCTTAAGTTTTCCTTTACTGTTTGTTTGACGGTGACCCTCATTGAAAGGCAAGTTTCTTGCACCCCAGCACATTGCTTAAATGTGGATCAATATTTGTATACAAATCTGTACTTGCTCACATACATTGTCCAGTCTAGGTCTCCTTGATTCCATTGTACTAGAGTTTCTTGAAGAATATTAAATAAAAAAAATCCAAAGTAAATAATTTATTACACAAAATAACTTAATATTTTTTTGATGTGCGTACACTTATCAGTAAACATATCACAAACTAATAAATAATAAATACCTATTTAAATGCATGGCTTAATACTTATTTACGTTTAAATACATAGTTTAGTAAGCATGTAACTGTTTTGCAAGGACTCTCAGTCCAGCAAGAGATTCTTGTGCGACGGGTATGATTTGGGTGGTGGGTAGGACGAAGCCATAACGACCGGTGTCACGGAGCTCGATGGTGTATGTGTACTTGATGCCTTGGCCCTTCGCCCAGTCGTCCGAGCCTCCAGAGGCAGGGTACAACAGGCCGCTGGATGAACCGACTTGGTATGTAGTGCCCCCAGCTTGTCTGATGGCCTGAAAATATGTATATTATTTATTTATGATATAAGTGGATAAACAAAACAAAGTGGTGACCTTATAGGCGGTTTAAAACCATCTGACCCGGGTTGCAAATTATGAGATTTTTCTTGTGTGTTGTTTAATGTCTATATGCGTGTCTCACCCATACCTACCGTGGATTAACTCGCTGCAGTGTCTCTACATCACACGTATGTAGCTTTCATGATTGGGAAAGTATCTATGAAAACATCAGACGTAAGTGGCAGGCAATTTCATTTTACCTGAGCTATGTTCTTGCCCACCACATCCAAGTCCCTGTGGTCTGGAGGTAGTGCATTGTCGTAGCCCCAAGGGTAGAGCAGATACTGTCCGTAGCTATGGTACGTCAGGTATGCTGAGAATTTTGCTGCACTGCTTGAGATGAATTCCTAGAACGGAATAGGATAATTTTAAAATTAAAGTATTTGTACGCGTTTTAAAAAATAACCCAATCAACATTCCTTACAATATTTTTACAAGCTTTTATTTATGAACTTAGATGAGTAAAATACGTACATGTATATATATCTACATGTAATAATACAAAGTATTTTACTCATCTAAGTTTATGAACGACAAACCTGCTACCCTTCGCATGGCGTTTCGTTTATGAAGAAAATATGGCGCAATTAACTCTATAATACAAATCTATTTTGTAGAATAAGTACCTACTTATAAGCTTTAAAGATCATCATCTAATTAATATAGTCGGTGTAGAGATTTCCACGTATTGCGATTACTTATGTTATATTCATCACTAGCTCTTTTTAAATATAACTTACCGATACTGCACGCGACTCTGGTTCAGAAAAGGCTCTACTGCCGCGGAAGATATCACTGCACGGATTGCTGGAGGCACCTTTACCACCCCAACGATAGCTGTTGAAATCACGCGTTTAGTAATTGAATAAATTATAGCTAGAAAAAAAAACATTTTCGATTAAAATGAAAGACGCTACAAACCTAACAAGTTAAATAAGTATGTCAAGGATAGACACCTGGTAGCTATAATTAAAACTTATTTTCGACTTAGTAGTACCATAAAATCGATAGCGTACAAAGAAATAATATATTTTCTAAATACAACGCAAGAAGACTCTTACCCGAAGTTTCTGTTAAGATCCGTGCCTATACAGTTTCTGCCAAGGACTCCAGGCTTCCTATTTTTTCTCCACAATCGGTCACCGACATGCGTATATTCATAGCCATCGGGATTTACGACTGGCAAGAAGTACCTGAAGTAAACAAAGTAACAAAGATAAATATTATAATTTTAAAATATCATCATCTATACACAGTCGATCATAATTTGACACTCGTTAACTTAAATCTCGTTTTTTCCGGTCGCTTGAAAAATAATCAATAAATTAAGTAAATTAAATCAATATTAATTGGTCCCTTCGGTAATGTTGACGTTGACGGAATAGTATATTGCTCGACAAGTCCGGACAACCGGACATACGTTACTATACTCTTTGCTTCGGGCTTCCCTACTCATATAATTTGAAGCTTTTACTATACTTCGAATCTCTATAGTTTGAAGCGGTCTCTCCAAATATATATTACGAGTAGTTTGAAAAATTATGTTTATATCACGGCGTGCGTAAATGGACGTTTTACGCACGCTTCGCGTGCGCAAAACCCCCATTTCCGACCCCGTAATATAAAATTTTATACAACACGCGGACGAAAAATGTTTTTCTGACTCGTGTGATTGCAGTCCTCGCCTGCGGCTCGGCCTGCAAACTCACACTTGTCAGAAAAAAATTTTTCGTCCTCGTATTGTAATGTACTATTGTACTTCATAGTCTATTTCTTAATTCGATGTTGAAAAAAGGAGCTGCGTTAAAAAGTGAAAATAAATCGTTAAGTAGCATTTCGAAGTACAGGTAGACAATAAAATAGGCTTAAACATATGAGATTCACACATCGTGAAGCAGTGAAAACCTTTTTAATAGGCAGAGCAGGCAGGCACGTCTACAGCATACAATATAAACGTAATACATACACAAATTAAATCGAAACCACAAGCATGATATTGCAAATAATAAAGGTGGCATTTCGATTAATTAAATTAAATGTAATGCTTACCAATCAATGTTTTTGATATCATCTGACTCAACATCAAAGTTTTCTGCGAATTGGTTGATGAAATACGTAACCGTCGCTGGACTTATCCACTCCCGTGCGTGTATACCTCCATCTATAAACACTGCTTTGTTGGTTGGATTTCCATTGGAAATCCTCAATACCTGTCGAATTGCAAATATATCAGCACTGACAAAATAAGACACCAACTTTTGCTAACACCATGCTGGTTTAAGGAAATTCTTCAAAATGAAATCAAATTTATTGTGGAACATGGATACAAACATAATATTTTGAGTACAACATATTCCCGCCCCAGATGGGCAAACAATAATTGTGCAATAAAATATAAGTAGCAAATCAATGAAACATTTAAAAATATTAATTAAACAATAAAAATATTATTCTGATTTTAAACTGTTGTACATTTGAAAATGTCAAACGTAATGATCACATTAGGCGGACAATGATCTGCATGCTTTTTTGTTATGTATTCCTTAAAAAAATGTAAGAGAATTTACATGCCTTGCCTTACCTTAAGATCTCGTCCTTCATAAGAATGGCCGATAGTCTTTACACTGACAATGGCAGGGTATGTTTTGGCTAAATAGTCCATAAAATCGTGGATGTCAGAGAGACGATGATATTGCTTCCACGTCATGCGATGACCTGTGTGGAAAATGCATCAAAAATTATACCGAAAATAGATGATTAATGCCTTTTATGGTAATAACCCCGATTTCCTTAAGTGGTCATAGCTGCACATGGAATCATCTAATCGACCAATTCCAAATGACTAGTTCTAAATAATATTATTGCATTATTCATATTTATTACTAATTTTTATGATAAAATACTCTTTTCCAACGGAATACCACTTTGTACCACACTTTTCCAACGGAATAAGTACAGCACCGCAAACCCTGTTTCTTGTTTCTATAATAGTTGTTGAACGGGTTGAACCATAAGTGGTTCTATAGGTAACTATTATTTTGTATTCTATGTATAATATAAACTTTTCGAAAGTTTATCTTTAAATCTATATCTCACTGGTAATTGCTTTTTATAAAGAATTTATCCATTGATAAAGAAAAATCATTTATAATAATATTCTTCATCGCACCATGTGCATAGTGATATTCTATTAGTTTTGTTTTTATTACGAAAACCTATCACACCTTATCATCATTAGTTACGAAACAAAAAATTAAGAACGACAAACACAAACATGCAACACTCCTGCCCAAAGTGTAATTAGAGCATCTTTTAGCGCAATATTTGGATTATACAGTAGACTTCAAGAGTTAAACACAATGAGAAGTGCGAAACTATTCGTCTGTGTCGAACTGAATTAACGAACCCCAATTTGCGCTTGGCCAGTACTCCATGGGCAAGTCTAGAGAATTGTAGCCCATGTAGGCACCTACGATACTTAGACGGCGATTGGAAGCCCTGTAACGCCAAAAATTGTAAGCTCTTGCTGCAACAAAACGATATAGTCCCCTGGAATATCACACTATAAAGAGGTTCATTACACGGAGTTCAATGTGGAATAATAGTGGTACTATTCTAATCTTTTTATGTTTAGAAGCGTACATTATTCCAGACCGTATAACTGCAGTACACGTGCTTCAAATTATCGTTAGTATAATTCGTATCAGTACAAACCTTGCCGATCTTGTAGCTCTATGTCATTCTCATCTAGCGGAGGATTCTCCTCGTTGATTCTTTTCTGTAGATCATCAATTACCACTTCGTAGGAAATATTCTCTCGCTGAAAGACACGTGTTACATTTTCGATAGCATTAGGTTTGATGAACACGTCCACGTAAGAGTGATTGCCAGCCCATGTTGATATTACTGAAAAAAGACAGATGCTGTATAATAACGAAACGGGATTATTAATTTTCCTTATGTTGAAGTTATATATATTTGCACTTACGATTTCTTCGCCTTAATCTCATAATAGTAAGCCAGATGCTGTTTTTATTAGTTTCAACTTTCCATACTTGTGCTCCGGTGTAGTCTACCTTATCATCAAAGGCTGTCTTTGTAAGGATTTGTGCTTCAGGTTCGGGGATATCGAGATTATCATTTATTGGGTCGCCTGTAGCCGTTTCTTCTTCAGGTATGGCTTGCAATTTTGCAGGTTCATTTACCTCGTCGAGTGGTTGTTTGACAGAGTTTCGAGGGGGCCATTCTGGAAAAGTACTTTAACGTTTATCTAAAGCTTGCGCACGATCTTGATGGGTTTGTAATTATAAAAAGCAATGTAAACAATTTAAGTGCTTGATTCGAACGTGAGCAATTATGTGTTATCATGGATCTCATTGGTACCCGCAATTATACAATTAGCGATGCCATGTGATAGCAAACAATAATCACTCTGAGGGAGTATGAGCCAGGTCATGTCATTCAGTTTAGAATAATAACTCCAATTGATATTATCTGTGTATTGTTTAGGACTATTGTTTTAGATATCTGATGCAAATTTTATGCGCAACATACATTGTTGATGACTTTGTATTTTTTTTTGTTTTTAAATTTATTATTCAGACCGAGAACCAAATTATGCAAAGAAAGTTGAATCGGATTGATTTATTGCCTTATGATGTGTACCAAATTTAATCAATGGCGAATACCGCTAATAGAAAGACCGATTAAAATGCGTAGCTTGTTCCTCTTGTGACATGTTTAATGACTTTCTCTGGCCACGGCTTGGTTTCCATTTGCAAGTCGCTTGATCTTTGCCGGGCTAACGGTGTTACGGCGAATTTACACACTCGTCCCAACGTATTACGGTACTTTGCCATGTGTTTATGTGACAATATTTTGCGAGCTTTCTTATTGTAAAACGTATTAAGGCGCCAGCAGTTTACAGACTTGTTTGAAATGAAATTAATCCAAATAATTATATTATTTTAATAAAGGTAGTTTTTGATTTAACTATTCTAATATTGTGTAACTGTAATAAGTTCCTCCTCCTTATACCTTGTACATTTCCTTAACTTTCAATAGATGATTTTACTCACGTAGTTTCAAGGAGACTCTACGCCCGGAATCCTGATAGTGTTGTTCCGGTTCTATATTTTATTTGTATTGAGAGTGGGAATAAAGAATCAGTTTATATACGGTACATTAATTGTATAGTACTGTTTGAATAATGGAAATCGTTATTGAATAATAATTTAGTAGTAGTTTTTATAATCATCATGACTAATGTGACTGCATAATTAATTTTGTGTACATTTTTTTACATTTGGATTTGATATGGTTAGTAGAGAGGAAAAAACGATAAAAATGTGTATAATTTAACGATCCTTGAACAACTTTTAATGTTGCACGGTTCATCGATATAATTATTAATTAATTAATTAATAACCTATATAGCAAATAAACAGGTTTCTTTTGAGTGTTCCTAGAAGTTAGTATTCCAAACAAAATGTGTTTAGAATTTATTTTAATTTCAGGGCTGCTAAAAATGTTTTAAAATGAATATAAATAAAACGATGAGTTTTATTGAATTCTATCTCGTCTAAATGAATAAATTATAGTTAAAACTTCATGTTTCAGTTTCAATTTAAACATGTATTTTTATAATCTTTTATACACTACAGAATCTTACATGGTATGATATTTTTTTTTCATAAAAGTCATCAAATAAATGTTTTTTTCTTACAATAAGTTACTGATATGACACTGCGTTAATAATATTAATATTGATTTAGAACCGACTTTAATTGCCTTACATCTATTAATGTACGTTACATCTATTGACATTGATAAATAATTAATTTGATTCTTAATGCATTTAAATTTATTAAAATATTTTTTAAACCTAAAAACTTCAAATATAGTCAATATGTAGTAAATTTGTCAAAATATATGTACTTATTAAAATTACTATTGGATAAAAAAAATAAAGCCCAAAAATTGCAGATATAATCCAAGCTAATTTTTTTTTATATAATCAGAAGTAAACTTGTAGTGATAAAAAAGTAAGAAGTCTAGTTACCTTTGCCGGGTTCGAGATCGTTGACGAGCGGTGTGCAGAGCACGGCGGCGGTCACCGCGAGGAGTACGAACACGCGCGGCCACGGCTCCATGGCTACTGATGGTGGAAGATCGAGTGGCGCGGGAAAACGCATCGGTGCACTCGACCATTTGCGCACCTTTTTATTAGCACGCAGTGATTCATCGAACTGGTCACCAGCCCTATACATGTGATATAATGATTATTTATCATATTGCTTCGAATTTCGGCGAAATATTTTTTGTTGTTACGTCAGTAAATATATAAATCGTAGTCGATATTATTATAATATTACTTATACGATGAAATACGTGTTGACTGAAATAATTACTAGTACGTTCGAATTGGAGTCTCCGTTTTCTTCAATTCTATATTTTATTATTTTTTTTTATGTGTTTTTACTTAGATGTATTTCTAGGATTATATAGGTTAGATCGATAAAGGTGAATAAAAAAAATCACTCACCTAATTCAGCAAGAAGGCCTCGCGTTGTTTGATTTGGAACCAGAATAACAACCTTTCCGACTTCGCGGAGGCGCCATGCCCGGTCATTGCCACCAAGTTGCAGTTATTTAATAATAACACTAAACTGTTTACAGTAAACATGTTTTTCCTCGGTTAGAACAACTCGGAAGCCGTTTGCTTCGGTTTTTCAACGATCGCAACGTACAGTTAAGTTTCATTGGACATTGGCCGATAATAATCTGCCCGAGTCACTGACCTAGGCAAAGATTACATAATCGAGCTTTAAAGGAGTTAGATTTATTACACTTAAGCATTTTCTTTGAATAATAAATTACGTAGTGAAAGCATAGATGTTTATAAAGTTTTTTCATTTCTATTTCACATTTGTTTCCAAAATCTTGTTTAAGGTTATTCAGTCAACAAAGCAAAACTCTAAGGAAAACAACGAGATTCGCCGTAAACCAAAGTCGAGGCCTTTCTCTGCCGGTGTCATCGATTCCAAGAAAAAAGAAGCCGTGAAAGTAGCTAAGTTTATAACAAATTCACCCAAGAAAATTACAAGTTGTAAACATGATTCTTTGATAGAGGAGTTAAAGGATACGAATGAGAGAGCAAAGGGACTTGAATTGTTAAATGTACAACTCACTGATGACAATAAGGTTTTGCGTAAGAAGTTAGAGGAATTTAGCGAACAAAAACATGTTGCTGAGTTGAAATTAGCGGAATGTGAGAAGTTCGTCAGCCGACTGGCTAAGGAATACGAAAATCGAAATGCAGAATTGAGGTCTGTTAAGCAAAATGAAAATTCTGTAATTGCAGAATTGCATAAAGAACGAAATGAGAGAAAAAACTTGTCCGTACAGCATGAAAAAGATGGCCTTGTTATTCAAGATCTCCAGAGGCAGGTAAAAGAGATGGAAATGATATTAAGAAGAAAACATCCGGATTCAGTGTCAGCTTTAATAGGTAATTAATTTGCATAAAAATCATTGGTAAATTAAAGTATCTGTGTTTATGAAGTAACTTATTTGCTTAAAAAGGAGATGCATGAGGAGCGTATGTTTATAAATAACTTTACATCTATTTTTATTGCACTTTTATCTAGTTGCCGCAAAATCATCGTCAGTTGAAGACAACAAAAAGAAGTTGCTGGAAGATCGAATCGCTCGTTTAGAAGGAGAGTTAAAAGATAAGGAAAACCATTTTCAAGGAATACTGTTAACACTGCAAGAAAAATTTGGTGACATGAAACAAAAATATGAAAACCATATTATAGATGTTGAACGACAATTAATGGAGGATCGGAAAATTAACAATGAGCTTAAAAATAAATTAAATAGGGTAAATTTAAGTGATACTGCGGTCCAAACAGTTCCTAGGAATCAACATACTATCGGAACTCAAACTGTTTTGAAACCCGATAGAGTTTCTTCAGCTACAAGTAGACTGACTCAAAATTCAGCTTTATTATTAAATAAATTAAAAGAAGATAGTTATCTAGTAGCTACTATAAAAGGTTTACAAGCTGAACTAACAGTTAAGCAACGAACTATTTCGAAAATCAACAGGGAAACCGAAGAGCTTAGAAAGAATTTACGAAATCTACAGAAAGAAAAAGAAGGTACGAACTTTTAACACTTATTGCTGTTGTCGTGTAGGTACTGCTTATTAAATAAAGCTCTTATTTCATTTTTTTACTTTAAGTCGAAAATTTTATATATTGAATATTTTCAGTACTACTTAATCTAAATCCGCAAAAGAAAATAGGCAGCAAGCAGGCAAAGTCTACTGAAAACATATTGGCGAGATTGAATACAGAAATGGAATCGGAGCTTGCTGAGGCTCGTAAACATAAAGATGTTCTTATGCACGAAAGAGCAGGTTTACTAGACTCCTTGAAGCGTACAAACGAGGACTTCATATCGCTGAAGAAGAAACGAATTCAAGATGTAAGTATTGATATTTATTTTGATCATGATGATACATAATAAACTATCTATTTGTTGGTGACAGTCTGTAGGCAAAAGATACTGCCGAATTAGGCGAACACCAACGACTTTGCGACTGATCTAAATCGAATTCTAATTTTCTTCGCTTATCTGAAGCTGATTGTAGGGTTGTTGTTGTTACTACTCTTGAAATAAATTCAAATTCAAAACTGTTTATACAAGATCATAGCAAAAATACGAAGGCGGTAGTACCATTACCAATCACAGAAGGTATTTTACCTACGTCATTTATTTTATTTTTCTAACTAGCTCCACACACTCCAACTGGCCCATGAAAAGGAACTAATGCAGATGAACATGCAGTTGTATCCTTTGCAAGAAGAAATAAAACTTCTCAATAGAACTGTCGAGATCCTTCAAGAACGGGTACGAGCAGCAGACGATAAACTTTTGAAGTATCAAATGGGTTTCAAGGAAGTAGACGTGCGTGCAGGTGGTGATAACATGACTACTAGAAGTGGTCGGATTAATTGACGTATAAAAGACCTTTAATTTTACATTAAACCACCGGATAAAATATCTGGTTCTCGACAACAGCGCCAGGTCCAATAGTATACAAGTACATTAGGTAAAAAGTAAGAACTATCTTCGTGATCTTGGTGGTAAGTACAACAAAATCGTCATCAATGGTCATGAAATTTAATCTACTGTGGCCACGAACATGATTATTTAGAAGGTTTCTTTTAGCAGAAGGATAGATGATTTTTTTTATTTATTGTAAAACGTAGAGGCTAAATGCACAAAATTCGCACAAGGCTTATAAAGAGGCATTCGTTAAAAACTAGAAAGGTATTTAAGTTTAACGAAGCTTTATTATGAGTTATAGCTTTGACATATGTAAGTTAATTTAGATTTTTGTTAGGGTTGTTTCCTTACGGAAAAACTGTCATGTGAGGCCCATTTTATTTATTTATCGAAAAGAGAATGATTCCTCACCTAAAATGAGAATTTGGTTAGGTATAAGGAATTAAATTTCCTTAACTGTACTTATGACAGAACTGCTGAGGCATTAAGGTTTTCCCACGGGTATCATATTAAAATTATTATTATAAATATGTGTAAAACATAAACTTTACTCAAAGAGCTTCTGTTGATGATTCAAATGGCAAAACCTGGATAAAATCCGAAATGGTTTTTCGAGGTATACATCTTTTTTCGTGGTATGGAAATTAGTGTAGAATGAAATGAAACTAAAGTTGCGCGCAAAGGACTAATACAGGATGAAGTTAGGGGCGAGCTAAGTACCTAATGTGTTTACACATATCTTAAGGGATGGTGTAACATTTGTCTCAAATCATGTCCCTATGTAATGCTTCTATTGTCCTCGAATGGAATGAATGAGATTATAAATGAACTTATTGTAACGATCAAGACAGTGTTAAATTAAAACGCAAATGTTATCCCTGTAAGGCTACTATTATTCACTAAATGATATTGAGGTAGGTAATGCTGATTGAACGAACCCTTTCAATAAATGGCGTCCATTATTTACCTATCAACTTTGATGTAATGTAACTCGATTTGTATTGTGTTCAGGTCACCGGTATCCTCGTCTTTTAAATTTTTGAGTGAAAGTAATATGTAATGCAATGCAGATCACGATTATGAAGCGCTTGTGTGAAATCTACTCTGTTGGTTGGTAGCGCTTTGTTAAATGTTTATAAACGACATGTGAAATTAACACAGGAGACAATGTCCGTTGGATGGCTATGAAGATATTGTGGTTACGTAATCGAAGAATTATGTTAAACGTTATAGTCATTAGGGACTGGTGTAGAAAGTAAGAAAGTGGGACCATTTGCTTAGTGTTAAGATTTTAGCACTGTGACACATCGAGTGCTTATGTACTCAGTATGGAGCTCTAAGTCGGTACCTTAGAGATTTTACATGGAAGTCAGAACTGTGATTGTTGATTATAAATTCGTTATCGTAATAAGTAACTTGTTGTGACCCAATAATATACCCATTTTATACATATTTTATCACACTTTTAACTTATCTATATGACCACTATGACAATGGATTATCACAAAATAAATTCATTTTTATTTTGTATTATTATGGCCGAGGTAAAGTTGCAGCTATATTCTTGTGCTTTTGTATACAAATAATGTTACACCCTACTTGGTACCATTGAAAGAAAAATAACAGAAAAATACCATAAGTAAATAGATATTGTACCTACTTACGTTTTTACAAATTAATTTATTAGCCAGTGTTAAGACCATTAGAAAAAGGTTGAGCATATTAAGTGTAAATAATGATCACGAGAGCCCTTATACCTGGGGGTTACTACCATCTCTTAAAACAATCTTAGTTTAATCATACATTGAAATTTCGTACCACGACCTCGTTAAAGTAGGATTGTTTTTATAATATTACAATAAGCAGTTTTGTATGATATCGGTCGAAATTATTCATTCATTTTTTTGCAGGAAATTTATTTTTTAAAGCAAAATATAACAATTTCAGTTGATTTTATACAATCAATAAGCGAAAAATGAATAAGGTTTTAAATTTACACTGCTCGGCAGGAATAAAACAAAACTGTTTTAATAGTCCGGTCAAATTAGACATTCGGTGCTACATAAATTCGCAACAAGCTGAATTTTGGTACAATTGTTCAAAACCCGATTATAAACAATAGCTGAAAGTTCCCCATCATTCCCGTGTGTGGAAAAATTTTTATTCAAGGTGAAATGTCAAAAAAATGAGATTTTCGCGATTTTCAGCAAAACGGTAAGTTTTATCAGAAAAAATTCACAGACTAAAATTGTAGATCATTAAATTATCTATAAAAAATATATCAATACTTTTTTTCTCACGAGACACCGTTTCGGAGATATCGCAGTGTATAATATCGCAGAGCTTAATAGTTCTGGTATCTAAAGTCGTCGTTTTGCAAACATTTTTTAATTAATTTAAAGTGAACTGACAATCATCGCTATTTTCTATGTAAGTGAATATTTCTTCCATTGCCAGATCCGTAGCTTCATCTTTAGGACGACCGATTTTAGCTCCAGTGGTAGGTCTCAAGAAAGAAACATAGCAATCATGATGATATTTAGCTTCACAAGCAACTAAATCATGTTCAAATCCGACTCGAGCAACAACAGCTTTTGCTGTAGCATCGTCACGAGTCCGAGCTACTTCCAGAATTGAATTTATAACTTGAAGAGTACTTACGTGGCTAATTCGACGGCGGAATTTTAAAGATCTTTTTTTTTCATACTCTTCATTCAACTCCTGGCCACAAAATAAGCATTGTTCTTTAAAACAAAAAGCGGATTCACTGACACGTGACCTAGTACGAGGAGGACTTGCTGTGGAAGTACTGGCTTCTTGCTCTTCACGTTCTCTCTTTTTAGATGCAGCAATAGAAGACTTTCGGGTATAATTTTTACGTCACTGTTCATGTATTGTCACAGATTTCTGATTTTGGAGATATTCCGAAAATTCATCTTCTCTTTCGATACTTGCATTAATCAATGTCTTTATACCACGTTCAACAGTAACAACATCACTTTCAGTTAAAAGTTTAGAACAAATAAAACAATATTCAGACATTTTTGTTATAAAATTCAAAATAGCACGATATTGGTTAGGATAAACACGTGTTTCATGCATGTTATGACAATTGCAACTGTTACAACTTTTTACACTGCGATATCTCCGAAACGGTGTCTCGTGAGAAAAAAAAGTATTGATATATTTTTTATAGTTAATTTAATGATCTACAATTTTAGTCTGTGGTATTTTTCTGATAAAACTTACCGTTTTGCTGAAAATCGCGAAAAACTCATTTTTTTGACATTTGAACTTGAATAAAATTTTTTCCACACACGGGAATGATGGGGAACTTTCAGCTATTGTTTATAATCGTGTTTTGAACAATTGTACCAAAATTCAGCTTGTTGCGAATTTATGTAATTTCACCCTAATTTTTTGGTCTAATTTGACCGGACTATAAGGAGGTCGTGGTACGAAACAAAATAATGTTAATGTAATATTGAAATAAAACTTTTCTAAACTATGATTGTTTTTAAAAGATGATAGTAAGGCGCCTGGACCATAAGAAAATGTGAAATTTTATTCCAAATGGTGTAGGTACTTAAAATTTTTGAATAGATACAGTGAAATAAAATTTCTAAAAATGAAATATTTTTCTGCTTTTGTGCAATTATGTCGGTATTTGATTTCAGTAATAACGTATCTATTTCATTTCTTTCTGAATCTTGGGAAATAATAGTTTACATTTTGGTGGGACTTTCACTTATCTTAGGGTTCCAGCTTAAAAATAGAAAAAGCGTGCACTTGCAAGAGTTGCAAGATTCGTTTTTACACTTTCGATCAAAGATATATTCCTATACTCGCTAAGACATCTAATATAAATTATTTTAAGGTAATTAGTAATTACGTTTTATATTTTACTTATAATATAGGTTTTGGTGTTAAATAAGAGATAGGTTACTAGAGGCTTTGTCCCTGTAGTTCCGGGACCAGAATAGGGCTACGGTATCCCCTGCCTGTCGTAAGAGGCGACTAAAAGGGGCTTTCGGGGTTACGGGCGGCAAGAGTGGGAGCTCGAACCGCCCGGCTAGCGACCCCGGGAAGGACGACGGTATGTGTGGTCGCATTCCGTCGTATACACCAGACGGTGTGGTGACACAAAGTCACCTGGGCGGAGCCCGACGGGGCAGTGCGCTGAGAGGACTCCGGTCGCGTTCCTTTGGAGATCCCGGAGTCCTCTACGCAGCGCCGAGGACGGCCACCGGGTTTTAGTGCGGTAAAAGTCCCACATAACCCCGTGTCGCTCCCACGGCACCGGGTACCTTTTGAAGGTTTCCCCCTCGAAAAGAAAAAAAAAAAAAAAAGGTTACTAGAGGCTTACTATAATATCAGTGTTCAATGTATGGAATTGATGTAAAATTTTAGCAATAAGAAACAATAATGTCTGTATTGTATACGGGAATTTAAATGTGTTCCTAGAGTAAAATTTGTCTAGTCAATATTTTCATAAGATTTACATACTAAGATGTACTTTCATTATTAGTTTAGCCTTATCCCATCGATTAGAAGTAAATGTGGTGCCTTCGTATTTATAATTAAAGCAAATGTTTTATACTAATATTGTTTTATTTATGATTTTCCTTCGACTTTAACTTTATGGCCGATCGAAGGTAGAACCACATGCGCATTCGTATGAATGTGAGCCCAAGGATAGTTTTGGGAAGTACCTAGAAGTATACCAATTAATTAATATAATTTATATCACGGCGTGCGTAAATTGACGTTTTACGCACGCTTCGCGTGCGCAAAACCCCCATTTCCGACCCCGTAATATAAAATTTTATACAACACGCGGACGAAAAATGTTTTTCTGACTCGTGTGATTGCAGTCCTCGCCTGCGGCTCGGCCTGCAAACTCACACTTGTCAGAAAAAAATTTTTCGTCCTCGTATTGTAATGTACTATTTGCTTTGCCTTTCTTCTACGTTTGTCAATACTTTAAACTCATCGTTTCGGGCTAGAAGTTGAGTACTTATCTGTATCATCAACGCAGACTACGGCCTGGCGAATGGCGATATTATTTTATCCAGTGCCTGAATGTTTAAAGTGGATTTCATATCTAACACATAATTAATTTTGTACGTTAACTCAATCGAAATAAGTCCGTTCATTTTGTAGTGGAATCTAAATCTTAATGAAACCTATTGCCTACTTTAAAATGACCTACATTGACGGCTTGTTTGTGAATTTCTAGTGATCGTCTCGGAACCGGTCCTATTATGGCAAAGTATATGTGATCCATATAATTATAGAAGTAGTCTACAGGTGCGTTTTGATTTAAATAAATTATTCCTCGTACCTTGAAATCTGCGAAATTGTTCCGTTTTATTAAAATAAAATCTAGGTTCTAATAGGTAATAAGATGCGAATAATAAACGCCCACAACTAATTCATTCTTTGGTTACTTTTACGTTACAAGGCAAGGTGGAATTAATTATTCATTAATTATAGTTTAATGGTTTTCTGCCTAATTTTGGATACTAGAAAGTTGCGTGATGTATTACTATGTAACATGTGCTAGTCATTTACGTACTTACTATATTTGTAACATTCGGCTGGCCAGTCGAAGCAGGTTTAATTGAAAAATGTGGCACTAGTGAATAAACGGCATAGCTCGGTATAATGTCCATGGACGGCCATTTTGTTATTATCGGCAATATACTTATTAGATACTCCCACTATTCCCATATAAATAAAATACTAAAGGCTTTAGCGTAGAAAAGGTAGAGCTCTACACTGGCTGCTGTGTGAGGAAGATCAATAAATAACTTTGTTTTTATACCGACAACTCCTGAAAATCTAAATAGCAAAATGTCTATTGTTTTTTTTTGCACAAGGCGCCAAACAATTCTTGCATATGAATTGTAATCTTATTTTTAATCAATCTATTTTAGATTTAGTTATTGGACATAGTCTATCAAGCTGGGAAAACTTTGCACCTTCGAAATCAAATACGGGAAACTAGCAGGAGCAGGTATGTAGAGTTCCTCTCTGTTTTCGTCAGTCAGTAACAGTTACAATAAGCGTATTATTGAGAATATTCTTTACAAACTGTGGGAACTACGGATATTTAATCCACAGCGAGTTTCAAACCATATAGGCATTACACAATACCATTTTCACTCAATATCAAATTAAATATACTAATATGATTTTTATGGTTTATCTATGTACATACAAGATAGATATGCATTTCTCAATACATGTTTTGAATTTCGCACCTATTTTCGCCTAATTACATTCTTAAATGCGTGTTAAATGCTGCCGTGCTGGTATTAAGGGTGTGGTAAGAAAAACATACTTATTTAAGGCGTTCCATCTTAGTCCTCAGGACCCCTGTGAAATGTTACGCAGGCGTTTTCTTCATTGTTCACAAGTCGATTCGCTTTATTTCTTTTATATACAGTAGTACAAAGAAAATCTTAGTCTTCCGGGGTTGCCACATCTATAGTCGACCTCAGGTAAGTCAAATTTTATTAGATGGACTGCATGATTTTTTGCTATTTTTACATTTTATTTATTCATTATAAGGACTTAAAAATAGGAAACAGAAACATACATGCCAGTAATATGTTTATTAACATAGCTTTATATACATTTATTGTAATTTTAAAATAGAAACATTTCACTTAGAAATTCAAATAAATTTAATAAAAACAAGGCATTAATTAAAATATTAGGCTTGGTGTTGACATTATCGCTAATATAATAATGGACTCTAGTTCATCAATTCTGGCATATATAAATAAATCAAATGCCATATAATAATGAAAATCGGCAACAATACTCATCTGTCATTGCTCATATATTATTGGATTTCTCTAGATATCACAATTAAGTAATGCACTTTACATAAATAAATTATAAAATTGTCAACTGAGCGTCTGTCTTAATATTCCTCAATAGTATAAAACAATGTCAAAAACATTCACTATTAAAATCTGATCACATGGTCCACTGTTGTGCTTAAAACGCAAACTATAGTTTTACCAAAATGTTTACTCATTTTCACATTTGACACAATCATCACCAATTCATTGTCAATGGAAATGACACATTTGTCTATATAAATTTTGTCTTCTAATAAAGTACATAGATTAATAGAATACACTTCAATATATGCTAATACGGAAGGATTCCATATGTGATGAGCTTGACACCGAGCCAGCACTATCGATCACACAACAACGGTGATTCGAACTCGGCTCACGTTCACTAGTTCATTTTGAAGCGTGCCCGGAAGTCGAACACAGGGTTCCTGGGCTAGTCGGCCCCGTTGGTGACGGTGAGGGGCTCCTCGTCCTCGTTGTAGTCGAGGGAGAGGACGGAGGCGCGGCGCCGCTTGCCGAGGGGCGTGTCGCTGCAGTCGCTGCCGGAGTACGTGCGCTTGTCGGCGGGCGGGGTCGCGCGGGCGCCGTTCACCGTCGCGTGCGACGCGCGCAGCTCCTGCTGCAGGAACAACACCGTGCTCTGCATCCCCTCCACGTCCTCGTCCAGCTCTTGGAGGAACTCATCCAACTCTGCAAACGTACATTATACGTTAAAAGTAATATCACGCTCGAATTTTTATTAAATTATTTTACAAGTTAGCTTTAACTTTAAATTATAAGTGGTAAAAATATTTTTTCCAGTATTATTTGTTAAACCCTATTATTCTTGATTATAAGTATTGTCATAGAGCTCTAGGAGTTATTCTAATGGACCTACAATAACACTGTATGTATTGGTATATTATAAACTATTCATAGTTATTCATATCTCGATAATGTATGTCACAAGATATATCAAATCTTAATATTATCTTTACCTATGTTACTGAGCGCGCTCTTAAGGACTCGCACGAACATCATCAGCCACTAAATATCTGATTAATAAATAAATAATTAAGTAACATTATGTCTAAATTAATGCACAAACCTGATTGTGATTTTTTAACTTCCTCACTAAAATTTTTTTGTAAAGCTAAGTCACCCTCTAATTTGGCTATTCGGCCACTAGATGTCATGCGTCCAAGGTCCTCATTTTCCTGATGTAATAACCTGCATTTTGCCATAAGTTTTTTCCCTGTATTCGAGTCTGGCGTAAACTTCCATGCCGCTAGTTCATTTTGGGTTTCTTCAAGTCTCGCTTTAGTTGATGTCAATTCCTGTTTTAACCTTAGTATGAGTACATTAACTGCTGGGTCTAAAAGTGAGGGCCTTCCATTAAGACTCGCATGTGAAGATTTCAACTCGCTTATTTGACTCTGGAAGTAATTATTAAACCACATAGTTAATAACAATTTTGTAGTATGTTAGTAGATCTAATATTAAAAATTAGATTGTACATTTTTTTTGCCATATTTAAGTTGTATAGTAAATCTGCAGAATCAAGATAACCACAAAAAAAATTGCTTATTAAAATTTAAGGGACAGAATCCTAACATTTAATTTATTACTAGGGTCATGTCCATGAGCTGTATTATTATCAGACAAAAAGTAAGTGAAAGCTAGGTATCAGTAGGACACTACTGGCTTCAGTGGCTTGAGGATTGCTCAATATGGCATCACTACTGAAGGCAAGTAGTTACTGCTATATGTAGTAACTTATTTTGCTTTACGATGTTGTTTATACTTGGTAATTAAAGGCTCCAGAGCATTAAATCAATATACTTACAACATAATCTTGTATTTCTTGTTCTTTCGCTGCCAGCCTTCTGACCAAGACTTTCTCTCTGTGTTGTGATTCAGCGTACTGCTGTTTTATTCTTTCTTCTATCTCTTTCGCCTTCTCCAAGCTTCCTGTAGATGCCAATAGTATTGTGTTAGTATTATTCAAATAAAATAGATTAGTTACCTAACATGTTTGACAATTTCTTCGTGACATCACCTTTAAAGAAATGATAATAACATTTCTTATTTCTAGTCAACTTTTCCAAGATAGTACTCTTAATTTAGTACTTTTATAGACTTTGCAGCAAAGTAACTATTCAATCAATACATTGACTCATAAAAATAGACAAATAAATGTGGCATACTTGTCAATTCACACAAATGTTGAATCACGGATTATTGGCTTTGTTCCCTTATATCATAATAATTATAATATATATTTTTATTGAAATATTAATATATTGTAAATAACATTAACAACATATATGCATGACACAATTGTGTACATTGATGAAACAACACTTAAAAGGTAATTACATTTGAAATATATGTTGCATTTATTTTGTATGTATATTTAAAACATGATTATTAGTTTAATTTTTACTAAAACATACCAATGTCTATATTTAAAAAAAAAATTGTAGTTAGTTTAATGTTAATACTCAATAATAGTTATTGGGTTTCTGTATTATTTTTAATTGTTATATTTTAAAATCCCTTTTATTTTTAATGATGAAAATGTATGTGTGCAAGGCAAAAATATTTATTTCTTTAGTTGTTTACATAGCATTTTAAATAAATATATTTTTTATACATATGCAACATATATTTTTAAAATGCATTGACCCTCTAAAAGCATGACTTTTAATTCTAATTTTTTAACTTTCTTTTTTTTAATTAACAATATAACATTTTTTTTGGAATCGACAACACCTTAACTAAACTACGATGACAATTTTTTGTTTTTAAAATAACTGAACAGTTTTTTTAATATTATGGCACAATTAAGTTACTATAGACTACTTTCATGGATTTTATTTTTAAGTACTTTTTATATAATCATACATATAATTAACTTCAATAATGCAATTAATGCATTTAATAATAAACATATTAAAAAAAGGACAGTAATGTAGCTGTTAAGTAACATAAGGTAAGTAGTTACAAAGCTATATATTCTGTTATGAATAATGAAGACTACAAAAGGTGAACATTAAACATTGTCCACAGGTATAATTGGCAAGCATCATAGTAGATTTAGGACATATGTATTTTCAAAATGTATTCTATAATATATGATTAAGATTTGCAATTTGTAAAATCCATGAAAATCGAATTTTATTATACTTAAAATAAGAATAATACAATTTCTTGTAGCTGTAGTTATATGTTTTTTTCTCATATATCACAGCATTATATATAATATATTGCTACAGGTTAATATTACATGTATAATTGTGATTAGGAAAAGTGAATATTAGTACTGATTGTTATTTCTTTTTACTTGTAAGTAGCGCAAAATAAGTTGTTTTATAAACCATAGGATGTATAATATAGATTGTGTAAATATTATAATTTATATGTGATAAAAGCAATTCAAGTCATGAAAATTGCTTGACTTCGACACATTGAGATTAGAGCACTACCTCAAATGCTCCGTGTTATAAGGTATGTAATAAAATGTTTGTGTCAAGTAAAATATGTAAATATATTGACACATGAAAAGCAATCTTCACTAAACGATTTTGAGTGAAATTTAAAGGATAGTAATTTGAACTTGATTGACAAAACCAAGTTTACATAATTATGAATTGAAAATATTTCTAACTATTAAAATCATTTCAATCCAACAATTAGGTGATAGTTTTTTTGTATTTCTACTTTAAATCACTCTCCTGTAAAGTTTACAGAATGCTTAGTAAGGATTGCTTTTTAAACATTACTATGTAGTAAAGAATCCTGAATTTTATGTTTCCACTTTATCATTACATGAAACAAGTAGAGTACCTCTATTTTATAACTTTTTATTCAATTCAATCTCATAATTACTGTAGAGTAGCACAGAAGAATGCATTCTGAATTATGATAAGTGACAGGGTCTGATGTGTCAACTTGGTCATGTAGCAAAATTGATTTCAGGTAGGGCTTTTACTCAATTAGAGCTCAGTTACAGACTCTATTTAACATCAGGTGGGGTTTGTGTTTTAAGTTATATAAAAATAATGGCAGTATTATTGGGGTGGTTAAGCCAAAAAGAACTATTTCGAAGGTGAATAATTTCTACAGTTTTATTTGGTTTGCATATTCTTTTAATCTTTGTTTGACTATCAGTCTGTTGAAATGTAAGAGTTTTTTTGGTGTTAGCACACAAAAGTCATAGGATACCATTTAATTTTTGGACATCAAAATGTCAGACACCTCAAAATAAAGCTACATTCAAGTTTGTGGAGTCGCAACTGTTATCCATCAGCCTCTATCAAGAAGGGGTGCAAATAGATTTCACACCCTAGCAGGCAAACTTTGTTACACAGAAAGTTTTTAAGCACCATTACCATCTCAAATTAACTACAACTTTGTGTCTTCTATAACTTTTTGTCTCAGAACCACAAATAAATAAGTTATTAATGAGAAAAGATCAGAATTTGGGAACAAATTTTCTTTCATAACTTTTTTCTAGTCACATTCAAGGAATGGACTATATTCGGATATTCCCATTAACATTGATGTAATAGAAATGTTATTTATTGAATTAATTTATATGAACCATGTTTATTTATGGTACTAATAAGCCTATAATGTAAATTCCCTGCTATAGAATAGCAAATTATTATCATATCAATAGTATTTTTTAAAACCATCTATGTTGTTTTTTATTGTTACACATAGCCTCAATCATGGTTTGCCAAGTGTTTCAACAGCATCCTTAGTATGATTTTTTAATGTTTGATCAAATCAACTCTCGATATTGAGTTTGTCTGGAAATCTCAATGCTGGACATACCTCTGGTACATTATTAATAATGAAAATTTGTCATTGTAATGTAACAGAGTTCTAGCTTTCAAGTTGTTGATTCAATTGATCAAGTGCTCAGTTAAAACTCATACTAAGTATGCTGGTTATCCTTTAAAATGTTAATAAAACATATACACTAACTTCAAGCGAAGTTCTATTTACACGTTTTGTTAAGTTTTAGTTATGGTAGTCACATCACATTTTAGTTATAGATCAGTGTCCGTTTTATTTGTCAGAGAATTTTCATTGATGAAAACCATAACCTATAAAAAAAATTTTGAATAAATAAAATTCAAAGATTCCATTTACATTTCAATTTTTCCTCACTAAGCACACCATGAAGAAGACATTAGTGTTGTAATTTATTTATAATTTTTTTCAGGTCATAGCTGGCAGGTATTACAGAAAGGGAGGAAGTATTACAGATTACAGGAATGGACTAGCGCCCACATACAATAGAAAATAGAAGGCAGTACCAATAATCCCATAAAAATACAATAGTATTAATTGAGGCTTTTAGTCTTTTGTCAATAATTTCACTCTTTTACCATGGATAATTGGACATACATTAATGTAGAAAGTTGATTTTAACATAGTATTAAACCAATAGCCTCAATTAATAAACTTTATATCTACTAAGTTCATTGACATTTTTGTATTACATAAAGCCAAGCATATCATATCATTGTTTTGTAAATAATAATGTCTATGTACTCTTGATATAACATTGCTTAACTATACAGAATGTAAACTTAGCTTAGTAATAAGTATAGAGACAAATATATTTACTTTTTTCTGTTGACAACGACTTGAAGTATCTGCATTGTTACCCTCGGCACCCACTGATAATTTTAATGGAGCACTATATATCGACACGTCTCCAAGATAACTTGGATTCACTGGAGCATCGGGCACCGTGCTATATGTCGTATACACTTCCACTGAACACTCCACTGGCACTGCTCTCACACGGCTATACACCTCTCTTCTTTTTTCACCTTTAAGAACACCTAAATACACCCCGTACCACATATTCGTATGACTAAATTTCGTTATCACAACAACATTTCCATTTAACATTTTGTCATAACAGTATCACTAATTTTAGTTAAAGCATTGTCGATATAATATGTAACTAAGTAATGTTTGCACGGCAACAGAGCGCGGGTCATCAGGCGCGGACCGAGACCACTACCAAGCCGATGTAACTTTGTGAAAATACCTTCCAACCGCTTGTTCAACGTTTCAAGGTGGTCAATGTACAAGTCCTGGTTTCTCCACGAGGCGCGAAGCGAGTCCGCGGTCGCAGAGTCGATCTGGTGCGAGGTCAACAACACGCGCGCCACGTTTGTGACGCCGCCGCCCGCGACGCCCTCACTCGCGCTCTCGCCCTGCCGCTCCGGCTCCTCGGACATTGCACTCTCACTAATACTATAGGCGCCCTTTTCGACTGCAACCAAATACATGTGCTAAATTTTGCAATTTAGATCGTTTCGGGGGCCGTTATCAAACCGTTTAACAGTGACGCATACAATAATGATAAAATCATAAGTACGCGATACTTACAGGTGCGATCACTTCTTTTAACTAATATGGATACAAAATGTTGTGATTTTGGACTACTTCACCACTTATTACTAATGCTAATAATGTTTTTTATAAAAATCCAATAACTTCGATTCAACACGAGTACGCCATCTTATCACGTAGACGTACTCGGAGTCAGTGTTGCCAACTCTCAAAAATATTTATCCCTAAACTGAAGTCGAAACCCCCTATAATTGCATTAATTATTTGAAAATTCCCCTAAAAATATATTACACTTTTTTTTTGGGATGCCGTGCCACCTTATGACCCGTTTCCCGTTTTTTTTTTTTTTTAGCCCCGCCGTGCCGGCTCAGAACATGTTTGTTTTGGACGCCGTGCAAGCTTATGACACGTTTCCCGTTTTTTTCTTTTTTTTTTGCTCGCCACGCCTTTACAAAACCCCTAAAAATACCCCTAGACATATAAAACCCCTAGAAAAATCCCATACCACTCATTTACCCCCTAAATCTGGGGGGAAAACCCCTAAGTTGGCAACCGTGCTCGGAGTTGCCATTTTGTGACCAGTTTGTCATACTATTAAAAATTATAAATGATTAAATTGTCAACTTTATTTAATTTTTGTTCCATTACTTTGTATTTAAAAAAATAGGATTCGGCATGAATTTAATAAATACCTAGTATCTTTATTACAGTATTCAATATTACAGTAAATATAAGATATTACTTTTTTATTATAGGCAGTGTTGCAAGATTAAAAGCATTGTCAGCTGATATCAAAATTGCCTGATGTAAAAAACCTAAAAGTGAATAGAAGCACCAAATTTGAAATTGTATACTTTCTTTTAAATAATGTTTAATTGAATAAACTGGCTACAATCGATATTTTGTATTATAATTAGATATTACTTTATATCATAATTATGTAGATACTCATATATACAGCCATATACACTTATCCACAGCTTTTTTATTAATATTATTATTATATTTAACTTTCTATTTTCAATATGAACGCCTTTTAAATTCTTCTTACACCCATGGCGGGACTTTTAGAAGATTTTTAGTAGGAGCTTTTTATACCCACTAAATTCAGAGATGTCTTAGTAGCTTATAATATGAAGACATTTTTCGGCTTATACTTTCGAATAGAGGGCGCGGCAACTTCAATTTTTGTTAAGGGCAGCTCGAACGTAATCCACGCCGTCCTGTTGGTACTGCAGATTTTTGTTTATCAAACCACTGGGAGGAGGAGGTTTAGGTTAAAGCTCGCCAGCTAGATTCAAAGTTTTGGTTCCCAGCACCTGATCAAATTGGTAGAAGAAAAACATATGACGTATGTTTGCGATTGCAGACAGGCAAAATATGTTCTATACTTCAGGATGTGGAATTCAAGGAGGTTATTTGTATTGGATCAAGATTTGATGTATTGGATGGAAAGTTGCTTGGGATTTATCTATATTCAGGAGAATTTGAATTTGGCAAGGACTTGTTAATCTGAGCTGACGTTATACCTAATCCATATTACATTCAAAATTTTTATAAGTATCTAATGAATTCGTGGCAATATAACAACAAGTCTCGTTAGCATATGAGACAGTATACTCACATTTCATGATATTGATTAGTCCGTACGGACCAAGGGTCGGCGAAGGTTTGGTTTTAATGAACGATAATTATTGGCATTATTGACACCCGTGACCAGCAGTGGGCTAATAATGGTATTAGCCCACTGCTGGTCACGGGTGTCCTCTCAGAGTGAGAGGTTCTTAGATCAAAGTCCACCGCACTCGTCAAGTGTGAATTGGTAGACTACTAATAACTTAATAATTACTAAGAACTAAGTCTATTGAAGTGGTGGTGGTCAAATTATTAGTAACAAATATATTTAAGTACTTAGTTAACCCATTTTTATACTTACTGTATGGAACAAAATGAACCACGTATTCGAATTCAAAGAGTTACTTAGTTTGTATCATTTCCATGAAAAAATAATGAGTCGGTCCTTTTGAATAAGTAATAGAGCTTAATAAAAACCTCGTGTAAGCGTCTTGGGGAAAACCTAACAAATACGTACCTACTTATTACCCAATTGTTTCTGTTTAGCAAGTTAAAGTACTTACTTTACTACATATCAAACTTGTCAATCTTTTTTATTGGTTCGATATGTAAAGATTTCGTACGTAGACATTAGTTTAATTATGTAGTGTGTTTATTAATCTACGAAGTTGGTATATCTGTAGTTTGTTAAATTATAAATGGGTTGAATGGAGTTGTATGCTCTGCTTAGGCAAAGGTAGATCTAGATCTTTCCATTTTTAATACTTGTTCACGAAGTCAAATTTTTATTTCGGTTTTTACAGATACCTATTACCTATATAGATTCTTCATTATCTTGATATGTAAATGAAATATTAACGTTGAATTTAAGATTTTTTGCTAAATTTCTAATAATTTCTTAGCTAAATTGAATTATGTACTACCTATACAAAATCATGTATAATTAATATGTTATATTGTTTGAGACTAAGTTATATTATTGTGTATAATGGTTTTGGAGCAATAAAATCCAGAGAACTTTCAATGTTATTTATCTTAACATTCACTATTCGAATACAATTATTAACACTTAACCTAATTAATGTTTAACATTAATCAATTTAAAAATTATTTCTATACAATTACAGTAACTATTTATAATCTATTCAATTTAAATAATTATATCACAATATGTACAACGGGACATAGGTGCGAGGCCGAGGTACTTGGAGCGTACTGTCAATAGGGTCTCCACACTTCTTGGCTGCCGGCGCCGTACAGGCCGTGCTTCACGTCATCACTAGCTTCGCAATTCTGTACAAGGCCACTGCCTTCCGCGGTACCTGGAAGCTCCGTCGTAATGGAAATACCACCGTCGATGTCGCTTATTTTAATCTCGCTCGGAATATACTGGTCAAGGTTGTACTTATCGGCCGAACTGTGTAGGTGGACGTGTATTTGGTTTTGATTGACGGTAGAATAAAGGTTTGGTAAGATCATTTGGGCGTTGGGGTTGATGTAAGGCGTGTGGGGTTGGATGCAGGCGGGGTTGTTGATGTTGTTGTTGTATTGGTAGTTGTAGTTGTTGGCGGGCCAGTTGTAGTAGTTGGGGTCGTATCGCTGCGCTGGCATGGCGGTTGAGTTGAGGTCCGTGAGGCCGGCACTCGCTCCGCTGGGGCTGCCTTTTACGAAGCCAGTGGTCCCGGACTGGAAGGTGCTGTAGTCCGTGTGCCCCAACTGGATTTCAGGCAGGACTGCAATATAATACATGGTCGAGTTAGTTTTAATAAATATTTCTTAATGCTATAAATATGCTAATAATCATTTAAATATATTACTAATACTATAACTATAGAAGTGTTACGGGTGATTTTCAACTTTAGGTTGAAAATTCATCTTATATCAAATTTGAAAAATTTGACGCGATTACAAAATTTACTTTAGATTATGGCATCAAATTTTGCTCTAATATAAAATCTCTAAATGAATAATAGCATACATCAAATTAATTTGTATTATAAAAGTGTGCAGTGGTGTAAACTTTAGGATTCCCCCAGGTAAGTAGATTCATGTACCAAGCAGTACAATAAAAATATTTTTAGCCATAATTTTGATATCTGTCTAAAAATAACCCAACTCATTTAGTATCGATACTTAATAAACAAGTACAAGTATGACGTCTTTGTTGAAAAACCTGCTTTATTTTCGTCATACAATTCCTAGTATGTACTATGTGTTCATAATTGATAATAAGGTGCATTAATACCTGGAGGTATATGAATGGAATCTGGCTTGTAGTAGGGTGGCTGTAAGGGCGGGTAGGAGTACACGGGCGCTGTTGAAGGGTATCCCGTGTTCCACTCACTGGCCCCCAGGATATTGCCGCTGTTTTCTGAAATAAAGAAAGCATTTATTGTAATTATTGTTTTTTCAGAGATCTGTATGATGATGACTTTTTTAATACTAAGTAGCAGAACCTTAGGTATGTTACTTGATTCAAAATTATTATCGCCATGGACCCGCACACTACTAGGGCTGCAGATGGAATTGAAGTTCTAGCTGAGGTGGACTACTGACAGATTTCATGGTATCCCTGAGAACTAAGTAGGACAAAGATTACAGTAATGCTAGTAGATATTGATATATAGGTATGCCCAAAATTGGTTGGTTTACACTTAAATTTACTGTTAAAAGTTTACAGAATAACAGTGTTATTCACAGAATAGTATGTAAAAAAGAAATATCATGTTAATATATTTCTACAGTCGTTTAGATTATCCTTAGAACATTCCTTCCTCAATTTTTAAAGAAAACATGCCATTATAGTGTAACTTTATTTATAATTAAAACATTTTCCGTATAAATAGGTGTAATATCTTCCTTATTATCTTTAAGAATGACTACACTTGTTTAAAGATCGCATGACTGTGTTAGGGATCTCCCCCTAAGGGTGAGGTGAGGACATACTGATTGGGTGAAATATTTTATGTATAGGGTGCCTAAACATTTATACGATTATACTTAAGCTCATAACAAAAAGGAGGCATTGAACAGCAGTGATAGCCTAGTGGTAAAGAAACTCGGCCTCTTGATCGAGGAGTCCGAGGTTCAAATCCCAGGCACGCACCTCTAATTTTAAGTTGTACGCATTAGCAGTTAATTATCACTTGTTTAAACGGTGAAGGAAAACACCGTAAGGAAACTCTAAAAAAAGTTTTTAAAGGTATGTGAAGTCTACCAATTCGCACTTGGCCAGCGCGGTGGACTATGGCCTAATCCTTCTCATTCTGAGAGGAGACCCGTGCCCAGCAGTGGCGCAGTAAAGGGTTAATGATGACGAGGATAATATTGAACGCTTCTTTTATTATTTTTAAAATTCCTTTAACTATCGAGGTATGATTATTTTTATTGTTATACCTAGGTATAAGTATTGAAATTGATTTGTTGGAAATTGGACATTAGCTTTCTTTATTATTCTAAAGGTGTATAAGTAATACATAACTAAATGTTGTCGTTATCGACCAATAATATCAATCGCCCATTGTCAATGACAAGCATTATTCATTACAACTTATAAATAGAGCCACTGCGAGAATGTAAGCGATTAGCGAACATGTACTTTGCATGCTAATAACTAGATTCTTACAAAAGGCAGTACCAAAATATATTTATATCACGGCGTGCGTAAATGGTCGTTTTACGCACGCTTCGCGTGCGCAAAACCCCCATTTCCGACCCCGTAATATAAAATTTTATACAACACGCGGACGAAAAATGTTTTTCTGACTCGTGTGATTGCAGTCCTCGCCTGCGGCTCGGCCTGCAAACTCACACTTGTCAGAAAAAAATTTTTCGTCCTCGTATTGTAATGTACTATTTTTGCTAAAACATTATTTTTATTAAAGTTATTGGAAGCAAACAACTGGCAGTGCTACTAAGTAAAGAGCTGCATATAGCATAGTAAATAAGATGGTAGAATCACCATCGCCACTTCAATTTTCAACAGTGCTGAGCGCTGTAGTGTTAAGATTTGAAGAATGTGATAAAAGCTATCTTTTAGTGCTAGTGAGTCTATACTCACTACGACACTTCGAACTTAGTTCTCAATCCTTAATGCATCTAGTAGTCTAGGTAGTCCTTAGTTTGGGACTCTAGATTAAACATTTTCATGGGCGGTAGTTGTCATCTATATTGGTGGACTGATGTTCTATTCCTACTTCTATATTAAAGATAGCTGTCTCGGCAAACTTTGTACCACCTCATAATCTATTTATCAGATATATTTCATATAAAATATAGCCTATGTTACTCGTAGATAATGTAGCTTTTGAATGGTGAAAGAATTTTTAAAATCGGTCCAATAGTTTTTGAGCGTATTCATTACAACCAAACAAACTTTTCCTCTTTATAATATTAGTGTAGAAAAAACTAAGTATAATGGTAATGATATCATGAGTAATATTTTACGTGAGAGAAGTACGTGTAATTGATTTAACGCTCAACTTAATTCGTCAATGGTGGGACAAGTGACAGTACTGCAACTATAATGGAGGTCACACGTACGGAACTCGAGCTACGGAAGACGGGATTGCCTGGTGATTCACACGTCGTACAAGTGTCACTATGAAAGTGGGGTCACGGCGAGTGCCAAAATTATAAGTCCTATCCATATTTCAACACTCCATCTGACTAACCAAATTAAATTATTAATAAATTGGTTAAGTGTTTGTTACCGTTTTGGTTTTGTTATAACTTTATTGTCATTATAGTTTCGAAAGACGAATTTTATTTTCATTATATTTTTCTTTAGAAGTGTCATACTACGAGTATACATATATCTATAAATTTAAAACTACTTTTCCGGTAAGGACAAGTATGGGACATTACATAATTACGCATGCGGACTTATGTTTTTTATTTTTCTTGTTTAACTTACCAACCTATAAACGGCGTTATTTCATCCAAACTTTTTCGTATAAAAAAAAAATTACCATCTTCAATGAAAACTAAAAAGTCTACTATTTATTTTGATTTACGCTTATCTGTAATCTATAATATAATATATATATAATTATGAACCGTGTCGCCATAAACAATAATTTCGTATTTAAAATCAGTTCGAAATTTGGCGAAAGTTTTCCGCATCGATGCCTTCCCATTTTTGAGTGCAGATGCAAAATGTTATGATTTTCGAAAATGGTCATTGGTGTGTGATTGCGACGGGCTTGGTCTTATGTTAAATTTGATTTTCCGGCATTTAACCACAGCACCAAGCATTATGGTTACTCGTGGTAATGTGGGAATTTGCTTTTTGGTTTTTGTGATTTTTATCCTCAATTTATCACGATTATTTAACGTTTTAATAAATAAGTCTATAAATAGTGTAAGTATTTTTTTCTTGAAAAATTGTAAGAGAAATCGTCAGTTCTTTATATTTTAATATTATTTTAAAGTATTTGGTTCTAAAACGAATGAATGTAACGTAGTTATTTATTTTATAATAAACTGTACTGTGTACAAAAAGTTTAATAAATAATAAATAGAATACAATACGAATACCAAAAGTATAACATTAAAAATGTACTAATTAACGGTAATGATAGCGCGGTTGATTGCATAATTAATAGCATGTTTGTATTAATCCATCAAAACACTTTTCACAAAACAATTTCAATCAGAACAAAGCTTTCAATTTGTTTGTTTGCATTAAAAGTTTACCTACAAAATGTTGTGGGTAATGTAACGTGGATCCTATGTTACGCTGAGTTCACACAACAGTGTACCTACGCATGTTTTTGTACAGGATTCTTGTCGATTAGTATTGTCCGCGTAAAACTGCTAATCCGCTCTGAACATAGAAATGAATCGCGTCGCCATAGCAAATTGTATGACTACATCTGCTCGCAACAACTTCAGAACGGACTAACAGTTTGGCGAGGACTATACTTAGTTTTGCAAAAAATATATAGCGCGTTTGTCCTGCAAAAAATATATAGGTACTCTAAACACGTTCGCTGAATACTCATCGAAGTTGACAAAATGTTTCTTCTAATAAAAAAAATATACGCTAAACATTTTTAATGAGGACTAATCTAAGATTTTAAGTAAATAAATACGCTTTTAAGTGATTGGATAACAGTACCGAATTGTAATTATGCTACGTTTATAATCGAATTTACAACAAGTGCGTGTAGGATCCGATTAATCGTTAAAAAATATGAAAAGACGTTTCAAAATGACTGATTTACCGTTCGAATATCCTATGAATGTTTGCCTAAATTCTAACACGTCTAAAAACGTGCAGTATTTATAACGCTATAGGATCCGATTAATTGTTGAAAAAAAATGAAAAGGCGTTTCAAAATGACTGATTTACCGTTCGAATATCCTGTTTGCCTAAAATCTAACATTTCTAAAAACGTGCAGTACTTATTACGCTATGTGAACTCAGTCTTACGTTATGTTTACGTATTGCAACCGTGCACCGTTGACTCAGAGTTGATAACGCAAATCATTATGCTAATTCATTACTTGTAAGCTGTCAGCTTTGTATGTATATTCGGGGACCACGCGAGGTGTGACACGTATACACACCCTTTGACGTATATTTTATTATGGTTAAATCGCTTTAGCGGGAATACAATGGAGTTCCTCTTATTTTGTGACTACAAAGAGTTGTAATTATAAATTATTCAAAGCTAGGTACTAGTATGTACCTACTACTATTTCTAGTAAGTTTATTGTTTATTGTATGACAATTATTAATAGACAGTAAATATAGAAAATTATTAAACATTATTTCTCATTTAAATAATGGGACATGGTATTACTTCAGGAAAAATAAAATTTGGTTCCTAAGGACAGTAAAAATGATTATCAAGGTAATATATATTAAAAAAAAAGTATTTTTGATTATAAATACATATAATGACAATGCATCTGTTCACTTCAAGACAAGGATTACATCCACAAAGATAAAATATTCTTTTAAATCGTATGGACTCTGTCTTCGTTCAAATAGTTTCACTAAAATCATGTCATTGTTTACTTTGAAATGGCAAAGGTTAATCTCTACTTTTTGCAGATATTGATTTACCCATTTGTTTTAATTCAACATAACTTATTTATAGATCTGTATATCGCTTGAAATCGCGTCACAATTACGTGTAATGACGTAAATACAAAAAGATGCACCGGTCTCTATGTAGAGTTCTAAGTGTATTTTTATATCAAGCTATTTATGTCGCAGAATTGAATAACGGGTCACGTTATTGTGTAATAGATTAAATGGTTAGAAAACAAGAGTTACGGAAAAACCCAATGAGTAGTTAGCTGCATTTTGTAAGGAGGTCTCACCGATTTATTTGTTTAGCTAACAAGGATTCATTATTAACTCGATAATCAACACTTATTAATTAAATTGAATAACTACTCCATTGCAGTTTATGATCGTATAATTAACACCTTTTAGCAAATACTTGATGGTAAGACAGTTTGACTGTTGTTGTGATCAAATATAATCTTAATATATAGAAATGAATGTTTGTCTGTATGTCTTTTAAATAATCGTATACTATGCATTTGATTATGTGATGATCTTTAGCAAAATTATTGTGTATGAGCCCACGAAAGTATCTAAGTTGGTACGACCAATTTTCAACAGATGGCGCCACCTTCGGATTTATTTTAGTTAGCGGCGTAGCAACTCACTTAGGGTACAGTTAGTTTATAATATAATTCGTAATTACCCATAATACAAACATTAAAATGTATGTATGAAGTATGTTTTTTTATTTTAAAGTAAGTGGATATTTTCTTACAATTTTTTATTTTATTTTAATTTTAATTTTTAGTAATTGTAATTATGATTGTAATTTTTTTTGATTTACATTTATTGTACTAAGGTAGTATCCTTAGTACAATAAATGTAAATTAAATAATAAATAAAATAATTATAGATTATAAGTTCTTGTTTTTTACTTTTAGGAAGCTAGACATATGAGAAGAATTTGATCTTAAGTAGATATAATGAATATTAATTACTCTCAGGGAAATATACTTCATCAGGGATATATAATTCGTAATTACCCATAATACAAACATTAAAATGTATGTATGAAGTATGTTTTTTTTTTATTTTAAAGTAAGTGGATACTTTATTTTCTTACAATTTTTTATTTTATTTTAAATTTTAATTTTTAGTAATTGTAATTATGATTGTAATTTTTTTTAATTTACATTTATTGTACTAAGGTAGTATCCTTAGTACAATAAATGTAAATTAAATAATAAATAAAATAATTATAGATTACAAGTTCTTGTTTTTTACTTTTAGGAAGCTAGACACATGAGAAGAATTTGAATCTTAAGTATAATGAATATTAATTACTGTCAGGGAAATATACCGTACGTAGTTGACTGGTCATTTACGCAAAGATAGAGGACTTTCCACGGAATGACGTGTGTTACTTCATTTTATTTTACTGTCTAGACAATATCTAGTTTCTATGGAAAATTTTTAAAAATGACATTTTACACCCGCTGTGGAATCGATTTTATTATGGGTATAATTTTAATGTAATTTACATAAGTTTTTCTTTAATTCTGTATCTAAAAATATGTTATCTATTAAGACACATAATTTTGTTCGTTGCGAGGATTTAATGGAATAAAGCAGTGATAGCATGGTGGTTAAGAAACTCGGCCTTTTAATCGAGGAGTTCGAAGTTCATATCCCAAATATAAAATCAGAAGTGCGTGTCTGGGATATCACGATATCTGATTTTAAAAGCTATGTGCGTATTAGAAATTAATTATCACTTGTTCAAACGGTGAAGGAATTTTGAGGAAACCTGCACACCTGAGAAATCTTAAAAAAAAGTTTTCAAAGGAATGTGAAGTCTACTAATTCGCACTTAGCCTGCGCGGTGGCCTATGGCTTAATCCTTTTCATTTTGAGTGGAGTACCCGTGCCCAGCAGTGGGACCGTAATGGGTTGATGATGAAAAAGTTATTCAGTATATGGAGTTAGTCAAGATGCAACACAGCTCTACCGTGATATACCTACCTACTTCTGCCATTTATATTCCATTTATACATTTTACTATAATAGAATCATTATAAAATTATCATTAATATTATAATTCATTATTATTATTCTACTTAAAACGTATACAATTCTTGATTGATCAAAGCTTTTCAAAGAATATAATATTTCCTAACGGTAACCCCAATTGCCGTGAATCATGCTTTATTGAATCATAAATCCTATCAACTTTTGTAAACATAAAGAAAAACACAAACACAGACAGACGTACACGTACAAACACTACGCTAATACTTTTGGAGCCCAATATATGATAATTTATAATTATTCTTTATTTTTAACGCTTCCAGCAGAAAAATAAGAGGTTAGTTTTAAATAAATAGATATATTTCCTAAAACGGAACAGAATTAATTCGAGGTCTCGTTTAAATTTGTGTTTTATAAGATTTATATAGTGGTTTATAGTTTTCGTATCGTTGTTTAATCACTATAATATAAACCAAGTGAATTTATTTTACATCATTTGAGACAACCGTAAGTGGATTGTCATTCCCCAATGAGTGTGTTTAATTACTTGTACTAATAATTAAATTATTTACAGTGTAATATGCATTTGCGAGTGGCGCGGTCGGTTTGTGACGTAAATGAACCACTGGTATTTCCAGAGTTTTAAATGAATCGTCATACCAGTTGTATATTGTTCGATAGAACTATGACGAACGATCATTTTAAGTCCTTTTAATTCAATGATAAGTTAATGGAAAATCCTGTTATGTAAATTTTCCGTTATTTATTCAAAAGTGTTATTTTCGTTTTTTATGAATGTAATATAAAATCCAATGATACTTGCCAAATAATGATAGTAAATGAATAATGGTATTTATATTATATATTTATATCCATATTGAATACAATCTTATATATAAAATTCTCGTGTCACAATGTTAGTTACCGTACGAAACGGCTTTACCGATTTTCACCAAATTTTATATGCATATTCAGTAGGTCTGAGAATCGGCTACTATCTATTTTTCATACCCCTAAGTGATAAGAGTTGTTCACCCATAACATTTTTTTTATTTATATGGCAGCACAACGTTTGCCGGGTCAGCTAGTGTTAATACAAATATGTATTATGTTGGCGACATCGACCTATTGGCGACATAAAGTACATATAGGATATAAAAACAATGTGTCATGCGCTTGACATTTTAAAGATACAGTGAAAGTATTTATCGACTGTAAATAACTGTTGGCAATATATAATTTAGTCACAATTGATAGGTACATATTTAAATTTAATCATAGAAAGATTAGAAAGCAGAAAGAGGGAGTCGAATGTAACATAAATAGTTCAGTAATATTGTGTATTAATTATTAACATCACTTTAGAAAGTAGAGTATCATAGTAAAATATCGTCGTCTACCTTTTACTATCCCACTGAGTAAGTCAACAGTGTAGGTTTTTTTACGATAATTTCCTTCGTCGTTAAAGGTTACGTTACGTAATATTTACTATAAGCACAACTTCGGAGTATCCGAGATGATCAAGTGGCATTCGAACTTCGGACCCTCAAATTGAAAAGCCGAATTTCTACTAGGCTGGTGCTATGGTATATCGAACCGTAATAGTCACCTTGGCATTTGTTTATTTTGCACATAGATTAGTAAAGATACTTCGCCGCCTTGAAATTGAATGAAGCCGCAAATGGTTTATTATAGTAAGTTCTTTTTTTGAATTATTGACAAATAAAACATTTTTAGAGAAAATTTACGAATAAATAACTAATACTGCGTAATTTACATAATAAATAAATAATTTATAACAGTAATTTCAAATATTTTAGGGACATTTTAGCACGGAGACGTGGAATAACTTTTTTACGCAACTATTTCAATTCTCAAAACTGGGTACATTTTCTTGTTAGGAGTGAGTAATCTTTACTAATCTATGATTTTGCATTACATATTCGTATGTTTAGGTCCGCCTTCTCTAGGTTCATGGCCTTGATGTCAAAAAAATATCTATTAATAGATTTATTAGGGGATTTTAATATGAGGCTGGTTTCGTAGTACTATAAAAATTAATAGAGATAATATTATTAATGTTATAATTTATGAATATAAAGCAAAGTAAATAGGATGTTTAAGATCCGTTTATGTTTATATCTTCTACTGTGTTAATCGTACAATGACCCCAGAAATACAAGTCAACTAAACGTATTTTGATATTTTTGTCTTTATTATTACATACTAGATATATCGCGCTGTTTCACATATATTTAAAACAGTGTCAATAATATTTTTACTACTTTTCCATATCCCGATTTCCACTCTCCGTACATAAAAATCCCAATAACCATTTTTTATACATTTATATTATTTTATACATTATATAAATTATAGCTTAAATTATAACTTTACTTAAAAAGTGACTAATATTTTTTATTATTTCGTTTGGTCCGTCCAGTGGCAAGAGTTTAAAACCTTATTTTGAAATTTATAATATTAGTAAGTAGATAATAAAATAATGTTTATTAAATTATCAAATGTCATTTAAAATCAAATATTAAATTTAATGTCTCTTACCTAGAGACATTAAATTTAATATTTGACTTGAAAGATACGTGTATATATCATCTACCGATGAATATACACGTATCTTTCAAGTATCGACTATTAAACTTTACTTTAATATTATAATTTTGGAAACCACTTAACCCGTACTACCTCTTTATTATTAAAATCGAAAATCTGTCTAGGTAAGGCAAGTCTGTAGCTTGCGCAAATTAAAGTATAGTATGAAAAGTAAACAAATACCATCAACATCAGTACTCTGCGTTATTATAATAAGCACCGCCTCGCTTTCTAGTGCAGGCATCCGTAATTTACGTACGTAACAATGTCATTAGCGCTAGGTACGAGTATATTAGATTAGACCACAGTCGAAATATCGTATTAACTGGTGCCCTCACCACTATGAAAAGTATCCAATAATGATTTTCACTAGCGTCGATTGCACACAGCCCCGAATCCGAACGAATCCACTTCATTTTGCGGTTCGACCGCTCACTGTTCCTAATTTTGTGCGCTCGTACATGAAATTAAAATCGGGTTAATGTATAAATGAGATATGCACTTAATAAATATTTAATTAGGTGTCTAAATAAAAGCGCTCAGTGCGTTCGGGTTGCGGTTCCCATACAATGTTGTTATGTAAAATAATGCATTTCGCGATAAATGAAAAACCACAGCTTTTTGACGAGTATTTTATTAGCCTAATATCATTTAGCGTGAATGGTAAAATTTTTGGTTTAAACATTGTTAAATATTAATTTCATGCTCGTACACACATTATAGGCTTATTGTATTATGTTAAATGCTTTATAATTATAACTGATCTAATAGGATTTCCTTTAGGTTCTCAACTGTTGTCTGTGCAACAGTAATTTAAGATATTTCGGTTATAATGATTATGAGGACTGTGCTTGTTTCAACCTATAAGTATTTAAAATACTTTATAATATTCCGTTTCCGAATTCCGTTTCGATACCTCATTATAATCATAAAATTCGTACAAATTACAAATAGTTAAAATTTTGATAGAAAAAGTAGGTTCCAGAGCCTCTCTCATCGTATTCTTCTGATCATCATGCAACTATGTCAATATTGCCATCTGATCTGAATCAACATCATAATTACTAAAGATTAACAGAGTCTACTACAAATCGAGTTACTTTCTTAATTTTAAGAGACTTTTTAATTTCTTCTTTGCATCTTTGCACGGTTCAAACGTCATCATTTTATTCACTTACGTCATAAAAGTAATCCGTATAACATCAACAACATTCATAAAACGTTCACAGTACCCATCGTTAACACTTACATAGTTATGAAAGTAGCTAGCTGGCGTACAGTCATAGACAGCGACGGGAGCCTAGGTCTGTTGTTGACGTGGGATAATTACCGCCGCCCCCCACCCCCACCGGTAATGTCACATTAACACCACCCGCGTGAACTGTCAAAACATCGCACGGGTACTATTTAACGAAATTGCAGAATGAAAACAACGGTGCTTGAACGAAAGCCATCGCAATAATACAAATTTGATTCGAGCAATCGTGTCTCATTATGTGGGGCGCGCGAATTTAGTTGAATTCGTAATTCGGTGCGCGTCGCAGCTTGTGAATGAGCCGATTATGTTTATCAGTTTCATAATAGTAAGTTGAAATTAATTAGCTGGTTAAAACTGTTGTTTAGAGGTACATAAGCGACGCGGATATTAATAGATGTAGGTACCTATGTCTATTGTCTACTGCACCTGTACCCTTAGTATGAACTTTGTACAAAATTGACCGTTTACGTATTTGCCCTTACATTTCCAATCAGCGCCCCTAGCGGACTGTATCAGAACTGATTGAAAATTTATAGGAAATACGTAAACAAATACAAAAACAGTCATTTTTGTAAATACGTAAAAACTCATACTAAGGGGGTCTCGACCATGTAAAGTGATATGGTTTTGTTTTCGATATACTCGTAGCATCAATATTAACCTCATTTTGAAATTATCAAATGATTAGTAGGACATACAGCCTAATAAATAAACGCTACAACTTTTACTACTATTATTAAAGTTAAATTTCTTATGTTGTAGTTAAGCTTATTAATATTGTACGAGTCCAACAATTACGTATGTTATAATGGGGAATTGAATCTTTGGCTGCAATAATTTTACCTGTTTCTTTACCTAAGACTAGACACTTATTAAAAAAAGAAACAAAAATCCCAACTGCTTTAAAATATAGCCTATATCATTTTCATAATCTAGGCTAGTCCAACGACACATCATGTTATGTTAAAATCGGTTTAGCCGTTTGAGGTCTAGGGTGTAGGTACTAAATAACGAAACAGGTACATACTCCTACATAATTACAATCAAACATAAGCTCGAAAAATACCCTTTGTAGTTTCTTAAAAATATAATTTGTCCTGTATTCTTGTACACATAATATTGAATGTTAGAGTTCCTGTTATATATAAACAAGCACAATAGCATACGCTCGAAAAACATTACCCTCCGCGAAAATGTAAAAACTATCTATCCTCTATTCTACACATAGTACATGACTCCTACTACACATAGTACTGAACGTTAGTGGTCCTTTTTCGTATAAACAAGCACAATAGCTCGTCAAGCGGGCGTGTCGCAAACACGCGTCGCGAGTGTCGCGACCAAGTCAATCGCGATCAAGTGCGTTGATTAGCGCGCGGTAATTAGCCTCCTTTGATCACGCTTGGTCTTGTTACACAAATTTCACGCAAAGCTCGTGGTGTACCTGTACCTACCTGCTATGTGCTTGGTTTGTAGTTAGATCTCATCGTCCGTCCTACGTAATTATATACAGTCTAATGTAGATATCAGATTTGATGGAAATATTACATAGCCATATTACCTACAATTAGTACAAAAAGTTAAAAATGGAAGGGGGTCCCCGTACAAAAAGCCGGTATTTTTCGGCATTTTTCGTACATTACTGTAAGGTGGTAGAGCCAGTATGATTCGATCGAGGAGATACCACCGCCACATGGATTTCTAGCGTGAAGCTGTTCAGCTTTTCGGTTGACTAATGTGGATGCCGGCTGACATATATATGAGACGACTATAGCAATCCTAAGGAGTTGTAAAGCTTCTGTGATCGGCTTCAGTTAGAACTAGTTTTATATGGTGTAGGTCACAAATCTTACAAACAAGTATTATACAAATTCGAAAAACATTAGTTTCCGCAGAAAGTTAAAAATAATCTGTCCTGTATTCTACACATAGTACTGAACGTTAGAGATCCTTTTTTGTATAAACGAGCACAATAGCTCGTCAAGCGGGCGTGTCGCAAACACGCGTCGCGACGAAGTCAATCGCGATCAAGTGCGTTGATTAGCGCGCGGTAATTAGCCTCCTTTGATCACGCTTGGTCTTGTTACACAAATTTCACGCAAAGCTCGTGGTGTACCTGTACCTACCTGTTATGTGCTTGGTTTGTAGTTAGATCTCATCGTACGTCCTACGAAATACAGTCTATTATACATACTAGATCTGATTGCGATATAACATAGGCGTGACTTGTGAAGGTGGTAAAACCCTCTGTGAACACACCAGTGGCAGCGCTTTTCTTATTTCTGCCTAATAACAGCAGTGTTAAACGCTGTTGTTTTCTGGTTTGAAGGGTGTTTGTAAGGGAGACAAACTTAGCCGCCCATTTCAGTTTAGGTCCCTGGGTTAGCGGCGCATTTGTGGGCGACCTTAGGTAAGAATGTAATCTTACATGGGGTTGATTACAGATGCCCATGGGCGGCAGTAGCCATTTACCATCAGGTGGACTGCATGCTCGTTTGCTTCTTCAATCATATAATATAATAACTATGACTATTCCTATTTCCTAATGTGAAGTTATGATAAAATTCATATGCGAAATATGACTGTAACGTAAAGGTATTTAACGGCAAAGGTTTTTTTCCATAGAAACTACGAGTAGGTCTTGCCAACTGTGACAAATTATTTTAATGCTTCGAAGAACCTTTGTCATAAGTAGTACACAGAGAATAGAACACAGTTTTGTAGGTACGCATTTTGTAATTTGCACGTTTGGATGCACGGAATCCAACTGAACTCTACCATAGATTTTACCAGAAGTGAAATACAAAAGGTAATCTCGTTCCTAAACAGACACGAGGTCGGTAAAAATATTAGTTTATGTGATCATGATTCATAATAGTATGTTACTTTATTAGATTTCAAATACTTTAATTTAGATAATATACACATGAAATACAATGTTTTAGACTGATTAACTTTTAAACTAATTTCTAATGTTCACTTCGAAAAATCAGAACCACTTCGCTTATTGCCTACTGTTTAAGTTATGTGCATTTGAGAAATTAATTATGGCTATAGTAAATATGGGGCAAATTTTACTATTTTAAGATACCATGACTACTAACGGGACAAAAATGTGTTATTGTTATAAATAATTAAAATATTGATACTTTTTGTGTGCCCGTTAAGTAGGACAGTTCGTACAGCTTCCCAAACAGTTTTTGTGCATAAATCACGAACGCACGCACGCGGTCAAAGCTCGGAGTTACACGCCAATATCCGATATCGTATCATAAATAAAAAAGGTTTCATTGTAACACTGCACAGCATACTTTGCTGAAGCTTTATAAATCTCATTAAACTCCCATAAGAATATTCTCACCCCTCGCCCGTCAAGATCTTTCTTGTCGTTTTGTTGAGTTTTTGTTGGTGATCATTTACATCGTAACTCGGCGTAATTCGATACATCCTGTGCTTGACGGCCCTGGGTGAAGCCTCCGTTCGATATAAAAGGGTCTAACTACTCTCCAGTCTCGTGAAATAACAATACTGTACACTATTCCTATTTGAGATGTTAGTTTCACTTTTATATCGAGGAAAGCGTTATTATGCTACAGGAAATTAAATAAGAAATAAGTATTTAGAATTTAATAGTTTTTGATTAATGTAGTTTTAATATACAACAATAATAATATAACTTTATCCTTGTAGAAGTACATGTATCTTTTTTATTTCATTTAAGATATGCCTAAGCATTAAATTAGTTATGTAGATTAAAATTACAAGTAATATATAATGGAAATGTTTCTTTCAGGTAAAATCGCAATGCAAAGATTTTTTAATTGTTATCAATAATAAGATCATACATGCATTAAAAATTGACGTACTTATTTAAATCATTGTTATTTATTGAGTGGAATAATTATATGATTCTCTGAATCTAACACCGAGTGGGCGAATATTCAAGGTAATCCTTAGGATTACTTATTAAAATGCGATAAGATTAAATAATTATGATAACGTAACCAAGAATTTGTAGTAACAATAAGTTAATAGCAACAACTTTGGCTTTTTTGGTTCGATAATTATTTGAATAAACGCATAATTGATCTCGTAATAATATCATTTTAAGCAGTTATTATATAATGTCTATCTAAGCTGCGTTTAATAATATAATTTACTATTGAATGTGGCGTTCTAGCTTAGCCTCCGGGAAGAGCATTATACATTTTTATCAATTTTTAACCTAAAGTACAGCACCTACTACTTTGATTTAGTGGCAGATGAGTACAGTTACCATTTCACATTAGGCGGCCTACACAATGATGTGTTACTTTAAGTAAAAATGCCTTAGGCCTTCGGTAAACAATAAAATTTCCAATATGGTTTACGGAGTGCAAACGGTAATAGTTTTCGGTTCAGTGCGCCGGATTCTTAGACACGTTCAATGTGGGTAATGTTAGTTGCTGAGATTAGAGACGTGGCCACGAAAAGCGTGGAAATGTAATGCTCATTGAAGTGGAATTGTGAAAGTAAAGTTGTAAGAAAGATGCATTATGATGTGCATTCACAGATGTTGCAATAAAAGGAAAATAAATTCCTCAATTATAGAGTACAACAAAGTAAATTTTAAAGCATAGATTAATTGATTTCTTCTGTCGCAGTGTAGACAATTTATTCGTTTAATTTTTAAACAACATTCGTTTAAGGTAGTTTTAAGGTATAAACATAGATAAGTATAGATATCTCCCGCCTTGTAATAGAAGGAAGTCATTAAATGGTTTAAACGGCTAACAAATGTGTCAGCCATTTAATGGCTATAACGGTGTAATTTACGAGAAACAATGTCGACATGTCGAGTTAAGTGGTGCAAAAACACAAAATCGAAGAAAAAGTGTAATTTCATTCGTAAATGATCTAAAAACTATATTTTTTAAATATTTTTCAATCAAGAAAATAGATGACAGTGACAATTTCAATTGTCAAAACTGGTTACATTTTCTTGTTAGGAGAAGAAGACAAGAAAAAGAAGACATTTCTATTTATGTCACTTTTCAACAGCAGTAAATACAAAATTCTTTCAAATATGAATATACAACAAAATTGTAATAAATTCGCGGTTTCGCTTAAAAGTTACTATTACTTGTATGTGAATACTATCAATTTAAGACTGTTAGAAACCGTTTTCCTTTACATTGCAATTATCTTTTATTTAACCAATATAACTGCGTACCGCAACATAAACCACAATATTATATAAATATTATCAACAGCAACCGCAAAATTTAACACAAAATACATGTAGGTAGATGTTTGCATCACATTTTTGATAACTTTCTAGGTATAAGGGTATATTTAGTAACGACCCAATTAATTTTTCTATCAAATTGATATTGCGTGATATGTTGTTACTTGTTACATCAATTTAATAATTTGATGACTGATAAACTGACTGACTGACTTAATAAATTGATGAATCATATTTTTGTTACATTTACAATTGTTACTTTAAAAATAAAATTTATGCACGTGTTTTATTCTACGTTTCACATTGATATTACACGACTACAAATAATACATATGATACGATATACTTTACATACCTATTTGCTTTATTAGCGCGTTTCTTATGTATACACGTATCGATAATGACTATTTCTATAATTTATTTGTTAATTAGAAATAGGTAAAAAATAAAAATGACACAGCTATAACTCAATATTTTAAAACTTGTAAAACTGTTCTTGTTTGGACTATTCCACATTTCTACGCATATGCTTGCCAAAAAGTGTCTACACAGAGATAAAGTAAGTACGTACAAGGCGACGTAAATCCGCTCCCCGCTGGCTGTCCGCCCGCGGGTTGTGTAGCCCTACCGGAGGTATTGTTACACGGAATGAATCCGGCCGATTGACGATCGTTGATACAGCCGGCCGGTCGCGTAACACTATACGCGGTACACGCGATACGCGGGCTAGCGTTACCTATCACATCTCGTAGGTAGATACCGGCGCAATAGAGATATGTACTTGCTGGAATGCCAACTGTGTTGACGGTGAACCTTCTAGACGGGATTTGTTAATTTTCCGATTAATGCGACGAGAATTGTGTTAAATGAACTTTTAAAGTAAAAACACTGCTTAAGTTGTTAATTGTACATTAAAACTACCGAAATACTAGATTTAGATTCTAAGCAATATGTAAAAAAAATATTAAATACTCCGGGAATTGGGGGAATATAGGTATATTTTTTGATACAGATGTCTTATACCTTTAAAACAAGTAGTAAGAAAAGTAGAAATCGTATCTACGAAAATAGAAACCCATATTCTTATTGGACTATAACTTCTCATGAGATAACTTATTGTAAGCCTTAGTACGTCCCTTTCCTATATAGGGTCGGGAAACAACTCAGAAAATAATAAATATCAACAGTAGGTACGGATCACTTAACAAAATTGTAAGGTACAAAATGTGGTAAGAATCAGAAAATATTTCACCAAAGGCTCTTGTGGCGTGCTTCTCTACGTATGTGCAAGAGCAGGCAATGTTCGTGCTCTTTCAGAGGGAAAATCAAATCAGTACCGCGTCATAGGACACGGCTTACCTATTTAGAACTGCACTTTGAATGTCTTTTTCCTGGGTTTGGCGAGTTAGAGACTTTCGGCAATGGGGTTACAGTTTTTGGGTATAACCAATATTTTGTTACCAATAGTTTGTTAAAGTTAATAACTAATAAACGTTTCCACACTTCACAGGATTATGTATGAACTCTTTTAGAAAGAATATAATTTTTCAAACGCCCATATTCAGAGAAGAATTCTAAGTTTATCAGTATTTTATGAGTGTTGCCGGGGTTCAAACTCGGAATACTCAAACGTGTATAGTGTCATTGTCGTCGACTCGTCGTAATGATTATTTATGAAAGTTCCTGATTATGTTTTCTGAAATTTTAAGTGGAAGTTATCCGTTTCGCAAACCTTATTATATATTGTATTGGTAATTGTATAATTAAACTATCTAAAAGAAAAATTACACCAAAAGCATTTAGGTAATAAAGTTATATCGGAGTGTACAAATATGCAGGTCTTTGGATATTAATACATTAAAATTATCTAAAAGGTTTCGACCCTATGAAAAAATTTAAAAATTAAAATAAATTGTTTCTGTGACTGACAGAAGACCTACATTACCCTATGTAGATACCGGTCCCAGTAGTCCCGGGACTAGAATAGGGGTAAAAATCCCACATAACCTGGCCTCGCTCCCCCGTCGTCGGGTAACTTTTGAACGTTTTCCCCTCATAAACAAAAAAAAAGGTACATAGATACCTATATAGTGTATTTATTGTATTGTACCCTACTTAGGCATGTAGGATAGTGTAAGTGTTAAATTTTACATTTCATTACAAATTCCAGGATAATACTGCTACTGTCCTTTGTCAGGTACGTATTAAGGAATTGCAAAGGTTACAAAGGTTCACATCCATTCATCCTTACTTTACAAACTACATTATTTTCGAATCGAATTTTACCAGAAGGCAAGTGGTAACGAAAATAACCGCTTATAAGTTACAAGAATATTTTTTCACGAATTTAAACACATTACCGACAGAAGGTAGCCGAGCAACACGTAGAACAATAATTGATTGTATTGAGTCCGTTGCACACCTCAAAAATGTATCAGCCAATATCGGGAGCGATTATTAATTTGGCGTCTCTCTCACTCTTAGGGGAACCGGGATGTAGGAAAGAGAAAGGGTTGTACACGGTGCTATTTGATACGCGTTTTCCTCCGAAGGATAGGAGTACGTGATTCGGTGTGTTTTTTTCGTGGGTGGAATTATTTGTAAGGTTTCGTTATGTGTTGCTCATTACGGTACAAGCGCGTATCCTGCCGGCGGCGACCGCAAATGCGAGACATTACGTGGTACTCGAACCCACCTGATCCTTGGAGATGAAGTAGCGCTTCTTTAATACTCCCATTTGAGATACGTGCTCGCAATTCCGCAAATGGACGATAGTAAAAACTTTTCTTTTTAAGTCGGCTTCTAAATATCAATGTTGTGTTTTGAAAGTGGCTACAGAACGACGGTAGAATTTTCGAGGTTATATATTTTATATGTCCAAAAAACCTAATCAGAACCAAACCTACCCAGTGTAAAATGTGATAAAGATGACAAACGGCATATAATAGAATGTCGATTATTGTTCCACTTATGGGCTCGAACACAAAACTGCGATGCGACGCGATGCGAATTCGCATCGCAGAAAATTGCGATGCGAATTGCTGCGATGCGATATCGTGCGGCGTAGCGTCTCTCAGGGTGACCAACAACAACAACCACTGTGCGATGCGAATCAATTCGCAAGTTCTTGCGATGCGTCGAGGGAGCTCGCAGATTTTTGCGATGCGACGTCGCATCGCAGTTTTGTGTACGAACCCTATACTATAATTTGAACATTTTGTTTTATGAAATTGCTAAAGCTGTCGCTTTGTTTTCGCCGATATTTATACGCTTACTACACTAATTTGGCCAGTAAGCTAAACGTTCTAAGATTTTCTTAATTTATACGAAAATCTATAGTAAAACTAAGTCTAATAGTCGAACAGTCACGGGTTAACGTTAGCGATAAATATAACCCTGTGGTTGCCATCTTAAAACCTTAATAAGACAAATATGCAAACCTTAGACCAGAACACAGTTTTCCTTTCGACATCTCCGGTTTGCGGTCAACGCATTTGGCTCTGCGCTTACAAATTTACGCCAAATGAGAGAAAATGCGCTGGAATTTACTAGTCAATGGAAAATAGTGGCCGATTCTAATGAGACGGGGGAAAGGTGAAAAGCGAAATAAACTGGATTAGTTATTTATTATGTAGACGCGTCGAGACGGATTATAGATTGCTGTTTGGTATATTTGCCTTTCGCGATGAAGATTTTTATATTAAAGTACGTAAACATGTTTATTACATTACATTATGAAGGTGGTAGAACCCTTTGTGGTTCGACTCCGGCACCACCGCCACACCTATTTGTACCTAATAACAGCAGTGTTAGGCGCTGCTGTGTTCCGTTTTGAAGGGTGTGGTAAGGGAGACAGACTTTTCTGAGGCGATTTTGTATGTGTCGATAATATTTATAAAGCTCGTTAATTTTAAGTGTCGAATTGTAACATGAATTCGACATTTTCTTTAACTATTTTTACCCATCTGCGAAGGGTAACTAACGTTCGAGAGCATATATGTATAATATTATTATGTATATCTTATTCTTTAGCACACTCTGTAGCTCAAACGACTTGACAACACAAGCTTGAGCTTTTCTAAAACTACGAGTAAATATTTGTACATCGAAAGAAAACATATTAATCAATAATTTATTTCGCGACACCTTTGCTAGTGGATATAGGTACAAACCACTCAAGATCTATCCAAATAATTTCAAAAGCTGTCCCTGTTATATCAAAATAAGTTTCGATTCGTATCATTAATGCAGCCGGGAAAAACAATTACAGGTACTACTGTTCGAAGTGAAGATAATGGACGATGGGCTCAAGCCAGCTCGTCCAGGAGCTGTGGTTTGCGGCTAGAGAGCTTAATTCCACCCGCACAGCCCCGCCCTCCATACGTTTTTATAGTTTTAATGCCCCTGCAACTTGTCTTCGGCTAATGCTTATTTTTAATGCGTACTTATAACTCGGGAGCGTCTCAGATCGATCTCAAATTTAATTGTGTTACGACATCACTACCTGTATGCGGCTTACGCGAAGTTAAATGGTAAATAAATGATAGATACGCGAACAGTGGAGGGAATCCTACACGAAGATTCTGCATCCCTACGATATATCCTACCAAAAGCAATGAGCTGTTTACACCAATTACCAATATCTAATTTCTGTTAAATTCAGGTAGTATTAACAACATAAAACCTATAACGTAACCTAAATATGTAATGCGTATAAGTTAACTATTAAGAGCACCTCTTAAAATTAAATTTTGCTCATAGAAGACACATCTCAGCACATAAATCTTTAAACCATTCTATTTTTCATTTTAAACATAAACGACTAAATCGATCTAAAATCCGATTATAAAGTTTTTGTCGCGGATAATTACAAAATCCTTTCCAAATAAAGACATTTGGGAAGTACGTGGTCAATTTAGATCTATTTGGACTGACCGTTGATGGGTTTCTGAAATTTATGACCATGACGTTAAAACTGTTTCGATATTTGACGGTTTATAAGATATTTTTTTATTGCCTATATCTTGCCTTACATTATCTTTAAAATTTACTCTTTACTTAAGTTTCATGTGTTTATAGCATTCATGTATTTATACACGTACACAAACCTTTATCTTTTAAATAATTTATTTAAAATAGGTAGAACATAAATGACACAATTTGAATTATATTTTTTTCAAAAATTCCTTAATGTTCAAAGTTATGCTTTATACTTAATTATATTTAACACTTTATATTTAAAACTACCTATTTACCGTAGTGTAAAGATAACTACTACTATACAGATACTAGTATCTGAAATTCATCGTCACAAATTTAAGTTTCGTAATAGCAAATTTACTTCAATGTGTAGTTACTGAAACCTGATTACATACGAAGTAAATCTACATACCTACCTCATAACATAAGTGTGATAGGCATGAAGCTATCATTAGGGAAGTGCGAGATGTAAGGTGAGTGTAGTGTGAAATGTATGTGATGAAACACGGCGCGTGCGGCGTCGCGGTTGTGAAGGCGGCTAATCCCTAACGCTTATTACATCCCACAGTAGCACACGGATTGAAACCGCAACTATTGCCCCTCGATTTCTGCAGCCCCATCGATCTACAGATAGTTTCGTTATTAAATTTTCACACGGACCCTCGCTCTCGCACCAAAATTGACTTTATTTGAGTAAGTGTAACCGCAGAGCTACGCGGCAACGCTGTTGCTGCAACTGAGCGGGGATGTTGAGCTCTGTGACCGTAACCGATCTTTCGGATATCTGTCAGAAAAAATATCCGAAAAAGGAACGTTATGAGTTACGATGTTACCGAAACTTTCGAATATCCGAAAAGAAAATATATGAAATCATATTTGGATTTTTTATTCAAATAACTTTATTTATTGTGGTAAGGACAGATTTTAAATTAAAATTACATTTAAGTTGCACTCTTTTGATTAAGAGCACAGATTACAATCAAAGGTTTCATCATAAAAAAATATTTCTATTTTAATAAACATTTGTGGCTAAATCTATTAGACATCTGAAATTAGTTCAATTTTGAAACAGTCACATGACTTGTAAAACAATTACGTGTATCAGTGTAGAGATCCGAATTCGTACTCTAACAACCCTATTGTTACCCCCGATCTAGTTCATAACACAAAGCTGTATAGCTTCCATTTTTTTTAACGATTCTCTCCAAAGACCTCCGAGGACTGGCCATTGTATCGAAATAGAAGAAATAGTCCCAAGACAATCGTTAGCTACCTAACGATTGTCTTGCCGGTAGCCAATCATGGCGCCCGTGATGTTATTGATCATCGAAATTGATCAATCAAATCGAAATTTGCACTTTTTTCATCAAGAGCACAGACTAAGGAGATAATAACAAATAAAGGATTATCGGATCATCATAAAAAATGATAATAAACACTTCCGGCTAAATCGATCAAACTTTCAAAATTAGTTCAATTTTGAAACAGTCACATGACATGTAAATTACGTGTATCAGTGTATAGATCCGAATTCGTATATTCTAACAACCCTAGTTACCTCCGATCTAGTTCATAACACAAAGCTCGAGCTTCTATTTTTTAACGATACTCTCCCAAGACCTCCGAGCACTGGCTATTGTATCGAAATAGAAGAAATAGTCACAAGACAATCGTTAGGTAGCAGCCGGTAGCCAATCATGGCGCCCGTGATGTTATTGATCATCGAAATTGATCAATCAAATTGAAATTTGTACCGGAAATAAGGTGCGATGAAATATTTTATTGAATTGAACGTTTTACGCAACGGCGTCTTATTTAAAATAAGACATTTCCTAAAGTTATTTTGGTGTGAATTGAGGTAATAGTGTAAATTAGGTAAATATCTCTTTTGTTCATAGAATTTAATCTAATTTCTTATAAGTGTCGTTTTATTTATTTTTGTACTCTAATAAATGTAACATTTTCCTGAATGGGACAAGTCTATGTGAAATTATGTTATTTTTATATTAATTATAATGGGTACACTTTTTAGAGGCATAGGTAAGGTTTTATAAAAGAATCCAATGGTTTGAAACTTTTGAAACTTATTTAATGACGACCGGATTTTGCAGCGTATGTTCATAATGATATTTACCCTACCCTGACCCTATTGGTGATAGGGTTTAGCTACTAGAGAAACCAGCACTCTAAATATACTACAAAAGACACAACTCCGACACAGAACACCAACATTGTCAAGAAACATACACCGCTACGACGTACAGAGCTTTGGAATAATCGACTAACAAAACCAAGTTACGTCTCTACATTTCGTAGATCTATGGACTTTCCGGCGTAATGACATTGTGTCGGCGGCCGTCTGTTTTTTCTCTGGATCGTATTTGAAATTATTGTTATTATTTTTCTCTCGTAGACCATCCAAAGGTTGACGACCTCTTGTAACTATGTCCGATTTATCAATGTGATATCCGCTCTTAGAGATTTGGATGTAATGAACTTCAGTTTTTACGTTACTTTGCATACAACGGTTTGGAAGTTTTACTCCTAAATTATTATTATATGTGACAATTTTTAAAATACCATGACGTACTTTAGTACGTACGTATTATACTATAATTAATAATATCAAAAATTAATTAAGTATGGATAAACAGGAAAATATTTAATTACTTTTAAAATATTTTATTATTGTATAATATTATAATAACAAGTCAACATAATAATATGACTAAACTAAAAGTTGTTATCATACAAAAATAACTTAACAGGATTAAATTTCATGTTATTCACAAAAAGTGTGTTAGTATGTAGTAGTATAGAATATATTATAGTTGTTTGTTAAAAAAGTTCAAACAATGTTAAATAATTTTTATTTGCGCTTATTGTTTGCAAATTGTAACTTATACATCAGTGCACGAATAGTTTTAGAAATTGATGTTTTCATTTAGAAAACCCTTTACCAAAAACTCTACAAAATTATGTAATGCACATTTTTTCTACGAGAATTTAACGCAGGTCTATACCTGCTAAATAGATAGATAGATAGATTTTTAACAGACTTCGCTAAGGAAAAACGTCCGTAAGGAAAGTGGTCATCTATGTGTCGCGTGTATATATTTTATTTATTTATTTATATTGCATTCATATGCTTAACAAACATTTAATAAATGATCTACACACAAATATGGAGTCTGACAACGTTAGTTATGTTAAGATAAACTTATAAAATATCGTAAACATGATTACCACCGCATAAATTAAAGAAACAATCATAGTTAATTTCTTATCGCATCAACCGATCATATAACCCTAAACTACTGTATCCCATTCAACACAATACGAAGATTTACGCACATCGTTTATTATCCTGTGATTGTCGATACCGGCAGCAAGGTGTTCCATCAGTGTGTAATTGTGTTGTTCCGATTGTGCCTTCGCTCCTCACGCAATTACCCGGTATAACAAGCCTGTATTGTATGGGTTATGGTGTTTTTTATGTAATAGAAGCAAATGGATAAACAGATCACTTTTGTAAAGGATATACCGCCTATAAACATTGGTACACTATCGCCTGTGGACATCAGAAATATCATTGGACATCATTCTGAGAAATTTGCAGGTTACCTGTCATAAGTATTAGTGAGATTTTGAAGACTGTACCCTTCAAAGTCAAACACACAGTGCAAACAGTTTTACTATGTGACAGAAATATATGTAACGATGGAAATAGTGCCATATATATATAAAATTATAATATTTGGTAAATCAATTTTAATATACAAATACAAGTAAATTTATTCAATACACATAAATAATAGGAAAACTAACCTATTATTTCTTACGAACTAATTCGACAGTAGCAGAACATTAAACGTATTTTTTCAATAGTAAAGTTCTTAAGGAAAAGTCAAAGAGGAAATCTCAAAGAAAAAACACATTATTCAATGCTATAAAAACGCAGTAAGTGTAAATTCTACTTTCTTCTTCTAAATTCTATATATCTATATGTAGGTACTACATAAAACATCCAAACATTTTTAAAGCTTCAAATGTATCATGTTTTGGTGTAGGTACACCAATACTACAATTCTATACATGTACTCCAATGTGCTCCAATATGTGGATGAAGACAGTTCATAGTTCACGTATGTTTATTATCTATGATTGCCGATAGCGGCTAGCAAGGTGTTCTGTCGGGTTGTAATTGCGTTGTTCCGATTGTGCCTTCGCTTTGCAATAGCTCTGATATAACAAGCATGTATTGTTTACTAGCTCACACGTGTTACAATCGCGTTAAGTGGGGAGTCAACTTGTAGACATTATTATAATGTTTTAGCATAGTAAAGAAAGAGGTTTTAGTTTGTATTTCATTTAGAATGTGTTTTCGTCTTAATTAATTTTGAGGTATGAACTTAATTAAATTAGAGGAATATTTGGTAAAATAAAATAAAATGTGATTGAATATAGTAAGTTTGTTCACAGAATTTCTTGGTTGTTATGTTTAGATTTTTTCTTGACGAATAAATAGTTATATTTTCGGATATTCATGTATTTATTTCAAAATATTATCTATATGGCTTGATTAGGAACTTATTTATCTGTTAAGGAGTCATTGTGGTTAAAGACAGTTAACCAATTCCACATTGAACAAAAGTAGAAACAAATGACTGTGGCGTTCCGTTCTCTGGGGACATAAGTAACTCTCTAACATACCTGAAATATAATTCCGTTTTTAAACTTCCAAGTTACAGTGTACAGTCGAATTGGTAGAATTGCGAAGCAGCGGTGGGTTGTGGCTAATAACTTAGGTAATGCGCATGCTGATGGAGCCGCTGGCGGGATTGCCTTGTAAACACGCGACGCTTGTCAACACGACATTAGAGGATACAGAAGTGGCTACTTTCGAAAAGATTTTCAGATACTTTCATTTTAATTGCATTGTTAGTTCGGGTGCATATTAGAGTCAAATCGTTCAATTGGATAATGAACAAGTTAACCCCAACCAATTGTGCTAAAATTTGGCATACACGTTCGGTTTAATAAGATTACTAGCTAAGTGACTTGATTACCTAACTTTACTGAAAGCTTGTTTTTTTATATTCCTCTGGTACAATTGTACTGTCTATCACCCTAAATCGACCCTAAAAACCCGCGTACGGTTTCTGCCCTTGAAGACTAAGTTGGAACTTCTCGTATAAATATTTTTCTTACCACAATCCTCAAACTAAAGCATAGCAAAACAGCACTACACTGAAGTTATAAGACTAACTTTAGAGTGCCGAAGAGTTCAATCACTATAAAGTTTATATTAATCATTTTAGTGGATATATTACAAGTCGTATTTATAAAGTTACAAGAAGAGTACAAAGTATTGCAAAACAGCGGGTTGTGGCTAATAACTTAGTAATGCGCGCTGATGGATCTCGCTGCCGGGATTACCTTGTAAACGTGCGATGCTTGTCAACACGCCTTTAGACGCCATAGAAATGACTTCTAAGAATATATTTTTAGGGAAAATGTTTCAAATTTAGGTCTATTTACAAATTTGCTTTATATGATTGTCATTGATTATAAGTTTGCAAGATGAGAAGAATAAAATCCTTACAAAATTAGATAAAAGTTGTGTATTGTAGTTAACAAAATGAAAACGATTGTCTACGAAGTCCTTTATTGGTATTGTATTCAATTCATATATATGCTATTAATTAATTCATATAAGTATTGGCTTATCATCATGATGTTACGAGTTATAAAAATAAGTCATTTCAATATTGTTAATTCGATTCGTAAGTACGTAACTCAGGATACCGTGCTTAGGAAATCAATTTATTATGAATATAATGTGTGAATGTGTGTAATAATTTACACCCATTATTAATAATCTGTCTATCTTTAACGTTTTATCTACCAAATATGAATATCTGACAATTTATTTATATCTTTGCCCACCAATGACTGCAAAAATGACACTGTCTAGTGAGAAGAAATTGCCAAGTCGATCTTTGGTACGTCATATATTGCATATATTCTTAATTATTAACGCGCGTACATTTCTAGTAGATTCATGAGTGTGTGACTTGCAGCTCGTCGGCAAATAAGGCGGCAGTCAGTTAGAGGGTCGTGATTGTGAGATGTAATGGTAATGAGCGGGGATATTAATACACTTAGCGCAGCCGGGACACTGCAGTTATTTAGGACATAATTACGAATGAAATTAGTTTTGTTTAGTATGATTTACACAATTATTTCCAACGGTAAACACTGTGCTTCGAAATTAGAATTGGAATGGCTTTTTTATTTTTAAAATTGCTCCGTCATTTATGTAAATGTAAGCTTTTTCTCGAATTGTATGGTAATGATTCGATGATTCCTTTTCTTTGCTGTATATAACGGTTTTGTAATAACTTGTAGTAAACAAATCGGAAGAAAATATGTTATTGATTTAAAAAATAAACCGGGAAAACTTATATTTGTCTACCTCAGAGGTAATGAGATATTGTAATAATAAAATGGGTAAATATCTAAATATACATAAGTACCCAGTCGGAACTAGAGCGAGAACATATTAGGAGCATAAATGTATTCTAGTGAGGTATTTTTTGAGCGCTGGAACCTGAGATTTGAACTTTGTATTGAAATTCATAAAATAGGCTGTCACATCCTTAGCTCTACATAAACAACTTGAACTTAATTCCGTTTTACGTACTTTAGACGTTATAAAACACTTGTCAGAACATCATCACCGTATGAAGATTTCTTTAAGAATTTGATGGACGCATCGCCGTGCATCTAGATAAATAATTATTGGGAGCGAAGGTAAAAGTAAGAACATTCAATTGTTAAATGTGGGTATTAACTAAAAGTGGGTGTATAAAAGGGCACTGTAGATCGTCTACTGGGTAGTTATTTTCCGATTATTGTAAAGGAAGTTACTTTGCCAGTTTTGCTGCTAATTTGGGTTTAATTAATTTAATTCTGCGTTGTGTTCATTTATTTAAGAAAATTTAGGTTCCCGGCTTATAAAAAGTTGTTTTTTTTAAATAATTTCCTGACGACATTCCTAACAGAATAATAAATGTACTTACCACCAGTTGGTATATTAGCGTTAGTTTTGTACTCTCGTTCTTCATGCGACAGCGTCCGTAGGGACCTCGTCGTAGGGTTCTTATTGCAGTCGAAGTCCCGCAGCGCAAGCGTCGTGTCCATGAAGGTTCTTTGGAAGCCCATCGTCCTAATGGGATGCGTTGGTACGTTTGTATCTGGAATGAGGCGGGATGTGAGAAAATTATCCGTAAATTTTATAATCAGTTAACGGCAATGGGAGAAATATTTAAATCTCTTAAATAATAAAGTTAACATGTTATAGAATTCCTTTGTATAAAATATGGAAAAGATTTGATATTTTTTTTAATCTCACAATACAAGTTATTCTGCATAAACAACCGAAAATTGCAAATAATTAAATTTGGTAACAAATAAATTGTGTCTTTTGAAAATTTAAAAAATAGCTACTTGTAGTAAGACCTTATTCAATACAAATATTGAGGTCTCTATAAAAATATTTCAAATTGAAACGAATTCGGTTGAAACCAATTACAGCCACGCGATGCTAACAGTATAAGCTAGAAACAACCTTTAAAATAGTTTATTCCGTTTGCAGTTTCCTGTTTCAAATAAATAGGCATGTGTCAATCATCTAATTAGGCAGAAAGGTGCTCTTTTTTCAATTTTACGGTCCAAAAATGAAAGAGCCGATCCTGCGCTTCTATTTAAAAAGGCACCGACGCTATTATTTCGCTCGCCATCAAAAAAATATCCTCCAGATAATTAGTTTATGAGTTTACACAATGCACAAGATATATCGATACCGCAATTATGTTGTGAAATCGACAAACAATGAAGGAAGCCAATTGTTTTTATGTTTAATAATATGGCAGCGACTAGTAATGTTCTTATATCGATACATTTATTAATTATAGCTGATTTTTTTACCAAATTTATATTTATTCCATTCATTTCTATTAAAATATTTTTTTATTTTTAAATACAATAATTGAACAATATGTTGGTGTTCAAGAAATAAATATATCAAGTCAAGTAAAACATATAGAATAAAGTATTTTGTCATATCGTGAAGTGTAAATATCCTCATATGTATGTTTATACCATACAAAAAAATACTAAATTTAAAGTCTCAGCAAAGAAGTGAGCCCTTAATAAATTGTTACTTACATATTTGGAAATAGTGTAAAATTATCTGTCCGTATAAAAGATTTTTCAGAGTGGACGGTGGACATAACATAATTCTGGTAAAAAGTTTTTTTAATAGTTATCGATAAAGTCTATGCGTTTTAAAATGTATCGATACAATCGATATGTCATATTACGTTATACATCCCACGGAGGGTCAAGCGAAGCGGCTTACACCGGGGCCTACAAATTAAGTCTATTAACTCAAACTTTTAAGTCCCTTGTGCACGCGATCTTCCTTTCTTGTCCCGCGGACTTTGGGGCTTACGCGCTAAGTACCTTTTGTCCCCACTCTTTGTTTCGGGATATCTGAACAATAAGCGGGATTCTCGTTTGCAGCTTTAATGCAATTTAGGGTGATTTCTTGTGATGTTCCTATTTATTTTGAACCCATATCCCTTTAACGTTGTAGGTATTTTGCACGAATATTTGCTAATTTAAAGCGACCAAATAAGGAAGTTTATAACGGCTGTTTCAAAAATAAATGTTTGGGGTTTTTGCTTTCTTTTGGTATCAAGTATTACCAAAAGCATGATTCCATTAGTCGGGTTAATTTGGACTAAAATTACATCTTTTATAATTAATATTAATAATTTAACAGCTTGCGTTCTTACTAGGAAATGTTGTGTTTACGTGACATTTAGATATTGTTTAAAATGTAATATATTTTACTTATCTCACTAAACATTTAATTATAAAAAGAAGGTAAGTCTACAAAAAATCTGGCCATAACAGAAAATGCAGGCAACTTCTATGTAACAAATTACAAAAATATCTCGATATGGTTCAGCAAATAATTTAGAAATTGGTGCTCTACATGTAAGTAATTTGCTCACGACATAAACTAAATCCAATACGAGCGTCGAATTCATAATTATGTACAGGTAAGGGTTGAAAAATAAATGTTAAATATATTAGCCATTTTTTCTTTTTTTTTTCGACTTGGCGGGCGCACGGCCGTGCCCCCAGATACGCCCGTAGTAAAACTGCAATTTCTTTGAATCGACAGACAGGTTTTTCAATTTATTCATCGCATACTACTTTTTATAGCTTTTCACTGGCGTCGCCAAGGCTGTCGTCTGGTACAAAGGTGGAGGAGCAGTTGCTACGTGCGTGAGTGGGACTTATTACTGACATAATTCCGCTATTGTTTGCCACCGGCACTCCATATGGCGTAACGTGCTCCTGTCGGCCAATTTCGATACTTCCAATTTATTCTTCAAAATCCTTAGTTTTGCGTGACTGCGGATGCCGGAAGACTCTGTTATGAATTGTTTGGTTTGTTGTTTCGGGATGGAGTATTTAGCGTATTTGGCTTATTTTATAAGTTAGGTTTCCAATTAACTATACATTTATGAGTCATGTGTGTACTAGGCGCTATGTCGATTTGTTGCATAGATTGAAATCTCCATGATTAATTTTGAGTTTGTTTTTAGGTTTAATCTGTTTCTACGTATCTGGGGCTCGAATTGTAAAGTACTTCTTCAAACTGGTGTCTTTCAGTGAATTAGCGAGAAAAGATGTGAGTGAAATTTAAACCAAATCTTCGTCTTCAAACAAGTACGGCAGGTTTGTTAGTCATTACCCATATACATATAAAAATCGTAAAACATCTACATTTTTTTGGTACTAAAATTGTAATTGATATAGAAATCATACTAATATTTCTTTAGGTACAGAAAAGTGTATTTATATATTTTAACGGGCGTAAATAATTTTAAAGGCACATTTAAAGTAGAAAAATTACTCCATTAACTTTCTGATTTGATAAATGAATGCCAAACTTTGTACCGTAAAATTATGTATATATCTCGCTCCCCTATTTGATAAACAGAAAATTTCCCTCATTTGTAACATAAAAGTATTGAAAACAATAAAAATCCAAAACCACAAATTTCGGCAACATAATTACAAATTAAAGAGTCGTTAAATTTTACTACATTTTTATAGACAAGAGAACGTCCTTGTGGGACGACCCACTGATAAATCACCAAGTCCCGTGGGAAGAAAACAGTTATCTACGAGTAGATAGCGCGACCACATCAGCGCGGTAGGTATCCGACCGTATCACATATGAATTATACGTAAAAATACACGCGATAATAATAGAACGGTTATTATTTATTTTAACAAGCTTCAACTTACGGGTGGGCTCGCGTTTGTATTGAAAAAGTAGCATATGAAATTTCCTACAAAAAAGTTTCACACCTACTAATTAGAGTCTTATTTAGTTTACTTTTCTTATTTAAACCTGTCTATTATACGTGACATCTTCAAATTTATCAACCAATCCAAAAAGTCTACTTCCGACAGGAGATTGGCCATAGTCACCGCGCCTGACTTGTGCGTTAGTCGAGAATCCGCGACACTAAGTTTATTTCTTTGATTCAATTTTTTCTACCTCTTACATCCACGGAAAGGAGTAATTATATTCTAGATCGGTATGGTAATTGATAATAAAATTTGTACTTATAATCTTACCATTTCTAACTTAGCACCTTGTGTATTGATTTAAAACGTTCACTAACGTGAGAATAAGTCAGGAGTTAGATGGCCGGTAGTGGTTAAAATCTGTTAAGCCTTGAGTTCACATCTTTCGGAGATCGTCAGATTCTTATAATGGAGCTGCAATATGACTTTCCACTCAAGCTGACCACAAGCTTCTATACCTCTTCTCATTGGAACATCGTGAGCATGCTCGGAGCTTCCTTTAATTGCAGGGTGATATCGACAGTCCACTTCAGCCTCGTAGTGGAATTTACGACCAATACTGTCACCTCTAAAATACACGTACGATGGAAACGTAATACAACGGTACGATAATTATAGGAACGTAGGTACATAATATATTTTAATTGTTTACGTCCCACTGTGGTTTTTGTAACAGTGCGACGAATAATAACAAATTGGACCCCGGGCATGACATGTCCAATCAAATTAAATTTAATTTAGTTTTACATTAAGCGACGTTTGTAACGATTGTGTCGAATTAGCGATAATGTAGTTTCGAAGCCACCTTTGTGATGTTTATCTATTCGCAGGTAATCAATTGGTATGCCAGCGCATGTTACAGTATTATGTTTTTTTTTATATAATATAGGAGTAGCAGACGAGCATGCAGTCCACCTGATGGTAAATGGCTACTGCCGCCCATGGACATCTGTAATCAACCCCAGATAGGATTAGATATTCCTACCTAAGGTCGGCCACAGATGCGCCGCTACCCCTGAGGACTAAGCTGGAACGCCTCGGAAAAGTCTGTCTCCCTTACCACACCCTTCAAACCGGAACACAGCAGCGCCTAATACTGCTGTTATTAAGAAGAAATACGTGTGGCGGTGGTACCGCCGGAGTCAAACCACAAAGGGTTCTTCCACCTTCAATAGTAGTATAAGTTGGAAGATCTCCCACAAATATTTAGCTTAGAAAATCCTTAAGGCCTATCAGTAGGTGATGACATAGCTGCACTTAAACTACGAAGGACTCTACCATCTTTTAAAGAACATGGACGCGCACAAATCCCGGTTAAAATTAACTTGTCGTTTTAGTGTGACGGTGTTGGGTGCGTATCTTTTCTTATTTTTCCTCCTAACGCGCTTAAAAAAGTAATATTTCAAAAATAACTTACTGCTTTTCGAGCGAGGTTCCCGCGGACCATCCACGGTGACTTTGATGGCCTTAATGTAAGTAGCTACTTGGGGCGGTGAGGTGGATACCGTTATGGTGAGTGAGAAGCTCTTCCCTGAAACAACCGTTCATTTTCAATCATTTTATCACAGAACCCTTATACAGAATACTTTTACACGTGAAAATATTTGTGACGAATGGACATGTATATTTTATTTGATGTAAATTAGTCCCTAAGGATAGTCACGCATCTGTTATCGACTTCATTTGGTATTATAGTGGTGGTTACAGATGTTTGAGTAGCTGTGGCTACTTATCATCGGTAGACTATATGTCGCTTTATTATCTCTATTACTTAAATATACATTAAAAAAATATAATAACGTAGGTAATAGAATATTTATTTAATCATTGGTCATTACAATGACATCCACCAAAGCCATGGCTTAACATTAAATGGTTCGTTAATATGCTTGTAATAAATAATACATACTTGCATAGACACTCCTTATTTACTAATATCAAGTACACTAACAACTACGTGTCGTACACATAAACAAAATTACAAGTGAACGCAAAATTATTAAACCACTATTGGATTCTAACAAAGCAAGATAATCGCCTGTCTATAATTACACAATTAATGTAGGTGTATTAAAATAGTTGGTGTGTATTGAATGACACTTCCGAGTAGTGCAGCATTCCCCGGCTATCGGGCGACGCGTATGGTGGAAAATAGCGAGCTTTTTGGGTGCCCGATTTGCGGTCGACAGTAATGAATGCACCGATAAATACGGAATAAAATTACAGTTAAAATGAGTGGATTAACATGTCTAATGCAGATAATTCGCGTGTAGCGCTCTCTCGATTTAGTATAAATGATTGATTTCCACGTTTAGGTTAGGTTAGGCTGTTTACGAATTCCTTTTAGGTTACCGCAGTGAGTTGCATTTGATAGTACTATTAAAGTTGATTTTGATCAACGTATTTAACTTAATTATGTACTTTCAGGCACTTGACATGTGTAAGTACACTGTAACTAACTATAGTCTCTTTTTGTTTGTTATTATTGTTAGATAATTTATTTTCCTTAAAATATGTTATGGTACCCACAGACAAATTAGATAAGAATAATCTCTGTCTCTGCTAGTTTGTCACACGCTCGCCGCTTCCTGTAGCTGTACGATAGAACAAGTCAAGACATGTTCCCGTATACTATCCTGATAAATTTACATATTTGTTACATAATAATTAAAATTTCATCAGCAATCAATAAGTGATTGATATCAGGTGGGAGTCCTATTTTCAGCTATAATATTTTATTTATTATTAATATTGTCATTCGTGTACTTACACGTGTTAGTTGATGCCATATTTTCTGTCGGCGTGAAATTCTAATATCAGTGTCGCTTTCTCGTCACAAAGCAACATTAGAGTGAACGATACGTTTCAATACGGAAACAAATCATCATAAAACATTGGACGCTAAACTGCCGAGGCGTGTCTTGAACGATGTGAAATATTGCATTTAAAACCGCTATTAAACTTAATGCATTTTACAAGATCACTCATCAACAGTTTAGGACCTAACACAATACGTGCGAAGTTGTAAAATATAACATTGTATTCCAATGGTCTCCCGGAGGTGTTGAGAGAGCTCCGTGAAATATTCAATTATTGTGCGCGGGCGCAGGTGGGCCGTGGAGGGTGAGGCGTACGAGGGAATGGCGGCCATCTTGATTTACGATCGAGCGTAAATCCTGAGTGACATTTGTGAGTGAAGACGACGCTCGCGCTCTCGTCGCCACGTATGACACGTTTTTCAGGAAAACATTTGCGGTAACGTTTGCATTACGGCTCGGACGAGGTGTCAATGTGGCTATTTGGGATGAGTAAGATCAATGAACGTGGAACCTACTTTTGAGTCATTTTGGGATTATTCCTGTTAATCCTTATATGAGTAAATACCGTGTTATGTATTCGACGATGTGAACCAATAAGCCGTGAAATAACCGTGTAATGTAAGGCGGCGGTAACATAAGACCGGCCTCATTGGATATGTTCAGGTAAACTTGGTACGTAAATATAGATGGAATATTATTAATTACTGACTGTAAAGTGTACTTCTCGCATTAGTTTATTGTATGATAGTAACATGATCGCGTAGGCAGAGTAAGTGTACGCACACATTTATAGATATTGATTTCAATATTCTTGTATAGTTTATTGCAAACGCTATGTGCAATAAAATTACACAAAGAGAATGATTATTATATTTCTAAAAAAATCAACCCTTTGTGGTTCGACTCCTGCGGCACCACCGTCACACCTATTTCTACCTAATAATAGCAGTGTTAGGCGCTGTTGTGTTCCGGTTTGAAGGGTGTGGTAAGGGAGACAGACTTTGCCGAGGCGTTCCAGCTTAGTCATAATCATAATCTTTATTTGCTAAATAAGGTACAATGGATGTTAACACAAAGTATTATTTCCTCTTATTTTACCTTTAAGGCGTGCAAATATACAGTCAGACCAAAAATATTTCCAATATTATTTATAATATTAAATAACAAATTGTCAGATTAATACACACATCACAATTATTATTTTTTATATAAATATCCAACATTATTAGTCATGCAATTAATTAATATAATATCTAGTAATACATTCATAAATTGTCAAAAAATTCTTTAAGGCTGTAAAAATTATTAAGAAGAAGCCATTCATTTAAACGCTTTTTAAAAACATTAATAGGCAGATCTTTTAAATGGTCAGGTATTTTATTAAAGATTTGAATAATCGAATGATGTGCATTTCTTTTGAGCGTCTGTAATCGACAGCTAGGTATATATAATTTATGTTTATTTGCATTGCGGCGCAATCTCTGAGACTTCATCTCAGTGTCCAAATGGAAATATTCTGGATGCTCTTTTACAAATATACACACTGCTTTAATATACATGCAGGGCAGTGGTAGTACTTTGAGCTGTTTAAATAAAGGCCGACAAGTGTCCAGCGGTCCTACGCCACAAATCGCTCTTATTGCTTTCTTTTGAATTTTAAAAGCTTTAATCGCATCGACAGAATTACCCCACAACAGAAGACCATAAGATAACACCGATGACATATATCCGTAATATGCGCAAAGAGCTGTTCTCTGCGACACTGTTAAACTTAAGCGCCTGATGGCATATATGAATCTAGAAAGTTTACTACACAATGATTGTATATGATCTTTCCAGTTTAAATTCATATCAATTACAAACCCTAGATATGTAATGTTCGAGACTGTGTCTATTTTTTGTTGGTTAAATATTATATTCAGTGGAGGAAAACTTTGACGTCGCCCCGATTTAAAATGTACAATTTTTGTTTTAGCGATATTTATTTGCAAGTTATTCGCCTCCAACCATGTTAACACGCCAGTCAATGTTCTATGTACTTCTTTCTCTAGCGTTTCTGGGCTATCACACTTTACTATTATAGTTATATCATCAGCATAAAGGATTGATTTGTAGTTAGTAACATTTGGTAAATCATTTATGTATAATAAGAATAAAAAAGGTCCTAATATGCTTCCCTGTGGTACACCAAATTTGTTGCATTTGCTAGTTGATTTATATGTGTGTCCTTAGGGGTAGCGGCGCATCTGTGGCCGACCTCAGGTAGGAATATCTAATCCTATAGGGGTTGATTACAGATGACCATGGGCGGCAGTAGCCACTTACCATCAGGTGGACTGCATGCTCGTCTGCTACTCTTATATTATAAAAAAAAAAACAAAGTAGATACATACATTAATAAGTATATTATTCAATAGAAAGAAAGAATATAAATAAGTATAGAAATAGACAAATTAAATCACAAAATTCTTCATCTTCACTATGTTGGGTTAAACATCGGTTTCCGATAAGTCCACATAATTTCGCTTGTAATCTTGGATTTGTCAGCACATGCAAATATGAAATCAGAATTCTAATATTCCTCGATCTTTTGTGAAATATGTAGAACACAAGCCTGTGGAGTCGTTCTTCCTTAATCCTCAAGGGTAGAGACGAGAATGACCGACGTTGGGTAGGCTCTCAATGTCGTAGCCAGGATTTTATTTCGGAAGGGAGGGATGTAGTGATTGTTTTAATCTATGTGTAGAATTCGATCGAAAAGCAGCTAAATCGTCGATCACCTTTGTTAAAAATAGTGTCGTATGTGTCCAAAATTACGATTCTATGAGCATGTATCGTGCAGTAGGTATATTGAAGTCGATGTGTTCTGACGTAATTTCTCATTTTCCCTTTTAAATATTAGAATTAATGATCAGTAAATACGTCATATAATGATTTAAGTTATCTTTCACGCTTAGTTTCATTAAAGTATTTACCCGTAAAAATTGATAGCATGTAATCATTATACATTATTCTTTCCCTAAGAGTAATTTATTTCATTATTATTTTATTTACTTCGTATCTACATAGTAATAGAACGAACATTGATAGTAATTTTGTAAAAACCCAATATATGAAGGTTTTGGGTGAATTAAGATTAAGAAAAGGTAAGGTTGGTAGCTTCATACTTTGCACAATACAGATTTTTATTGCAAAAAGAAATTAATGTGTTAATTTTGACTGTCTGTTACCTACTTAAAATAAAACTTACAATAACAATTAACAAAGTTGTCATTTAACAGGAAAATGGCTATAGTTACAATGACTACGTAGCGTTAAATAAATGTGTCATATTATTGACGACAGAATTTAGTTTTAGTAAAATATTTTTGTAGAAAAACTACCTGCTTATTAGGTCACAAAATATTGTGATGGCAAACATAATTTAAATGATGTTCTCTTTTTTATCTGATTTATAAATCTAATCTTTGATTTAGTTAGAAAAGTCACACATACCTAATTCGGATATACCTGTTCACTATTACCGAGAAACCAATGTACGAGTAGATATCCTTGCAATATTTATAAAGCCACTGGCGCATAGGTACAATACTTAATATTCGTATATATTTGATTTCGTCAGCCCATTACTGTCTCCCTGCCGGGCACTGGTCTTCTCTCAGGGTATGATGGGTCTTAGGCTGTAGTCCACTGCGCTGGCGAAGTGCGAAATAGTACACAATACATATTCTTGGGAACCTTTTTTAAATAACTAATTGGTGTGTTCAAGAAAACCTTTTCTCACCATGTTTTCATTCGCTATATAAGCAAGTGAATTGTAATACGCATTCAAATACGTAAATTTTACAAATCAGAGGCGTGTGTCCGGTATTCGAACTTTGGACATCCTTTTGAGAGACTGAGTATCTAATCACGAGGCTGTTATTGTTGTAGGAATGTGTAAGATCAAAACGATTTAAACGAGAATCTATGGCAAATATAATTTCCGTTTTCGTTGATCAGGAGACTCTATACAAAGCAGATTGATACATAGTGCTACTCAGATTCTGATTTTTAACCAGATAGGCACACAACTGGAAAGAAAAGTCGTTTAGTACTCATTTGCGAGCGTGAAACGAGCGACGTTGGAATAAGAACAAAAAACGATCGAAACGAACCGTAATACGATGATGACCGCTACACAAAATGATTTGGTCACATTCTGGTCATGCCGTTTATGCACCGACCGCTCGCTCCTAATTATGTGTTCAATTTGATGACAAGGGCACTGAATAAGAGAATCTTGACGATCTTCAAGATTGACTTTGGATATAAGATACCGGGATAAATCAGTGTTCTTGAATTTTTATTCAACTACGGAAGGTAATATAATTTTGAGCGTGTCTCATTTGGTACCTGCAGCACGGCTAGACGGATTTTAACAAAAGAGGTGTCTGTAGATTCGTCTAAATTGCGGGTTTTTGTTGTTTAATAAGTTGTTGACTACGATATACGGACAACTCTTGTTGTTTCTGTATGTAACAAAATTAGTGATAAAAAATGGTCAAATCGCGCCGATGACTCGTAAGACGAACGAAGATTATGAATCACATCGTTCTAGGGATTTATAACGGAAAAGAAAGGTGCTTGATTACGAACATGCATTGGTAATAATAATGTCGCTCATCAGGTGATTAGGTGGATGGATTGGTGGAGTTAAGATCAGTCAGTGATATCTAGAATGATATACTCTTAAATAAATGTAGCGTCCTAAAGTCTGAATGTATTTCTATCGGCCAAGGGACTGTTAGCCTAGTTTCTAAAGACAACAATTGCTGCTTCGAATTTTGTAGTTATAATGATGAGAATTCCAAATTATATTTAAAATTGGAAAATTTCGATTCATTATATTGGTGATTCGAATTCGTATTTAAATCTTTAGATTTTCCGAAGACATGAGCCTATTATACATGTCATATCAATTTTATTAATAGCAAAGAAGAAATGAATTCAAATAGCATTTGCATATTTGACCTTAACTTCGAAAAAACGTTTTTAAGGTATGTAGTATCTATCAACCCGTAGGCATTTTGTATTGGGAGCATTGTTAGTCATAGAATTAAAGCGATATCCTTCTTTGTTACTGAATAGAATTAGTCATATTATTTATTGTCAGATATTGCCATATTTTGTTATGTTGTTGTTTTAGTCGATTTTTTTCTACACTCACAACCCCATACTAGGATTCCCTGTATAGTAGGTGCTATGGACACACACATAGACAAATAACCAAATACCCAGACCAAGAAACAGGAAATTCCTCATTTAGATATCTGTCTGGCCGGGGATCGAACCCGCGTCAGGCTGCGCGTCAGGCTGACATGGTGACCGATCTGCCACGTAGGTCATCAAATATTGTGTTGCTAGTAAAACAAATAAAGATCTACAAAGCATGTAGATAATGTTACAATCACCTTAATTTGATACGAAAACCGTGTTCATTATTGAAACTGAGACTTATTAATTGACTAAATAAACAAATAAAGTTGTGTGAATCTGTCATGTCTTCAGATTACCTAATCTAATTTGAAAGGTATGCCCCAGAAATAAACTAAACACTGTCCTTTAAAAATTGTTTTATTGTATAGTGCTGTACCGTAACGTTAAAGGTAACGGATTGTATTACAAATGTATCAGAAATAAAAATAGGGAAACATAGTAACTATAATAATTAATTTACGTACCTACAGGTAAACAATGAACAATGATTTCTTGACGCAAAGTGTCACTTAATAAAAACATAGGTAAGAACCCCATCTAAGATGGATCAGTTGTTTTTGAGAATATCGTGGACATGCAAACATATATACATAGTGGTCGCCTCCTTTTTTAAATTTATAAAAAATATTTTGATTTTAAATCTGTCATCGAGTTACCTAATCTAATTCGAAAGTCAAAATAAATTGAACGCCGTCCTTTGAAAGTCGTTCTCGTGGCCGTGTAACAATATCGGTATCAAAATTCGGTGCAAGCCACCGATCCCTTGGCTCGTACCTGTCGGTTCGGATCACATCGCCCGCCGTGCAGTGTTGTGATGACCACGTCGGAACCAATGGCACTGCATCCACTACTGGTGTCAACTTACATGCTTACGATAAGCAGACGTGTGCTCTATTTCTCTTTATTTCTAACTTAAATTTATTATGAAATAAACAAAAATTAAAATATTTTTGTTTGTAAGGGATAGTTTTTTACTACTACTATAAGATTACTTTGTGCAGCGTTATGATGGATGGTGTTTCTGTTCCATAAAGTATAAAAACCTACCGATTACCATTCAAAAACGGATTGGTAGTTTCCAGACTTTTAAGGATTTTTATGGAGAACTCTTAAGCATATTGGTTTGGTTATGAAGTTTTCTTTGACCTTTCAAACAATCAAATCTTTGCATTAGGAATCAAACCCCACATCTTTGTCATATAACATTACTTCCCAGAATTTGATCCTTATAAGCAACACTATCAGATAGTGGAATAATATAGAGAGAGGATGTATTTTTTTTCAAAATCAACTCGTTCGATTACCGGCTAAGGAAAAAGATATTTAAAAAAAGCGAATGATGCAGTTTCAGTTTTTATTAAAATCAGCCTCGTAACTTCTTTCAGCATTTTTCGCTAATCCTTATAGTTTCGGATTTAGCCCTGAAGACCTATTTGAAAAATTCACCCTGTATAATATATGTTTAAGCATTACTCCTTGATTTTTCATCACTGCGTAGCGCCATCTCTAGGGGCTTGTGCATAAGATACACTTGGACAATTTCCCTCACAAGTAGTTTAATACGGGAGAGTGCGACGCTAAATCTTAATCTGTTTATGACACGTGTACATGACTTACATACATAGTTATGTATGGTGGAATATTCAGAAACCGCAGTCGTATTTAGCTCTTAGCAGTGCAGGCACATATTGAAAATCCTCCGGTGTCTACGATCTAATTCTAATTTTAACGGCACAGCCACTACCACCGCACGTAGTAAATAAATAAATAACGCTCACACTAAGATCTTTTTTCTGTCGTGGTTGTTACGGACAAACACAAATTTCATACCCAGAACACGAATCTAATTTCAACTTTATGGCCGGGAATCGAACCCGGAACTCGCTGTGCAGACTTTTATGGTGACTCCGCTACGCGGGTTATAGATTCTGCCTTATAACAAGTCTTAACTTTTGCGTTTTGCAACAGAGTCAATAGTTCCTACTTCCTACCTAGTCTTTAAAGGTGACCCATCTGTGGATGACCTTAGGTAGCATTACACGATCGACCACCTACGGGGCGCCCGCTCCCGCGGGAGCTCCCAGGGCTGGCGACCCCCGACCATCAGGGGGCCGACCGTCCGCTCGGTACAACGACGCGATAATTACCGAATCACCCCCTCAACAGGGGGATGATAGAAATTTTTAATATTTGTTCATTATTTTATTATGTTTTAAATAACATTATATTATTATGAATAAATATCAAGAATCCGGGGGGTATTTACCACCTGAGAATCTGCCCGGGCAAAGAGGGTATCCTCGAGACCCGAATTTCCTGCCCACCGCCCTTATGTTGACATTGCCGCAATATATGTGCGCCCGGAGGGTAAGACGTCCCAGCGATAGATAGGTAGCATTCAAATCCAATCTGATCATTGACGTTAATGGGCACCAGTGATCATTTAATATCACGTGCCACGTTCTACCACCATTAATTAAATTCCGTAGGTAACCATGAAAGTAATGGCATAATTTTAATACTCTAATTAAATCGAGATGGATATTAAAAGCAACTGACCGAATGTACTCGTACCTATCAATATTTGTAATTATGAAGAGCGTTTTTAATTTTCCTGTTAAATGATATTCTGGAAACAGTAATTATTTATTTTATAATATTGTAATTTCGTACATACAAGCATAGACATTTAAATGTGTTCCGGGCCTAATTTGTACATTAATTTAAACAAAATAGACTCGTTGCCTAATGCATTAACAGGTTAAATTAAATGGTATTTATATTTCATAAACTGGCTTTACCTGTTTGAATCATAATAATTTGTGTTAGTTACGTAGTTAAATTAATTTGAGTGAATTTGGCAGACACCTAATTTAATCGTTTAATTTTAGGTAATATGTTGTATATAACAATGGTGCCGAACACTACTAAGTATGATCGGGTTTGAAGAGTGTGAAACAAAAGGCACTCTTAGTTGATTTACTCAATTTAGTAGTCAGGAATAGTCCTTAGATCTCAGTTAAAACGATACATTTTTGTCTGTGCATAATTACATTTACATTTACTTTTAGGTAAAATGTTTGTTCGCTATGTTAGTTTAAACTTGATATGTATATAATTATGCAGAAAATATTTCTGCAGTGGACTAAATAAATTCTGATTTTATAGATACAGTAAGGCACATTTACACGAGGCGTTCCAAGTATATAATAGTTATGCGATGTATAAAATGATCTCTGTGATTTTACTACTTTTTACATGAGGTACATGTGGGCCGGTAATGGCGTCGGCTGCGCCGGCGCAACACAATGGAACAGTAAAGTGCGAACGTCGTTTACGGCCTGCGGTTTGGAAATTAAAATCGGACTTATCCCGACCGTTCGATGCCGGTGAAAGCAAGCGTTTTCGGTTATTTTGTAGTCTATTCATATAATACAAGAGTCGAGGGAATCTTTTTAATAAGAAAAATATAAAGCTTCAGATATAAAAGCAACAGTTCCTACGCTCGAAGTACATCAATAAGAGTAACTGTGTCGCTGATGCTATGAGCACGACAAGTCTGGGAACACCTAGACCCAGAACGGAAATATAAATGTTATTACATTTAATATATATACATTTAATAATATTTTTATTGATGCCTGACTGATCGGAGATAGATCCTGGAAGACTGCGTGACAGACCGGTACGGCCATACGCAGGTTATATAAGTTTTAATTAAGTTACAATCGAATCAAACAACAAAATTTCGAAGGGAAAGGAGGAAGGCAGCCTTCTCATATTTTTGTTCGAAGGAATTATTGATGACACACGATCTTATCGAGTTAAGACATGTTTAAATATTATAAGTACCTAAATATCATAAAGATTACGAGGTGAAATAATGCAAAAGTGACGTCATATTGCATACATGCATGCAATTGTTGTTACATTTAAAGAGATTGTCCCGGGCTCATGTCTTAATGCTGCACGCTTTTATATACAAAATGAAGACATTAAAGTTGTAATGTCGTCAAACAATAAAATTTAACCCAGGCACTCAATTCTAACTTGTTGGTAAATTGTCAATAAATTTAATGCATTCCTAACTATACAATTTACTAAATTACTTCGTTTCGTGCACGAGCGTTGACGACAAACGCAGATTTTCACATTCGTGATGTAGAAAACGTTCATTTCTTTACCGCAAACGATTATTTTGTTTTTCACCGTATCTGCCGAGCACTTTAATGATGTATTAGACGTTAAACGCGGGATCATTTTACCCCGTGCGCGTGTACGGGTTAAATCTTGAGTATTGCAACATTTGCAACTTTGTATTATTTTATTTTATTACTACTTAATAATACTAGCAGCTTCACAGATAATAGAAATAAAAAAGTATATTAACGTAAATAATGGAAAGCCTTTCAATAAAATTGAATTTATATTTAAGTAGATCAGAATTGTAATGTTCTTCTTATTCTTAAGTTTTTAGGGAAGCTTAGAATACTTGAAAATGGTGTTGATTGGGCGGTATTAGTCTACAAACATTACTAAAAAACGTCTTGATGTGAGATGGGATGACGATCTTACAATTAGTGATCACGGTACTACTCTCATGGAAAGTCAAGGATTCCATTTTGGATTAAAAAAAATAATTAAAACTAAGTTTAATTGTTTGTTTATGTCTATTAAATCGCATTTAGTCAGCGCGATGGTGTATAGTCTAACCCTTTTCAGCGGTGCCCAGCAATTATGGGTTAAAATCGGGAAATTATGGGTAAAAACGACGTATTTGTGTGTTTACACGTATTTATGACTGTCTGTGTGTGTGGCACTCCGAAAGAATCCTAAGAGCGTAAAAAGCTTTTATTATTCACTAATATCAGCCACATTTCTAATAAACATCCTATATCCCACTTAACAGAGTTTGGTAGTGCAATAGACAATAAAACCCATAACCCGGTTACAATTCGCCGAACGCAAATCACAGTGCGCGGATTAACCAATTATTATCTAACTCCGCTGTATTAGTTAACCGGCGCAATAACCGCTGCGATGGTTTAACTGAATTCGTATACCTATGCACTTTACAGCTCGAACTCAGATTGGGTAATAGTTTACGGGTATGTGATATGGTTTAGAGCTGTGTGTTTTGGGTGCATTCTAGAGCGCGTTATAAATATTGCATTCTATATAGGGACACGGGTATGTTTTATCTATCAATTATTTTTTTATAATCTATTGCTGAATGTAAACCTCTCTATACAGCTGTTAGTTGGCTATATTCTGTATACCTTTTGTCCCTGTAGTTCCGGGACCAGAATAGGGCTACGGTATCCACTGCCTGTCGTAAGAGGCGACTAAAAGGGGCTTCCGGGGTTGCGGACGGCAAGAGTGGGAGCTCGAACCGCCTGGCCAGCAACCCCGGGATGGACGGCGGTATGTGTGGTCGCATACCGTCGTGAACACCAGACGGTGTGGTGAGTTTCCAAAAAAAAAAAATATTCTGTATACCTTTAGCTTGGTTTGGTTATATTCTTTATACCTTTAACATAACGTTTTGTAACCAGACATGGTCTCCGTTCGAGGACCAGTCTACCCCGACATATTTCATATGTGATAAACCTTAATTGTGAAGTATTGATATTTTTTAAAAGCCAGCTTAAATTTGCACCATTTACCCCTTGCCTTAGATGTCGTAGACAACTATTGGTTATTATTCCAGAAAGGTAGCAATAAAATCTTCTCCCAAAGTTATTCGCCTACTGCGGTTAACAATACCTAGTATAGGGCTTTTTTATACGTGGTAATATAGCTTTCAGACGTTTGTATGTCCACCAAATTTCTAGCACAACAGGGCAAACTTAAGAAAGGTTGAATATTTCAGGTGTATCAGTGGGTTTTAAAGAATGGTGAATAGATAATACGCACCTCGCCCGCTCCTTCCCACGAAGCGTAAATCGTTAAATTTAGCGACCCTGTTCTTCATCACAGCTGTATTGTTCCGGAGCTCCGCGGAGCAGTTCTCGTCGTTTCCGGCGCGGACGGTGACCAGGGTGCCGTCGACCACGTCGCTCAGGGCCACCACCTTGAAGCCGCTGGGGAGCGTCTTGTTCGAGCGCCAGTGGGTCGGCAGCTGCGAGCACATGTAGTCTGGGCTGCCGGTTTTTACTATAACAAAGAATGATTTAAGTCAATGATGTGAAATTAAATGTGTTACTTAATTATGTTTAAAATGAAAATTTTTAGTTATAATATTTTGTTTTAATGTAGGTTTCTATTACTGAAATCGAATACATATTTTTAGGGTTCCGTACGAAAAACCATAATATTGGAACCCTTAAAAGATCACTTTTGCGTTTGTCTTTTTTATAGTTATTATATAACTGTATGCGTAAGTAAACTAAAATATAATACACGTAATCAAAATGATTAATAAATAAAAATCATATTAACATTGATCTCATATTTGTATGTTACCTATATTCGCATTTAAATTATATAAATAATCAATAACAAAGACGCATTAAACTTGTGTACTGTAGTTCAGGAATAACACATAGTTACCTACAAGTTAAACACATGTGTAGTTTATTAATACAACGGTCGGTTATCACGCGCCATGCGTTATGGTTAATTAGAAACACCATAAAAATAAGATTGGATGAGGAAAACCGTTAAACGTTAAAACCGACATTGTTATAATTATCATCGTTTCAAAGACTTTAATTAAATTCCCTAAATATGCGTTTACCCATTAAATTATGTCCATTTATTATTGTATATTCGTTTTTATATGACGTGTACGCGTTTATAAAACTTGGTAAATACCTATTTCTAAATAAAACATGTACATAACAAAATGGAAAAAGTGGTGATATTTTTAGTTTCAACCAAATAACAGGTTGCATAATAGTTCCAAAATGGAAATTAATCAATATTATTTTGCGTACGCGTGGAAGTCAATATATTTTGATTTTTTATATATTTTAAAATTTCTTATGAAAGGTCAAACTCAGATAACAAAAAAAACATAGTATCTATTTTATTAGTTTAAATATTTATTAGGTACATACTCATTCTCAAATGAAATTATTAATTAGCGTGAAAATATCTCCAATTATGTGAATGACGATTCTATAAAAAGGTAATGTAACTTAAACTGGAAAGAAATTATTAAATAATCGATTCGTTAATCGTTATGTTGAAACTTGAGTATCTCCAAACCTGTCCGTTTTGTTATGTCCGATAGAAAGTAACCTTGAGGACGAATATGCTTACTATGATACATAGTAGGTAGGTAGGTATAACTTTGAAGTAGTAAAAATGTGTAAATTGCTGTAACCTAACAAATATTACAAATAATAGATCGTCAACACAAAAATATGATGTGAAAAGTAGAGTCAACTTTAGCGCCGTCAATTTCGGATGCGGTTAGAACATTTTGAGCCTCAGATTTCTTTAAAAATCGCCGAGTAACGGGTTGGGGATATAAAAACATTAATAGTATAACTGTGGTTTCTCTATTTACGGAAGCTGGAGGTATATACAAATTATACAGCCGCAAACTGCGGGTAGTGCGGTCACGGGTATAAAGGGTTCCTTCGCCCGAGTCCGCGGTGATGCGCAGGCGCCTTGCATCAATGCTGTTATTAGAATCCAATAATCGTATTAGGTGAAAGCTGTACGTGGTGTTTTAGCTTCTGATTATGAGACGAAATCAAATTTCTTTTGGATTCTTGTATGGCTATGGCACACGAAGAAATAATTAAATTGATTTTTTGTTTTGACAAATAATCATGCATGCAAATGAATTAAAACATGCATTGTTCAAATTTATCATATAATAATACTTGCTGGAATATAAAGGCTTGGAAAATTCATCATCATCATCATCATCAACCCATTACTGTCCCACTGCTGGGCACGGGTCTCCTCTCAGAATGAGAAGGATTAGGCCATAGTCCACCGCGCTGGCCAAGTGCGTATTGGTAGACTTCACATACCTTTAAGATTTTTATCTCTCAGGTATGCAGGTTTTCTCACGATGTTTTCCTTCACCGTTTAAGCAAGTGATAAATAATTTCTAATACGCATATAAATTTGAAAATCAGAGGTGCGTCCCTGGGATTTGAACCTCGGACCCCTCGATCGAGAGGCCGCGTTTCTTAACCACTAGGCTATCACTGCCACATTGGAAAATTGTATACGACAAATTATAGAGGTGGTTACTTGTTAATGTTACAGTAAAAACGGACAGAAAAAACTATTAAACACTAGTATTACAGAAAGACGGACAACTAGTGGTTTTTATCTACAATCTGTAATGCTTCTATGGCAGCTTATTAGCTACAGTGCCACAAAAACTGCATAATATTTTGATAGTAAAAAATGATTACAAATACTTTCTTTTCCGAAGCACTAGAAGAATACTTTGTTGAAACTTGATAGCTCTACAAACAATAGTGGGTTTCGTTGCCCCAAGTGTTAACATAAAAACTTGGATTTGCCCATCATATACAAGAGGCTCGATTTTAACTAGAATTTGTTTTTACACGTCTTAATGTACAAGTATTCGTAGTATTACTACTTTACAATGTTACGTGGAAAAATCCAGTGGCGTGCTATTTTTTCCAAAAAATCCACTTATATTACTGTCATGCTGGAAACTTGTATTTACTTCCGCGTTGGCTATTTATAGTTATTATTTGATTAGCTAAGTTTACTTACAGTAGGTCATCCGTGGGTTTTTAATCAAAGTAATGGTAAACAACATTGATACCTAGGTAAGGTGATGCGTGCTTGCATCTAGTGCATATGCTGTAAAACCTCGTTTTACTGCATATGTACTCTGATATATCCACAACAAAATTGGATTGTTTATCTAAAAATACTAAAAATAAGTATGTAGAATAGTATACCAAAAGTGATTAAAGATCTAATTTTTAAACCTACAGTTATCCTTAGTTTTAGAAGCTAGCAATATATGGGCAAAAAGACAATTGCAGTGATCCAAGTAATCAATAGTAGGTTCTAATTGGCAAATTAATGATACTCGTAATATTAAATAAAAATATATGTTATGACATTATTAAACTTTATTCGAAAGTTTCTGATACACAGTATATGTTGGAATTTTCCTTAAATTTTGGTGAACTGTAAGAATGTGATCGAAGTAAATGTTTGCAAATGAGAGTTATGTAATTGATGCTAATTTTGATGGCTGATAAAAAAGAAAGGCGTCGCTTATACGCTACGTTGGTCATGGTGTCTTGGAGTATCTATATATGTTTAAATGATTTTTTGTCTGTATGTCCTTTATAGAATCGTAAACTATGCATTTGATCATGCGATGATCTTTAACAAAGTTGTTGTGCATGAGGTTTCGGAGTTGGTACGACTAATTTTCGACAGATGCCGCCATTTTAATTCCAATGAAGGTAAACATTTTCAGTTATTTGCATGTCAAGTTATTTTTTTTAAACACGGGCGAAGCCGCGGCCATTGCTAGTATGGTATAAGTCGTATGTTGTACTTTGAAATCAGTTGATTCTAGTTGCCATTTTTTACACCGATTACAAATGTAGCTTACATAATACATTACAATGCCATTATTTGCGCTATCATGCCAATTCAAACTCAAACATTGAAAGGGATTGTAAGTAAACTAAGTGGATTTATTATTTACTTTCAACCGCTGAATATAAACTTTAAGTAATATAGTAATATTTACATAAAATAATTTAATTTAATACGAACATCATATTATAACCATGTTTATTAAAATTAGTTATATTTTATATTCTTTTTCAATATAAATTTAAAAAATATATAATATATTACAAAAAAAATATTAAATGTAATTTTTTATTACTTTAACTATCTTCAATTCTATTATTTAGTATTCAGTAGTATTCTATCTTCAGTTGCCCATACATTTCCAATCAGTGCCCCCAGCGGATTGTATCAGTATATGTATAATACGTAAAGAAATACAAAAATAGTAATTTTTGTAAATACGTAAAAATTCATAGTAAGGGTAAACCGTTATGTATCCGTCAGAGAGGATTACCTACATTTAGGGACAGCTTAAAATTCTTATCGTTTGAACGTGCCAACAAAACCTATTACAATTAGCGACTACAGTGAGGAGTCGCGCCGCGTACTGTAAAAGCACTCGTGGTAATGAGCTCGTTCAATGCAGGCTAATGAGCAGGGTTGTTCCACAAAACCAATCCACCTCTACATTTGCAAACGGTCCCATACTTTGACAAAAAGAAGCGAAATGTTTACTGGGGATGTTAAATCAACTAGCAGTGATTTGTGTAACAGGGTGATTTTGTCAGTGAGGTGTCAGTGGGCAAATCGGAAGAAATATGTAAAGTGTATGTGTCTCCAGAGTTTTTTCACATATTATACTCGTTTGATTTTCAGCTAGCAAAACATTTTTAAGAAATTATACAGCTTGGATAGCCTAGAGAGGCAGTGATAGCCTAGTGGTTAAGAAACTCGGCTGGATCGAGGGGTCCAGGATTCAAATATGTACCAGGCACCTCTGATATTTCAAAGTTGTGTGCGTATTAGCAATTAATTATCACCTGAACGGTGAAGGTAAACATCTTGAGGAAACCTGCATATCTCAGAGATTTAAAAAAAAATCTCAAAGGTATGTGAAGTATACCAATACGCACTTGGCCAGCGCGGTGTACTATGGCCTAATCCTTCTAAATATGTGAGGAGACCCGTGCCCAGCAGTGGGACAGTAATGGGTTGATGATGATGATGATACTGACAGCTTTACTTTTTATCTAAATCTGCTGCTACGTGACTTCTTTAAGTATTTTTAACAGAAGCTATACTTTTAAACTTTTTTACTTTTAAACTTTTTTTACTTTTAAACTTTTAAACTTTTTTTAAACACTGTGTGATTTGTATGATCATCAGAAAACTTGGTATATCTGTGTCTTTTTTAATTTTAATTTCATATTTTATTAGAAAGTTGTAATAGTAAATAATAAGTGTACGTAAAAATTTCAGTGCAAATATTTATGTATCAAATTATCATATACTATGTAAACTCTCTCTATATACTCTACATATATAAGTATTACCTACTATTTTTTTCTACAAGTGTGAAGCGATCATTGTAGTTCGTACACATCTGAAATACAGTGCAAATAGAGCGTGATTCCTGAATTACATACTTATTGAACTATTTTAATGTAAAAATTGAAAAAAGTTACTTCTACTACTACTACGGCTACTTTGCATTAGGTTTGATAGTAGTAGAACCCTTTGTGGTTCGATTTCGGAGCACCACCGCTACATTTATTTCTGCCTCATAACAGCAGCGTTAAGCGCTACTCTTTCTGGTTTGAAGGGTGTGGTAAGGGAGACATACTTTTCTAACGCGTTCCAGCTTAGTCCTCAAGGATAGCTGCGCGTCTGCCGAGCTCAGGTAGGAATATCTAATCCTATATGGGGTTGATTACAGATGTCTATGGTTGGCAGTAGCCACTTACCATCAGGTGGATTGCATGCTCGTCTGCTAATCCTATATTATACATTAAGTCCGGATGCGTTCCTCATTTTTATAAAAAGTAACCAGTAACTCTGCTATCGTTAAAAACATGTAGCGTTAAACAACATAGGCATTTTCATAAGATTAAATTAGCAAAACAAATGTATGGGTAAATACGTAGACAAATACAAAAACAGACAGTTTTGTAAAAACGTCTGTTTTTGTATTTGCGTAGTATGTAAAAACGTCTGTTTTTGCATACTATTAGTTGCATAGTGTTAGTTGTAGTATGGTTCTAACTTTCTTAGAATAAGTATGATCTTGTGTATATTCGACAATTTCTTTAATATTTGTTTAACTGGCCACCAAACCTGGATACCAGATACAATAATCTTATTGTTAGTACGAGTATGTCTGTGCTGTTTAACATCATAATTTCCGTTTATAGAATGTATTTATACACTATAATTTTGTCAGGAAATACCCAAAATACACAAGAGTATATCCTCGTACACGTTACACTAAAATTGAACCTTTATATTAATTACTGAAGCATCCTGTAATTACATTGTTAACTATTTTTGGGTTTCATGTACGTATGTCTATTATCACTATGTTTAGGTGTAGGAAAACCTCCCGAAACCTACACTTCTTCCGAACTATTTAAATGTCATTAAATCAAAGCAACTAAGTATTAAGTGATAAGTATTATAAGTATCAGTACATTTTACGGCGAAGGAAAATATCGTAAGGAAGCCTACATGCCTGAGAGTTCTTGAAAAAATAAGTTCTTAAAGGTTTGCGCTTCTCCGGAGCGGTGAACTATAGTCCAAAGACTCGCTCTGAGAGGAGATCCTTACCCAGAATTAGAGCCGTAATGGGTTGTCGACTGAAAAGCACATAAGCATGCAGTTCAGCTGATGGTACTCTGTCGCCCATAGACATCTATAATTTATTTATTTATTTTTTGCATCACCTCTAATAAGAAATGAACAAAATGGCAAACTTAATGCCTGATGGTATTCTCTACCACTCAACGCTGGGTGGACGTAGAGAATTTGCAGCAGGTATTAAACTAAATAAAAAGATATACATATATAATCGATAACAAATAACATTTAAGTCCTACTGACGTCGGCCATAGACACGATATATCTTTTTTTTTCTATAATATAGTAGTAGCAGACGAGCATACAGTCCACCTGATGGTAAGTGGCTACTGCCGCCCATGGACATCTGTAATCAACCCTAGGATTAGATATTCCTACCTGAGGTCGGCCACAGATGCGTCGCTACCCCTGAGAACTAAGCTGGAACGCCTCAGAAAAGTCTGTCTCCCTTACCACATCCTTCAAACCGGAACACAGCAGCACCTAACACTGCTGTTATTGGGTAGAAATAGGTGTGGCGGTGGCGCCGCCGGAGTCGAACCACAAAAGGTTCTACCACCTTGAGTATAGTACCAATAGTATCTATGGACTAAATTTGATTTTTTTCTATAAATATTTCTTCTTTATTACACGTTTCAAACCAGAATACGACAGCGCTTCACAACAGCTGTTAGAAAGCATAAAACGGTGTGGAAATGGTGCTGTAGGAGTCTAACCAAAAGAGTTCTACTTTCCAATGATGTGTAAAATCTATCATACCTTAAGGATATGTACCTAACACATATAACATTTACAAGAGGTCTATCAACATATCCTAGCATTATCGACATACAGTCTCCACCTACTAGATCAGCAAGGCTTTTTTAATGAGTTCAGATTCATGATTTTATCATGCTTTCCTTGTTGAATAGGAAAGTGCTATAATTTTACGTGGTTTAACTACGTAAAACTACTATAAATCACAACTTCTATACATATTTGATATAGTTTTCTGATTTATGATACTTAAATCTCAAAAACTCCGGTCATTATTAACCAATTCGGTTTTTATAGAAATTTTATTGTACAATTTATCGGACAATTTGATTAGCAAACTAGTTTTTGCATTCGTTAGTATTTATGCAATGCTTAATGAATAATATTAATGCCTAAACAGTACAAATTCATTAACTTAACAGATGATAATATCGTTTACTATAAAATATTTACAACGTATTATTTATTTCATTGACAATAAGTTATTAACATTTACTTTTTCCTATTTTAATTGTAATACATAATTAATAGGCAATATTCTTGAAATAGTGGCAGTGATAGCCTAGTGGTTACGAAACTGGGCCTCTCGATCGAGGGGTCCGAGGTTCGAACCCTAGGCACCTCTGATTTTTCAAAGTTATGTGCGTATTAGAAATTAATTATCATTTGCTAAACGGTGAAGGAACACATCATGAGGAAACCTGCATACCTGAGAGATGTATAAAAAAATCTCAAAGGTATGCAAAGTCTACCAATACGCACTTGGCCAGCGCGGTGGACTATGGCCTAATCCTTCTCATTATGAGAGGAGACCCGTGCCCAGCAGTGGGACAGTAATGGGTTGTCGATGATGAATATGATGATTCTTGAAATATATATATTTAGATTGCAGAATCGCGTAATATTAAGTTTAAATATAAATATTATTTTTTGCTTCAACGGATGCGTTGAAGTCTTTTGTACGTAGCGCATTTATCTTGATTTTTATATTTATTTGTAATATTCCTATTGTAAACTTAATTTGTCAGTTAGCAGATAATTTCAGCTTATATTACCTATAAAGGTCTTGATGATTGAATAATAAACTATGGATGCTAAGTCAAGAATTCTATATGTCACAGGAAAATAAAATTTGGAGTATATTGGATAAAGAATAGAATAATAAAGTAGAAATAATAATAAATAAATGTTGGTTTAGGAAAATGTGTTTGTTTTTAAATTTATGTAGTTTAATGCTTGTCAAAAATAATAAAAATAAGACCTAATATTATTATTGAAGTTTATTATTTATTATCTCTATAAATTTTAATTAATTCCTTTAAATTTGATATACAGACATGGGAATTTCCTGAAAAGTAAGTTTATTAATAATTGTAGGAATTGAATACCGGAATTACACATTTTAACAAACAAAATACGTGGTTTTTCCAAATTTAATAGTCACGGTTCAGTAAATAGGAAAATTTTTCACTGACAACCTCACTCACTACGGGGCACGGTACTCTTCTCAGAGTGAAAAAGGCCGAAGTCCTAAGCGCTGGCCAAGTGGACTTCATACATGAGATAACATTTCTCAAATACGTGAGAAAAAATTGTAAAGGACTTTCAGTCATGTTTCCTCACGGTGTTTTTTAATACTGTTATAGCAAGTCTAAATTAATTTTTAATACACACAATTCGACAATGATTTCCGAAATAAAAGTGAAACCAAGAGCAGAATTTATCGCATCTCTACTCGTATCATTTTTCCTTGAATACACATAATATTTAAAAAAAATCATAGTCTAGTGACTAGTCTTCGAACCTCGGATCCCCAAATGGGAGATCTGCTTTGAATCTAGCTAACACCGCTATAAAGATCTACGTATGGTATTTCTCATCCCAGTTAATTGTACAGATGCGAAGAAAATAGTAAAATCCATGAAAATCCATACTTATACAAAAACGTGAATAATAAAGTGAATAATAAACTTAATTCATATTTTAACGGCGTTGGTCAAAGGTCAACGCACGCAACCGTAGCAAGCGAACTTAGTAATAAATACTCGTATGTGTAAATTGATTATTAATTTAGACATATTACGATTGGGTATTCCACTGTTTCCTAACATCCGTCAATAAATGTATAATGTTTGCGGATACAAGAGTTGATATCATTCACGGAATTGTGCGTATTTTTAGATCGTAGAGCGGTTTGATGGTTTGACTCCGGAGGCACCTTCACATCCATTTCTGCTTAGTAACAGCAGTGTTAAGTGCTGCTGAATTATGGTTTCAAGGGTGTGGTACGGCTGAGATATTTATATGAGAGGTTTAAAGTTAATCCTGGGTAGCAATGCATCTGTAGCTATCTTCAGAGTAGGTACACTACTAATCCTATCTGAGGGTGATTACAGATGTATATGGGTAGCTGTACCCACTTAACATCAGGTTGATTAGATGCTCATTTGTTACTACATTTCCATAAATAAAACATTCAAATTTAAATGGTACTTAGGAACATGTTCCTAAAACATGCCTGCTATGATCAGGTAGGCCATTCATAGTATAGGTACATATTCTCTGATTATATTAATAAATTTTAATTGTAATGTATGAAGCGTTCTAATTTAGTCTTTATTTAAATTATATATTTTTTTTATTTAGATGTTTCCATGGACATTGAAAATAAATTACATGGTCATTATAAATACCGACCGATGTTTTGATAGCCTTTATAAGTTCTGTTAGGGGCAATACATAAAGCTGTTATTAACTAGTATTTACTACGAGTAGCTTTCTATGAAAGAATCGTCCTTCGTGTGCATCGGACTTGAACGTATTAGATTAAACTTGAATAAATGTTTGTATTTAGGAGATATATTTATATCTCCAACTTATTTTAAAAATCGGCTTTTAAATTAGATTATGTGTCTATTTAATAGTGGAATGATGATAAGTATTGATTACCCATTAAGAGGTGTAATTTTGTCTATTTAGGTACTTGATTTAGTTTACTTATTTAATTCACATGAACATTTGCTTAATTTTATTTAAATTATTTTCTGCAGTATAAAAAATGTGTATTTCTATTTTTTACGGTATAAGACGTATTAATTGCATATATTTGTAGAATAAGTTTCGTAATATCGAAATTATTAGACGATTTTTGTATAAAAAAGTAAAGCTATATGTATGTCAGTTGAGTAAACAAATCTGCTTCGTAAACATATTTTGTTATTTTAAACTTATTTTTCTAAACGCAAATACAGCTACGTTCAGTTTAAATTAATAATAAATTACAAATTACTTATAATGTAGGTAGTTCTTTCATTTTGTATTCTAAATTATTTTTTGTATTAAATCGACAGGTAATTATCGATTTAAAATAAGGCACTTAACCTGCTAATTCCTTACAAATGTTAGTAAGTACCTATAAACATTTACGAAGCGTCGATTAAATATAATTGCCATATAATTTATTACACGATATGTATCTAATATTATCCTGAGTTTATTATTAGTAATTTATGCAAAACGAATGAATTATGATGTCTTACCCAGATCAGGGTGTTCCCCGATGGTGTCTTCGATGATAGCCTGGTACCACCACGGCTCTAGATCAGCCATCTCGCGGCGCCGCCGGCCCCTAGACTCGAACGGCAGGTGCATCCTCACGCCCGCATCACACGCTACGTCACTACTCCACACTTTGCCGTGTGAAGAGGCCTTATGTTATGCCAATTTGTCGCTCACCGAACTCAAGGTCACCGGTCGCTCAGATTCGACTGCCACTCAGAAGACAAGCTTTCTCCGCCTTTCCTCGCACGTCCTTCGACCTTCGGTGAGTAATTTATTGTTGTAATATTTATGAGACACCACAAATTTACAAACTTGGCGTAATTCCAACAAATTTTCCTCTTTATTGTTTAACAAACAAACTATTACTTTGCGTTCCGTAATAAAAATATGTATATGAAATATTTATATTATAGATATTATACTTATTTGAGGTGAGTCTTTTGTTTGAGATCTTTGGATTAATAAAAACATAAAGTTGCCTAAATAACCGTTGATACTTAAAACTTGGCACTAACAGTTCACTAACAAAATAGTTTGCCAACAAAGTTCGACACCACTTGTTAGTCCAACAACAACATGTAAACAACCGTGATTATTCGCATAGTTCCTTCCTTAACTCAATATTTACAGTGAATAGTCAGCGCGGGCCTTGAGGAGTTGTGTTTCAACTTAACTTTCGTCATTTTATATGAGTCACTATCGTAGGGTCTCGATGAGAACAGTCCAAAATAGTCCTAACATTCGAACCGAACCGCTAAAACCTTCCAAGAAACGCAAGTATCTCGAAGTGCGGATACGCACTGTCAATATCAGCTGAGCGGCTCTAATTATTCAAGATATTTCCCCGCGCGTTGCGTCAGCGCCGGTTTCCTAATCGAGCGTTATATTTTTTGCAAATAGCAGCAAGCGTAAGTCCCACGTCGGTCACAGGTATTTACCGCGTCCGTCAGTCCGTCACACCGCCGGCCGGATGAGTCAACGCGCGGCGCGTGGCGGAGGCTGCACGCGTGTTCACCGTTCGCGCGACTCTCTACTACTGAGTCGCCGCCATTCTGTCACTCGCTGCCTCCATTCTCTGCGGTCAATCTGTGGTCTGGCCACGCTTCATTTGCCGGGAAAATGCGCGCCGTTCGCCTCTCTTTCGCGCTCATAATATAGCGCAATCGTGCGATAGGGACGCGCGCAAGTTTTATGCCATCAAACATTTTTGTTTAGTTCCATTGTTGAAAGGGAAATATAATGAGCTTTTTCATTTTGACGCCCTATTACGTATCTCGCTCTGCTGGTCCACTAGCTGCGGTTTACGCGGAGAGAGATGTCTATAAGCCCGCTAGTCGCATCTAGTTTGAAAACTTTCAGGTGATTTAAAGTTTGGAGTGGATGTCGAAGAGTTGAAACAATTTAACAGAAACAGGCTAATTAAGGAAGTTGTGTAGGTAATTAGATGGCATAATAAATAACGACTGAATAGATACATTAACTGCATTCGTGAATAATGATTACAAATAATCGATTCTTAATGATAATTACGTTTAAGCGAAACGAAAAAAAGACAAAATGTAGAGTCAAGAAAAGTTAGGGTATTGTGGTGCAATGAGTAGGTACTAGGAGCGAAGAATTGGTGAACGGGCGAATATCTTATCTGGCTGTGTGCGGGGAGTATCTCAAGACGGGTGGGTGGGCGTGCGCGCGGCTGGGCGTGTCGCCCCGCCCCGCGCCAAGACGCGGCGCTCGGAAAAATTCGCGTCATCTCAATGCACTTGTTGCACACGCACGTGACGTCTGCAGCCGTTATCGGAGCGGTCCATGATCAAACAAGTTCACTACAAACAATTATCCTGTGTGCTGTTGCGTTGTGTTCTGTAATCTGCAAATACAGAAATGTCAAGACTTTGTCTATATAAAGAACCTTGGGCAAAAGGTTACATTTTAACATACATTAAAAGTTTTCTTGCATAATTATTGCTTACACTTACTCGTATACTTCATTTCATGCCTACTTCTAGAATATATTTTATTTTATAATTCTTTGTTTTAAAAGTAAAGCTTAGTACAGCATTAGGTATACCAAGTTCTTTTAATACCTAAATTTAGTTCAAGTTTGATACAAAATATTTTTAGACAAAATGAAAAAATATATAAAAGTTAATTGTTACTCCAACGTCGAGGTTGTTAAGAGTGTTGAGAATCTGCCCGATGTTCGGTTGACCGCAGTGTTGACAAATTTTTGCGGGCGAACGACAAGGCAAATACCGCAGGGTACGGGGCACCGCGAATCAATTAGCTTCGAGTACCCACTGTAAGTTTATCACAGTAGTGGTTTAAGTTTATCATTAATAATTCCTTATTAACCTATTATTGTGTGAACCCGCCCGTTGTGGTTCGACCCCAGACTGCCGCTGAATCTTTTTGCCTTATAACAGCAGTGTTAAGAGGTATTGTTTTCTGATTTTAAAGGGTCGCGAATCAATACCAATTATCAAATTTTAAAAAATAACTTTGATCGTCAAAATCACTATGTTTCAAATTTAAAATAAATTAAATTGCGCAAATATTAAATTTAGCTGAAAATTTAAATTCATCATTGATTGGTAGGGTGCCTCCCTGTGCCGTTTAGTTTTCGACAGTATTTAGATTTCTTCACGATGTTTTCTTTTGCCATTAAAATGAGTGTCACTTAACTTATTTCTAATATACACTTGAAGACAAAAATCAATAGCACTGCTGTGTTCTTGTTTGAAGGGCGGGATAAGTGTCCCTACTCATATGAGGCATTCCGGCTTTCGTAGATATAGATTCATCTGTTGCCTACTTCAGATTATAACCTAATCTTATTTGGACTTGATTAAAATAGGCACGATTATAGAGGCTCTTTCCATTTAGGTACCATCAGATGGACTGCACACTCATTTCATATTTCTTTACATTACGGATAGCCTAGTGGTTAACAAACTCAGCGTCTTGATCGAGGGGTCCGAAGTTCAAATCCCAGGCACGCACTTTTCAAAGTTATGTGCGTATTATAAATTAATTACACTTGTTTAAACGTCGAAGGAAAACATCGTGAAGAAACATGCATACCTGAGAGTTTTGAAAAAAGAAGTTTTCAAAGGTCTTCCAAGTCGTAGCAGTGGGACAGTAATGGGTTGATGATGATATAGATAAAACATTACGAGTACAAATAAAAATCTGAAGTTAGTACCTTGAATTAGAATCCACACCTTCGGAGTATCAGGTCGAAATTTACACCAATACGCTTCCTTTCAATGTGGTAGAACCTATTGTGGTTCTGCGGCGGCGCCATCGCTATAAACATGCAGAAATATTTATTGTTATGCATTATATTGTGTCTTCTGTCCTGATTTTAGTATAGTTAGATATAGTTAGCATACAATCTATTATACGTATTTACCGATTTATGGATATATAAGCTCGTATAGAATGCTTCTACCATTAAAAATAACTATCTGGATAAAAAGAAAACAAGAAATGTGTGAAGTTTGAGAAAAAAAAAGAAATATTAGTAATGAAAGTAGGTAAGTATATTATTTTACTTTAATAAAGTCAGAAAAGTTATTTTTCTCGCGCCTACCCGCATCGTCTAGCGAAGCTTTTATGGTTTGCCACGAGTGCTGCGGTCTCTGAGACATTTTTCAAATTCTCATCACTTTTAACATTTCTTAGTAACAAAATTCATGTTACTTATCATGTAGATTCATCTGAAATTGATTAAGAATTTAAATAATGTCTGCTGATCCCAATATTCGCAGAGAATAGGCATAATGACAGTAGGTAGGTATATAGAGTAAAATTAGTAAAACTTTTAAATGTGAATGAAACCGTCGTGTATTAAAGGTAAAATTTTGAAGGTGGTAGAGCCCTTTGTGGTTCGATTCCCGTGGCACCACCGCCACACCTATTTTTGCCTAACAACAGCAGTGTTAGGCGCTGCTGTGTTCCGTTTTGAAGGGTGTGGTAAGGGAGGCATAGTTTTCCGAGGCGTTCCAGCTTAGTCCTCAGGGGTAGCGGCGCATCTGTGGCCGATTTCAGGTAGGTATATCCAATCCCATTAGGGGTTAATTACAGATGTCCATGGGCGGCAGTAGCCACTTACCATCACGTATACTGCATGCTCGTCTTCCACTACTATATTATAAAAAAACGAGGTATAAAAAAGTAATAAGTAGCGTTTAAAATTAATTAATCGTTAAAATAATTATATCTGCGGTAAAGGTCCGCAAGAGTATGCGGGCAGGCGCAATAAGTTTTCCGTAGACAGAAACGCTTTCGCCGCTCATCATCATTATCATCATCAACCCATTACTGTCCCACTGCCGGGCACGGGTCTCCTCTCAGAATAAGTAGGATTAAGCCATAGTCCATCGCGCTGGCCAAGTGCGTATTGGTAGACTTCACATGCCTTTGAAAACTTTCTTTTTATGATTTCTCAGGTATGCAGGTTTCCTCATGATGTTTTCCTTCACTGTTTAAGCAGGTTATTATTAATTTCTAATACGTTCATCACTTTAAAAAATTGACGTGCGTGCTTGGTACTTCAACCTCGGGCCCCTCGATCAAGAGGCCGAGTTTCTTAACCACTGGGCTATCACTGCTTTATGCATTATGCTGTCGCCACTCGCCGCCAATTATTGTGTTTTGTTATCAGTGGGGGACGACTGCCTTCGACCGTCGGCGATGTTAGCCGACAAGCTGTCACTCGTATATGAGCTCCCTAAAAACAGACGTTAAGAATAAATAGTAAGTATTTAAGTTGTGCCAAGTAATCCTCAAGGATTTTTAATATTGTTGAAAGTTGACCCTAGAGTCGCTGCTTGCACTAGTACTAGTGGATATGGTGCTCACGAAGGAGGCGGATGACTAGTGAGGGTGCATCTTCCCAACTTCTTCGTCGCAGGCGCTTTCACCGTAGAGCGCTGAAAGCCTCTCTTTCCCAGCCTCATGAGCCCACGAAGGCAGTTCGAGGGAATCGTGTACCGGTCATTAAGGCTCGAGATGTCATGAGTATCGTCTGCGCACTTATCTCATGAGAAACATCACTAAGTGGAGCTCGTTCCTTTCAGCATAGGCTGATGTTGCTGGGCCGCTAAAGTTGCTAACTTTCTCCCGTCATCCGGCAGCAAGCATTCAGAGGGTCGCCGCAGGGTTTCGGTAAGTCAACATGCTCCCTCATCTCTCTCAGCAGAAAGAGATCCATAAGGATTTCTCTGCCCATGGAAATACTAATAGTAATAATAAATATTAACAGATGATAGTTGTTTATCAGTGGTGTGATAAAAGACACTTGAACCACGAATGTTATTCCCTTATACCCGCTAGAAAATTTGAAACATTAAGTAATGCGAGGACATTTTTTTCAAATGATTTAAATTTTTAAAATCTCTTTGTGGATCGATTGCAACAGCTCTACCGTCATATCTAATATGGTGTCTTAGAAGCAGAACTGGTAAGTACATTTTGGATCACAAGTTTTGGTAAAATATGATTCATCAACTTTTACCTACTTTCTTAATCTTTTGTAAATATTTTCAAAGGTTTATTATATTATCCGAATTTGTATTTTTGTATTTATTGAAGAGTGTACTTACATCGTACAAGTGCCGAAATAATGTAAGAGGTCTGATAACTAAGTTGCAGTGATGTATATTATCCAATAATTCTTTTATGGGTCAATGTGTACGTTTTTATAATAAACTTCCCTCCGAAATCAGAAATTTGTCAATTAATAAATTTAAAGCCATAATCTAAATCAAACTTAGCCGTAAAGCTTATTATAAAATTTCTAATTATATTGATGATAAAACAGCTTGGGAGTCTTGGGACTGATCAATAACAAAATTATTAATTAATTAAGAAAATGTCAAAGTGTAGCGTATCTTGCTGAACCAAATTCTTATTTAGATAAATGTAAAGCAAGATACTGGAGCTAATGCCTTATTAATTATATGTAAAAATGATGGCATTAAAAAAAAAAATAATTATTATTAAAAAAAAAAGACAAACCCACTGAGTTTCTTACCGGATCTTCTCAGTAGAGGTCGCGTTCCGATCCGGTAGTAGCTTAAGAAAAATATTGTACCTGACAATTTGTAAGTTTCTTCGTTGGCCTATACAAAATAAATATACAATCGTAAGGTAAACATTTGCAGATATCTGTGGTGCTGTCGCGACTGAACTTTGAAGAGTTCGACCGTGACCGCGAGAAGAGAGTAGAAATATTTTATTTCAATTAAATCACGGCATTGTCACATTTTTTACATAATTAATTTAGTTGAATCAATTTGTATGATAGATACAGACAGTAATATACCTTTTATTACTGTCAGATTATGTAGCAGCACGGGTCGATCATAGAACGGGAGACCGCTAGATTATCAACACACGAATATTTCTTTGCATTCATAATTTTACATTTCGATTACATATTTTATTGATAGCCTAGCACATTTTTTTTATTTTCGGCTCTGAACGTTCTTTCAAGGTCCTAAGCCCTTTAAGCCTTTAGGCATCAAACATTTTGACTCAACACCCGGCTTCAGCTTCACTACCCTACATTTACAACAATGCTATATAAATTCCATTGCTAACTGCAATTGCATTAACTTTTACTACTTTGAGAGTTGTAGTCTTCAGACTATTTAGTTACCATTTTATAACATTACAGATAGATACGGATTTGTATTGATGACAGTGAGTCACTCGTATTACTTCCAGTATAATAAGATACACAGTATCACAGCTTATGACATTCGATATACTGATATTGTAACAATGCTCTGAATATCTCTGGCGCTTACCTTGATTATAAGCAGGCGTTTCTGCAAGGAGCTTTGTTGAGAACAAATTACAAAAACGAACGATTATAAAATCTACTAGCTAGTTGTAGGTGGTAGAACCCTTTGTGGTTCGACTCCGGCGGCAACACCGCCACACCAATTTCTGCCTTATAACAGCAGTGTTGAGCGCTGCTGTGGTCTGGTTTGAAGGCTGTGGTAAGAGAGACATACTTTTCCGAGGCGTTCCAGCTTAGTCCTCAGGGGTAGCGGCGCATCTGTGTCCGACCTCAGGTAGGAATATCTAATCCTATCTGGAGTTGATTACCGATGCCCATGGGCGGCAGTAGCTACTTATCATCAGGTGGAATGCATGCTCGTCTGTTACTCCTATATTATAAAAAAACTTTCATGTTTAACGGGAACATTAACATAAGTAGAGACTAATTTAACACTCCTTTGTTTCTGCAAATTGCATTCATGTTGTGAAAGGTATTTCAATATTACATTGCCTATTCATCATAAATGAATTAATTAAGGCGTCCTGCAGACTATCTATTTACGAGTAGCTGCTTTTCGAAAGCTAGACTAGTGATTAAACGCTCGACACTGCAGTCGTGATCAAAAAATACTGAATTCTCAGAAAGATTTTTATCATAACCTGCATCGAGGTTCGTCACGATGTTTTCGTGACTTCGGACCCCTCCAAGAAGCTGAATTTCAACCACTGTCACTGCTGCAATTACTTATGACATATTACTTGTAATAAAACTGTGTAAGAGTTTTTAAAGGTATTTGTCATATACATTATATATACATTATTATAGGTCTTATAAACCAGTAAAATTCTCACGGGCTCTTAATCCGGGGTCCGAGGTTCAAAACCTAGATACGAGTACATATCTCTGATTTATTAAAGTTACGTGCCTATAATTAATTATTATTTGCTATAGCTTTTAGAATATATCGTGAAGAGACTTATACCTACCTATGCTGCGAGTTCTTAAAAGCATGCGAAGTCCGCCAATTCATATTTAACTTTTTTTTTAATAAATAATAAACGCTTTCTACACTTACAGCCCCACACTAGGATTCCGTGTCGTGGGTGCCATGGACACACACATAAATAAATACACAAACACCCAGACCCAGGAACAGAAATCTAAATTCATCATTTAGATATCTGTCTGGCCGGGGAACGAACCCTTTGCGCGTCAGACCGGTATGGTGACCGCTCCGCCACGCGGGTCGTCAACTTTGATAGGAGACTCGTGTCTAGGATAGCGACAGTAATGGAAAACCCACGCAAAATAATTATTATGATAATTATCTTAAAATTAGAAAGATAAACTCCGAATTAAGCCTGTATCGATATACGATATATATGAGTGTTACGATTAACACTCATTTTATCTACATACTATTTTGACATAAACTCGCACAAAACATTATATTTTATCAGGGTCACAAAGTGAACTTTGAACTTAGTTGGCATCGACTTTGTGAAACATTACACACTGTCCATGCAAGCCTAATCGAATACCTGTGGCGCCTAACGAGGTTGATTGTTTACAAGCAATTGTGTCCTACGTTATGCCATACTTAGATACGCGCTAGGGATGTCATGGATGTGAATTTGCGGATCTGTACCCTTACCATGAGTTTTCAAAACATCCCACAATTTTACGTTACGTTTATTCAATCCAATATTCTGTTCCGTTTGCTTCAGTAACACATAAGTAAGTGCTCAAGTCTTTCTGACTGCCTCACATGTTCGCAAAAAAAGAGACAAAACATAAAGCGCCATTTTGTCAATTTAGACATTTAATGTTACGTTACTGACACTATAGTTCTGATAAAATCCGCTGTGGGCGCTGATTGGAAATCGTATGGGCATATACGTAAACAAATACCAAAACAGTCATATTTGTCGAAACGTAAAAACTCCTGGTAAGGGTACTGGATACGAATATACGAGTACGAAAAGTATTATACTGATTTCAGATACGGCTACGAACGTAGAATTATATTGCATTATTCGATGGTGTTGGATAGTTTCAGTTACGAATATAACATTTTTAAGGAATTGTATAAGTAAAGAAAATATAAATAGGTAACTATTTATATTTTCTTTAATGATGAAGATTGCCGCTAGACCGGACTGCTCCATTCAAAGGCACTGTATAGAGATAGCCATTAGTCTAAGATAACTAACAATACTAACATAATATAAGTACTATTGTTACTAACACACTAACGACATATGGATGTACCAACGTCTGAAATAAACGTGTTATTATTATTATTATTATTTCATTTTACCCGAAATTAATAGAAACTGTTATATTGGATTCAGTTACGGTTTCGGATAAATGTTTGTTTCGGATATCCGATAGTTTCTGTGACGGCTACGGACCTATAACAACCTTGATGAACGGTATGAATAGGTATGACCAGCATAGCTCGTAGCACAAGTTCTTATTAGGTAAGATCTACTTTGTCCCTGTAGTACCGGGACCAGAATAGGGCTAAGATATCCCCTGCCTGTCGTAAGAGGCGACTTAAAGGGGGCTTCCGGGGTTGCGGGCGGCAAGAGTGGGAGCTCAAACCATCCAGCAAGCGACCCCGGGAAGGACAGCGGTTTGTGTGGTCGCATATCGCTGTAATCACCAGGGCATGTGAGAGGAGCGTAAATTGCTCCCCCCAGGGCAGCGCCCGATAGAAGGCCATCGCGTTATGAGGACTCCGGTTGTGTTCCGTTGGAGTTCCCGGAGTTCTCCACCAAACGCTGAGGACGGCCACCGGGGGAATTTTCATCCCACATCACCCGGCGTCACTCCCATGGCGTCGGGTACCTTTCGAAGGTTTTCTCCTCGTCAACGAAGGTAAGATCTACTTATTTTGAAGGAAAAAATACATTATTTGTAAAACTCCAGGGAACATTACAGTTTAATAAGTCGAAGTGGTGCATGTAAGTCTGAATGGGACAAACTGAAGTAATTGGTCAAGTGCGATTCGGACGGAGGGTTCCGTACTACCGAAGTTTCATCTTATTATTTTTTTGTGTTTATTATCATAGCACCCAAAATAGTAAATAAATTGTGAATTTTTAAGGTGGTAGAACCCTTTGTGATTCGACTCTGGTGACACCACCGCCACACCTATTTCTGCTCAATAACAGCAATGTTAGGCTCTGCTGTGTTCCGTTTTGAAGGGTGTGGTAAGGGAGACATACTTTTCCGAGGCGTTCCAGCTTAGTCCTCAGGGGTAGCGGCGCATCTGTGGCCGACCTCAGGTAGGAATATCTAATCCTATCTGGGGTTAATAGTAGATGTCCATGGGCGGCAGAAGCCACTTACCATCAGGTGGACTGCATGCTCGTCTGCTACTCCTATATTATAAAAAAAATAACTGTCTACCTAATTACGGTTCAGCAGTAAAAGCAGTTTGTAGTATGGCAAACCCCACTTTTTACAAGGTATTTTTATTTTTAGTATTTGTTGTTATACCGGCCACCGTTATATATACCTACTCCATAAAATTTTAAGTGTCTTTCTAATAACTTTCTAGAGATAGAGCCCTGCGACAGACGAACATATGGTGAGATGGGCAGACAGGCTTAATAACAGGGTTCCGTTTTCACCAGTTTGGAACCCTAAAAATCAGACGAGATCTATTTCGCCTATTAAATAGGATAACATTTTTGTATTCCCCATCTACCTTCAAATATATATTATAAAAATGTTCTACTTCTGCTGTGCAGTGCCATATTCTTATTTTACTTTTTAAGAAATTCTCATGTAAGTGAATGTACCTATATTCTTATGAGAATAAAGATATCTCAAACCTCAAAATGTGTAATGGTGTAGGTATTAAACTGGGATGGTTATTCCAACTTAGTCCTCACTTCCTCAGGTATAGCACAGATGAGTTGCTTCCCCTTATGATTGAGTTGAATTAGCTTTTATAGGAACGTCTGTGCTTTACCACACCTTTTAAATCAGAATACATCAGAAATCGAGCTTACATTCAATCTGGTGGTAAGTGGTCTCTGCCGACCATGGATTTCTGTAACCAACTCCATATAAAACGTGTTCTAGGGTAAGCCGTAACATATGTGTTACCTCCACACTCTTCTACCGAAACGCAATACTGCTTTATGTGAGAAGGCGCTACGGCTATGTCCTTAGTCGCCCCATAATGTCTCTACCACCTTCCAGACCTTTTGGTTTATGGATAACAGGTATTGTTTTCAGTTTTTCTAAATAAAAATATATCTTAGCGGATATTACAATAAAATGAATCCACTAAAACACAATTTTAATCCGACTGACACATATTTCTTATTAGAAATTAATTCCTATTTATTTTTTCTAGGTACAGAAAATACATTTTACAAAGTTAAAAATGCTTGCATTTAAAATTTGCAAAATAATGTACGTACTTAAAATTACACACTTCTACAAAATATACATCTCATCTCAGTACCCTTACCAGGAATTTTTACGTTTCGACAAATATGACTGTTTTGGTATTTGTTTACGTATGGGCCAATACGATTTCCTAATTCTGACACAATCTGCTAGGGGCGCTGATTGGAATTTGTATGAGCAAATACGTAATTACCAAATACCAAAACGCTCTCCTTCAAAAGCCGGCGATGCATTGGCGACTCCTCTGGTGTTGCAAATGTCCATAGGCGACGGTGATTGCTTTCCATTAGGTAGCCCGCCTTATCGTTAGGTTATATATAAAAAAAATACATACAATATGAAAATAGCGCGACGTCAAACTCGACGGAAAAGTAGAGTAGATAGACGCAAACGTAGGGTAGCGATGCGCTAGCAAACATGCTGCTTCTGAATATTTTTACACGGAAAAATAATAAAATCATCATATTGCTTCTTTTTGCTTCTTTCGTTCATAGTTTGTGCTTAAAATAAATCCAACCCGAGAGCTTGTTAAACAGGTATTCCATTAAATATTTATTTATTGTGTACAACCATTTTATTATTTTAGGCGGTTTTTTTTTACTGAATTATGTTATTGTTTCTATATGTAAGGACTGTTTATCATGATGATCTTAATATGAAGCAACAGTAGCTGGGCATAGCACTCAGAGTGTTTAGAACTTAGGGTACGTTTATGTTTGCCGAGTACGAATTGATAAACTTAACATAGTTTTCAGATGATTTTTTAAAAAGAGCTATTAGACATGCAGGGTTTCCTTGCTATGTTTTCTTTCATTGTTAATGACACGCGATATAAAAAACTTTCGCGGTCACTATTCTGGTTTGATACGATATTTAGGTGGTAGAACCCTTTGTGGTTCGACTCCGGCGGTACCACCGCCACACCTATTTCTACCTAATAGCAGCAGTGTTAGGCGCTGCTGTGTTCCGGTTTGAAGGGTGTGATAAGGGAGACAGACTTTTCCGAGCCATTCCAGCTCAGTCCTCAGGGGTAGCGGCGCATCTGTGGCCGACCTTAGGTAGGAAAATCTAATCCTATCTGGGGTTGATTACAGATGTCAATGGAGCAGTAGCCACTTACCATCAGGTGGACTGCATGCTCGTCTGCTACTCCTATATTATAAAAAAAATACGCAGTGGGATCCAGGTTCGATCCCCGCCGAGAAAGAATATAGATTTCTATTCTGAGTCTCGGTGTTTGTGTCCATGGTACCCACGTCACAGGAAATTCCTAGTAAAGGGCTATTCGTGTAGAAAACGTAATAAAATATTTTGATACATAGTATCGAGTTTTTAATCTCGTACCCTCTTTATAGTACTATTCCATTTATTATTTTATTTTAATTGAATACTCTACTTAGCTACTTACAACGTTGGCTTACAGCGTTTAGCTGGGGCCCTTCAGACACGTGTCTGGCGAGCGACCTAATCGGGTTACCCTGATATACAACGAGCTCATCCCGTAATATTCAAAACTTCAAAGAACGACGTTTCCTTTAATTAAATTCACAAAGTTGCCTTAAAATAAGTATTTTGCACTGGAGTACCTACAATTACATGTTTGTTTTAAAATATTGGTACATACGCAAGTATTAATAAGAAATATTCGTTCTTTATTTGTTATTTTAAAAATAAAATCAGATACTTTTTGATATGGAATAAATTCTATCTATCTGTCTGTCTGTATCTACAATAGCTTTGAAAGAATATACAAAATAGGATATTTATGTTTGTTTACTTTTACGTTACTTTAGAGTAACCTACATAATATAATATATCATCAGAAAAAAATCAAAAACTAAAATAATGTAGGAATTTGTAATAAATATACTCTACCACACATATTACTCTACTATACATTTAATATAAAATTATTTAATTCTCATAAGCTTTTTAGCATAAAATACAATGCGCGTTTTGTTGTATGAAGCAGCGCCATCTAGTACATAGTTGTGTAAAGTATTTCACAGCGCCATCTATGTGACTCTACTTGAACTGCTTGGAATGGTTGCGTGTAAACCAGTCCACTATTGCTGAATGTGGTTTGAGCGTGATGAGAAAGTGTCTGTGTTCACTAAAAGTTACGCAATATTCACGTTAGATGGCAGCACCAGGTTAATTCTGAAACGCTTTTGTAGTGATGTTGACTCTACAAATGATTATTTTGAGAAATTTAAATATTTTATAAGTTATTTGTTGTAAGTTATATTTCCAAAATGATTTTAAATGAGTAAAAACTTAATATTTGATTGAACTGAAAAAATAGAGACGTTAATGGATAAGGACCGTTTCCATTGCATTTTTTTGCTGTTACTATAATCATATAATTCATTTATTATTAAAAATTAAAGTATTTGATTGTGCACAGGAATCGTAATCCTGTAGTAATTTAAATCTTTTTAATACCCATGATAATGATTAGAAGACTGAAGAAATTGGTTGCAAGTTCATATTAATAAGATAGAGCGCATTTTATTGAAAACTAGCTGACCCAGCAAACGTTGTGTTGCTATATAAATAAAAAATGTTAAGGGTGAATCATTATCACTTAGGGGTATGAAAAATAGATAGTAGCCGATTCTCAGACCTACTGAATATGCATATAAAATTTGGTGTAAATCGGTAAAGCCGTTTCGGAGGAGTAGGTACGGTAACTAACACTGTGACACAAGAATTTTATATATAAGATAACATAATATTACTAAGTTATTAGTAACAACAGAAACTATTAATATAATGAAGTAAACAGTTGGCATTTAAACGTACATAACCAATAAGTACCTAATTGCTATGCAATGTAGCAAGGCAAGACACCTCTGATTTTTCAAAGTTATGTGCGTAGGTATTAGAAATTAATTATCACATGCTAAACGGTGAAGGAAAACATCGTGAGGAAACCTACATACCTGAGAGATTTATAAAAAAATCTCAAAGGTATGTGAAGTCTACCAATACGCACTTGGCAAGCGCGGTGGACTATGGCCTAATCCTTCTTATTATGAGAGGAGACCCGTGCCCAGCAGTGGGACAGTAATGGGTTGTTGTTGATGATGATGCAATGTAGAGCTTGACATAGATTCATGTGAATATCAAGCGATATAAAAACTGAAAAGTAAAATTACAAAGATTTATAACTTGGTGCGTAAATAAAGAGATTTTGGGTAAGTAAATATTTGGCTACCATACAAACATTTTAGGGACCCCGTCTAACACGGTCACGCCCTCCGCACAGTAGAATATAAAGGAAGGTAACCTAACAAATTGTGTTTATTTCCATGCCATAAAATCTTGTAAAAGTCATATCTCACGTATAAGAATTGAGCCATCTAGTCATATTTTCATACAATGAATGTTTTTTTATTAAGGTAACATTTTCGTAAAACTGTAGCTGTCACTGGTTCATATAATTGTTTGGTATGGGTTTACTTCAGCCTAGAATAAAAATACTTTACATGGACTATTGGTCGTTAGAAGTAGCACTTATCAGAACTTATTTAAATTATTATATACATTGATGTTATATTTTTTATCTCTATGATAAGTGGTACCTATGATAACAAATGAAACTGACTTTATAGCCCGAAAATACTTATGGCAATATAAATTTCCTTTATAAGCACTTATTTACTGGTGTAAAATAGTAGTATGAGAATGATATGATCTTCATATGTACCTAATCTTAAAATAAAAACGTTTCAGCTACCAACGAAATTTAACATGAATAGGTATATAATAATACAAGTTATTTACAAATTGTGATCAATAATGCAACAATGTAACTACGCATTCTGGGAACCTTCTCTGGATTTTTAGAATGAAAAGTTGAAAAACATGTACATAGATAAAAGGCCTGATCACTATATCGTTATCATAACATTTTGCAAAGGCACCGGCACTGGCTTTCAATTTCAATGGCCAATAAATAAAGATTTCGGGTAAGTAAATATTTGGATAGTGAGACACAAAACATTCCAGTAATGTCTTGGTCATGCAACGCGGTCACGCCCTCTGAAGGACACAATACGAACGTAGCTTGGTAACCCGAAAGCAAATTGTTGTTTCCACGCCATAAACTTTTAACTTACTAAAGAACACATTGGATCCAACTATCAATCTTTTATAGAACTTATTTCGTGGAATGAAATTGTGATTGTATGAATGATGTCTTACTTTTTCGGTTCAAATGTTTTTATAGCATTAAGATTTTTTCAATCCAATGAATGAATTTTTATCAATGGCGATACGAATTTTATTATTTTTATTTTTTTCGATTTGCTATTAATATAAATACGGAAAGTTTTGTTTTATTTTGCAGCAACTAGGTAGAGAAAGATTAGTAGTGATAAGATACGCAGCTTGGTAAGTATCTATAATAAGTAAACGCCTTTTTGTAGTATTCTGAAGGTGGTAGAACTCTTTGTGGTTCGACTCTGGCGGCACCACCGCCACACCTATTTCTGCCTAATAACAGCAGTGTTAGGTGCTGCTGTGTAACGTTTTGAAGGGTGTGGTAAGGGAGACATACTTTTCCGAGGCGTTCCAGCTTAGTCCTCTGGGGTAGCGGCGCATCTGTGTCCGACCTCAGCCAGGAATATCTAATCCTACTTGCGGCAGTAGCCACTTACAATCAGGTGGACTGCATGCTCGTCTGCTACCCCTATATTATAAAAAAAAAGTGAGTCGTCACGGGACGCCTGGCAGATGTGAAACATCGACATTATTTTGTAAAAGTAATATGCAGAAAAGAACATATTGTGATAGGAACTAAATATGTCATAATGATAAAATAAAATAGTACGATTTTTTTCCAGATAACGATGACTATTTATTGAATAAACATTTATTTGTGACTACTTAATTATCGCACAGTCGATTGCGCATGGCGACGCGTCGCCACACCGTACACACTACTGCGTATAGACTGTATATATACGGCATGCGTCGCCACGCCAGAAATCGGTTTTACGTGCGGCTATAGATGTTTCACTTCAAAAATCAATATCTAATGTTTTGTCTGCAAAAGAACAGAATTAAGACAATTAAGTACTTCATATTAAAATATTGAATATTTGGTAGGCAAAATTTAATTTCATCTATATATATAAAAGCGTTCATTATAAATTGGATAATAAAAACAGTCATTGGAAGCTACGTCTATGTTACTCATCGTTAAAAGTACGAGTATAACAGAATTTTCAATTTACAGTAGCAATAAAAGTTAAAATTTGCTAGACACCTCGTCGCCATGCAACAGATATCTTCTGACTCTACTTCACAGAAACCATACATTCTTCTCAGGGCTCGGTTACACAGCGTATTGTTCGAATGAGGTTTTCTATCAACATTCGCCATTTATTATCTGATATGTGAATGGCTTGTCGCATCGCGCCCAAACAAAGCTTCCTGAGGTATAACTCGTCCAATGAGTGTTGACCCCCGGTATTCCATTAGCGAATTCTTTTACTATCTTCATGTCAGTGGGAACGAGAGGCGAGGTGGGTCTTCGGGTGCTGGTGAACGCCGTTATAATACGTTTAATGGCCTGTAATGAATGGCATAACATCCATAAAGCGACAATACGGCCACTCGAACATGCCCCTTTATAATAATACTTGATTTATCGACAAACGTTGCGAAAGGCGCGCTTGTTTTGCACGTGTTATAAAGCAACGCCTCCGTCTTCAAGTCTAAAGACCCGATATAATAAATCAATAAATAAAAGAAAGAGAATTCCCTTAGATCGAACATAGTATAATATTTTATCAGAAATTATGATATCAAAGTCTACGGAAAAATAGTGTCGTGTAAAGAATATTTATTATGAAGAATGTTGCTTCGTATGGGCTTTAGTTGGGAAATGCTAATTCGATTTAGATAGGACTGAAATGTATAATGAAGGCACAAAGATTTATACTGGAAATATATTAAGTTTACATAAAAGAAATCGAGCACGCTGGCGCAGCTTCATGGAAAAATGATTAAGTACGAGCACTTTGATACAATTACTGTCCCGTATAAGAATTCTTTATCTTGTAAATGAACAGAAACAAAGTCAGGCATATTAAGACCCAGAACATATCTCAGAATATATCTCAGTTCTTTATTTAATTATCTGCTGATAGTGGGATTGTTCTCGATTATAACTTGCTATTCTTGCTTTAATGGTGACCTTACCAGAGAAGCTTATCAGAGAGATCTTAAAAAATGTTCTCATAGGTAGAAAGTTTACTAAATCGCACTAGGTCCGAAGGCCTTGTAGATTTTGGACGATGGACGATCGTTTTCATTCTGAGAGAAGACCCATGCCCATCAGAGGGACAGTAATAAGTTGACGATGATAGCAATCCCCATAGTTAAGCAACGTACACCTGATTGAAAATGAGTGTTACAAATGTTTTAAAAGTCATTCGTGTTTATTGCAAGGCTCGTCTAAATAAGTTTAGTAGTTTCATAAATAAATTCGTACGGAGACAGACAGTAAATAATATAATACGTCTTACATATTTTAGTATGTGTTAAGTAAATATGTTGAGGAAATAAGCATCACAGACTCTTTTGTGAAAAGAAAATGTAAATCTAGATCATTCTGGACAAATCATAATGTAGTGTACCTAAATGCAACTAATATTATTTACGTAGATAGGTATAGAGGTTGTAAATGGCAAGCGATTTCTTAGAAAACGGTAAAGCCCAACGCAGCGACATATTGAAGAGCTAAGTGGCTTATGTATCCGACAGACTCGTAAAGTTTGCTCTTTTTATACCAAAGATAAGAACCGCCGTCGTACAAAGCAAGAGACAGATGTCCAAACTTTATCTCACTTTTTTAGTCTACGGATAAAAAGTTTAAAACTTATTCATGTCGAACAACACCTACGTAACAAGCCTTTGTATGAGACAATACGGATAAATGTGACGTGAAATCTCTAGAATAATCCACTTAGAGGCATGTCGTCGCTTATTGTGAAAACAGAGGCACGGTTCATTGGGTTTAAAAAAATAACACCGCGGGGCACCGTACGTGCAAACAGTAGGGGCCTCACAATACGTGTTTATAGATGTGATTGGGAATAGTGAATGCGAGCTAATAAGTATTGGTATTTGGGGAATTTGCTGATGAATTCATACGTTGATAAAGCCGTGGAAGATCCATCGTCAAAGGGTTTAGATATATTTTTATTGAAGCTCCAGTTCTTTGTGCACATATTTCTATTGAAATCAACCAATAAATAAAATTGAAGTCTATTTGCGATTTCAAACGAGAAAGAATCCTGGGGCGTTACTACCATCTCTTAACACAATATTATTTTAATCATACTTTTACTGTTTTTGGCAGGAAATTTAACTTTTTAAGCAAAATATGAAAATTTCAATTGGTTTTATACAATGGATAAGCGAAAAATTAATATGGGTTTAAGTTTGTTCAACTGTGTATGACGGAATATTTTACTGTTTTAAGGAGGAAATCAACCTTCCTGAACTATGATGGTTTTTAAAAGATGGTGGTAGGCCCCCTGGACTTAATATCCTGGAAATAATATTATACCTACTAACTAATACTGGGCGTTTTTAAAACTAGAAAATAATTTGATGAACCTAGTTATACAAGAAATACATTTTCAGGCAATATTTTTAGCTGATAAGCTTGGAACTAACTGTATATACGAAATAAATGCAGTCCACTGCCTTCCATGAACATCTGTAATCAATACCAGATAAGATTACAGTTCTTGCTGAAGTTGACTTGAGATATATTGCTCCCCTAAGGACTAAGTTGGAACGTAGTGGACATATATATCTCCCATACCAAAAACCAACCGAATTGCATCATGAAAACAAACATGAAATAGGTGAGGCACTGCGGTGTGATTTTTTTTTATAATAGGTATAGGAGCAGCAGACGGGCATGCAGTCCACCTGATAGTAAGTGGCTACTGCCGCCCATGGACATCTGTAATCAACTCCAGATAGGATTAGATATTCCTACCTGAGGTCGGCCACAGATGCGCCGCTACCCCTAAGCTGGAACGCCTCTGAAAAGTCTGTCTCCCTTACCACACTCTTCAAAATGGAACACAGCAGCGCCTAACACTGCTGTTATGTGGTAGAAATAGGTGTGGCGGTGGCGCCGCCACAGTCGAACCACAAAGGGTTTTACCACCTTCAAACAATATATATCTCCCATACCAAACTCCAACCGAAATGCATCAGCGCTTAACACTGCTGTCATTAGGCAGAAATAGGTGGGACACTGCGGTGTGATATTATAATGCTGTAGCCTTATAATCCCTTTACTTGGCTATTAAGAGCGAATAGAATGTCAACGTACGTAAAGGGCATTTGACCACAGTTCCGGCTATTCAATGCCTACAATGAAGTTTTTGTCACCTCGAACGTTCACATTAATATCTTGTTCACGTCTGATTTATGTGACCAAATACTTTAATACGAACTAAGGTTAGTTTTAAACTAAAACTTGATTTTATTAGAGTTGAAAATACAGTGGCGTAAGTCTAAGTTCGGGTTTGAACATGAAACATTGCGCGAATATATTTCTAAACGTTGTGAGAGGTACAATTTCACGGCTTTTCAATAAATGGAAGTAAGGATTGTGGGCATTTATGCTCTATTTAGATCAAAGAGTAATGATTTATGTTTGCTGTATACTTCTTAAGAACATGAATGAGATGTAACGGGTGCTTTCCGTAGAAGTGCGATTCGATTAATCTAATTCTTTCTTATTGTATATGACATGATCCTTTTAAGTAGACAAACGTTTTAAATTTATGGGTGTAAACTTTGAATTATTTTATGTAATATTACTATGTAGACTGTTGGATATGCAATTCTGAAATTAAGAGAGATGTGTGATAGAGTGCAAAAAAGACGTAAGTGTCACAGTAAAGTTGATCTTACGTGCATAATTTGATAGTAACCTAATCTTGAAAACTGTGAGATGTTTATTTACACTGTCTTAAATGAAACACAACCGCGCAACACAGTAAGTTATAACAGAGTTTGTTGGTGGTGCCCCGGAAAACATTTTTCCTAAACCTTGCGATCCCAAATGAAGATCAAGAAGGCAGAAACAGTGGCTTCTTTACAAACAAATCCAATACAAATCTGGCGCGACCTAAGCCGCGCCCAAGTTTATGCCGCGCGTATCAGTTTTCCGACTTACCCAATAAAGGGTAACCCGTGATCCGTTAAGTAAACAAAAAAAGAAAGGCTTGCGAGCCCGCGAAGCGACGTAACGAGTAAATCACGGGTAAGCCCCAATACGCCGCGCCGCACCGGCTTAAGCCCCGTAACCCCTTTAAGTTCACCTTCCGATATCCCTGGATATGCCGAATAAACGAACGAGCTTTGTCCCTCCTCTTTACCGAGACACGACGTTCGCGTTTTTACATTTTACTTTCCGAATGCGCAGACGCCTGTAAAAATTCACTTTGTCATTCTACGTAGGCACTTCTATTTTCCTGTGTGTAAGTGGGAGTTCCGGTGAGAGAAATAAACTATTTTCATTTCATTTTCATGTCAAGGTCTTACCTTTCTTTGTGTGAATCGAATGCCGTGAATATATGGAGAATTAGTAGGTATATAATCTTCTAAGATGCCGTATCTTATGTTATTTATATTCCGATTGTGTAAAGATAACGCATTTAATAAGCAGTATAAAGTTATCTTTTTTTTAATAATATTTATAAATTCTAATTTAGTGGAAGATGTATCAAATGTATAATATTAAATGGTCACCATCTTCTGTGAACACTTACAATATCACAGGAGCCGTTAATGCACCACCGGCATGGATGGAGAGATCTTTAAGAAGTGCATAACCTTATTTTCAATGCATTATCAAATTGCTTTCAAATCTTAACATTTTAAGACAAGTATTTTTCAAGTCATTTATATTTTGGTTGTTCTAGTTCTTAATAAATAATTAAGAACTAAGCGATACATTTAAAACAAAGTCATCCCGTCGTTAAAGGAATTTAGGGTTACATGTACGAAACTGTGTAATCCTTCATATAAAATAATTTGATAAATTTTAACGAAAAATCCCTCAACAATAAGAGCAGTTCAGTACCACGGGGAATTGGTCTCGACTGAGACCCCTAATCTGTTTCAATAGAAAAGTTTGTACGATTTCCTATCGAAAGGTAAGTGTAGCTGTAAAGAAATGAGGCGGACCGGAGGGCGGGTAGCACTGACCCGCGTCACCCAACTACTTTCACCGACACCCTTTACACAAATTGATTTTAAATGGCGATTTATTTCCGCCTCATATCGCCGATCCGATCTTCCTATGAGTTTTATGGGCGGCTTTACGTGGGTTAAGGAAGTCTGAGTTATAAAACGGTTTATTTCTTTTTCAGGACTGTAGTTAAGCACCCCCTAATTACACCGGATTGGGCGCCCACCAATTTAAGGTACATTACGTCAAATGTAAAGGGTACCCAACTTCGTATGACGATCGTAAAGAACAACTAAACGAGTTATAAAACTAACGGGTAACGGTATTTCCAACAATTCTATGCATAACGGGCTTTTGAAATAAAACTCGGTCCTCGCAAAATTTCACCCTTTTGCGAATTTGTGCAAATTACTTTATGAGCGCGCATTCAATGGCGAGTTTGGAGTTTTTTGTCAATGCCGTTTACAACTGCAGCGAGATGGAATTGTCGTTGAAAAGTTAAACCGGCCACGTTCAGACGGGACTCCGATTTTATGAGGTCCCCAGTCGAAAGTGTCGAACCCTAAACCGTCGGCTAATAGAAATAAATAGTAACCCTTCGGTGGTGGAACGTTTGCTGCCGAAAGGTTTACTTTTATTGCCGGTGACTTTCTTTTACCCTACCCCTTCATAATTGTTAGGGTTGAGAGAAAAAAATAGAAATCGTCGTTTTGCGGAAAAATATCTTTGTTTAACTTTTAGCAAATTGCGTATTTATTGTATGTAATAACAATTTGCCAATTGTGCAAAATTGCGAACAGACAATATTTGCTAAACAGTTATTTTATCGCCATCGGATCTTTACAAAGTTTAAAAGAAACGACAGGAAACGATTGGCTAATTGAAATCACGGTGATACAGTGAAGTGTTAATAAATTTATCGGCGCAGCGGGTATCATACCTGCGTGCGACGTAACTGCCTCTATATTAGCTAGTCGAATTTTTTGCTTGGTGCTTCCAGATTGATACATTTGTGACCGCAAAAGCTTTCCAGCGGGGGGCCGCGGCCGACTGACGGTTTTTTTCACTTTCCTAGTAACTTGTCGATTGAAATGTCAGAAGCCGGATTGAGTAATGCCGCTGTATGAGTAATAAAGATAATGTTGGTGTCAGTGCGATGAGAAATTTCGGTGACAATGCTCTCCGTAGATAAAGATTTTGCGGTCGTTATGTAACAAAGGCTGACGACAAGTGTAGAGTACCTGCTTTGCGCAGTAGAATAGTTAAACGGAATCTCAAGTTAAACGAATTCTGAGGGTTACGACTGAAGTTAAAAAACAAAACAAATACTCCAAGGTGGTAGAACCCTTTGTGGTTCGACTCCGGCGGCACCACCGCCACACCTATTTCTACCTTATAACAGCAGTGTTAGGCGCTGCTGTGTTCCGGTTTGAAGGGTGTGGTAAGGGAGACAGACTTTTCCGAGGCGTTCCAGCTTAGTCCTCAGGGGTAGCGGCGCATCTGTGGCCAACCTCAGGTAGGAATATCTAATCCTATCTGGGGTTGATTACAGATGTCCATGGGCGGCAGTAGCCACTTACCATCAGGTGGATTGCATGCTCGTCTGCTACCCTTATATTATAAAAAAAAAAAAAAAAAAAACTTATATCACAAATAATAATAATAATGAGAAGGATAAGGCCATAGTCCACCGCGCTGGCCAAGTGCGTATTGGTAGACTTCACATACCTTTGAGTTTTTTTTTTATAAAATCAAATTTGAATATATCAAATCAAATACTATCACGCTCATTTAACATCAGTTGGACATAATAATATTATCGCATGCTCTTCTGCTACTTCTTTAACCAAAACCTATAATTAAGTAGTATAACTCTTAATAATGTTGTTTAATAATACATTTGGGAACTTATCAATGAACTACCGACTAAAGAAGCTATGGACCGTAGGATCGTGCGTATAAAATAACGATATAGGCGCAAATAACCATTAGATTTTATGTGTTACGGAAGACATAGATCCCTAACTCCGCCCATAGACCACCTTCGAACTATTTCAGGGTTTACTACTAAATGGTCACTATTTGGATGAACTACGTAAACAAAGATGGTAATTAAGTAAATCGGTAGAAATATTTCCGAAATAATCGGCATCTAAATTTAGTTCAAAATTAGTGTGACGGGATGGTTAAAGTTAAGTTTGGTTTACATGGTGCTATTTATATTTATTTATTTTTATTACAAATAAGTTATCTATTACTTATTCATTTTTAATAAGTAGTTATTAGGTACTTATGATTATCAAGAGATAAGTAATATATTAGTATACTATGGTGATCAACATGTGTAGTTATACATACAATTAGTTTATGATGTGTCGTAAAAAGAGAGACAGGAGCTATCAACGTGATGCTTGTTCTGTCTTAGAGGTGTTATTGCGTTACCTGTAAAAATCAAACCCAAGAAAACACAAAATTTTCATATCAATAGTAATGCCGCATATCATTGTTAATCCTTTAGCTGTTCCTGTGTCATCCAGAAGTGAGAGGAGTTTAATCCATAGTTCACTACGTTGGCTAAGTGAGAATTGGTTGATTTTTATACCTATGAGGACTTTTTTTAACGAACTCTCAGACATGTAGATTTCCTCACTATCGTTTCCTTCGTCGTTAAACCAAGTGACAATTAATTTAAATATGCACATAACTTTTGAAAAATCAGAGGTGCCTGATTTTGAATCTCGGAGGCTCCGAATGAGAGGCCGAGTTTAAGCCACTAAGCTATCACTGCATTAATGCGCCATGTAAACCCACTTTATACCCTAGAGGTGCATTAGTCCACGACACATCGGGCGGTGCGCACAGAAAGTGGCGTGGAGTCGTAAAATTTTATCGCTCCTAATAGCCTGCTCCACTGATTTGTGTGACACCAGCCTCTGACCGACGTTTGAGAGTTACCTATGTCTTTTCCCTTTATAGAAGAAACTAGGGAAAAACGTCGGTTTTGCGCCGGTAATTTTTTATAAGTAGCATTATTTAGGCTTAAAGTAAGGTATTCGATGATTATATCATCATGTCATCATATAACCCATGGCTTGTACCTACTATGTTTTTATAAATTAATAGGACCTATATATAATTTGATATATAAATTAATTAGGCTGTAAATTTAAAATCACTATGACTCTCTCAAATATTATTCAGTATAATTGTAATAATAAATATTTCCTTGCCTATCCATTCTCAGTAATTTTGAAACAGTATGTGAACTTTTGACAAGATCTTGGAAATACTAAATAAATATTTATTATACCAATTATAAGAGTTTTTATTAATAAGACGCTCTATACTCATATCCCCAAGACAGGTTTCCTTGTGTCGTGGGTGCCATGGAAAGACAAACACCCTGACCCAGAACAGAAATATAAATAATTCAGAAATCTGTCTAGCCGGGGATCGAATCCGGAACCCACTGCGTGTAGACCGGTATGGTGACCGCTCCGCCACGCGGGCGGATACAATTAATTTTCTCATATTCAAATAGTTAAACAGCATTGTACCCGTACAGCATACCAAAACGAAATATCGTTGAAAAATGTATTCCCATGAGTAAGGTGGAAGTCATCGTATATCAGAGCATTTTTGTCACGCGAATACATTACGCGTATTTATAGTTAAAAGATCATTTGTTGAAATGGAGCCAAATTTCCGGTGCGAGCTTTCAACGGAATTTACAAAAAGCGCCATAAATTGGCAAATAATCCCCCGCATAACGCAACCTTTGTTTGGCCACACGTGCTTTTAATATCTGGCTCGGATCGCGATCACAACAAAGCTGGGATTTAGTCTTTGTGCGCCACCTAAAGCAAACACTCGTAAAATCGTAATGTATCCTTCCAGTCCTCGGAGAATTCCGAAAGTATACGTATTAATAAATTTTATTAAACGATACGCGAACAAAGCGGTCGGTTATTCAGTTGTCATCGCACAATTGTGCGGATCGAATTTGTCATGAAACTGTACGCCTTTGTTTGGTGCATCAATGCCGTGTGAGAAGGAAAGACTTCCGGAGCACCGTGCGGGCTTAGGCTGAGGGCACATGCACGACAACTTAATAAACGCGCAATTTTAAATCAAACAACTAAAGTGTAAAATTATTACTGATAACAAATTGTTTCACATGTACCTGTTATCGTGCATTATCAGCGAGTACATCCTTAGCTTAGTAGGTAAATTACTTATACTAATCTGTTTAATTGATTGTAGAGGTAATGTCATTACATGGCTTAAAATTTTCAAGCATTTTGATCTCTGGATAAGAGATCAATTCCATCAAATTAATTGTATTTGTGCTATACGAAGTTTAATGAACTTTGTATTTTAGAAGATCAAAATTAGAATCATAATAAGTATGTTGTTAAATCAATAAATAAGTATGAACTGTCAATAACTGTATAATTCAATCTCCTACGATTACCTTTGAAAAGGTTTCAGCTTAAAATGTAAATGAATACGAACAAAAATTAACGTCAAAATTCGGCTCTTCATTTTTATGCAATCATAAATTATGAAATCAATATAAAATAGTTGTGCGAGCATGTGAAAGTAGCCTTAAGCTCAGACCGATGCCCTCGGCGATATCTTGCTATCGATATTCAATACTATTTTTTTAAGCTGCATTGTAATGTATTGCTCGTCATTTAGACACCTACGCGTTTTATATTCATGCATTTTGTATGATAAATGTGAATAGCAAGGGAATATTTCTGAAAGAAATGTTTGAGCACACTGTTTATATTGTTTCTAGTTCTGTATAGCAGAATATTTTTTTACGATAGAAAATATTGAGGGATATCTAGATAGTAAATAATTGTATACCTATGAGATAGTGTTTTCATAGTTAATTACTAACATACATTAAATGTTAAATATTAACTAAAAATGGACATAGTAGTTCTTAAAAATAATCTTGTAACTCTTGTAATCACTAAGCGTCCAGGATATAACTATGTACTTATTATCTGATATAGGTACAATAAGTTTTTAATTGCGTGTATTATTTTGTTAATAAAATAATTACATAAGTTTTATAACGAGCATGTATTGCAAAATTTCTTTAAAATGTTTATGTCATTATAATAAGGAAAAGAAAAAATCTTAGGCTACATTTATTTCATAGTAGCGATTCAAAATACAATAATAATAGACAAAATTCCTGCCTTCCTACATAAATCTGCATAGGCTCGTTTTTCAGAGGATTTAGTTTCAACCGTACACAAAAACGCAGATCCGTAATATAACAATGCTGACGTATTTTTATTTTTCATCTGTAGCCCCGGGATATCCCGATCGCGGTTAAAATGGTAGATTCGCAGCCAAGTTTGAAAAGCTAGCGTATGATACATATTTTATAACTTCGCTTCGATTGTTCCGTGGTTTCATTTTTTTAGCCTCCCCCGTCGATGCTTCCATTGACATATCGCGGATTTTTTTCTTGTTTCCCAAATACCCGACCAGTGTTTGTTAGTACCTAGCATGAAGCAGTCATTTAGTGTAGGATCCTATCTTTTTACCTTTTGTAATACCTCCGTGATACACCCCTCAATGTCAATTTTCAACCGCAAACACGTTTTGCCGTATGCGAGAAATCTGTTGTTTGATATTTATGAGGTTGGGAAATAAGCACTTAAAATGATTATTGTACAAAATAAACATAATTTTCTCATGATTTAAATACTTACATTAAATGATTCACATGATTCGTAAGGTAATCATGACGATTTCTTGCATTCCTTCTTTGTCGTAGCTGCAGTGTAGGCGTAGTTCACTGCATTTTTGGTCAAACTGTACCCATATTGAAGTATAAACCGCAGGGAACACAGGAAAGCAGAGTTAGCATATAAGTAAGTTGTTGTGGTAATCAGGCGTATACGTGAGTACCGTATACTTATGGATATTTCATGGTAGATCTGGACCGGACTTCCTGAAAATCTTATAATAGAATAAATATTCGACTGTCTTGGTAAATGGACAAATAGATTCTGTGATATATGAAAGAAGTTTACCGTAGATCAACTTTGATCTTCACAACTGAATTTAATTAACAGAAACAATGATTGTGTTGTATGTAATATAGGGAAGATAACATAACGCAAGGGACACAGAATGAAAAGTGTGTATCTAGAAATTGCGGCGCATCTGTAATCGACTTCAGTTAGGACCCTTATTCTCTATCTAAATATATATAACTCAAAGGTGACTGACTGACATAGTGATCTATCAACGCACAGCCCAAACCACTGGACGGATCGGGCTGAAATTTGGCATGCAGGTAGATGTTATGACGTAGGCATCCGCTAAGAAAGGATTTTGATCAATTCTACCCGCAAAGGGATAAAATAGGGGATGAAAATATTACTTCGTAACGCGAGCGAAGCCGCGGGCAAAAGCTCGTTGTTACATATAAACCAGAGACCACTTAACACTACTTGGACCCAATTGCTATTATCATTGCGTAAAAAACTGAGGAAACCTCATAAATATTAAACCAAGAGATATTACTAGGTACACGGGAGCTGACAGCAGACATCTATAAGATGGCACCGTTTCACTATCTTGATGTCTGCATTTCGTTATCTGTGCGGTGAAAAAATATAAAAGACGACCATTATGTCATGGTCATTAATTAACTGGCCAAACTTGACATGTCCACGAACTGATGCCAATTTTGAAAAAAAAAAACGGTTGTGTTATGTTTAGAGTCTGTTGTTTTAGCTATTCACTGATACCAATGTGTTACCGTAAAAAATGCTCAGTTACGTAGAAAAGTTATTTTTATGGTTTTGCTTAAAAGTTGTTGTTTTCATCTATTCATAAAAATTTTATATTCACATGATAAATGAATAAATTATAAATATGACTAAGTTTTGTGCGGGTTTTTAAGTTACTTTCATCATAATAATGAATATAATTATAACCCATATTTTAAGTATGTTTGACTTAATTTAATGACGATTTTCCGGTACATATGACTGTTTTATTACGAGTTACGAATTTTAAACTTTTTTAAGATGTTAAAAAAAGAAAACAATAGATTTTGAAAAGGTGTCACAAATACAAATGCAAATTGAGAGTTCATTAATAATAGGAGGTGCCGCTGCGTCGCCGGGCTCGGTTCGCCGCATTTATTACCCACGGGCCAATCCGAACGTCATTTTTAACCGTCATCGCTAATTTGCCATTGTTTTGCCCGCTGACGCCACCTTTTTGCCTAAACCATAAAACAGATAAGTTTTTGTAACTCTGGCACCCTTAATTAAATAAACTTTGAGCCCTCATAACAAAAAGCAAAACAAAAACATCGACAATTAATCATTCGCTAAGAAATTTATCATTCGACTTAAGCCTCAAAATAGTGAAATACGAATGCGAATCGAGTCAGTGGAGTGGATGTGCCGTGATTCTCCCTGGGCTCGTATCGAGTAACGTAGTCAATATGTTAGGCGCTAGCGTCGTAGGCATCAAGGCAGAGTCTGGGCTGCTATAAAGCACGGTGCAATAAAGAGAATGGATGCCGCCCATCGGCAGGCACCGGCCGCCGGCAGGATTACCCGAATCGCCACTATTTATCGCTCGAGCCTTGCGCCCAGGTGCCATCAATCTATTTAATGATCGGGTCAGCACATACTCTCGGTCTTTTTGCCACTAACGCCCGCCGGCGCGCAAAACGAAGAAGCAAAGGCGGAGGCCGGGAGATGGACGTTTGATGAGGCGCTTTTGTGTCGATCGTTGACGTTAAAAGGGTTCCGGACGCACTATCACCAGTTATGTACTGAAGGTTTTGCATATTTTTTTACGCAACACTGGTCTATGAAGTTGACAATGGCCGTTGAAATATTTAACGCGCTTCGAACAATTCGTACCTATATGTAAAGTGCGATTGAAAACATGGATTTCTATATCGCCTCTGCATATCTTTAAAACCAAGCATATTTAATTTAATAAATATTCGCTTTTAATTAATGCAATAAATGCAGGATAAAGATTCCTCGTTTTTGTTTTTTACGTGGTTCATATTCAAATATTTTACAAGAGCTGTTGAAGTTTAGTTTGTAAAATTTGGTGAAGTGTAAACTTATTTTTGATATCAACAAACTGAATGTAAGTGTATTCGCAAATTTATGGAATTCAATGTTGCACTAAGAAAGTACGTTTTAGATCTAAGGAACAGAGAACAAGCATTTAGGCTAGATCTTTGCGTAATCATTGAAGCGTTTTCTGTTATGTACCTACCGAAGCTTTCTTCCTATTTTTCATCGCCGTTAAATAATGATACCTAATTAATTTCTGATAAACATAGATACAACTGATTAAAAGCCAAGATCATTGTTTAATAAAAGCCATTGCAATTTGCTGATCTATTGATGACTTTATTAACACAAACTCATATCAACAAGATCACCAAATAAATCAAAAGCAAAGCCAGTATGCCCAGTAAGCCCGTGCCTATGTGTGTCATCGTAAACGTTAATTCAAAGGGATCTGTGGATGGTCACTCAAGATTTAAGTGTCAGCATCAATGGCACGAGGAGCCGTATGTCTTGCGCAATGCTCCGGCCATACATCTGCCATACACGGCCGTGCGCAGAGCAATGGACGCGGGGATTTGACGGCCGACTCATTGTACGCCTCCGCTTTGTCTAAACGATCTTTCCTCTCGATTTAGATACCAATGGCCCGTGGCGTGCGTGAGGATTGTGGCACTTAATCCTTTGTCTATTTATTGATATGTAAAACTAACGTCGTGTTACTAAAGTTTGACCTATTTTTTCATTTGAGCCGTAGACGTTTGCGTTTAGGGATACCGTACGATTTAGTTGTGTCGGGTTTAACGTTGAAGGTTTTTGAGTATTTTGTATTCGTTGTAACGTTGGTGGAAAATATTTCCAGCATTGACTAGTTTCAAAAAAAGCAATAATCTAGCGAAAAACGAAAATGGCATTGTGCAGTCTTCTCAAAGTAGAATTCCTTTTATATTCGCCCATAATGTGATGAATAAAAAACACCTTTTATTTCGATTGCTCAAAAACATACGCTCATTAATAATAATGAATCTTAGCCCTTTTTTTCTGGACAATAATCGTCCAATTTCGACCTTATGAAAAAATTGGTTAAGATTGTGGTTGTAATTGTGATACAAACATCCCAAAGCATATCTTAACTAATCAAATTCCTTTTCTATCCAGGCGGTAGTGCCTTGATTCAAACTACAGGCACTACCGCCTGACAAGCTACAATGTTGACACAATGTTATCACAATTCTCAATCAAGTATTTCCCTGGGGTTATTTTCCTCAAATCGGCCTACTTAACAAGTCAGTGGGGAGGCGCGGGGAGGTGTCAAACGTCTTGGCGGTTGAATGTGGCCAAATTGGACGAACGGAAGCCGTCCCGCCCGCGACTTGACCGGAACTGCGCGCCGCCCACCGCCCGCCTTGGGAACGTTTTCCATTGTATTGTAATTTACTGCACGTTAATGCAAGTAAGAATAATATCGTTCTATTACTCAATACATAATAATGTAATATTTAGCATATATAATATATTACTTATAAAGTCAAATTGTAAAATCGAAATATTATCATGAATTTATTGTTATATTTTATGTTTAATAAGCTTCCATAAAATTATAAGAATAATCATAGGAATTCAATAGTACGACCACCGTATGAAAACCCTTTCTCTCAAAATATTTTAATACGCGCTAGATAATATTTTTCAATTTCAATTGTATTTCTCTTACGGAATCAGTCCTTAGACACAGAAAAAAAATCAGAAAAGATTTTTTGTTTAACCTAATAAGGGTGACGGATTAGCAGTGGAAACACACTACCACCCAAAGGGAGGCATCGCAGGTGAAGTAACCGAGTTTACCATTCGGCGTCAAGCTCGCGTTTATTGGGGTAGGCCTGATCGCATCACGACCCTCATTATGCCACATTTCTGGTAATTTCTGGTACATGCAAATATTTCATGTTCGTTCCGTTTGCCGTCTGGTGTGACCTAGTTCTTGTCTGTATTGCTTGGGCTATATATATTAGGCATTTGTTATGTTACATGCTAAAGAGGAAATCGGGTACAAATGTGACAAGGAAGATGGACGCAAAGATTTCGCGAAGTCGCATCTGTTTATTTTATGCTTGAACCTAATAATAAAGTCTGAAATCTGAAGATTTTGAAAATACAAAAACTATTAAGAAGTTACGTCAGAATTTAATTTTTATTGCAACCAACGTGTAACAAATATGTGTCAAGGATAGCTTATGGGTTGTAAAAAAATCTCAAAGATTTTTTTTTATAATATAAGAGTAGCAGACGAGCATGCAGTCCACCTGATGATAAGTGTCTACTGCCGCCCATGGACATCTGTAATCAACCCCTGCTTAATAAGCAGGCTGCTGATTAAGCTGGAACGCCTCGGAAAAGTCTGTCTCCCTTACCACACCCTTCAAAACAGAACACAGCAGCGCATATCACTGCTGTTATTAGGTAGAAATAGGTGTGGCAGTGGTGCCGCCGGAGTCGAACCACAACCACTACCACTTTCAAAATTGTGTGAAGAGCAATTCAACTGACTAGTGCCTCCTCATTGTAAGAAGAGACTCGTGCAGGATTTGAACAGTAATGGGGTGCCGATGATGATGGTGATGCGATATTACTCCAGTTGGTAAAACTTTTCGTTATTAATTAACTCATAAAGCTGCCGAGTGGAAGGTTGGAGTGTTTTTATTAATAACCGTCATTTTAACTTTAACCTCTAGGATAGCAACATATTTGCAACCACGGTAAATTGTGACTTCTTTCTTCACTATTGTCTGATAATTTCGCAAGAAGTTTCATAAGTTCGTTGTGATTCCTAAAATATAAAAGGAGTAATAAGTTCTCTAATTTAATACATAATAAAATAAAATGTATAGGTAAAGGACAATCGTAGGTACCTGCTATTTTGATTCATTTGTATTATTTGTAGAAACGAACCGTTCAACTGACTAAAGCAGCTTTCAGATCGCCCGAAACGGTTCCAACTTTCTATATTATGCTTTCATAATTGCAAAATAAAGGTCGTGGTTGTGACCCACGAAATCCTCACTATAGGTGGTCGGCAGCTCATTAAGAAGTCGGAAGGGTAAAAAGTCGAGACCCTCCAACGCATCGGCCTTTTTGTAAAAAGAGGCTTAATTAGGGCTCATGCGGCTACCCTACAACCCCTGTAACTTTTAATAAATGTTCGGGAAGCGTCGTTACATGCTATATACACATGTATCTATGCTCTGGAGTGGATTAAAAATGTATGTTTTAAATTGGCATGTTTTAAAATTTAATTTGGCAACCCATTTCAAGGTATTTTGATGTTTGGGAGAAAATATAATAAAGGAAAAAAATATTTACTTAATATTTATAAATTACTATTAAAGAAAAAACAGGAATCATATTTATTATTACTTAATTAAATGGTAAAGGTACTAAATAACTTCATTCTTGGTAAATATAATTTAGGGCACAAGCAGTTTGTAATTATGTAATAAAATGTACTATAAAACGCTTTCGCTTTCTACACTCACAGCTCCACACTAGGATTCCCTGTGTCGTGGGTGCCATGAACACACACATGGACAAATACACAAACACCCAGACCCAGAAATATAAATCTAAATTCATCATTTAGATATCTGTCTGGCCGGGGATCGAACCCTTCGCGCGTCAGACCGGCATGGTGACCGCTCCGCCACGCGGGAGCACTATATAATGTGCTCTATCGTTAAGTTAAGGAGTTCCTATGACCACTGTCTTAGAATAGTTGGCATAGCATTGTCTCTGGAGATACATAGGTTAAATGTAATGATACCATCAAGTGCTTGAAAACATATTAAATCGTAAAGATTGTAATATACATTGACAACAAAATAAAAGCTGTCATCTATTACACATTGGTTATAGGTACAGACAATTTAGTTACCTATCTTTTGAAAATCTATTCCAACTTATGTGTTAGCAAAAATACCAATCTATAAGCAGGTCTACAAATTCAAAACATTTTCATTGCACCGAAAACTCTACTGGGAGTTTATACGAATGAATACTCGATACATGTAAGTCATTCATTACATCAACCATTTGCCGATTTTGCTCAAAGCCGTGTACTTACAAATTGTAAAAGCAATATGTAACTAAGCAATATGTATGTCGGCCCCGATCATATCACGGTTAATTCATTACGGTATGAGGTCTTCCCGTGTTCCGCGCGTGTGCCGACGCTGCAAGTCCTCGTGGGAAGGTATTAAATATCTCGAATCAGTGCACACCGCTGTATTACTGAATGAGACTCAGATTGGACCGTCTGATAGTGTTACGTATGATCACGCCAATCTATCCTGACCTCACCTGCCCCTAGATGTTTCGTTTCTCACTGGTACAAACGCGAGCTCGTATTAGCTCCAAGGGATCTACGTAGCTCGGTCGTATTATTTTAATAAAGCGATGAGCCCTTATCAGCGCCATCTGTGTGCCGCCGGCACAATGACGGATCATCCCATAATGCGGACGGGAAAAAACATGGAGCATTGTCAATTTTTTTTGCGCACTATTCCGGTTTATTGTTGCGTTGTTTAATACCGGCTTTTTAAGCTAATGATATGGTTTTATCTTTTTGCATCTCCAGCGATATGAGATAACACTCCGTACCTGCATGAAATATTTCGATTCTGAATTTCCTGAATGGAGTGCAGATTTCGTACCGATATTGCGTCGTGCAACACCGTGTATCTTTAAATCGACCTTTCCTGAAATGAAATGTGTTCGTTAATGATATTATATAAAACTGCTATTTAAAATGTTATTTGGCAGAATAGGTATTGTTTATGGTCGCATACGAGAAGGACAATAATGAGAATGCCATAAACCCGCTGCCACAGCGGCGGCGTATCGGGCCGATCAGCGTGGCTCAATGGAGGTTATTTACATAGCAATAAGGTGGAGATAGCGTCTCGTCTCCGCTCCACCTTATCTCTGTTATTGCCTGTGTGCACGCGGCTTATGGTCGGAAAGAAAATGAACTGGGGCGTCGAGGAAATAAAGACTTCTTAAACAACCTCTACTGATTTATCCATGAAATCTATGGAGATCGTACATAGTTGGATATGGAAATTTTTAACCTTATTGTCAGTTAAGAGCTTTGCGTGAGGGGTGACTTTGGTTTATTTGCAAAATAAATTTTAAATGCTTGTAAGATTTTCCCTAAACGAGTATTTGCCCAGTGTGAGGGTAAGTTTTTTAGTAGTTAGACTGCACAGTGCACAGACGTGTCTGTACCCACTGTTCAATTTTAATAAAATTTTATGATATGTTCTGGTTCAAAGGACTTAGCAAGGTAGAAATTATTTAAGTGGTTGCTTCTCTTTGGGGAAAAAACTTCTCAAACCTATAATACTGTTGACCTTATTGGGATTGAAAGGTGTGATATCTATAAGCTGCAATGCAATGCAAATTCTTACACACGCAGACAGGCTTTTCTATTTGTTTACTACGTACATAGACAATGAAAAGTTAGTTTAGGAGTTATAATGCGAGTTACGCCATGCTTAATATGTGATTTTTCACCAATATCATTGTTGGTCATAAATGTTTTGTTCAAACATAATGTCCTAACTCCGTGTCATGCCATTAATTTTCCAGTTATTGAAAGCGAAAATTGGCATGACTTATTAATGTATTCATATACAAAATTGATGTGTAATTCGATTGGAGGCCCGAGGCTCCCCCGGCCTGGCGTATTAAGATTGGTCGTCGGGCAGTTGGGGACGAGTATTACGTGAATTGATAATTCTCGAGTAGTGAACGTGGGGTGAACGAATATTAAAATTAAAATTTACGAAGTGTGACTGTCAGGGAGTCGGCTAGGCCGTGGTGAATCGATTTGTATGGAAATTTGGCAAAACGTCTCATTCAACGGGTGTCGGGTTATAGCCAGAGGTGTCGTTTGATGGCATAATTTGGGACAACGAACGTTACCGGCCAGATTTATGTCTGTTTGCTCCACGGTTTATTGAATGTTGTGGAGAAGGGCATGGTTTTATGGTCGCTTTGTGTGTATACGGGTGAACGTTAATGTACGTATGTATATAAGTGCTGACGTCATAACACAGATAAACATGTAAGCGTAACACGGATGTCGTTAAGTAAATTAATGATTTCAGTTTATAGTCAAGATCTTTAAGATAAAGAGACGCAGTTACAGATATCACTCTATGACTTTGTTAGCTGGTTGATCTTTTTTTTATAGTATAGGAGTAGCAGACGAGCATGCAGTCCACCTGATAGTAAGTGGCTACTGCCGCCTGAGATCGGCTACAGATGCACCGCTACCCTTGAGGACTAAGCTGGAACGCCTCGGAAAAGTATGTCTCCCTTACCACACCCTTCAAAACGGAACACAGGAGCGCCTAACACTGCTGTTATTAGGTAGGAAAAGGTGTGGCGGTGGTGCCGCCGGAGTCGAGCCACAAACGGTTCTACCACCTTCAATGATATGTGAGGCGACCATCTAACTTCTTAGAAATGTCAACGCATTTCTGATCGGTTTTAGGTAGGTAGAGCCCCTGTTTTACTAAAGTTACACTTATCAATGGGCGGCAATGACCACTTACCACGAGGTAGACTATGTGCTTTTTGCTACTACAATCACGTAAAAAGTTGTAAGAAAACAATTGGCCGGTATCACAAAATAATCAACGCACAATAATATAAGTACCGGTTCTTTATGATATCCGAATATATCCGAATATGTTGTACAATGTATGAATTATTCGCTCTCATAACTGAACCAACTATGACCCGCCTAGTGACAGTTTTATGTTTAACGTTCCTATAACATGGACTGTGATAAAAATAGTATTTTACGCGAGCTGGTGGAAGCTACGTGGCGATAAAAATCGCAAATTAGTGGTTGGTTGGATTTCCAATCGTCAAAAAAATGTTTTTTGTTGATAGAGTTATATCTTTTTAAATAAATTTACTTTTATATAAAGCTATTAAATTACATGTTCTTTATACAAGACTAGTGCTTTACTTTATTCACATTAAATAGTTTACTTAAAATTGCGTGTGAAAAAGATTTATCAGAAATAATATTTGAAAAGTGAAGATCAGTGGATTTTTGCTACTATAATTTGACTATTTTACAAGAAGGATAGGAGTAAAGGATATATAATAGTCTTCATCTTCTGTACAGTAGTTCGGTAGTTAACTTTAAACTTATAAAATACTAGTTTTAAAAGAAAATAATATGACATACTAACATACATAAAACTGAAAATTCGTACCTTCATTGGAATGATAGTGGCGCCATCTGGCGAAAATTAGTCGTACCAACTCTGAAACCTTCGTGGGCTCATGGACAACAACTTTGCTAAAGTTCATCACTTGATCAAATGCATAGTTTACGATTACAATCCTTACTAATATCGATTAAAATAATCGACTTTTTGGTCCAAAAGAACGATTCTCCGATTAATCGATCTTAGATCGCCATCCCTAGTTCCCGAGAGATATATAATAACTATCCTATGTCCTTTCACGGGACTCAGACTATCTTTGTTCAAAATTTCATTAAAATCGGTTCAGTGGTTTAGGCGTGAAGAAGAGACAAACAGACAGACAGAGTTACTTTCGGATTTATAATATTAGTAGGGAGTAGGGATGACACTACAACTCATAGGGTACACAAAGTTTATTGTTAAGTTAACCGAAAGACTTTTTGTTATAAATTTTATATTTAATTTTAATAGTAAACATACGCATCATTTTCAAATCAATAATTATATCAATAGGTATTATGGAAATGTATGGAACAAGGTTTACAACCGTTTAAAATGTTAATTAGAACTGAACTAAAGTTGCCAAAATTCGTGCAAAAGTTCGATAAGGTTGACAGCGACTGGCAGCAACAATTAGCATGCAATTGTCATATGTCAATTAATCCGAATCGGGCACCACTCGTTCCATTTATTTACTATTCTATGGCCCCTATTATTAGGTAGTTTTATTTTGCCGATATTTAAAAAAAAGGTTATTTCATCACTAACAAAGTGAAAATTAATGAAAGTGAAAATTTGAAGTCAATCAAAATAATAAACATTATTAATTATTATTTTATTAATATTTAAAAATATTTAATTTCTGCAAGCAGTAATAGCCTAGTGGTTAAGAAACTTGAAATCTCGATCGAGGGGACCGAGGTTCTAATCCCAGGCACGCACCTCTGATTTTTAATTAAGCGCAAAATAATGTGCATATTAGAAATTAATGCTCACTTGCTTAAACGGCGAAGGAAAACATCGTGAGGAAACCTACGTACCTGAGAGATTTTACCAAAAAAAATCTCAAAGGTATGTGAAGTCTACCAATACGCACTTGGCCAGCGCTGTGGACTATGGCCTAATCCTTCTCATTCTGAGACGACACCCTTGCCCAGCAGGGGGACAATAATGAGTGGATAATGATGATGATGAATTTCTGATTCAATTTACATATTAATATAACGGGTATGGTAATAGATACAGAGATGAGGGGTTCTAACTAAGTCCTTAGGCATAGATGTAAATCTCAGTACTTCAGAACATAACTGATTGACAGAACTACCGGAAATAATCCATTGATAATCGGCTTTAGCTAGGACATCTGTCCTATTTGAGGTAAGTTTACACGGACCATTGGTAATCTTCTAATACAATGTAACTATGTATTAGATATGTTATGTTACTGATTATATACAGTGGTAATCATTTATCATCTCTATCGCTTTTGCATATATGTATATAGAGATGATAAACATACACAGCTAGTCATATATATATACACATTGATGGTATTGTTTATTAGTAACGTCACTTACACTTCCCTCACGGCCATAACTGATTTTATTTCAAAAAGTGATGTGATATACAGTGATGATGAAGATGAGTGGCTAGTGATATCGAATATAATTATTAAGTAATCAGTAGTATTTTTGGGGGCACACTTAAATATTCACCAAGGCCGTTTATCGCTTATGTACAAAACGGATGATGTTTTATTGTGATGATGAAGAAAGACGACTAATGATAGAAAATGATCATAACGTTTGTTTGACGACTAGAGCTAGTTTTGTCCAGGCCGTTAATTGCTTCTATTACGAAAAAGTGATACCTGTAATATGATATATAATGATGATGAAGATAGCTAGTGATACAGACAATGATTAAACCAGTGTTTATTTGGGGCAGTAGATTCAAAGCTGTGTCCGCAGCTGTGTGCGGCGCAGTGCGGGGCTGGGGGCAGGACGCACAGTTGGCCGCATTGTGCACACCGCCCCGCGCTCCCGCGAGTTTGTTTTTCGGGCAAATAGCTATAGGCTCGATAATGGGCTCGCGGACTGAGCTTTACACTGGGAAGGTGCTCTACTTTGCATTTTTTATTATTTTGTTCGATCAGGATTTATTTTTGTTGGATAAGCATCTTTATTTGCGGAGTACAGTTAAGGTTCCATCACCCATCTCAAATACCGTTTATTACTTTTATTATAAAAAGGGGATATAGAGTGATGATGAAGATAACTAGTGATATAGACAATGATGACACCATTGTTTATTTGTACCAGTGTGTGTAAAATTAAAGCCTACTTCTATTTTAGTTGCTTGAACAAATATTTCTACCTGGCTAACCCCACTCAGAAGTGTGAGAGCGTTTTTTAAGAAAATGCAAATAAGTTTAATAGTCTGCTTTAAAAACATTTGGAGAAGTAATATTTTTAGAATTACATAATATTTAGTAAAAATGCATGAGAAACGGAGTTATATTTTTTGTTAAAATAATATTTGCATAATATTTTCTTACGCTGTGACAATGCCTTAAAATACATTGTGTATAATTATTTGGATTGTGTGAGTGGACAGCACAAATAATAATTTGATATTATTTAATAATTTTTTTAAATTTTATAATAATAACATATTCAAGATATTAAATTGAAAAAAACAATTGTTGGTCATATTGTACACACATTAGAGACTGCACAAAAACATAACTCTGCATATGCATGGGCTGTTTGAATACATGAATCTAAATATATTTGTACATTATTATTCCATGCGTTTCTACGATGGCACGATGTCATTTGCACTCTCTACCTAATTTAAGTGTAAAGTGGACATCACAGCTTAAATTATTATGTTTGTAACACATAACACATGGATTGTAAGGTAAAACCTATTCCTAATACTCGTATTATCGACATGTCTGTTTACGTGCTAGACTTCCTAAGGGTCTTTGCTATTATAACATTGGTTACTATCTTACGGAAGTAGGTATAAAAAATCCACAAAAAAATATTTGCGAAGTAGAGCAACCTTCAGTTCGCGCTTGTAGCCGAGTGGCGGATGGGTTTTGATTTTTGTAGTTTCGTATTATTTGCGTATTTATCCGCCCGCCGCCCGGCAGATACATTTATTTGCACCACGTCTGCCCCACCCCACCCCCTGCGTTCGATTGATCGCGATATCATTGCGATAATAGGAGCAGTGCGATCGACGCGCGGTTCCGTCACGGGCATGCAGAAATATGGCCGGCGCCGCTCGACCGTGATCGCGGAATATAACGATGACAACTGCCCGTAATATGCGATATGGCCATATCGAAATAATATAGCCGGATTCGGAAAGGAAAGAATGGTCGGTCCGAATTCCATTTAACGTACAACGTAGTAAAAACTATATTGATTGATGATCATGCTCGTCGCGTATAAATACTAACAATAAAGATGTAATGTTTGAGAACCATTCTATTTACATAAATGATCAATTTATTGCTACCACAATTTGCATAAGTATATTTGTATTACTTTTAAAATAATTTTATACATACCGTACCTATGCTTATGTTACCTATAATTATGCAATTATAACTTAAACCTCGTGAGTTTTTGAAATCCCTTCCGACAAAACGATTGACTCTATTAAAAACGAACCCAAGCAAAACAGAACTAGAAAGCGCTTGTATATTTTATTAAGTGCGAAACATCACACTTTTAAGTTCTGATCAATCATAATAACAACTTCTGGGTAAGTCGGTGGCACAAACAAACATTATCTTCACAAAATATGCAAATGGTTGTCGCCACAATACTCGCTGGGTGCGACAAAAAAGTTGTTTGAAACTTGTCTTTAAACGGCTGTACGGTTAGATTTTAACCAAATAATATTCGTCAAAGGGCTTCGTGAATAATAGTGGATTTGTGATCCGAGGCGCGCACGCATTGAGTTGGTTATCAATTTAAAAGTCGGCATTATCCACATAATGCTGGGGGTGAAATAAAACATTTCAATTTGGAGATCCGGTTACGGCCCCCGTTTCGAATCTGCATTGTGGGTCTGCGGGACCCCGTACACTAGTAGTTTTTAGTACTGTTACGCACAAAAGTGATGTAACTAAATCTTGTAGTTTTGTATAATGATGCACAATATTTTTAAATATTAGCTAAATAGTAACGTTAAATTTAATAACACGTTTCATTCAAATTTATCTTACCTGTAATATCGTAACATATTATTAAAATTGGTTTAACTAACTTATTATTTTTGGACATAGTTTTCAAACGGAAATACAGATCCCTTGCGTAAATTACTTAATAAATTGCATAATCATTTGAAAAACCCAAAAAGAACTGTCCATTGTAGGACTGTATGTCAGAAGTGAGAACTTCTTAGTCTCACTAACTTGGTGGTCCCAGGAGATTAGTGCTTGTTCTCAAATCCCATCCCAAAAGTGCCTAACGTGCCTAAAGAAGCTTAAGTTCAAAAATTTAAAACATACGTTGTAATATTCCAATTAACACCCAATTCTTCAATCACTTTTGTTCGCGACAGTCCAGTGCAGTGTATGCTTGGTTAAGCCGCGCCTCCCCGTCGAACAAGAAAGGGGTAGTTAGCCGCTATTGTCTCACCGCCCCAGTACGGTTGCATTGAGGTACTCCACGACTGGAAGCGAGTAAGTGGCATTTAGCTAAGTTAAATGTTAAGATTTAACGTAACATTAACCGGTAATTTATCATAGATTTTGTGTAAAGAAAAAGTATTGGTGCTTATGTTACAAAGTGTTTGCATAACACTAAGATTATAAGACTAATGGTGAGTAGTGGTCACTGTTGATAAGAGGATAAGTAAGGACAAAGAAGCGACCTGGCTTCTTTTTCCTGCTTGTTAAACCATTGAATTTTGAAGGACACCTTTGGAACATTTCTTAATAAACATCAAGTATATGATATTTGCCTGGTCATTAACATACTATGCACTTTCAAAATGAATGAATGAACGAATGTGAATTCAGTTACAGGGTTTAAGCTGACAGCAGTCGCATTCGCCGCTCCCCCACAAAGACGCGAAACACGGAAACACTTAGCTCTGTTGACACTGCATTCGCCGCTGTTTGTGCTTCAGATCGACCTCGAACGGGACACTTGTCTTCAATAACAGCTATAACAGAAGAAACATATGTAAAGGTGTAAAGTTGTAGAAATAAAATATTATTCTCCCATAATGACTGCGTTGTACGGTGAAACAAAGTTTCTTAATTTACGACTTAAAACAACACATAAATAATTAAATAACAATTACAATTTAACACTTCAATGTTCGATGATCTTGTGACAAAAAATGCCAAAAACTCTTTTTTAAGTGTATTATTTACATCTGAAATACAGTTACAGGGTTTTAGCTGATAGCAGTCGCATTCGCCGCTCCCCCACAAAGACGCGAAACACGGAAACACTTAGCTCTGTTGACACTGCATTCGCCGCTGTTTGTGCTTCAGATCGACCTCGAACGGGACACTTGTCTTCAATAACAGCTATAACACTTATAGAAGCAGATTTTATGTACACTAGTATATAGAGTTTTACTACCGAAATGTTCTTTTTACAATGACCCGTTAGCAGCGTTGGTAAAAGATTTGGTCCTGTCAGCAAGATGAATTAAATGAATTAATTTAGGTAGGTATTTGTTTTGGATTTCGGTGTTTGCCCATACACTTGCCTATGCATGGTAGTGATTGAATTTTAATATTTGGCTTTAACTGACAAATTCATTATTTTTATGCCACTCCTCTTCATTTGTTTCATTTCTTCATGTTAATATTACATCAAACCGGGTTTAGGTTAAGACCTCTAGAACAACTTCAAATAGGATTCCTACATAAGTGGTGTAAATGTTGTCACGGCGTGTTTATTGTTTTTTTATACTTTACATAAACTTTTTTTTATACTTTATACACACTAATGCATACTGGTTATCGCACTTTTTACATCCAATCCATGGTTACATTCACGCCCATAAGAGACTTTCCCTCTAGAAAAAAACATAATAATGGAAATACCGCAGCACAAACTGAATGAAATAAATATGGGTGGCCTAAATCAGACTTAATTCTCTATCACATTCATTTGATAAAAAAAATCCCACAAACAGCACGAGTAGTCCTTTGTACATGAAAAAGAAGTTTTGTTCTTATTAACACCAATAAAAGCGCTGAACAGATCCCAAACAGTTTTCAGTTGCAATAATTACTGTGCAAATCCTGTTTTAGAACAAACTGGTTGTTTTCTCTTTCTTACTTCCGTTCTTACCGAGGTAATGAGGCGATTGAGAGGATTTTGTTGGAAAACTCTCCAAGGGTGTTAATTTATTTCTGTCTTGTTTTAGCATTTGATCCTTTATGTTTTAATTATTACTTACGTATTTGAAAGTGATAATGAAGTAATTTAAGCTAACCGTAGCCTTAAACATCAATTGAATTTACAGAAATTTAACAGGCTTCAAGTAGCTAATCGTCACATTGGTCTATAGGTAACAGGTTTGATACCTGACCAGTCAGATATTTGTGTCATATGACATAATATTAAACCAATGTCTGAATGAATAAATATGTTTATTTGAGGTTGTTGTAGGAAATTTGGTCTAGACTCTGTCACAATACTGTTCTCATATAAATATTCAAATGTCTTTCGGTCCATTACCCTAAACTTGTATTTCTAATAGAAGAGTAACCAAGACAAGTATAGTAAACAAAACATCGTCAAAAACATCAACACCAGTGTAGATAATCCCGAAAAACAGGTTCGATAACATCAACCGAAAATTGAATGTTAGGACAAAACTTTGCAAAAAGCAATCATAACTAAAGCGTGTTTGAAACAGTAGCGCGCGTAATGAATGGCCGCCACCGTATTATAACCGGACTGCAAATCTAGTTTGGAAGGGGAGTGCGGCAAGTTTGGTGAGCCTCCATGGCCAGGCGCTCACCGCACTCCGGCGTGTACGGTCCCCTTAGCCAACGACGTAATGATACAAATCACCTAATACAAACACCCTAATTTATATACTATACGCTGTAAGACTGAGCTGAAATTCGCCTGTTTGTGCCCCCGAACAGGGCTAGCTCATAATGATAAATCCGGCAGATCGCTATAACGTGTTCTTTGTCGCTTTAGCCACGTCCCTCTCACACAATGGCATACTTATTAGGGATTTAGTCCAGATATTAGTTGGGGTAGCATTGTTTGGACTTTAATAGAATTCAGCGCCCCGGGTGGTTGGGTATACGTACACGCTACGCCGTAGAACGCACGTGGTGCCGGCAATATGTTGTGAATTGTTTTAGAAGTCGTAAAAGGAACGCAGTTTTATTTTGCCTTAGACAGTAGCATTTGTTATTGTATGGGTAACGCCAATAAATCTAGTTGGAATAATTTGTAAGTTATATTAAAGCGTTGTTTACCATTTTTTTCTGAGGTCATTGCAATTTTTTTTCGAACCTACGTAGATGTAGATCTTGTGTTAGATTGTCAGAGATAATCTTAAGAACACCTCGACTGGTTTCAATAAAATTATTTAAAATAATATATATATTAATAACCTGACGCTCTAAAGATGATATGCTTTTCTATGGCCATTGTGTTTTGATTTGAAGAATTTGGCCCTGTTTGGATATCTCATAACCTCATAGTTTACCAAAGGTTAAGGTATGTGGATGAAATCATTATCTAATGCCTCTAATTTTAACAATCCTATTGTGGTGTACTAATAGGTGCAACTGCAGTGCAACACTCAGCAGTGGTTTAAAAAACAAGCAAAAATATTGAAGATTTTTATATCGTATGGACTTAGATGCTACTACTACTATTACTTACATATTGTTTGCTTTATTATTTTATGTAGGCATTGTGTGTAATATTGTTTACTGTTTCCTACTGCGCCTCCGCAGTGGCAGGGTCGAAGTTTGACTAACGGCGGATGTTCATACTTGGATGCACACCGCAGAGGGCTTGCATCTGAGACCCTGGCACAGTAGTTGTATGACTCGATCGATGCCCCTCGATCGCACCCCTTATTGAAAATTATAACAATGGTGTGCTCTCGGCCGCCCTCTTAACACTCACTGATTTCGGGGATGCAGTGTGGATACGACGCTAAAAATAGATAGTTTTATTTATTTTGAAATAAAAATAAAAGATTTGGGTTTTTCAAAAATTGAAACGTTACAGAAATAATAACATTCAAGAAATAGAAGATTGGCGATGGGCAGTAATTTGATATCAAACACTTTTTTGCAAGTCAGCAAGTCAAAATTTAAAAAATCAATCCATAGTTTCCTATTTTAGGAAACACATACAGTTTTGTCTGTGTGTACCTTCTAAACATAAAAGTTACAAAAATGGTAAGGAAGTATCTATTTTATCTGTATTAAAAAAACGTTTTAATTCTATCGCTCATTTATTAATGAACTGTGAAATTAACCCTTTCTCTACTAAAAAATGCGTAACCAGGGGACGGACGATATGGTATATTCATATCCATATCTTGCCATATCGTAGGCCGCGTTAATATATCGGTCGATTCGGCCCCGTGTAGGGATGCAGGGATTATAATGAGGCGCAGCCCCGCTAAGTATTTTTGACATGCGTTGCCGTCGCCCGACAAACATTCGGGGGTTAACTAGTATGGCGCTACTTGCGAATTGTTATTTCGCGGACATTCACCGTTAAAATTGAGGTTATTTTTGAATATAAAAATCTAATTATGTGGTCTATACCTACTAATATTGTTCTCTCGGTAAAGCTGCCCTGCTGATTATAAAAATCAACTGCAAAAGAAAATGTCTGTCCAAAGTAATGGTTTGCTTGCGGATAATATCGTGTATATCTATATCCATATCAAACCATATCATAGGTCGAGTTATGTATCGCCGTTATCCAACAAACATTGGGTGATTAAATAGTTACGTTACTTGCGAAGAGTTATTACTAGGGCATTCATTGTTTAAAATATGAGTTCATTTATATTTTACATATTGTACTTATATTTTAATCTTTGACGGTTTCTTAGTAACTACGATACCTTCGTATTGTAATTTCTTTTCGATACGTACGTCAGTATTGATCGCTTTTTGAAACAAAAATACAAAATCCAGTGTATAGTAATATATACCACATGTCACTGCCACATTTTTTTAATTTATTTTCTATTCCAGTTTTTTGGGCAACATTAAGCGTACTCAAATATATTCGGTTTAAATCATCGTCGCTAGGATTTTAGGAGGGTTAACGAAAGTAATGTTACTTGCGTATTGCAATTGTGAGGGCATTCACTGCATTAAGCGTCTTTTTATGCATAATATAATTTGTATCAAAGATTTTTTAGTCATTCACCACCAAAAGATTCGTCAAATGAAAATCAATTTTGTAACTATGCATGACATTTGCGTGAATAATAATAATTTGCCGGTTTTTAAATGTTTACTCAATAACCTTAGATATTTTTGATTTTAAAAGGAGGTTATCCTTAAAACTTCCCAAAATCAATTTCAATCTAAATTCTAAAATCAGCCTTAATGCAAAAAAATAACATTTTTTATACTCCTGTATGACAAAAATATTCGCAAAATATTTAGTTTCAGTACTTCTTACTTAGACAGAAATTTCAATTTTCTTTATGTATGTAAATCTAGATTTAATGGTAGCATTCTCCGTCAATCTCTCAAAGGACAATTATCCCCAGCTTTCGTCTCTACTGACGTCCACTAAGCCAGCAAGCACTTACCTTGTATTTAGGCTGACCCAAGCCTAATCCCTTAGTAATAGGTTGACAAATTAGGATAGCGTTGATATATAGGCAGCTTCGAGTGAGACGGAGTACGTAAGTAGGCATTAATTGTTAGGGTACGTAATGTTATGAGATATTTCTGAAATAGAACAATACACTTTTGAAGGGAATTAAAGCTTTTTGGAAAGGAAATAAAAACATCGGTGGCAACCGCCAGGCTCTTATTTTTATTGCTATTAATATGTACATATTGCCGAAATTTGGTTTATAAGGTTGATAATAATTGTCAGGGGTAACACCAAAACTTCAAACAATCCATCTGTGATTAGCTTCAGGTAGAAAACTAGGATGAATTTTCTCTCATACAATCTGTGTTTAATAGTGTTATAGGTGTATTATATACAAATTGGAAAATACACAATTTTCTTAATAAGAATTTATTTTTTTGTATCTTTGATGAATAATTAAGATGCTCAAGATCAACCAATCCGATAATAAGCGGAAAACTACGAAATAGAAGAGTTAAAACGTAGTGGCAAAAACACTCAAAATTTATAACAAATTACGAGTTTACAAACCGTTTTTTAACCGGGAGTCAAATAAATTTCAAGGCACGCGTTCACTTTTTTGGTTGCATCGACATCAAATTTCTAAACTTCGCAGAACCTTCGCTGTATGCAGAAGAAAACGCTGTTGGCAAAACAGTGGAACTAATTCCATTATGGTGTCGCGTGGGTGCAATAAATGGGCCACAATGCGGCCAGTCCTGGATGTCATTAGTCAAAGGAATCTGTCATTGTATCATTGGTACCGAGAATAGTTAAAGAATTGCATCCATTGTCACGTTCCAATAACGCATTGTTGCATTGTTTTTACCATTTTGTCCCTTTTTGTTTAATTGTTAGGAAGTTAAATGTAGTTAAGTCGATTGTGTGTGTTTTTGTGGTCTTTGTGTGTCAATTTCACGGAGCCATAGGAGTGCTATGGGATGTTTTCGTTGCATAGAATCAGGTCGTTTATTAGTGCCCGCGGGAACCTGTCACTAGCGAGTGATTGAGGTGTGTGCCCCATTGGCACATAATGTCTTCATTACTGGTAATGGAATCCCGATTTTACGTGAGTCCTGTGCACAATTGTATGCACTGTGTAGGTATACGTTGCAATCAATATACATAATTAAAAAGAGTAGCTCTTTCATTAGCAACCATGCCTTTATATTAAATTTCTCAAGTTACTTTTTTTGTTATAAAACAAAGCGTGTCTTGAAATTAATAATTTAATGATTTTCAAAAAACAAAAAGTTATTTCTTAGATAGATTACGAGAATTGCTGAAATGCTGTACTGAATACTATGACAAATGTTAAACTTATGAAACATCGGTATTAATCGAACGAACATTATTTTATCAATAATAATAATTCTTGCATGATCTCTACTGTATAAAATGCTGTACATACCAAGGTTGATAGATGCACTTTGAAGTAGGCAGATTGTCTTTGAAACATGGTTGTTAGTTTCTCCTAAAGTTCTATATTTGAACAAAGAGCGTATATAATATGAGGCAAATAAACAACCTATTTAGCAAATTGAACGTTATTATTTTTCTCGAAACCGAAGCCCATAGACAATAGAGTAACACCAGTGGCTGTAAGCTCTATTGTTTATGACTACAGGAGCTGTTTGACAATTGCTCTAGCAAAAAATTAAGAAAAAAATTACGACTGTCGCACAATATTCATGTACCCAATAAAGTTTAAAAATAATGATTCGCTTACTCGAAATAAGTTTCGATCTATTTAATTATAATTATATTTTACGTCTAGGAAACAACACCAGCAGACAGTATTAATTAAAGACATTTTGGGAAAACAAAACTCTTGTAACAAATAAAAACCATCAGAATTAAGCAAATTTATACATACGTATGTATATTTAATCAAAAAAATAATTTATAATTAATATTTATATGTATTCACCCATGAAAGCTACTTTCTTAATAATATGCTTTACGTTACAATAATCGTACTATCAAAACGTTTGAAAGAATGTTCATACCATTTTGATTAACGGTATGAACATTCTTTCAAAAACAATAGAATCAAACGTCACTCAAGCACCGTTATGATATTTTGATACAAAAACTACCAAAACAAGGTTGTATACATCGGAATAACGGCACGATTACTTGTCATCTATTGTTCCTCCTTTCTTCTTTCTCCTGTTGCTCAAAACTGTTACTTTATTGCCCGAGATAGCTAACGGCACCGATATACGTCACGTCACCCGCGTCCCGTTATCCTCATAAACCAGGAACTAACGGTCCGACTGAACCATTTTCGTACAACCCTTTCAACAGTTATGAATACGTAATTACACAAAACACCGTAATAGGATAACAGTTATACAAAGAGTAACGCTATCTTATGAAAGGGAAAGAAAGTTACAACAAAAGACTTTCTCCGAGAAAGGATTGTGGAGCAGTTGTCCACTTCCTATTAGCGGGTTGTGACGAATCTGTTGTAATGTTGACTCAATGACGGTTTCAATTGGGAGCTTTGAAAGTTTGCAGGTTAACTCAAATAGATATTAAGTAGTTGCTACTCGTAAGTGAAACTGAGTTAAGCAACATAACCTGTAAATTCCATATATCTACATGCATTTTACAAAATAGTAGATCCGAAAAACTCTAAGATTAAATTATGTTCTACATATTACGCAATATATATTGTACGTAATATCAACTGTTAAATTATATTGAGGTATAAAATAAATAACTTTTACACATTTAACATGACGTTCTTATACATAAAACATAGACATAAACAATTTAATTACGACATTACGATCATATTTTTATGAAATAGAAGTAGCAGCCAAGTGTGTAGTTGTAGTGATGGGAAGATCAAGGTGGTAGAACCCTTTGTGGTTCGACTCCGGCGGCACCACCGCTACACCTATATCTGCCTAATAACAGCAGTGTTAGGCGCTGCTGTGTTCCGTTTTGAAGGGTGTGGTAAGGGAGACATACTTGTCCGAGGCGTTCTAGCTTAGTCCTCAGGAGTAGCGGCGCATCTGTGGCTGAGCTCAGGAAGGAATATCTAATCCCATCTGGGGTACATTACAGATGTCCATGGGCGGCAGTAGCCACTTACCATCATGAACTGCATGCTCGTCTGCTACACCTATATTATAAAAAAAAGTAACAAGTGTTCCCCTCATTCGTAATCAACTCCAGATAAGATTAGAGTCCTATCTGAGGTCAACCAACATTGCATTACTTGAGGACCAAGTTGGAACTCTTCGTAAAAGTATCTCTTAACACGCCACAGTATAGAGAACCATTACTATAAATTAAATGTAAGATTTTTCCATACATAACACTATTTAATCAAAATCTGATCATAGCAGAGTACCGTATACTTATAAGTCACCAACCCGTAATCAACATACCTTTTGATGCACCGCCAAAAGCCCGGATGTCTATTAATTCACGTAAATATGAAGCTCATTCCGTGCTCACAATACGGATCTATTTGAAAATTCAGCCACTCTTTCTGACGACTCCAATTTTTCCTACTTTGTACAGCGCATTAATGTGGACTTAACCGCATAATGCTTTGCCGGGTATCCAATTCTAAAAAGCAAGGGAAATTCGCGTTTTCATTCATAAATCCATACTTTATTACTAAAGGAATTAAAAAAGATTGAGGTACATATGAATATTTTTTTGTTAGTAAATTGATAAATTTTTATGATAATTTATATGTTGCGTGTATTGAATTATAACGTACGTGTAGTTAAGTAATCATCTCTTTTAATTGTTCAAACAATCTTTTTGAGATTTGCGTCAATATAAATTCACCTGAAACCTAATAATTGCTGTTGCTAAGGGCGCCGCTACTGTCTGCTATTGAAAACTTTATAAAAGTATGAAAAACTGAAAAAATGTAGTGTTACTTTGACACATACAGTGCAGTCACCATACAGAGCAGTAACCTTACCAGGAGTGATTACGTTTTGACAAATATGACTGTTTTGGTATTTGTTTACGTACTGGCCCATAGTATTTCCAAGTTCTGACCCAATCCGCTAGGGGCGCTGATTGGAAATTGTATGGGCAAATACCAAAACAGTCATATTTCTCAAAACGTAAAAACTCATGGTAAGGGTACTGATCCCATTAATAAACAGTAACCATTGTTGTTGAGCGGTGAGATATCTCAGTCAATATTTGATGCGTCTGCCAAGACGTCGTACACGTTAGGAACGCGACCGCAAACAGATATAATCCCTACTAATCGCAATGTTAAACCGAGATTGCACATTTCCATGACGCGACGCTGTTCGTGAAATAATTTAATACAAGGTGAGTTTGTAGGTGAGTAAAGATTTAACACATTAAGTATCTGACTGAACCTACCTAGTATGTTAAGTATAATTAGTTTTTATATGACATGTAACTATGTATTTAAACTTATTGAAGGGTAGCTCACGATTATGATTAATCAGTCCTGATATTATTTTTATTTATATTATTTATTTATTATTATTTATATTTTAATTTAAAATTGTAGGTTATATTTAGGTACTTTAATTATTTGTATATAGTTTAATTTATTTTAATTAGTATCAGTCCTGATTGATTACTTAGTGGGGTAATGTTGGAGTATGGTCCAGACGATCCCAATTTTGTGTAGCTAGTAGGGCAAGACAGACTAGTGGAGTATAAGCCCGTGATTTGAAATCGCAGATATAAGCCCGAATAAAAGATTTGTAGAGCAATATAATTACGAGTATGTTTCAACTACTTTCAGCAGCAAGATTTAACCTGGAGATGAGGAAAAATAACTCAAAGTCCATTAATTAAGTTTCTATGATTATTGGTGATCAATTGTTCATAAAATATTTGGAATGTGGAGACAAAAAACATACTCAAAATATAGTGTATTTTGTCAGGACCATGGTCACAATTAAATTTATGAATCTGTACTTAAACCTTTGCTGTAAATAAATTTTCGGCTCTAATAAAATAAATAAACGTGACTTCATTTAAATTCAATAAACTTAATATCTCGATCAGTATTTTTAACTCATTTACTGTGGATGTGAAGCCGTCGGCACTCGCAAACCGACTAATCCCTGCTAATCGCATTGACACTGTGAATGCTTGTCTCCACAACATAACCTACAGATTAGGAATGTTTGCATAACTTCGAGACTTTCGAGAAATTTTGTTCTAATTTATGTTAGTAAGTGTATGGCTGCTCCGCAGTGCATATAACATGTGTACCTATTATATGAAGAAAAATGTACCTATGTTACTATGGAGTAAAAGAGTAAGTTGTGCAAATTGAAATGATGGAATACATTGTGTATATGTCCATGGAGTCCAGGGTTCAAAGTCAGTTTTTCATTTTAAATGTCGAACCTTATTATCACTTATTTGTTTATTGTTGGAAATTATTTATTACTATATTACTGACATTATTTATATTTTTAAGGAAAATCTATATATCTACTCCTCCAAAATATCCTCACAAATCAATAGGCTACGTATCCGTGCTTACTATATTAGTAGAACATTGTTAAGTACCTCTTATTCTGACAGAATACCCATGAACCATGTTAAAATAAAAAATGACAAGTTGTTTAAATGAATTGCATAAAACATGCAACATTATAGAGATATAAAATGCATTAAGTACTCAAGGAAAATCCTATAAGTAAATTGGGCTGCGTATTGTTTGTAAGACAAATCCTCCCTTAATCCAAATCCTTATTCACCTAGTAAGTACAGGATTTAAGTCATTTGAGCAAATGGCTTAGCTTACCCTAAATTTTTACCGTTTCTTTAAGATGTTACATCAAGTTCATGTTGCATTAATATAAGATTGTTTTATTATGAGCATATGATCGTTGAAAAGTAGTTAAGACATTTATTAAAAGTCTACGTGACTTTCTTCCCAGAATTGGTTTGATCAGATACTTACAAAGACCATATGTATGTAGGGTACACTGTTGAGTATATAAATATGGGCTTTGCATACACGGATAAAAAATGTAATTTGTAAAGATCTGAACATTACTCCAACAATCTGACAACCATCATAACCAACCATCTTAGTCTTCAGGAGTCGTGATGCATTTGTGATTGACACGTGGATAAAAGAGGAGTGTTGTATATGGATTTGGTTACAGATGGCAGTAGCTTACTGTCAAATGGACTTCTTGCTCTTGTACCACTTCAATTTTGTATAAGAATGCTGTAATTTATATTACTTGACGCTTGATTTGTAATAGAAATTGGGATATATTAAGAATGGAGGCAATGCACATTCCCTCTCGCACGGTAAAGCGAGATTGACAAAAAATATATATATACGGTCGAATTGAGTAACCTCCTCCTTTTTTGAAGTCGGTTAAAAACGGCATTTTAAATTACAATTTTTATTGTATCAAGTTATATATCATTTGCCAATTCTTATAGATCAGTATTATCTCAATATATCCTAAGGCACCCAATCCTCGTCAGTAACACACGAAAACAACTCCAAATAAAAAAAAAAAAACTTTCATCGCTATGTTTAATTCATGATGATCGTCCGAAATGGCAATCGGACACTATTATTCGTTTGTAAAAACTGTCGCGGATTGGGCCGTATCGATCGGCTCGCGTCTCGCTGGCCACTGGGCGGCATGCGTGTCGGTGTTAATTCATATATGCCTCGTTAATTTTCCTTAACGCCCGCGCCTAGCCGCGGTGGACTAATGAATTTCAATTTGTTGGACGCGGAACGAAAAAACGAAAAGTTGCTCGCTTCAGTTAGATTAGGTCTGTTTGGGGATATATATCAGTGGCTGTGTAGTGTCCTAGTTGGTTGTGGTCGTGGATGTCATAGGAGGCGACTAAGAGACTAAGATTTAATTTAAAGGAAAGACATTGTCGTTTTCTTGTCACGGGAGTTTGGGGATAAATATCAATGGTTGTGTGGTATCCTAGTTAGTTGCGCTCTGGTTGTGGATGTCACAGGAGGTGACTAAGAGACTAAGATTTAATTAAGAGGATAGACACTGACGTTTTCTTGTCACGGGAGAATGGGGATAAATATCAGTGGCTGTGTTGTCCTAGTTAGTTGCGCTCGTGTTGTGGATGTCATAGGAGGCGACTAAGAGAGTAAGATTTAATTAAGAGGAGAGTCACTTTCGTTTTCTTGTTACAGAAGTTTGCTGATAAATATCAGTGTGGTTGTGTGGAGTTCTAGTTAGTTGCGCTCTGGTTGTGGATGTCAAAGGAGGCGACTAAGAGACTAAGAGTTAATGAAGATGATAGACACTGCCTTTTCTTGTCACGGTACATGCTGTACTAATTATTTTTAGACGAAGTCGTATTCTAGTTACATTTGTAAGGGTCAATCAATCGATGGTCTATTCTGATATGTACATGTCTGTTAAAGGTAGGTTCTTTAATAATATTAAAGGAGTGGTTTTGAAATCACATATAGATATTTGAAATGTGTTTAGATACCTGTGTATATGAAATAACTCAATATACGATACGCGGTTAGGATTCCACACAACATTTTTATTTGTAACACGAGATAAGCTTACACAGTACATAGATACAGAATAGGTATTTTTTTATAAAATAAAACCTTTATATGACGTTATTAAGCTTATCATTTCAAATGTATTTATAGTGGTGATTGATACAAACCGTCCGCAAAGTCACTAAATAAAACTGTTTGGACTAATATGATTGGCAGTTACACATTTCTGACATTGACATGTAAAGTAACATTAAATTCATACAAACCGACCCTTCTTATTCTTTGTCAGTCGAAGCGTGTATACCCACAACTCATTCATATTCGCGGCTCACCTGGTGCCAAATTGAATAATGTCGGAGGCGAGAGGAAAGTTGTCATAATGTAGAGTGCCACGCGACGGTCTGTACTGACTACGAATGGTTTCAACGGCATATCCAACGAGCAAACTTTATTCGACGAGTTGATAACGGATGTGTTATGTTCTAGAGAAAAGTAAGTGTAGTGTTCCCGGCTCAACGTCGGGATAGTAGTATCACTTAAACCACATTTGGCTCGCTGACGCATCAACACGCCAGTCCTCATCGACGGTCTAGCATGACTGCCCCCACACACTCCGCTCTCATTCTGTGTCGTATGCGCTCGAGATAAACTACCCACAAGGTGATACAATACAGTAAGTTTTTACAGACCCATACAAGTTCAGTCATCAAACGAATTACATGACACGATATTGTGTCGTGTACCACGTCGTCGATTGTCGAACGACAAAAGTGTTTGTGTCGAGTTGTTATCGGATGTGTTAATGACGTTCCAAATGATCACAAAATAAGCATTTACAGACACATTCAAGTACATTCGTCGAGCTATCATCATAACACAACCTTATATTATATTATATTATATGCGTCTTGGTACAGCGTACCAAGACGCATGTTACGAGACACGACGTCACAACGTTTCCGTTTCACGATGTTTTGTCGTAACGTAGCTTCGTTTGTTGTACATTTCTAAGCAAAATGTGCCTAATATGGAAGTAATGGACGGCACCTAAGCACCTAAGCTGTGTAAAACGAACTCAGTGATTGATGACGAGGTCGAAAGATTAATTAATGATAACTTCCGAAGTTTAGAACGCTGTCTGGACATCAGCAAAGAACGCTTTATCATTATTGTTTGTATGTTAACAAATCGAATACCAAGAGGTACATGTCACGACAACAAAAAAATATATGCAAATTAATATAAATAAATACACTCTTGCTTCTGACTCAAGATAGTTTTATCTAGCATGTGTTTGTTGTTAACACTGGTTGTTATTTTTTTTTATAATATAGGAGTAGCAGACGAACATGCAGTCCACCTGATGGTAAGTGGCTACTGCCGCCCATGGACATCTGTAATCAACCCCAGATAGGATTAGATATTCCTATCTGAGGTCGGCCACAGATGCGCCGCTACCCCTGAGGACTAAGCTGGAACGCCGCGAAAAAGTCTGTCTCCCTTATACAGCGCGCCTAACACTGCTGTTATTAGGTAGAAATAGGTGTGGCGGTGGTGCAGCCGGAGTCGAACCACAAAGGGTTCTACCACCGTCAAACATGTGTTGTATTGGGAAACTTTTTTACACTATTGTCAATATTATGACAGATTACGTTTAGGTAACATAGAATACTTCTTTACAATAATTTTAATGTAGTAACGCGATTTATGATTGAATACATATATATATTTTTTTAATATTGATATACTTTTTAATACTATACTGGCAGGAAATTTCATACTAATACTCATAAAAAGAAAACATATAAAAAAGAATGTGAGACAAAACAAATGAAGACTACAATCTTAAATGTTATCTTTTTGCGAAAGAGGCTCTAAATACGTTATTGGTCGAGGTCCTATTATAAAATCTCAAATCGGTGAGTATTTTAAGTACTAACTATTGTTAGTACTTAAAAATAATAATAGGTTACATAAATATACCACGTATCTACTGACATTAATACAATGAAACTTCAGCATAAAGTTACATTCATTTACCTAAACATCTTTTGTTTTCTTACATTACAGAGAGTTAACGATATCTTATTTGTACTCGCCGATATAATAAAAAGAAAGTGAACAAAGAACTTTGTTTAGTGTCGGTACGATAAAAGATGGGTCTAATAAAAAATCATAAAATGACCCAAAAACATTGTTTATTTATTGGCTACGAACTCTCCTGATCATAAACTGATTGCCAGAAAAAGCGCTACTGTTCGTTTGTTCAACGGAAATTTTGAAAAAATACCTAAATTTTATACCTGGGTCTTTTACAACTTTACGCTTACAGCATACAACGTAGTGTAATGGTATCTTTCTGAAATTAGATACTTTTATGTATAGGTAAGTATAATTCGTGTAGTTAAGAATTTAATGAATGAATATATTTCATGTATCTACTATGATAATTTTAATCAAAAATTCGTTAGTTGAACACAGTAAACAGAAAAATTAGAGTAATCATTATATTATGCTGTTAGTGCGTGCGTGTTACTTACCGAAAAAATATTCGTCATCAATTATTGTCCCACTGTTGGGCAGGGGTCTCCTCTCAGAATGAGTAGGATTAGGTCATAGTCCACCGCGCTGGCCAAGTGCGTATTGGTAGACTATGTGAAGTCTACCTTTGATTTTTTTTATATAAATCTCCCAGGTATGCAGGTTTCCTCACGTTGTTTTACTTCACCGTTTTAAGCAAATGATAATTATTAATAAAGAAATATTATATAATGAAGAACAGTTTATGGCTTAAATTAACTAACTTAATTAATTAATTAACAAACAAGTTGATAATGGCAATTTTTAAGTTTCAAAATTATTAAGCTATCAGGTTCTGATCATTTCAAAGAAAGGAAGGACCAACGTTCAAAAAGTTGTGACAGCTTATCTTTAAAATTATATCAGTATTATCTTTAAAAAGCGCCTACGACATGAAATCGCCGTACAGTGTTCTAAAAACTTCAATAACGTAGTTTTAACTAAGTCTCCTAACCAATCCAGACATTCTTAAACTAACCGTGTCCCCAATCCGACCAACTACAAACCAATCTTTTTCATATGCTAGCATAGGTATACGCAAATGGCTGTCACTAAATGGTTTTGAGCGTCCATCCACAGTAGTCATCACGTGGCGGAAGCGCCCAGCGGACCAATTTCCCGCCGGCGCCAATTAACAGCACTTGGCTGCAAGGGTTCGCCAAGATGTTTGTTATGATTTATTGACCCAAACTAGAAGGGGGTCTTGGATTCGGTTGGATTGGGTATACGATGACTTTTCGTACTGAATATTCCTTGTGTATGCATAGTTAATACACGTCATATATTTTAACGCACTATCCGTGTTGTGCTTTGTATCAGAATATAATAGAAAGATGTTGCAAGTATTGAAAGTTATGTCGAATTAGAGGACATATTTCAAATATTAGTATCAAATAGCTGTTATAATGCTTAATATTATTGATTTATTGCATTATAATCACAGAGTGTATTGGCGTAAAATGTAAAGTAGACTGTATTATCCTGTAAGGTTCTTAACTAAGTTGATACAAGTACTCAGATGCTAAATATTTGACATTTCCCTTATTATTGTTTAAGTATCTGTATTGTACTTAGTTTACTGCGCCATAGAAATACAAGTAAATTAATATTGTAATGTCTCAGATTAAATAAATGACTAAAATGTTACATTTTTTTTTTTTTTTTATAATATTGCAAGTAGCAGACGAGCATACAGTCCACCTGATAGTAAGTGGCTACAGCCGCCCATGGACACCTGTAATCAGCCCCAGATAGGATTAGATATTCCTACCTGAGGTCGGCCACAGATGCGCCGCTACCCCTGAGGACTAAGCTGGAACGCCTCGGAAAAGTCTGTCTCCCTTACCACACCTTACATAATCTTATTCTCATAATATGAGGTCCGTGCAGATGATAACTGATAAGTAGGTATTTATTACCAGTAGGTAATTGAACTATATTTCCCTTTAGTAATTTGATTCCCTATATCTATAAAATATCGTTCATTTATATCACCACCGATATCGTTTGGCGGTATGCATTAGACCGACAGTAGTTAGCGGGTCACAATTCACGATGTACCGTATGGTATGTGATTTTTTATTGTAGCAAAGTGCGGTGAGCCATGCTAAACGCGCAATAAACCTATTTTACAACAGGGCCGTTAAAATTACGCGTTTTCACGTAACGGTGAATTTTTTAGTGCGAAATATTTGAAAGCATTATAAAAATGTCTTTATATTCTTAGGTAAAAGTACGGGAACTATTGCTCTGGAATCATTAAAAAGTAGAGCCCGAAACTAAAACATTTTTTACAACTTTAATGGTTTTCGCTACAGAAAACAGTTATATGTAAATTGTGCAAGTCGGGTAAAAGGAGAATGTTTATGTAAAAAATGGGGCAACGGTACTCATCATTAGTAAAGAAGGATCGCCGATAATAAACCGTTAATAGAACTAGTCCAAATGTTGGTAATTTGCATAAACAGTATGAAGTAAAGATGTTTAGTGCCGATATTGGAGCACTTAAATAAATAAAAATTAAACAAATTATGTTTTTTGGATGACAATACTTTTATTGTTGTAACTTTTATATTTTAACCATCTATAATTAACGTTAATACTAGCCATAATAATCATTTATTTTAATCGTTGCTTAACAGTTATTAAACATTAGATATTAAAGCATTATAACACTGTTGTGAAGTTGTATTAGTAACTTTTATTAAGTGGGAAGGTGAAATTCATAACTATTAGGTATTATTACGTATAATCTGTATAAGTCGTTTTTAATATAAAAGATTTTAGTTTCTGAATAACGGTAATAATTTTATATGAATTTAAAACTACTTATTTATCGGAATATAGGTATTTAAAAGTAGAAACAATTTTTCAAAAATAAGCAACATTACCGCTCCGATAATTTGTAAAACTCAACATTAATTCCGATGCCGATGCCTCCATATTATTTATTCGTTTCATTACAGATTTGAAGTGTTTCGGGAGATTTTACGTTTTTTCCTGATTCGGTTCGGACGGAAGGAATGGAATAAATATTAATAATAAAGGAGGGTTTGCCTTCCAAATTACGCAGAGAAGGCGCAGCGTGTTGACGACTCCTAATTTGACGTAATTTGCATAGATTATGCCAGTTCGTTGAGTGCCAATCTTTTTAAGTGGCTTCTTCTACTCATTTTGTGTTCCTGCCCTGCCCTATAAGGAATTTATTATATCTAAGAGCTTGTACAAACATTTTTTCGTGATTTTGACGGTTGTTTTAAGATCTTATTATTTCGTACGAATTTGGGTTTGGTTGATTTATAAAAAGATTCAGTATGACGTTTTATTTTTTATTTTACAGAAATAATTCTGTTACACATGTTAGTAAAGTTTATAGTAGTTCTAAAGCGTCTTCATTTGGTGCAGATAGACCGTCAAACACTCAACTACTACTTATGATTTAAACACAAATGTATTTTATACGGAACAGACACATTAAGTACTTGCTTCTTATTAGCAAGTTAAATAGAAGCTTTGCAACTACACGCAAATAAAACCTCAGCTATCTATTAAAACGTTTATTCTAAAGCAGCGCTATAATGTGGTCCGAGTATCAGTTCCATTTTATTTTATACAACACAAGTGTATCGAGCTAGCGGCAGCGATGACCGCCGCGGTGAGGCCGAGACGACCGCACGGCCAAACGCAAATATCGCCTGGGACTCTTCACATTTATTTGCCATGATCCGCATCACTTAGGTTAGCAAATAGTTGGCCAGGATTCTTTGTTTTAACTGTTTTGGATTGCGAATAACTACACATTCAGAGGTCATGACAGCGTGTTAAAGGGAGCAAAGGACGCGCTATAATGTGATCCGACTATAATCTCCATTTTATTTTATACAACACATGTGTATCGAGCTAGCGGCAGCGATGACCGCCGCGGTGAGGTCGAGATGACCGCACGGCTAAACGCAAATATCGCCTGGGACTGTTTACATTTATTGCCCATGATTCGCATCGTTTAGACTTGATTAGCGGCTTTTTGATGGACAGGATTCTTTAACTGTTAACACAAGTTTATCGAACTAGTGTCTGCGATGACCACCGCGCTGAGGTCGAGATGACCGCACGACCAAACGCAAATATCGTCTAGGGCTATTTATTTTATTTGCCATGATTGACTTAAACTTGGTTAGCAACTTTTTGGTCAGGGTTTTTGGTTTAGGTAACTGTTTTGAAATATAAAGAACTACAAATGCAAAGGATTGGCCAGGGTTTGTAAAGGAGCAAAGGTCTTTATAATCCGGAGTTGTGGCGCAAACAAGTTAGTAATACAAACTTTATGAGCAACTTTTTATAAGTAACAGTTAAACGCGCTTTCGCCTCACTCGCCTTTTATGTAGATCATAATCGATCTACATAGTTAAGCATTGTCGCGTCCAATCTAAAGTTGTAAGGATGATCACCAGTGGAAAAATTCATCAGCACTTCTGTGCTTCGGCGGTAAGTCTAGGCCTAGGTTGGACATCATTAGATTCGGCAATCTTTCATAAGATTGAAGTAACGAACACGCAGTCCACCTGAAAGTCACTGTAGCCCACGGACATGTTATCAGCTCCATATAGAACAGTGGTTCTATACTTAACCCGAAGCATTGCAATAACACATGCACTTTTTATTTCTGATAAGTAAAAAAGACGCCTCAAATATTAGTCAGAATGTTTGGATAGAAGTCATAGACTTTATCTTAGCAAGATCTCCGATTAGAAAACATCCGATTCGATCTATTGACCATCAATTCGTACTCTCCACAAATTTTAAAGAAAGAAAGAAAAATACTAATAATTTGTATTGGAGCAGCGTGTTGAAGTTCATAGTTCATGGGTCACTACGGCTCCATGATCTCTCGTGAAGACCCAAGAGACACCTGATCTTAGCAATGGCTCATCAAAAGCTGTACAATTAAACGTAAGAAAAATTGCTATAAAAATAAGAAGAGCTACGATAACCGTTCAAGTTCATATATTTATCTTTCGTATTGAATAAAAATGCGTTAAAATAGTTAAATATTTATCGCAGTTCAATAAAACTGAAGTTTTCTATCGCAAAAACGTAGTTGTGAACAAATGTAATTAGTCCCTAATCCCGCCCGGCGACCCCACTTTGTAAGCCAACATTATCTCATGTTATTTTTCGATATTACCCCGTTTTACGGGGTAGGGGCCGCGTAAATCAAATTTATAGCCATTTTATACAGGCATTAAAATTTTATCGGCGTGATTTCTTTTGTCCTATTGTCCAGTCGAGTTTTGTCACCCCCTTCTCGCTGTCGAGTGGCACCACTGTGACAGGAGCAAAATATGTAAAAATGTTTAGCTTCCCTGGAAATATAACAAACATCTGAGAGTAAAAGGATACTTTATGTTACGTACATGTATACTACTTTCGTAGATAAAATCTTATAGGTCTACGGATATGTTATGAATAAACTATAGTAAAGTTTGTGGTGTTTGTACTTATTGAAGAACTTTGTTTTGGGTTTATGATTATGGGTACCTATATGAATTAAATTTATTTATCCTGAACTTTAAGTACTCGTAAGTACTCGTAATTTCGAGTAGTAAATAATTGGGTATCATATTATTTATGCTGGATGGTATAAACGACGAATTTTCTTGATAAAACCTCTGAAAATAAGACACTTATTAATCTAAATATATATAGCTCAAAGGTAACTGACTGACATAGTGATCTATCAACGCACAGCCCAAACTACTGGACGGATCGGGCTGAAATTTGGCATGCTGGTACATGTTATGACGTAGGCATCCGCTAAGAAAGGATTTTGATCAATTCTACCCCCAAGGGGATAAAATAGGGGATGAAAATATTTCTTCGTAACGCGAGCGAAGCCGCGGGCAAAAGCTCGTGAATCATAAGATGGGCACTTATTTTTAGGCATTAAAAATTTAAGTAGATATGAGTATAAGTCTACATTACATAGGTAGGTAGATACGAGTATAAGTCTACATTACATAAGTCTACATTACAGGTACATAGGTAGAGGTACTACGCGTATAAGATTTCCATTATAACCCGTTAATTTATCCTCCCATATTTAAAATAATAAAGGTTTATTTTAAATTTTGCAGTCCGGAAATCTCTGTCGTATCTTTTAGTTAAAAGCCGACAAACGAATCTAATATTAGAGAACAATGGAACTGCGCTATGGGTAATTAAATTACGTCAGTACCTATTCCTACATAGTTAATTTTATATTTTCATACTAGCGTAGCGAAGAAGTAGCATTTCATTTTCATTTGATTTAAATTGTGATAACGTAAAACTCCAAAAAAAATAGTTTTATTTTCTAAACTTTCATATTTAGAAATTGAATTTATTATGGATGACATTTTAATCTTAATTGCATTTGTTTGATATAATATAAGACTTTAATAAATGGTATTAAATTGTGAATTATAATAGCTACTAACATTGCTTATAAGTAATCTGTTACTAACACACATTACGTGGGTCTTTAGTTGCCTGAAATAAAGGAATTTTATTTTATTTATTTTATTTATTAAGCCAATAATCAAATTATGGCAAAAAAAATAAGTAATGATCCTGAATATTTAATGTTTTAATAAGAAATATTTTCAGAGTAATATTTTCATCTTTTATAATGACATAAACTGAATCTCGTGTAAGCAGAATTCAATAGCGATAGCGCCGCAAATTTTGGGATGTCGTTGAAATGCAGGCAAATGAATTATGGCATAAGGTACCTTATCATAGTAAGAGTATAGCTCTTTTATATAATATTACGTTAAATTACAAATCAATATATGACTTGAATTTCGGTAAGAGCCTAAATATATTTCTATTGCTTTAGTCGATCCGAGTCGAGTATGGGATATAATACAGCTGCATAGAAGTTTCCTCTTTTAAATATCGGTAAAACTCTTTATCCCTGCACAGATGTAGGCCCCAGTTCAAATGGGGGAAGTGGTTCCATTTGGATTTACCCGGTTAAACTCGCCCGGGGCACTCGCAGAGCCCCGGCACCGGACAATAAAAGCACGCGATGGCCTTAGCGATATGTGGTGTCAAACCCACGGCCTCTGGGCTCTCGTGACCAAAAAACGGATAAAAATAAGAATTGTCTCGTTGTACTGTTAAAGGTTCAATTGGAATAAATTGAGGGACAAAATGTAGGTTTTGCAAATAATCTACTTTTGGATTAAAAATTGGATTTTGTTACTCTATTGTATTATGATATGTAGTCTAAATATAGATTTAAACTTAGGTATATCTATGTAGATTAACAAATATGGACGTAATCTTTTTTTAATTATCTTTCGATTACCTAAGATTATGTAAAAAATATTTTAGGGTAACTTTAGTAATAAATATTTGATCGTAAAGATAGTATTGAACAGCATATTAATTAGTCTCTTTTTAATTTAAAAACTAACAAGAGAAACAAAGATGTACAAAATTAAATTCAGGAAAAAATTATAACCCAGTAAAGCGAAGTTCCTAAAAAAATGATTTAGTTCAGTTGAATAAATTTAGAAAGTTGCTGATTCGAACAACACAAATCTGCAGTCGATAAAATAATCTATCAGTTCATTGATACCTCTTATTTAGAAAGCTTTAACAATATTACCGTAATCCTCTATAAGCTATGTGCCTCATACAGAAAGGTGCATTTGGATTTCCCGGCGTTGTGCGCCCAGAGCAGTGGACTGATCTATCCGATACGTTCGCCCGTAGGCGGATTAAACCTCGCTACATATTCTGTTAAATAATATAGGTACATATCTTGAAAATTCGCAATCAAAATAGAGGGATTACTTCAGCGGCAACTTTGCTAAAATGTGTTTCGTTTGTGGCCCTAATAAAAAGTAAAGATGAATACCCAATTCATCTTTACTTAATACAAAAATAGAACTATTAGTATGTACCATAAACGGCAAAATTATGAATATAGTAGATAAAAACTGAAATTATTTTAGTTTTTTATTGTGGGGCTATTCTGTACATATTACACATGTCATATTACAAATCGCTAGGATCAGGGTGTTTTTGGAGCCTATACCTAACTGTTACATATACTCGAAAAATTATTTGCGATAATGAAACATTATTTGTAATAATTTTTAATTTTGCTTTAGCAATATATCTGTTACATTTCTGAATTCCTGTTTAATCAGTACTAGAAATAAACTCATTACAACACTACCTACATTCTCAGAAATATTTTGTAATTTTATATCTTGTGGACTGTACTTTACTTCAAAAACATGTTGCGAATGTGTTGCGATTACACTTGCCTATAAGAGATTGAGTAGTTTCAGGCAGATAGCCGATTGATAGTTAGATTTTGATCCAACGATTCGTTTTTGCTGATTAGTTAGATTGCCTCGCGTTACCTAACTGATAGAAATAAAATGTTTTAAAACCTCTGGTTTATTTACTCGATTGACTGCGTTTATTTTTTAAGCTATTGCATAGCTTTTATCGCGGGCTTTGAGCGCGGCGACCGAATCGAGAAATTCCGTAACGAAAATAAGTAACACCTTTCAACAACTCGGTTGCCTGGAAACTTGATATCCAACTATCAAGTCTCCAGGCAACCGAGTTGTTGACTGTCAATAGAAAAATATGGATATAATTGAATAAAGTATTATTTTACATTCCTTATTATTTTATTTGATATTGGCGACGAGATGTCGAATGAACTAAAAAACAATAAGGAAATACGAGCCACATTACGTGGGTTAATGAAACGAACCGAAAATTACATTTCGGGAATAGAAAAAATTTACATTGAAGAAATAAATATACGACTGAATTCTTTACAAGAAAATTTGAACAAATTCTACGCGATTCAAGAAAAAATTGAATGGCTTACAGAAGAAGAAAATTTAGAAGAGGAAATAAAATACAGGTACGAATTTGAAGAAATATATACAAAGCTAAAATTTAAATTTTTGAATGTACAAAAAGAAAATAATCGGCTAATACCTGAATGTTCTTTTATATCAGCAAGAGCGGAAGTTTATTTGATAAACTGTTAACTGTCAAGGCACGCTTGAGACGTACACCTAATACAAAAGAGTTATCACCTTATCAGTTAATGTCCGGCAGAGAGGTAAGAACCTATATGCATGCCTTATTTAAGAAATCCGCCCCACTATCCAGATTACATTACAATGCACCGCCAACGCAGGAGTTCGGACAAGGTGATAAGTTACAAGTCCGCAGTTACACCAACCCAAGAGTTAAATGGGAGTTCGGAGTCGTCATCCGAAGATTAGGTAGACTCCATTATGAAGTCAGAACTGAAAATGGCATACTGGTGCGCCGTCACCTTGACCAAATGCTGCCGGCGCCCCTGGTGGTGTAAGTGAAAATAGCGGTGGAGGATTGTTGGATATCAAGTCTCCAGGCAACCGAGTTGTTGACTGTCAATAGAAAAATATGGATATAATTGAATAAAGTATTATTTTACATTCCTTATTATTTTATTTGATAACCTTAATTCGTCAACTTGAACACAGATGGCAGTAATACACATTTTTTTATAATCCGTGCAGAAATCTTAAAATTGCGTGAAGTATATTTTATATTCCCATTATAAAATTCAAAATTATATTACCATATTATCAAAGTAATATGTTTTATCAACATAAGCTATGTTGAATTCTGGATTGATAAAATAACGTAAAAGAGTGTTTGTTATTTTTAAACGTACAATTACAACTGACAGACTTGACAGCACAAAATCAAAACGCCATTATGATTTATGGTACAAATAATTTGTGTACAAAGTGTTTTAAATATGAATAAACAAAGTGCATTTATTAATGAAAAATGCGATGTACCTGTAACATTCGGCCAAATGTCACAGGCACATCGCATTGATCCATTTATATTGCTGGTTGTTAATACTTTACGTCACTTATTAAATACTTTTCTATTTTATATTTTAGAATGTTCAGTCTTGCTTGGAGTTATGAAATGTCAGCTGATATTTGCAATGTCTTATATAATGGAGATATGATAAAATAGTGGATAAAGATGTATTAATGTAAATGTTGATGATTATGGAAGAATATATTGTATTTCTGGAATTCCTTCTGAGCGTTTTCATAGCATAAAAAATGCTATGCAATAGCTTTACCGCGGCAGTCTCCGAGTGCCACAGGTATTTTTTAACTGTTTTTTTTCACTGTGTTAATAAATTATCTATTTTCTTATTACTTGTCTAATATAGGTACTATACTTGTTCCTAAAATTATGTCTATGGCAATAAGAAATCTAAGAGCCTGTCTTAATATTTTTTCCGCCAAAATTGTAAGGTACTTTTTTATTAATAGCAGAGATAATATGTTATAATTTGTAGGCTGCGATCCGAATAATAAATTTAATGATCTTAAGAAATACTTGACTAAGCTTATTAAATTCACAAAAATATGTTTATTGTTCTACTTTGAATCAGTTGTAGATTATCTCTCTCTGAAACCGATATTAAGACACTTTTACAAAAATATAATTATAATAATACATTACCCATAGCGTTTTCAGAGCTTGAAGTTATTTGAAACGTCATTGTTTCAGGGCAGCCGAGCGCGGCAGAACCCGGCGCTGATCCGGTTAGCTGATTGCAGCCCCCCGCGGTCAGCCGCCCTCCTCAAACAACCCTTGACAACACCTGACGAGTACCGGTAGATCATACATCGTGTGGGATACTCACCTGCTATGATATCAATGACAGGAACGTGGGCTTTCGTTCTTCTTTGTTCACAAGCGAATCGAGCAGGAATTTCTGTATTACTATTACTATTATGTCTTGTGATATGCAAAATTTCACGTCCATGCACTTGATATTTCCTATGACACTTTAATCACTCGGTAAAAGGAATAATACATTGGCAGTGAAACAAGAAATATAGTGTAAATAAAACAAACTAGTGAATGAATTACTTATATATATTATAGTCTTATTTACAAAGTTTATAGTTAGATTTATATACAAATTCTAAAGTACCTATCATATAGTAAGATCCAGTACTTTTGCCAATGCTGACCGGGACGCGGGCCGTTGATCCTTAATCAAACATGCACATTTTTGATGAGTTCCCGGATAATATTCACTGAAGAAAATATACAATAGAAAAATATATTACAGCGTTCCAATAAATTGTGTTTGAACGGCGCTGATTCGGTTAGTTGATCGCTATTTAAGACTATGTCTCAAAAGTAAGCGGTATTTCGTTAAAAAGAGACAAAAAACAATTATAGAAAATATTTACAAATTTTACAAGGTTTAGTTAACCGGTGACAATGTATTGGTCACAAGAATAATATAGTGTTGCAATAAATCTGCGCCGTCACGACATTGATTCGGTTACTTGATTTCGCTTCGGCGCTATGTCCCTGCTACTCAGTCTACCGCATGTAAAACGTTACTAGAAGTGTTCTATAAAATACATTGATTATTTTACAATAGATCGGTCACAAAACGTATAGTGTGGCAGTACAAACAATGTTTGCACGGCGCTGATTCGGTTAGCTGATTGCAGTCCGAACCGAAGCCGTGTCCCCGCGGTCAACCCGTTTCCGCCGCACGAGGTCTACACGATATTTTTTGTAAGAAAAACTCTTTCAGCCTTTGGATCCCCTCTACGCTATAATACTCTTACATATAAAATATATTTAAGTGAATAGAGTCAACCGTTTCAGTTTTTTCCAGCCCAAGAAACAAATTAGGATCTCTTAGATTCGATAATTTATTAGACGTTATAACAACAAATATAAAATGAGCAAGATCTACCTATACAGCTGCCGAAAAAAATCATACACTGTGAACTTATTAATAAAAAATAGAGGAATGTAAATAATTACTACAAATAAAATATGTGTTACATCGGTGCGTACAACTACGTCAACGTACGTTCAACCAAAAAAACTAAGTACAACTTCAAAAATCTATTTTGACTAAAATATGACAAAGATTTTAAGTTTGCTATTACAAATACTACATACAGTGTGTATGAGAGTATCGCCAATGTTTGCGCTACGTTGATATGGTTAGCTGATTGCGCCGCGGCGTCGTTGGGTCTCCCACGGGAGGTCGCGGTCAGCACCGCTCTTCAAACAAGCCTGGATCTACCGGGAAAGTGTTAGTTTCTAGATGTGTTTTAATGCAAAGTGTTTTATTAAAAAAATATAGTATACCTAATATCAATCGGATACATATGATTTTCACTGTTAATAAGTAAGATATATATTTCAAGATGATGAATAAACGACAATATTTACAGAACAATTTGAGTATCCGCAGTCTTGTATCCAATTTTGAGTTAAAGTTGGTTTAGAGACGTAAAATGATAGCATACCTATATCACCAATCAAACAGACAATTATTTTTATGTTCAAATGACTAATATAGACCTATTTTTTGGAAGCTTAAAGCTTAACTACATTTATATTTTTAAGAATAGCAGCACAGACGCACGCACTTTACTAGAAATTAAGTCATCACTACAGGCAATGAAAACCTGTCGCAAAATACATAGAATCGAAGTAGTTGAAGTTGAATACAAGCATGACATTCCTGAAAAGCTACGAGATACATTGATTACATTGATTAGATGACGAGAGTGTTCAAAAGCAAAAAGAAACAGATATGCCCTCTAATATTTAAATATCTAATGTAATATAATAATGCATTACCCTTTAGTTGCTGTGAACACGTCTTATCCAGAGCGAGTCACGTTCGCCCAATGAATGGAGCCGCGAGGATCCTCATTATGCCGGCCTTTGATTCCATCGAGCGAGTCGGCCTTATGATTCGCTTTTTGGCGAAAGGCTATCCATATTGAAGTGATTCTTGTAAAAATGAGGCCAAGTTATTTGATTAGTATAATTAATTTTATTTTTACCCCTTTTAAACTTGTTATATATAAATGACAATATTCGAATTGCTGCTATATACCTATATTTGTTGTGAATGCTAAGAAATCATATGTTAGATTTCAAATTAAGGTTAAAAACAAGTTAATGATTAATTATTTTTTTTAAATATGCACAGTATTCTTCATATTCATAAACAATGTCTAAGTCCCATATTCATAAAAATTGGTAGAGTTTTAGTACTTATTACACATCGTACATTATGTGTTACATACTTTTTTGATCCCTGATCCTCATTAACATTCAAAATATCATAATTGCTAAAACCATAATATTTTATACCTCGGCAAAACATTGCTATCAACGTTTAGTAATGCAATTTGCATTTGTTATTGTAATGAATTCACTAATTACAATATTCCTCGGTCTTCGTCGCCTATAATCTTGATTACTCAATGGTTTACCTCTCTCAATTTCCAGACCAGAAAAAAATATTACATTATCAATTTTTTGAAGGATAATTAATAGCAGTTTTAAAGACTCATTTGACCACCCTTGGCCTAAGCACTGCCAAGCCCTCATTACACGTACCATCCTATTTGGATGTATTAAAAACCTGTGGCCAGACGCCCGCTGCCTCACTGAGTGTATTTTGAATTTGAAATTTTGTTTGAGTTGCGCTTCAATGCATAGTGATTACAGCCCGTGAATACTTTTTGTACTGTGCATTACGTTCGTTACTGCCGTATTGAATTGTCATTGAACGCAAACATTTTGCATTTTAGCGCGACGGGCCTTTTGCTGATATCGGTTTAATAAAGTAGCTTGCGACTTTGATCGCGGGAACTTTGATCAGTGGTTGTTGTTCTGCGAAATTTATAGAAATTTTGCAAATGCATCTGTTCATTTGAAGTCTATAAAGCAGGTACATAATATCATGAATACCTGAGAACCCATCGTTTTGACTTTATCACTCATATTTTTGTATTTTATGCACATACCTACTTCTTTATTTTTTTATAATTATATTTAGGTACCTAATAGGTATTTACTTACGGTTAGCAACATCACATCTGCGATAATATTAGGCTCCTTATTAATAATTGATTTACCTAAAGTTTTGCATTCCAAAATTCGTAACTTAACAAGTGCACAGAAACACAGTAACTGACAAATTTTGGACTCGGCAAACGTTTGGAAAACAACACTTACTAATGGATCATTGTTTGATATATAAAATGTATCCATTAAAATTAATTAACTAAAATTGATAAAATAAAAAACTCGGGAATTTTAACACACGTAAACGCATACACTTTTCAATTTACACAATTACCACCAAATATTGCTGTTATTGTAAAAAACGCATTGATCATCTTCGTGTAGTTTTAACGTAATCAGGAACTGTGTCCATTAGTCATCGGCCTCAGATTGTTCATAGAGCAAGATTAACATGTGTATTGCACATTGCAGACGAGCAACATAAACAAACGTGTTTGGACCGACTTATAAAATAGTTATTTTCAACACCGTTTCAGAATTATCCACATTAAAGTCTTACCGACGTCGGTTAGAGCTGTAACAACAATCATAATATACCAACCAACACTACAAAACTTTAAGATATGTGGTGTAATTTGGTTATATATAAGATACCTGAAATATGACATGCAAAATTAGTGGAAAACGAATCTGCAGCCCGACTGATGGTAAGTTGTGAAACTTACGAGTATCATGAGTCGGACTGCAAAGTCGTTTCAGACTTGCAGATTCTGTATTCTGGAATATACAGCAGTACCTACTTAAAACTGTGTTATGAAGCACACACAGATATATCGTGGGCTTCATGGAGCGTATACGTATACGATAGAAAACTTAATAACTTTTTTGAGTCACAAACTTTTTTAATGTTTTCTAAAAACATATGAACCTATTTATATGATCTATTTAGAGATTTTGTATGACAAATTTTGAAATGAATGACGTAATAAACTAAAAATCCAATTTTTCTATACGGCCCTAAGGTTTGAAGCCCGCAATATGAATTTTTTAATATATCCCAGATCTGACGATTGCGTAACCGACAGTGGAATGATTAATGATTGGATGATTGTCATGATCATGATAATATTGATAAGGTATGACTACAAATGGTTAATGAATAACTTTGTCTGGTAGAGTATGAATTGAAAACTTGTGTTTGAATAACTCTGTTTAGTGTACGCTTATACTTATCTTTATACCATCAACTGTTGACTAAAATAAATGTAACTTTTATAGGATAAAATATAATTAAAATTCAGTTTAATTTTGCACATTATTTTTTATTTCAATTATTTTAGTATCTCTACATATTTACAATACAATAACATAGCTCACTATCGATTCTTTAATATACAATGACTGTTCAATAAATACATTTACACTTTTTACAACTATACACAAAATTATCTACAATATCTTAAGTAGTCAGTCATTTTCAAATATTATTTATTCATTAAAATTTACATACGTTCTTATGCATTGGTAAGTGTAAGAAGCATTCGAATAACTGTGACTTGACTTTATTAGAACCAAATTTCGAGAAATTTTAATCGGGAAGCATTAACAACGCGTACAACAATTGACTATTATAAACTTTTGTTCAAACACTAAACTCTTCAGCTACCAATTACTTAAACGGGCTATATATCTACCTAATTCTAACAATAAATATCTGACATATATCCATTTATTCAACAATACTATATTATTTACAAGCTCATTGTTTTATCACATTTAACAGATCCGTTTTCCACGGAATTATTTACTAACCACCACTAACACTCGACTGTCAATATGGTCGCCAAACTGACTTGTGTGTTGATATCGCACCATTGCTAATTTTGGTAGAAGTCGGGCTTGTTGATAACACTCGCGTCGTGCGTTGTGAAGGCGCCTTCAACTCGTTACGATGTCGTGGTCGGTCAGATACCGTCGAATCCGCTGCTTGCACTTGTTTCATCTCTTGCAGCTCTACGTTTGCCGGTCGCGTCGGATGGAACGCAGATTTTACTACTTCAATCGGCTCCTCGTCTGATTCATCCGATATGGTAGCATCGTGTGTCGAGTTCACTTCCGATTTGGAATCTGCTTTCGATCTCGGACTTGCATTCATTAAACTTCTCGGGCTCCCACTCTGCCTGCTGCTGGTCGGAGATAATCGGGCGCTGGACGTGTCCATCGAAGAAACGTTGCTTTGTAAATGTCTTAAAGCTTCGTAAGGGTTGATACCGTTTTTAAGAGAAAGCTCAGCAGGTAATTTCAGAGCGAGTTCTGCGGGATGAGGCGAGAAGGGCAAAAGTCCATTTGGTTGCAGAAATGCTCCAGGTGAAGGAATCAAGGCTGCCGGAGGCAAGTTACCCATTGCTGGCGGAAACGGGAACAACTCAGCCCCTGGCAACGTCACGGGCGGCGTTGTCAGCGGTGTAGCTCCACCTGTAGACAAAAAACACTCAAGTTTAGTAAATGAATCTACATATCTAACATCGTGCTCTTTGCTATTTTCCTACATAGCAACATGATGCAATATGAAGAACGTGTCCCAGGGGACAGTTCGTAGCACGCGGGCACTCTGCCGATTCCCTGAACAACGAGGGTGCATAATCGTACTAAGGATAATGTACAATCTGTAGGCGTTTAAAGGCGGCTTCACCAAAAGGGATGTTTTTTTAGTGCGATATTGGGAGGGTGAGGGTGCAATATTTATTTATCTGAATGCGACGTCGTTCTTTACGATCGAGACACGACATTCCGGCGTAATTCGGTCGGATATGTCTCCTTTGCTCGGAGTCTCGCATTAGCGATGCGGGACACGCGCAGAGGTGCTGCCGGCAACACATGTGCGGTACAAAGCCGGTTCCATCGCGATAAGGAAGCGCGCTATCTCCGCACCGAGTGGACAAAGAGGGCTCGAAACGTGAAATTTTCATTAGTAGCTGTGTTCAAAAGTTCTTGTAGCTACCGTGCAAGCTTTGATTCTCGATAGCGTGTAGGAGAAGCTGGCGCATAAAAAGGACACGATGAAGGCGCAGATTGGGCCACAAAGAGCTCGGAGGTAGTGCGACGCTCGGATATCTTTTGCACTTTTTATATTTGCAGCAGTGGCAGTGCGCAGACCACTTTAAAAGGCATCGGGGTGGGTGGGGTTGTAACTAGGGGGTAATTTGGTGAGGTGGGGACCAATATCGGCGTCGCGCCTGATTGAGGTGATCCCGACTGCTGGATTTGATTTTGCTTTTCTCTCGAAATTATTTTTAATTAAGCACGGCCAACGCTCTGTCGCTGTGAAGGTGTATTATTGCCGTTTAATATGATGGCACTGTAGCGAATTTATTTTATTGGCACAAATACAATATAAATACAAGTAGGATCAATTTGGGGATGAATGTTATAGAGTGAAAATAATGTACGTAATGGCCGCTGGTATAGACAGAGGCAAAAGTTTCGCAAATCTCTCTGTAAAAACGAATCTAGCATACGTTTAATAAAAGTCGGTAGGTGTTTGAGTACAACGCTCCTCGCGTTTCAGCGTCGGAAACAAAAAGTGGCTGGTGGCGCGGTCGCCTACATTGGAATAAAATTGACTCCACACTCTCTCGAACGTGAAGGCGGTGCCTTTTTGTCTGTTTTCTGTTCTGAACCCCCTTCTCCCGGCGAGGGAACTTCAGCGGGTGGTTTTGCTTCGGTCGGACCGGTGTTGTTTTGCACCGCTCAAGAGGCGCTTCTTTTATTTGAGCCGCTTTTGCGTTGTACGGCCTTGAGGGTGGTTCTGCTACGAGCAACATGTTTTCGAGTGTTGTTTGCTAAATCGGGAATTTTTAAATTAACGAACGCCAAATAATTCGCCAATTGGAACTTTCAGAGAAACCGGATAGTAGCGAACGCTTGTCTACGTCTACGTTTTGGAATTATCGGTGCTTTGTAGTTTTGTTTAGTTTCTCAATTGCTTGTTTGCAGGAATAATTGATGATGACGTACGATAAATTGTACAGTTTGAAATAATTGTAAATTTTTAAGTTATGAAAACTAGTAGGTGGGCATGATCTAGGAATTAGTAGGTACATGATCTGATATCAAGTGAACACTTATGGAAACGGCCATCAAATTAAAAGAAAACGGTATGTTTGCCATAAATTGATCACGGAGGCAATCTTACCTAAGGACTACTGAGAAAGTCGAGATATCTTACATATTACTATGCCTTTTAATACAAATCATTCTAATCAATAATTCAAATCAGAATCAAGTTATTACAAGTAAAACTTGGTGTATCGGTTATTGTCGCCGTACTCAAATCATATGAGTTCGACAGTATTCTAATCATTGCACGTTACATTAATTTCAAATCAAGTGTTATCCGCGTACAGACTATTTTGTATTTAATATTACAAATAATACAATACCTTTTACAAGAGCTGCCGGATCTCTCAGCTGTTGGGGTCTGAAGTAATCCGCCCAGGCGTAGTTGAGGTACGCTGCGTCTAACCAGCCAGGGTTCAGCAAGAATGGGCTGAAGGCGCCAGGGTGTCCGTAGCCGTAATCTAGAACAATAGAGAATATGTTAAGTATAAAGTACTAAAGGACTAAGAGTATGAGGAATTTGCATAGTTGAAAACCGCGCGGCTAAATTTCCTTGCAATTATATTCATAGATGTAGTCAGGTTTACATTGAAAGTACGTTGCTCTCTGTATAATACTCTTCAATTATGTGGAATAAGCAAACAGACAAGAATTTGTTTTATATAAACTTACATTGATACGAGTATATTGTTACGTACTAATCAACTTTAACAATCGGATTTGTCAAAAGCTAAGAAGACATAGACTTTTTAATAGTAACTTAGTTTCTTCTGTTGTGATTCATTTATTTCACAGACGTATTGTAACAACAGACAGATCGAGATACTCCGAACTCCCCTTTCGTGTCCTTTACAAGGCGTTACGAGGTCGCACAGTATGTCCGCAAGATCGTCGCAATCAGAGTTCACAAAGGATAATCGTTAAGGCGGCGACACGCGGCCCGAGCTCTGTTTACCGCGTCCGACTATAACAAGGCTTGTATACAAAACGAGCTTTACTACTGCAGTTAGCCGGCATCTCTGTGCCATACGTTTTTACGACCCTCCACCGTCACGTTGCCTTTCGCCTTTCAGCTAGCGAAACACTTTTTTATTTGTTTAATCGATAGCATGAAGACGCCACACCGACGTCTATTTCCAGCTTTATGATGTTTTAATCTAGTCTCAATCGATGCGATCAGGTATATCATTTTTATTACGGGATTAACTATTTACGAGCACTCTACTTTGTTTTGAATTAGCTTAGTGACTCTTCTGAAGTTTATTGTTGTACGTTTTGAGTAGTTAGCCCAAATCTCGTAATCTAAACACGAGGTACGCAGCTAAAGGTGTCGACATTTTGATTAGACTAAGAATGTTTGTAAAGACTTTATTTCTGTACACAATCCGTTAGGCCGGGAGATTAGCGAGTGTTTCGGGCGAGCGTTTCCCAAATCGCGGGCATTTTAAATTAAGAACGTGATGGATGGCCCGTCGTGCTGTCACGTGGCAATCCGGTAGAAGAACGCTTGGCATCATGGAACAATAATAAGTTAAATGTGGAGCTCGGAAACGGCTGCTCCATTTGTTAATGCCAGTATTCAATTAAATTCAGTTCCCCAACCCTTTACACATGCGGGACTCGGAATATTAACGCGGTAACGAGATCCGCTCTTAATGTGGGTATTTGGAGCGTTTTAGATTTGTATTTTAAGTGTTTTATTGTGATTAGTAAATAGACAGATTAGTCACAATATTATGTTAATGAAACAAACTACATATATATTTATTTTGTTATTTTTATATACCTATTATTTACGCAGCTCTTGGTTTTGTTTATACGAAAGATATAATCTCGAAGAGTAATAGACCGATTCTAATCTTTTTTTATGTTGAAATAAATGTATTGTTGGCAATGGACAATTCTGTCTTGATATAATAAATAAGTGCGACGCTCTTTACACTAATAATGGTGCGTGATATTTACTTAACACTCACAGAACAGATAGTAAAATATAGCATAGAGTTACATGGTCGGAATCAAACCCAGGACTCTCCCGTCATTAAGACCGCTGTGGAATGCGAGGCATAAAAATATTAATTTAATGTTAATCTATTTTGATCCGATGATGAAGTTAGTAATGTTGGAACGTCTTCAAGGCAACCGACTTCGGTACCGACTACCGACTACGAGGACAATAAACCGGTGAACGATACGACATAAGTCAAATTGAGCGTTAAATATCTCGAATGATATGCGAGCGTTTGTCACTCGTAAATTAATGTAACGGACATCCTTAATACGTTAGAAATGTAAGTTTGTTTGTTCGTAAACGAAACATCTTGAGTGTGATAGTGCATTGACGTTCAAAGAATTTTGTAAAGAATTTACGCTGAGTATTTTGATTAAGAATTTGTTTATTCCGATGTCATGGCTAAGGTAATTTATTAATTAGTATATGGGTACTTTAGGAAACATATACATTCTGTATCGTGGCGATCGTTGTACTTATAAAGGTTTGTACGAAAATTATATAGGTCTTGTAATGATATGAAATATACAAATTTCGGGAGAAAAATAAAAACCGTGTATTTCTTGTTATATAAAAAAACCTTTTTTACAAAAATATACTGGTTAATATTATAGTAAGGCTAATGTACGGGCGTACCCATTACCGAAGCTAGTGTTAAATAAATGGAATCAGAGTGTAAGAGTTATAGCTCATAACCCCGGCCGGGGTGGCGACTGTCTCGATAACAAACACCGCATTTTTATTGTCTCCACACTGCGGGTTTATTAGTTTTGATCGTTCATCCAGTTGTCTTGTACGGTCACTTGTCTGTGTTCATTGTAGTATCGTTTGATTTACGAGGTCTATATTTTGAGATGCCTGCTTGAAGTCATAACTAATGTAGACCACGTCATATTTAGTACGTTATGTCATTTTTGTAGTGTACTGATAATATTAAACATTACATAAAAATATTTTTTTGTTAAATATTTTTGATGATTTTTTTAAATAGAAATAACAAATGAGCGAGCTGCCTGTCTCATGGTAAGTAGCCACTGTCGTTTTTGAATAATTATAATCAACCCCAGATAAGATAAGAGTTCGACTTGAGGTTGGCCGCAGATGTTTCACTAAAAAATTAACATTATTTTCTTAAAACACAGTCATATGTTATACATATACACATGTTATGAAATATCAAGAAACCGAATCCATTCCAAGTTTTGGGCTCTTGTTAGCTGATTCAGGCCAGATCATTAAGTTAGTTGGAAGTAGGGTTGAATTTTAATCATCGAGCTCCTTCGGTTATGAGGGTCGGCGTGGATGTGGCGACCAAGGACATAAAATCCATATTTTAGAGGCGGGCGGGAACCGGGCAGATCAAACGGGACTTTATGACGCTGCCCCGAGATTGTTTACATCTGTTACGCGCCGTGGCCGCACCATGAAACTTGGTAACCGCTGGTACTGCGTGCGTGATATTAAACACCCCGGCGAAGTTTAGGGGTGCGAATTCACAACTTGCGATTAGTTAAGGTTTAGCTTAAGTGTGTTTTGGCCTAGAATTTGGTGTTTCTAGGTTTAATATTAACATATGTTATTATATACAGGTTCTGCGTATTTGTTACATTGATAGACTGAATGTAGAACAAATGTAATGTGAATGTAGAATAAAGGGTTACCGAATTTAGAGTTATTTGCAATGAGTAATGTTGATGATGAGTTGATGTAAAATGAATAACTAAACTTATTAAATATTGGCTACACCTTTCTATTGAAAACTGTTTGCATTTTAGTATCACATAAATAGATGTGATGTGACTGACTTTACTTGTTTTGCCCTTTTATTTTAACACTCCGCTAATAGACAAGTCGAAATTCCGTATAACCCTATTTTAGGGTTAACAATTATAGCCTCGAATGTGACTGGATAGGTTCTGTTTTAAAAATATATATAGATATTTTTTCACGTATCAAGTAACTAACAAATTTCTACCTTATGTTTCTGAAGATTGATAATTATAAAGTAGGATCTACTTGATTCTGTACTGACGCTCAAAGTATTGAATAGAATTGTTCTATCATACTGGAATTCGCAATAAAGCTAATCATATCCTCGACCTGAGAATTTTACACAATAAATCAACAGAACGGATGCAACCAAGTGGATAGTGATACAGAACCCTTACCAGGAGTCTTTACGTTTCGACAAATATGACTGTTTTGGTATTTGTTTACGTATTGGCCCATACTATTTCCTAGTTCTGACACAATCCGCTAGGCGCTGATTGGAATTTGTATGGGCAAATACGTAAACAAATACCAAAAGTCATATTTGTCGAAACGTAAAAACTCATGGTAAGGGTACAGAACGGATGCGACCAAGTCGATAGTGATACAGATTAATTAGTGCCATTAGACGGCACATTGATCGTTATTACCGTTATTATCTCGAAACGTTTGATGTTTATGTGGAGGATGTTAGTTTTTCCGCATACTGTCGTTTTTATTATTGACCGAAGTTTGGACGCAACGTCTGTTTACACAGTCGGCGTTGTACAGTGTAACACGAAAATAGATGCGGTGTCAAAACATTTTGATGCTGGTTGATTTGTATTACATGTCTTAATTAATGTGAATGGAGTGATTTTTGTGTTGTACCAGATGACATTATGGCTTATTTGATGACAAGTGTTTACTTTTTCATAAGATCGGAAACGATTATACAGTCCAACGTATGATAAGTCAATGCCAGTTAGTAATTCATACGAACTCCGATACATATGATGAGCTTTATATAGAACAGGAGTTTTATATAAAGTCGATCACAGATGCATTTCCACTCTTGAGGACAAGAGGCCGGCATTAAGTCAGCTGACATCTACTATTATAATATTATCAATATAGCGCTTGGTATTTTATTTTTTATTTATTATTAATGATCTTCAACATAATGTAAACCAAATAAAAGCAACAATCGTAAATACAGAGAAAGGTATTGCTGTAATGAGCTATTAGTAGGTGTGACGGTGGTTCCGCCGCTAACCGAACAGCGGAAACCGCGAATCTAACCAGCGTATTCAGTGTAAAAAATTATCATTTGCGCCAACTAACAATTAAAAATCAATATTGGGTGAATTATAAAAATGATGAAGATGACTAGTTTCTTTTTTATGAATACGTACATAAGTAAGTACGTTCTCCTAATTAGGCTCCTATTAATCCTTTATTTCAAATATCTAAATGATTGTTATCTTCTCAAAGCCTTTATAAGTCTAAGTCTAGTAGTCATTAAGATCTATAATTGTTTATTTTTTATTTAATATTATTTTTTCTTAGGCCTAAATACGTTCTTGTTCTAATTAGATAGATCATGTTTTAACAAATTTAAAATTATAAATCAATCCGAGCAAGAGTATACACTAGTATAGTACTTACAATATTATATTAATACGCTCCACAATTTCTAATTTCAACTACCCCATTCTCATGTTAACATTCTATTTTACATATAGGTATGTAAATGAAAATAAACTAACACGGAGTAAGGCCCCCTCTGACATCCGTACAAGCTTTATTCGTGAGTTTATTCTTTAAAAGCATTCGCGTTGTAAACACCAATAACCATTTATAAGACGCACGTCAAAACACATTACTTTAAGTTCAGCGTCGTAAATGAAGAACAATCGGATTTATTTTCGGAGGCACACTCCACTCCTTTCCAACAATAATTCTTAGCTTAAGAGATTAAACGCATCTAATTAATGTCTGCGTGATTGAGTGATTCTCACGTTCGTTAGATCGTACAGATGTTTTGTTGTGAATTATTTTTACGGAAATACCACTATGATTGTAGAGCGCTTACAGCTCGAATTGTTTCGCAATAACCGGCAATTGATTTAGGAACGAGCCTGTTACTGTCCGGGTGAAATATACGCGTATGAATTTCGTCGTTGCATGCCTGAAGTGATCTATATATGTTTTAAATTATAGATTTACAGGAATGTGGTGTTTACGGCAACTTGTAGAGACTATCTTCGACAATAGTTTTTTTTTTAATTTGGAAATTATTTTAAAAAGAAAATGGGAATGATATAAAAATATTAGGTATAAAGATTACAATGATTTTATTAAAGAAAACGTAATACCGTCTATGTGAATAAATTCCTAGCTAGTAGGCGAGTTGTTAATGTAGAGCACTTAGTTATGAATTATTATGATTTATATTTAGGCTAGTTATTTTTATAAAGACTTGACCCCATTTTTGGTTGATAATAAGCTAAATAAGTATGTATTAAAAGTGTATATAGATAGTTATAAGACTGAAAAAATGTGTTAATTCTTTTGTTCACGGAAGATATACGCACAAGATCTCGCTATAAAGTTTGTATCACGTCCACTCTTCCACTTTGCATTGAGTCATTATGGTTTTATTAAGACGATCTCGTTAAAGCGGGGTCGTTGAAATGAATTGCTCGATTTTAATGCGAGAGGATTGAAAATAAAACTATTTTGAATGCGGTTGAACGCCGCGGCGCCGCTGCGGGCTGGCGGTCAGCCAGCGTCGCACGCGCATATGAATAAAGTTTTATTCACTATGTTTGATCTTGTCGGAATTTATAGCGTAAAATACGTTATGCTGTAAATTATGAAACCGTTTTAGTAGATATTTCGTAGAGCAATTTTTTTTAATAATAAAAAAGTTTTTTTTTAATCAATGTTAATTATTGGAGCGTCAAATAATCTTTAATAACTGAGATTTTCGAGGGAAATAAACTAATTATTGTGGCTAATTAGTTAATATAATATTATTAAATAATACGAGTATATTAAAACTTTAGTATGACATCAGAATTATATATGCAGGAAAGATGAGAAATGACTTAAATAAATAAATGATAAATTAAAAATAATGAACTTAAAATTTAATAAAATAATGTATGACTATGAAACTTACTATACTCACTTTGCTTCGTCCTGGGTTCTCGGGGTCCATCGACTGTGACTTTGATAGCTTTCGTGTAGGTGGCCACTTGGGAAGGGAACGTGCTGATGGTGATGGTGAGCGAGAAGGACTTGCCTCGTCCACTGCGACCTACGAATCGTAGATCATTGAATTTCGCTACTTGATTCTTCATCACCGCTGTGCAGTTCCTTAACTCGGCCATCACATTCTCATCATTTCCAGCTTTAATGGTCACCATAGTACCATCTTGAACATCATCCAAAGCCACCACTTTGAAGGCTACCGGCAAAGACTTGTTCGAGCGCCAGTGTCCAGGGAGAGCCGAACATAAGACAGCCGGGGATCCAGTCTGCACCAGCTCGCCGTGGCTCTGTCGGTAGTAGTCGTGGATGTGAGAGTAGACGTCCGCCATGGTCGGGGCCGGGGGGCTCGCGTGCGGAAGGTGCATCGACTCCAGTATACCCTCGAACACAATCCCTCGACACGCCACTAAAGTCCCACGTCACGCCACTGGTCTCCGAACACTTCGGCAAAAGTTTTAAACACGCGATCGAATTTCAAACTCGCGGCAAAGCGCGCGCGGAGCACTCCGGAAAGTTGTGTAAAGTATGGGCGCGAGACGCCGTATGACGGTGTGAGTCGAGCGACCGTCTCGACTCCGCACCACTTGTTGGGCGCGGGCAAGACGCCGGGCGGGGGACTCGGAAAAATAAATGGGCGACTCGCAGAGACCGCAAGCCGAAGACTCACGACGCGCACCGAAGTCGCCGCGAAGGGACGCGTACTCGCGAGGACTCAGTTTCGACTGATGACTGCGATACGACGCGACTTTTTCCGATGGTCAATATTTTGCGTTCGCGCGGTCGCCGCCCCCACCCGGGTGGCGGCCCCTACGTCTCGTAAAAAGCGGGAAGGAGACGAAGGGTGCGGGCAGCGCGGAGCCGCAGCGGGAACGAACGGGACGGCTGTGGTCGGTCTCTGCGTTTTTATAAAAATGCTCGCGGAAGCGAGACGCCCGTCGCCGTCGATCGCTGGTGGGAGAAGGATGGGTGGATTTTTTTGAATCACCGCGGTGACGTATCGCGAGGCGGCGGTAATTAGGCCACGGGGCGGCGGGAAACCGCGGCCGGTGCGAAAACCTATCAACGAGCTCATGAAAAATTATGATTTCCATGTTTGAATCGGGAGCGCGCCTCGCAGGGTGGCACTTCATTTGGATAAAGCACGCGAGGAATTCTGACACGGGGGTCGTCGATCGACACTTGTAATTGCTGTATTGGGGCTGATCATTAAGCATAGGTATATCATTAAATTGAGTTATTAGACAGGTGTATTTCAATCGTATATTAACCTTACGATCAGTGAATCTTTATTACTAAACGTTAACTTTGAAAACTTTTTAAAACTTTTTACTGTTATGTCCAGTTTAATGTATCACTACATCTTTTCCATACATAAAAACGCAGCTTAACATTACCATTACATACAAAAGTTCAGCTCAAACACCGGCCGAAGTATCATGTCAAAATTGATAAAGTGTGAAACAAAGTGAGTAGAGTTTGAGCCACGTCCGCGTGCGGTTAGCCGCTTGTCGCGGTGCGAGCGAGACGGCGCGAGGGGCGGGGCCGGGCGTGTCGGGAAACTTACAAACTTCGCGAGTTTCCCGCGCTCGCGAGCGTGTGACGCGAAGTTTGTGCGAACTTTTCACCTTCCAAATTTAAATGCTCTTATAAATGGCCGGCTTTTTTCTTGGATTTGTTGTTTGTTTTTAGTGCATCCTTAGCCGTAAGAAAATAAGAATATTTATTTTTATAGTAGAAAATAAGAATACGCTAAACATAACTTAAGAAATATTATTATCACCGTTTACAGATGTAAAATGACATGTCAGATGATGTCAGATGATACTAATTTTCGAGGGTAAGCACATGATTGATATATAATGTCGATTAGCATATTTTTCTATATATTTTTTTTTCTATTTTTCTATTAATCAGCGAAAATGAAATAGCGCTTATTATTTATTCATGTATCCATTTAATTTTGGTACCTTTTTACAGTAGGTACTTGTGTTAAATTTATTTTGTGTTAAATTTATTATAGTCGTCACAATTCAATAGGCCCATTTTGACACATGCCATTCTAATGTCATTAATGTCTTAAGCTAACTTTTTAGTAGGCAGCTTACGACCACATGACGGCTAGAGCTTGCGGCTTCAAACCATTCTAAAGAAACCATAATCGATTAACTTTCGAATAATCGAAGCTAAGAATTACGAATAACTAATTATTTATCCCTTTTTCATCTTAACAACAATAAAATAATCAAGACTTTGTTTCTTAGTGAATGATACAACAAAAAAAAATACAGTTTACGAGCGAGGCTTTATTTAATCTTCTAAACATGATTAAATTTTTAAATAACACTATAATTTGGATTTTTTCCTTTTTATTCAATATTTAGATGAATAATAAAAAATATTAAATAAATATTCTGTTTAAAAATATGAAGTAATCTATACAATACGATGTAGATTTGTAATCGATTTGAAGTAAAAATCGTTTATTTTGCTTATCGATTTGTATGTCACATGCTTAGAGCCTAGCAATGGCATGTGTCAAAATGGGCCTATTAAATTGTGACGACTATAATAACGTATGTACTCGTATGCTATAAATGAATTGGGCTTTTGTTTTTCTATAATAATTATTGCTACCGTAGTGCCAAAATAAATATTTAAAAATGTACATTATGTCTTATCGTGGCTATTATTATAAATAAGATGAATTACCTCCTAAAATAATTGTAGAGAATAACTTTATGATAATTGCAATAACTAAAATTGTGGTAGAGTCATAATGTAGAGTAAGGGCAAATAATAACAATACCCACTTTTATTTACCTTTAGACCTATATAACATTTTTATTGAATAAGATAAGAAACCAATAGATATTTTATAGTGTAGTGAGGTAGCTATTGCACCAAACAAGCGAGACAATATTTATGGAACCACTATTGTTTCAAAAATGCCGCGGCGGTGCCTTTGAAGTTACTCCTGGTTGCCTGAAAGCAAATATTTTGTTCAGATATCCTTGTTTATGACCCCCATTCAGTATACGAAATATGAAATGCGCGGTTGTATAGTTTCAAAAATTCGCAAATGTTCGGTTGTAAAAATGTAAAGTTTTATGTCTGGTCATTTCTGCGTGGCCTTTGCTTTCTAAGGTTGAGATAAGAGCTGGTTTACCTTCACAATTGTATCTATTTTGTTAACGATTAAATTGCTTTATTACTTAACTGGTTTTAAAAGAAAATTGCTGGTTTTATCGACTATAAAACTGTTCTATATTGGTTATTGGCTATGATAAACCAATAATTTTGTTAAGAAGTTTTTAATTTGCTTAAGAAGTCAGCGCTTTGAAAAAACTATTATTATTACAGATACATTTTATCTTAACTGAAGAACTTATGTAGTATTTTTTTTTAAAGTGTATATTTATTAAATTTATTTTGTAATGAACGTCATTGTAAAATCTAAAAATCTTACATTTAAACTGTGTTTGTAGTACTATTACCTATGCTACAAAAGTTCTCTGGACATGTTTTCAGTTTTCTAATATTATCTATATTAAAACTAGCTGACCCGGCAAACGTTATGTTGCCATTTAAATAAAAAAATGTTAAGGGTGAACAACCCTTATCACTTAGGTGTATGAAAACTAAATAGTAGCCGATTCTCAGACCTACTGAATATGCATATAAAATTTGGTGAAAATCAGCCAAGCCGTTTCGGAGGACTACGGTCACTAACATTGTGCCACGAGAATTTTATATATGAGATATTATTTTATTGCATTATTTTAAATAAATGAAGACTAAGTAAACTTCACATCGTTTTAAATGGAATATTAGAACTTCGGGATAGGATATTCATAAGTGTGACGGAAAAATATAGAAAGATGTACATTAAAACATTTTTTATGCATACTTTACTATAGGTACATATTATTTATTAGTTGTTTGTATAAAAGATTTTTATTAAGAAGATACTATGGTATGTACTAACATATGGTTCATGGAGTGGAGTAAGAAACGATTACTATTTTTTAACATTTAAGAACATAAGCATAGAGTAAACAATTTGATATTTATATTTCAAGTTATTAGACGGTTTACTTTGTAACAATTTCAAAAAACAGCCCCAGATACAGCCACAAAGAGCAATAAAGCTAATAAAAATTAGAAAGTCTAAGCCGAGGGGTTGATGAGGCCGGTGTTCTCAGAGTTGTCAAAGAATTTCTCTCAATTACTGCAATAAAAATTATATTGTAGGTAAACATACGGACACTTTGACGAGCAAGCCGCCAGCTACCGGGCGGTTTTGTGCAACCCTCATCCACTGCGCCGCGGAACAATGCGTTCGCGCACAATGAAATATTCCTTCAAAGATCTCCTTTATTTTGGCCCAAACATTGGCATTGGAGCATTGTGAGCCCTTTTGTTAGCTATTTACCGACTTTTGGGTTGTTACAGTGAAGGGCAAAATGCCGTAGTAATAGATGAGTGGAAAAAAATGCGGGTTTCGATCCAATGAATAGAGCCAACGATGCGGCTCAGTTGACGACTTAATTCTCTTCGGATTCAAGAAGTCGGAATTGGGTTATTTGAAAGCAATGTTACTCTCAAAGGGTGTAATGAGTGTGCGTTAATATGAAAATCGCTGTGGTCCAAGGATTAGTAGTTTACACTCAACGAAGTCCTCATTCCAGCATAATATTAAAAATATTAGTTTGTAGTAGCCTCTATGCTTGTGAGTACGTATAGAATATTTTTAAAACATTGTATAAAATAGTGTAGATACAATACTAATATACGAGTATAAAATATACTTATTAAATTTTACACACGATTTTCAAAATTCTTGAAAAGTGTAGTGGATGATGGTCCCTAGGTACTCACTTAAAGGATATGACTAGAAGAGAAATAAGAATATATTGAGAATATTTTTTGTTACACCTTTTTGATTTCACTCAGAACCTACTGACCTAAAGGAAAAAGAATTAAGAAAATAATTAAAAAAAAAAAAAAAAAACAACTGTATATTATTTCAAATTTAATTCAATGTCAACCTAATGTCATAAGGACTTATTCAACTAACGATCGTCATTATCATGAAAGAGCGCATTAATACCTATTGATTTTTCAAAAACATCCCGCTGTGTTGTAATACTTGTGCCTCAATGTTGGCAAAACGTTGACTCACACAATGTGTGGAGGGCACTCCAACGTAAGAGGTGAACACAGAACACCAAATGTTGAGCTAAAATAGAAAAGAGATGGTGATATAGGAGAAGAAGACTTTTATCGATACTCTTTTTACATTAAACTCTACACTTATCTAATGTAGAAAAGGATAGAGAAGAAATAAAGAGTAAAAGAATCTTCGTCCCTATACTTTTTGCATTTAATTCAACACTTACCGTTGTCGTAACGTCATATGCAACTTACAATATCTTCAATCGTCATTATCATGAAAGAGAGCATTGATACTTATTGATTTTTCAAAAAGATCCCGTGGTGTTGCTATACTTGTGCCTCGATGTTGGCAAAACGTTGACTTACACAATGTGTGGAGGGCACTCCAACGTACGAGGTGAACACAGAACACCATATATTGAAGCATAAGGGGCTAGAAAATGTGTAGGTAGTAGAGGTAAAAGAAACCTATCGATAACTTTTTATATATAACGCAACACTTATCTAAAGTAGAATAGAGTAGAGAAGATAGAAGGACTGGAAAAAATAATCTTCTCCATATTTTATTTTGTATTTCATTAAATACAAACCAGACATAATGACTTATTCAACTAATAATCTCTTCAATCGGCATATAATGAAAGAGCGCATTAATACCTATTGATTTTTCAAAATGTTGAACTAAAATTGAAAAGAGATGGTGATATTGGAGAAGAAGAATCTTATCGACACTCTTTTTAGAGTAAAGTCTACACTTATCTATTGTAGAAAATAATAGAGAAGAAATAAAGAGTAAAAGAATCTTCTTCTCTATACTTTTTGCATTCAACACTTACCGTCGTCGTAACGTCATATTCAACTAACAATATCTTCAATCATCATTATTATGAAAGAGCGCATTAATACCTATTGATTTTTCAAAAACATCCCGCTGTGTTGCAATACTTGTGCCTCAATGTTGGCAAAACGTTGACTCACACAATGTGTGGAGGGCACTGCAACGTAAGAGGTGAACATAGAACACCAAATGGTGAAGTACAATAGAAAAGAGAAGACATAGGAGTAGAAGAATCTTATTGAAACCTCTTTTAGATAAAAATCAATATTTATCTTAAGACGAATAGAGTGGACATGGAAAATATAGAACAATATGTGTTCTCTATACTTTTTGCATTTAATTCAACACTTAATCATCGTCGCAACGACATATTCAACTAACAATATCTTCAATCATCGTTATTATGAAAGAGCGCACTAATAATATTGATTTTTCAAAAACATATTACTTCTTCAAGTAACAATATTTCAATCGACATAATTATTATTATCATGAAAGAGCGCATTAACACTTATTGATTTTTCAAAAACATCCCGCTGTGTTGCAATACTTGTGCCTGAATGTTGGCAAAACGTTGACTCACACAATGTGTAGAGAGCACTCCAACGTAAGAGGTGAACACAGAACGCGGAATGGTGTAGCATAAGATACTAATAAAGATGAGGTAAAAGAATCCTATCGTCAACTTTTCTATATAAAAACAACACTTCTCTAAAGTAGAATAGAGTAGAGCTGATGACTGAATGAGTAGAAAAATCTTGTTATCCATACTTTTTTTTCCTTCAGTACGAAACTGACGTCATAGCGACATATTCAGCTAACAATATCTTCAATCGTCATTATCATGAAAGAGCGCATTAATGCCTATTGATTTTTCAAAAACATCTCGCTGTGTTGCTATACTTGTGCCTTGATGTTGGCAAAACGTTGACTCACACAATGTGTGGAGGGCACTCCAACGTAAGAGGTGAACACAGAACACCAAATGTTGCTACGTAATTGCCCACTTGAATTTTAAGGGAAACCTTTCCGGTCAGGGAGTAGAGTTACGAATGCATAGAAAGTACTGTCAGTATTTTTATTGCATTTATTAGTTTGATGAAGTCGATTGAATTAATTCGGTACAATTACACAAAATTCTTGCTGAAATTTCTTATTTTTTACTGTGGAAAAATAATTTCGTAGTAAATTAAAATACTTAGTTGTGCTGGTGACTGTCACATTTCAAATAGGTATAGGTAGGTCTCAAATAGTTTTGAGAATGAAAAGCTAATATTATCATTATCTTTATATTTATATGCATGAAATTTAAACAAGTCAAACCTTAAGTAACAGCCATAAAATTGATATTTGAAAGTGTAAATTTAATATTAATATCTCGAAATTATTTGACTATCCACGTTGCACGGTCCTAGTGTCACCATATGAGATTCTTGAGCCATTCTGAAAGTTTGAACTTTCTTTTACCTGACTAGGAATTTAAGGATATGATTCTCAGTGGTCATAAGATTTATGCGTATCTATGGTAAGCGTCACCCCACAGATATTCTTGTACTGCTCTTATACGTTTATATTACGTTTATTTATTCTAAATCCCATTTACATTTAAATTAAATCTTTTTAAGATTATGTAATAAATAACAATAATATTTTTTCATTGTTTAATAATTTTAATTAGATGTAATGTAAGTAGGTACCTATAATATAATTCAATAATTGTCTACTCTAGTAGAGTCTGCACTCTATGAGAATCCATTTAACCTGAGGCAATAAGTATCGAGTAAAAAAGAAGGTAAATCCGGTTAATGCATTTTGTTACAATCGAGTTAAAATTCGACGCGTTTTGTATTACCTATATGTGCTTTTGTAATGGGTACAGGAAGTAAGATTTGGACAATAATAGCTGAAATTAGCAGGTTGGTTCAGTTAAAATTGTGCAACGGATGTGATTTACTTTACTTTAGCTATCTTTTATCCGATCCTTTACAATGTTCCACTTAACATAATACGTTTCGTAATTGATAGTTTTATACATAGATTAGTAAAGATACTTCGCCGCCTTGAAATTGAATGAAGCCATAAACGGCTTATTAGTAAGTTCTTTTTTTGAATTATTGACTAGTAAAAACATTTTTAGAGAAAATTTACGAATAAATAACTAATACTGCGTAATTTACATAATAAATAAATGATTATTTCAAATATTTTAGAGACATTTTAGCACGGAGACGTGGCAAAACTTTTTTACGCAACTATTTCAATTCTCAAAACTGGGTACATTTTCTTGTTAGAAGTGAGTAATCTTTACTAATCTATGGTTTTATACTATCTCTTTACCCTTACATTTAAATTCCCTGTGTTTTGTGTTCTACTTACAAGCAGGTAACCTAAAAAAGGTGCCTGAATTCATAATTTCGGTGTCGAAACAGGAGTCGAACTTGAAATCCTCTGCATGGCAAAATATATATATAGACATGCTAGATGTCTATATATATATATAATATATATGTCTATATACCTATAACATGTCTTTATAATTTCTGTTATCGTATCTTTCAACTTAGGGTTGGGATTAAAATATTGTTCCGATATCTTCTGACTATTGTAAGAAAAAATCAATACGCATTGATTTTTTTTTTTTTTTTTTATAATATAGGAGTAGCAGACGAGCATGCAGTCCACCTGATGGTAAGTGGCTACTGCCGCCCATGGACATCTGTAATCAACTCCAGATAGGACCAGAAATTCCTACCTGAGGTCGACAACAGATGCGCCGCTACCCCTGAGGACTAAGCTGGAACGCCTCGGAAAAGTATGTCTCCCTTACCATACCCTTCAAAACGGAACACAGCAGCGCTTAACACTGCTGTTATTAGGCAGAAATAGGTATGGCGGTGGTGCCGCCGGAGCCGAACCTCAAAGGGTTCTACCACCTTTTATTGAGATTGAGATGGGGTGATGATTTAATGTCGCGGACTGTAAGAGGGGAGCTGGAACTCTAGTGTTTCCGAATCTATCAAAAAACTAGAAGCAGATTGAAGGGTTTCTATTGGGTAAAATATATATGTAACTTAAATATCAGATATCTTTATGAAACGGAATTATAGACAGAGGGTCTTATAAGTACCTATATTCTTAGGATATTCCAAAAATTAGTTAACTAAGACTAAACAGCGAATTACATGGGGACTGAGGCCCTTCATCTAACAAATTGTGTAATTATAAAAACGAAATTTACGTACTAAGAGCTAAATTGTAGTAAGAATCCAGTTTGCTTACAGGAATATAGTTATTACACACATCAATATCAGTATGACATTTTACACGAATCGGTTGATACAACTCAACACATAAAATCGGTACGCGATCAGCAACACAACTGTTTGCGCAAATAAAAAACGTACGAAAAAATGTGACGTAATAAATCAGAATAATCAGAAGCGCGGGATATATGTGTGAAATTCCATACTAGCGTGACGGGGCGGGAGGGGGAGTGTGGAACTCATTACTGGCACGTGACACAAGTCTCACCGCGCCCACTCTACCCCTCGACGCGGCCGTTACATTTCGCCAATGAGTTATTGAGTGCGCCGAAAGCTCATGTGTTAAACCGTCAATAATATTGCTCGACTTTTGCCAAATGTATGAAAATTTTAGGTCGGCGTTTCGACGTTTGAAATACTCTGAAATAGCCCTATACGAGTTATATAGTTCGGAAATTTCACTTTAGCACTCAAATGTTAGTAGAACGTTATGCAATACGATCCAAATATATTTTTCGTAAAGATTTTAAAATGTATTTCTTCTTTTCATAGCAAATTTATTCGTTGATGTAACATAAATACGAAGATGCATTTATGTATTAATATTTTACATAATTTCGTACGTCTAATCGCAAATAAAACGCTACCTTTATATGATCGCATTTACATATGTCTATTTATCTGTCTGTCATGGAAAATTTCTATGAATTCAATAAAACGCCTAATTTCATTGGAATTTAAAATATTTGATTACGTACACTTTACCGTGAATTTTTCGGATAGGTGAATACAAGAGTTTCAACAGAATGCAATTACGTGCAGTTTTTTCGGAATCTAGCGCTGTTAATTGCGTTTGATTGATGACGCAACGCGGAACGTCAAATTACGTTGCAAATGTGAGGGCTTTGATGAAAAGGCGACAAAACTCGACCGTTTTTCGCTTGTTCGCCCACCGTATTTTTCTAATTGAATCATGTGTGATTTATTATTGGTCTGATGATGTATCATTCTTTCAACAACAGCCGTGGCTCACCCCATGGCTTGCGGCCCGAATTATTGCTACAAATGTTCACATCCGCGCTTTTAACTGCACAGCCATTGCGCCCCGACGTCCCCTTCGTTCTTTTTTATTAAACTGAGTAATCGATTTTTCGAGACTTTATTGAGGAATAGGAACAGTAAATTGCGTATAATAGAAACTTTGTCATTATTAATTCGAGTGGCGCTATTGTTAAGCGCTACGCTATTTTTTGTGTGATACTTGAGTAGGATACAATTTTGAACGAAACTGTTTCGGAACCTAGATTAATTTGTATTTGTTTGTACCTTACTTAATTTGTATGTACATTGTATATAACATTATAAATTGTAAAGAAACTATATCAACTATTTATTGGCAAGTTTATGAGTCGATAAATAGGCCAACTGAGAAGAAAATTTCAAGATGAAACTTTATAGGACTTTTTTAAAGTTTGACTGCAGTGAAATCTCTTTTCGAGGTGTTTCATTTTAATCTACAGAACTACGTTTCTACTAACAAACTTTCAGTCGTCAGTTGAATTAATAATATTAAGGGCCAGGTACAGAAGCCCATGGGCGGCAGCGATCACCAACCATTAGGTGAGCTAAATAAAATGCTACTTCCATTACATAAAAAAAAAACAAATCTTTTAACACATGTATCTGCTCACCAGCTCGCAAAGGCTGGTATTAATAGAAAAGGTCTCAAAGTTCCCATTTTCATCAAGGCGCCATACTGGCATCAGCTAAGAGCACTGTTTCCACCCGGCGCACACATTGTCAGCGCGCCATCACGTTGTCTAACAACGGCTTAGTTTGCCTGTGAGCCATCACAGAATTAAAACCGTATGAAAACCGTAGGTGATGTTTTACAGTAATGTTTTGATACGTATATGCAGGGTATTATAGGTAACGGTAATGTATACTAGTGTAGGTACGTAGATACGTTCTGAAAAATGATACAATATGAATTACACGGGACACAAATATACTAACTATTATGCAACTTTGACATTGATGATATAAAATAAATGTTTTAAGTATATTATCTTACTTCAATATCTATAGTATGTTACATCTGTATGTATGACGTTTAAAGTTAAACACCTATGCTCCATCCTGAAACTTATTGGAGATCCAATTAAATCCATGTTACTCGATTTCTTGAAAAAAAAAATTCTTTTGCACTTATTAAAGATTTATATCGCGTTTGTGTAAACACACGACAGTGCAGTGTTTCATACGTACGGTTAAAATTGTAACACATTTTTGACATGTAGTACCTACCTTTACTATGACACCATCTCGACATTAGCTAGAAGCAGTTTCCAGTCAGCGCTCTCATTGTCACTGCGCCATTGAAGCAGCGCGCTGCGTGCTCACACAGCGCACGGCGGAGCAGCGCATCTCAATGTTGCTGAACAACGGGACAGCGTTGAGTTTTGTAGTTCAATGCAAAATGGATTAACTTGATTAACTAGAATAATTGAACTTTGCTCCTTATATTTTTTTGTGATATTTTCTTAGCAAATCTTCTAAGCCGACATATTCGTCCGTTTTGATTGAACAGTTACTAAAATCTTGAAACAATTTTGATACAATAAGAAAATGTTGAAATTATGTGTGTATTATAAGTAAACTTAATTTTCCTTGTATTACACATATGGCTAAATGTATCATATTTCCCTCACATTTCTTGTACAGTGCCATCTCGACATCAGCTAAAAGCAGTTTCCAGTCAGCGCACTCATTGTCACTGCGCCATTGTAGCAGCGCGCTGCGTGCTCACACAGCGCACGGCGGAGCAGCGCATCTCATAATGTTGCTGAACAACGGGACAGCGTTGAGTTTTGTAGTCCGTTAGCCCATTTTTTTTTAATTTTGATATTGCAAAATTGGCCTAAATCATATGTAAATGTATCTTTTACAAATATTTACATAAGTGGAAATAAACATTAATTAAACTATTTTAAAATAATTCTGTGATAATTTATTGCCTTATGATGTTATAATGTAATGTATTTACTTGCGTCCATTACCAATAATCAAGCTATTCAATTTTTATCTTCCAAAGACTGAAATTTGACAATGTTTAGTATGAAGAAATTATCAAAAGTCCATTTTAAGCAGGCAAAACATTAGACAGATTGATTGCTTATTAATAATGGGCTTAGGACTCTTCATAGTAATCGAAATATTTGTAATAAATTATATTGTAGTATTGTACCTACTTCGTCTAAACAGATTATTATTTTTATCTGAAAGATGTAGGTAATAAATAAATTAGATTTCAATATATAACAACATATGTAATATATCCATGTTGCGTTACAAAAATAAAAACAGCAAATATAAGGAACCGCGTGTTGGTTCCGGTGCGGGTCGCCGAGGGCTGTCACAATGCACGCAGCTTCCGCGCCGCTGCCCAACGCGCCCGCCGACGCACCGACACCCCTAATGTCGATTTTAATGTTAAATCTAAACACAGGGTTGACACCTTTCCTATATATAATACTTTAGGAATATTAAGTTATTTTTGTCTCCAACCTCTACTTAAACCAAGCCAAGATTATTGTAAACGTAAAAAACAGATTTCATTTTTATTATTTGGTTATTATTTTCGATGTCGCTTGATTAAGTACCTACAGAAGCATAAATGAAAGACACAAATTGACACATAATTTTTGATTGATATTTCATATTGAATTCCATATTTTTATGCTTCCAATCATAACTTGACATCTACTATTTCCTTTAATTTATTTCTATATATAACAGAAATGACAGTAGGTAATCGATTATAATTTTAAGATTGAGAGGTAGATAGATAGACTTATATTTTAGTAATGTAAAGGGTAGTAGAACACTCTGTGGTTCGACACCGGTGGCACCACCGCCACACCTACTTCTGCTTAATAAGGGTAGTGTTAAACGCTACTGTTTTCTGATTTGAAGAGTGTGACTTATCTGAGGCATTCCAGCTTAGGCGCATCTGTGAGCGACGTCAGTTAGGAGTAGAAAACCAATCTGGTGTTGATTGCAGATTTATATGAGTGGCAGTAGCCACTTACCATCAGGTGGTCTGCTTGCTTGTTGGCTCTTATACTATAAAATAAAAAACGTACCTTATGAACTGAAGTCAATATTCACAAAAGATCAGAGGTGTACGCAATAGTCATGAAGTATACTATATTTAAGAAAACGAATATGTATGACAAACATACCAGCCCTGTGGTAGCGTCGCGGCGCCCCGCCGAGCGTCGCGGGCCGCGCCGCACGACACGACGCCTCTGAATACCGCTGTTCAACCCTTAATTATCTTGATACGAGAGCCGGAAGCGGCCTTGTTTACCACCCACCTTTTCATATTTTGCATGCTTGTACGTTAATGAAAATGCTCATAAACAAGATTGAATCTCAACACGGCTATTTCATAAATCTTTATCTAAAAGTCCTAAAATTGTGCTTAATAAATAAGTGCATTGATTTTGACGCCTTGTGGTAGTGAGGGCTCTAGAGTTCAACCTTTTATAGATATGTGTACTTTTACTGAACATTTTTAAGTTTAACAGCGTTGTTGAGTGTTCCTGTAGTTTGAAAGTTGTGGCAAATTCACCTACGCAAGGAATAATGCATACTGAGAAGTAGCGCCTATTGTGGCCTGTTGTGTGACTTCAAATAGAACTTTGACCCATTATTAATAACGAATTCCCATAAGAACCAGTATCCACTTACAGTCAGGTGGTCCTTGTTATTTTAAGTGTTTCTTAAAAAATATCACAGTAACTGATCTTAACATTTTTTGGACATCTGTAGAACAGAATTTCGTATTTATTTACGTATTATTACGTAAGATGTAAATTCAATGTACAAAAATGTAAAGTAGATGAAAAATGAATAAAGTGTATATTTTTTTTATTAGTATTTAGTAATAGTAGGATTTTTGAATTGCACTTCAAGATAATATTTTTCAAATCAAGAATCTTCACCATCTTTAACTTCTAACCTTCAAAGTACTAAGTCTGTCATTACTGGTCAAACACAAAGTAAGCGTAAACGATTGGCAATTGGTGTAGCCGTTATAATTATTTGAGGATATGGCGGACGGTGGAGGCAATGTATCGTGACCAGTGATGCCACGCTCGGTTGGTTATAGGCCAATTAATAGTTACCATATAAAATAACTAAGATACTCGTATACTATGTACAAAAGGGTAAATAGTTTTAGGAAGGGTGCTTTTAGGTATAATTTCTGTGTAAAATGATTCCTAGTTTCTCAGAGCAATGTATGTAGGTATATGTGATAAATGCGAAAAGGTGTTTTATTGACAGTTTTACTTAAAATAGTTCTCAAAATTTTAAAGTCCACCAACCAGTGGCAAAGTACACTATTTTACCATTTTGCGTGAAATTTTAAAACAAAATTAATTTTCATTAAAGGCAGTTTGACGTTACAATGAACATAAGGTGTTTCTAAATAAAAGTCAATATAGTAACATTCATATATTTTTTTGTCTTTTATAGACTTAACCTCTGAGTATGCACTTATCCTCATTTAAGTAGGTACTTTTACAACAAACCTATTTGTCAGAGTCAATTGAATACCCTTTCAAATATTGGCTAAAAAATAAGTTCCGTTCTGTATTACATTCATCAAAGATATTATCCGTTACCCATGTTGCTTTAAATAAAGAAAAGCAATAAAAACAATGCCATACGAAGGTATTAACTCGTCGCTAGATGGCGTCAGCTGTGTAACATTAAAGAGCGCACACGACACCTTTTATTGTTTTATCATTTAAGAAAGACATGCTACACGATCTTTATTTGTTACACCACAAGGTTAAAAGTCCACGGAATTAGGTAACAAAGTCACATGTAACACATATAAAAGGAATAATAAAAAGTCAATAAAGACATAAACCGCGCATCTCCTGCGGCTAACCTAATGATGGCGTTTACTTTGATACCGTTCTAAACAAATAAAACCCAAATGAAACGGATCGGTTTTACGTATCTATATTAAAAACGGAGGCGTCTGTCTGTCATGTTAACGTTTTACTGTTTGTAATTGTGTTTTTAAGAAAACTGATTCAGTGACCAGTACCAAAATATTTTTACTGACCATTTAGATTCAACGTTTTTTTAATATTTGCAGGTTTTCGTTTGAATGCAGTCTCAATTAATTGTTAATCAGAGGCCCTACTACCATCTTTTAAAAACAATTATAATTCAGGTAAGGTTTATTTCAATATTGCATCAACATTATTTTGTTTCGTACCACGACCTCCTTAAAACAGTTTTGTTTTATTCCTGCCGAGCGATGTAAACTTAAACCCTTATTCATTTTTCGCTTATCCATTGTATAAACCAACTCAAACTCATATTTCGCTTAAAAAATAAATTTACTGTCAAAAAAGAGAATGAATAATTTCGACCGACATCATACAAAATAGCTTATTGTAATATTACAAAAACAATCGTACTTTAACGAGGTCGTGGTACGAAATTTCAATGTATGATTAAACTAATATTGTTTTAAGAGATGGTAGTAAGCCCCCAGATGTGATATAATATTAAGGACGTTTGTCTAGAAAATGGCTGATCTTTCTGGCCTTTGAAAGTCCTAGGTTATAACTGTCAGTAAATACTGGTCCTGGCAGAGAGCTTCTACTCTTTGATGGTATTGAGTAGAAAGGAGGAAGCAACTCGTTTTGTTAAACCCAAAATATAAAACAAATAAAAGAAGAAGAAGAAATAACTACCAAGTAAGAATTGTAGCCTGCCGCACCTAAATCTAGATGTCATTGAGAAAAGGTATTATTGTAAATTATGTTGTGTGAATCCTGCCCACTCTCCCCAAATTATGCAGAATACGTTATATTCTGATGGACAGTATTCTCTTAAACTCATGGATAAAACGCAGTTAGCACCCAAGATGAACACACAAAGACTAATTAGCTAGTATGTTATTATGCATTCTGAGGTATAGGTAAACAGAAGCAAAAAATAAAAAATAGACAAAATCCGTCAATCACTACAGATAGTGTATGCAGCAATCCCAAAATCTATTTCGCTTAATACTATTTACTAAAGTCTAAACAAACAAATCCGAACACCAATATTAGTCATTGTGTCTATGCGTTATAACAGGTGGAATGCCGGTTTTGTCGGATTGGTGTCAGTTGGCATAACGTTATCGTTAGAGCAATTAACTACGTTTAATATTCAACCTGCTGTTTTACAGTTGATTCATTAATAATTATAATCGTCGGCTTCTACCCAAGTCATTTAAGTTCCTCAAAAAACAATTGGTTACCTGTTACGACTACTTAAAGGATTATGCAGCAGATGACACACATACCTATAGTCTCTATAATAAAAAGAACAGCAATAAGCATGCATCTCACTTGATCTAATGTATATTAGAATACCCACTGCATTGTCGGCCACATACTCGTACCTATATGTTTTACTCGTGATGTAGCTACTATCTCAATGGTTTAAAAATGTGATTCTGCTTCACCCGAACCTTTCAGACCAGAATACACTAGCACCAGAATATAACAGCAGTGTGTTACAAGAAGAATAAATAGGGGATACTTTGAAAATCACAGGCTGAACTCGCATTCTGTGGTCGTGTTTGTTTTGCGAAAAAAGAAAGTTTGCAAAAAAAATGCCTTGAACATTTTTACCATTTACCTAGTGTATATAAGTATACAAACACGAATTTAGTGAAAAATTGTCGGTAACTATGCTAAAATTGTTAAGACTTTCGTTAACCAGAGGTGAGACATCTGAATCTCCAAACTTGTCACGAAATGTAATATTGAACAACGCTTCTCGCCGTAAACCATAACTCTTATACGGCATATTGTTTCTCACCAGAACCTTGAAAAATCAGCGCATTTAAGCGTAAAGGCACAAGTTAAACTGCGGAGTAAAGTATCAGTCACTCTAGCGGAAGCGGTGTCGTGGCGCGCCGACACCGCACCGCGCAACTCACACAGTATAGTGTAGTCTAGGAGAACGTTGTGCAATATATTCACTTCTTAATTTAAAAGGTATAAAATTACCTACCTAAATTACTTAATTAATGTAGTGTTTAGAATCAGATTGTGTCTCAGCTGTTAATTTACTTAATATGTAGGTAGTGGGTGAGATTTAAGACCTACATTTCGTGACATCTACAATCTACTTATCTTCATATCTTTTTCTATTTTATAGCAGCAATCTTAAGCACTGGAATGTTCTGCTTTAACAGGTGAGTTAAGGCAAAAATAATTACAGGAGATGTTCCATTATAGTCTTTGTAGTACTAAAAGTAGGACTCTACATTAAATCGTAGTAAAGACTAATGAAAGACGCTCTTGAACAACCGGGACTACATACCATCAAGTGGAATGCATACTCGTTTGCTAATTCAATTCAACAAATAACTTACTTATTAATTCTATCATATATAAATAAAATCAGCGCTCTATGTTATTATTGTAACACAGACGAACTCCTAGTCTATGCTCCTGCAAGCTCAGCTGCGATCCTATCAGGAGCGTCAATTGCCCGTGCCAAATGCCACTTCCCGATTCCCGCGCCCTCTGTCCTCGCCCGGAGGAAACAAACGTCTTATCTCTGAACAAGCCTGCAAGAGATCGAATGTTTCCGCTGATAGGAGACTGATAACTTTGGGTATGACTCATTCTTTACAGAGTCTAGATTAAAGTGTTTTTAAAGATATGCGACCTTGTGTCTGTATAACTCACATTTCCAGTTTTATTTCTTCTTTGAAAGACTAAGTTCTTAAATATATTCAATTCTGAACAGTTTTTACTTTCGGGTTAAACTTTGGATACAAATCTCGTTGCCAAAAGCACAAACAAAGGAAAAGGTTCGCTTGAAGCGAAAATCTTTAATATGTTTTTGTAATAAAAAAATAAATAAAATAATTATTTTGTTGTTACAAATGCCTACATTATTGTAAAATGTATAAATTTGCGATTATTAAAATGTACATTATTATTTATTTCTAATTAAAAACATTGTTAAGAAGTCATTGTTATTGAATTCACCTTGACCTCAAATACCCGATGAACATAACATATTTAACGTAACGTTTATGCGCCTCGTCAATTATCCAAATATCCGAAATTATGCTTTATACGTTCACTCAATTATACCCGTTCGTTTTAATTCGAAGAATTAGTGCACGTCAGAGCGAAGTGGGCGAAAGAAACAATCGATTATCGTTTCACGGTTAATTGTGATGCGTTCAAACAAAAAGTCTGGTTCGTACGCCTGCTGTCTAATGACCCCATAAAGTCGAAATTATACGCTCCGTTAGCTCACCATACGCTTCGATGTCTTCGAGCCTCTGAAACAATTGACTATTTTTACTGTTTTGATACTAATCAAATACGTTTAGCTATTTGTGACTGTTAAAGGTTTACTTATATTGATATTAACTTGTTTAGTTACGCTTTTTATCTACTTATGTCAACGTTAAGTTGACATGTCCATGTGGTCGTTACTGTCCATCATCATCATCAACTCATTACTGTCCCACTGCTGGTCACGGGTCTCCTCTCATAATGAGAAGGATTAGGCCATAGTCCACCGTGCTGGTCAAGTGCGTATTGGTAGACTTCACATACCTTTGTTTTTTTTTTATAAATATCTCAGGTATGCAGGTTTCCTCACGATGTTTTTCTGCACCGTTTTAGCAAGTGATAATTAATTTCTAATACGCACATAATTTCTAAAAATTAGAGGTGCGTGCCTGAGATTTGAACCTCGGACCTCTCCATCGAGAGGCCTTGTTTCTTAACCACTAGACTATCACTGCGTTACTGTCCATTAATATAAAATACCGCTAAATAAATCTAAAATGTTGCTTGAAGGCAACTGATGCGATGCTATAAGAGAAACAGTAGTTTTCGAGAAAAGCCTGAATTAGAACGTGAAAGTGAACATGTTTTCGTTTACAAAGTTCTCCTGAGACTCCTTCTCCAGAATTCTTTGGGTCGCTTTTTACAAAATTACGTTTATAATAGTTTAGTACCACTTTAGCGGTGGCATTTATGCTGGACATTTTCTCAGTGGTATGGATTTTTAACATTTTTACCTGATATTTAAAAAGTCAACGAGTTATTATTAATAACCATAGTTGCCAGGTTACCGTACTAGCCCAAAGTTTTAGTACACAGGCCGAACGCTTCGTTACCGCGCAATACTCGCGTACGATCTCCGTACGTTGATAGTTCCCGGTTTTTCATTGACCACACGAAAATCTGGCGATCCTTTTTTTCAGTTAGTTTGTAGTTGCGATTCCCTCTTTGATTTGTCAGCCGTCAATATAGATACGGCTTGGGCAGGTTCTTTTTCTGTTTTAACTGCGGTTCAGTTTGGGGATTTGGCGTTTTTGTACTCAAATGGTTATATTTGGCTGTAGATTATTGGTCTCTTCCCAGCGTAAGGAGTAAAGTTAGTCATCATTTTGGTAAAGTACTTGTTTGTAGATTTAACATTTTACGCTCCATAATATAACAATTTATTCAATATTGAATCACTCCTAACAAGAAAATGTAACCAGTTTTGACAATTGAAATTGTCACTATCATCTGTTTTCGTGTTTAAAAAATATTTAAAAAAATGTAGTTTTAAGAGCATTTACGAATGAAACGATATTTCTCCAAATTTTTCTTCGATTTCGTGTTTTTTCACCACTTAGCTGCACGTGTCGGCATTGTTCCGCGTAAATTACACCACGATAACTATTAAATGGCTTCCTTCAATTACAAGGCGGTGAGATATCTATACTTATCTATGGGCAATTCTGGAAATTTTTATTTTTTTCTAGGCAATTATTGTAAATCACTCGTATAGTAACACTACACTACTAGATATAGATACCTACATGCAAACATATCAAATTATAAGTCTGACTTAGTAGCCTATGTACGATGATGTCAATTGTTGAAGATACATATATAAACTCAATGTAAATTAATTTACTTTTAAATATATCTATGTGTCACTCTTTGATTTGATCAGTCTGTCTGTCAAGTGTATGTTTAATGTAGTGTACAGATTCCAAGTAATATATCGTGATTAATCCTGCAAGTTCGTTTATATTATCCTATAACTCCTTCATCAATGATGGATAAAAATATATGCAGGAGGTATTGGTAAACAGTATAATGCTTATAAGTCAAATAGTTCCAACCAAAACGTTTCTTTTATTTATTCAGCGCAAGGCTTTTGTTATTTGCTGCATGTACTCGCAGGCTGATAGTTTCTGGTCTCGCTTTTTACTGACCACCGAAAAATCGGCAGGATTTTAACAGTTAGTGCCTACACGATTCACTTTTTGATTTTTATCGGTCTTTGGATGCCTTTACCTTTATTGGAACATGTAAATTTTCCAAAATTGTCAAATAAAAATTCTAAGCTTGAAGGCTCATTCTATTTCGAAAATATTTAAGTGACTTATTGTAGTTATTTAAATATTTGTGTTACTCCACTTTTTTCAATTTTAATCAAGCTTATAAATACATAAGGAATTGTTTAATAAATACACAAAGAATTCTACCCATACATAAATTGTCTATATTATTAGTACTCATATCTACCGTAACACAAACACAAGTAAAAAAAAATGTGAGCCGTCACGGGACGCCTGGCAGATGTGAAACATCGACATTATTTTGTAAAAGTAATATGCAGAAAATAACATATTGTGATAGGAACTAAATATGTCATAATGATAAAATAAAATATTACGATCCGCATGGCGACGCGTCGCCACACCGTACACACTACTGCCTATAGACTGTATATATATACCATCGTATAGCGTGGCGACGCGTCGCCACGGCATGCGTCGCCACGACAGAAATCGGTTTTACGTGCGGCTATAGATGTTTCACATCAAAATATGTTATTAAAATATACAGAAAAATTTAAATTGGCTCCAATATATTAGTAAACTCAAGAATCTTAGCTAGTTATTTCAATATATTACTAAAATCGTAAATTATAAGTATCAATAATGAATGTTTCACAATAAATGCCACTATGATTAGAAAAATTAATTAATTTTTTAATGTTCATATTTATAACAAATAAGAAAAAACTTTCGTGCGCTGCACGCCATCAGCTGATTATGAAATACAATTCTGTCAGTCTTAATAAATTTATTCTCTGAGAAGAATGAAATTAAAATTAATTAATAATTTAAAAACATTGTATCCAATGAAATTTATGTGAATTTTAATCTACCAAGATAGTAGATTTTACATTTGCTGGCGCTCAAAACACACCAAATATACGCGTGCTTAATGCACAGATAAATGCATACTTTATTATAAAAAAATAATTAACTTACTGATGACTTGATGGTGTGTCATAGTGTGATTTTGCTTTCTTTGCAGGAGGCTGATCACTTTCACTCTCTAAATTATCACGGTCAGACATTTTATTATTAGAAAAATAATTTGTTTTCAAGCATTGATCTATAACCTGAAGTTACGCCGCAAGCGGGCAAAACTTGAAACATACAAAATACGTCAAGTGGTGTAAAACGAGTTAAAACGACTCCAGTCGCTCTCGCGCGGCGTAGTAATACACACTAATGTCACTGAACACGTTAAACGTCATTATTTTGAATTTTAAGCCTCAAAATGCCTTCTTGTGCAATGCGTAAATGCAAAAATTATGCTCGAAAAAGAAACAAGCTTCATGGAATCACCTATCACACGTAAATAAAGAGAAATTATTAAATTTTGTTTATTTTTCGTGTTCGATCCGCCATGATTACGTGAGTAACCAGAAAGAGACAAAGTATGTTTTTGTCAATGAAAGTGATAAAGACGCAAAATGCATGGTCATAGATCAACAGAACAGAAGTGACATTTTATTGAAGCTCACGATGTTCATATGTCGTATGTTATAGTTTAAGATCCCACTGCTTAATTTTTATATTAGTGTGTTTTTAGTCAAAATATAACTTTTTATAGTTTATTTTAATAAAATAAAAGCGATATATGGGAAATTCTGTATCCTAATCTCTAAATTTTCTTCGATACCTGTGGTAAATAATAAAAAATATTACCATAAAATTTATATAGGATAGTATACGGTATTTTAAAATTTCTTTAATTGAATAAATTAACCTAAACATAATTTAATAAACAATCTTTGTATAGCCAGAAATTAATCCTCAAAAAGACCACGGTAAGATTCGAATCTTATATATAAAATTCGCATGTCACGATGTTAGTTACTTTACTCCTGCGAAACGGCTTTACTGATTTTCATCAAAATTTATATGCATATTCAGTAAGTCTGAGAATTGGCTACTATCTATTTTTCATATCTCTTAAGTGATAAGGGTTGTTCACCCTTAACATTTTTTTTATTTATATGGCAACACAATGTTTGCTGGGTCAGCTAGTACATAACATTGATAAAATGTACACAACTTTGCAATTAATGCTCGTGTGTAAAATAAAACTGAAAATAATAAACATAAATTAGTAAAGATACTTCGCCGCCTTGAAATTGAACAAACGGCTTATTAGTAAGTTCTTTTTTTTAATTCTTGACAAATAAAAACATTTTTAGAGAAAATTTACAAATAAATAACTAATACTGCGTAATTTACATAATAAATAAATAATTATTTCAAATATTTTAGGGACATTTTAGCACGGAGACGTGGCAAAACTTTTTTACGCAACTATTTCAATTCTCAAAACTGGGTACATTTTCTTGTTAGGAGTGAGTAATCTTTACTAATCTATGATAATAAATATAAACAATTTTTAAATCGTATATTTTAAACCAGTCGATACATCTGTATAGATACATTCTTTCAAATTATATATTTATATAATAATAATTTATTTAGTTAAACTGTACTATAACGTTTCTACGTAAACGATGTACTAAAACTATTATCGACAGTTTTGGACATTTTTTACCTTCTGTTCCATTATTTCATTGTCTTTGACAAGCATGCGTATCAATGGGAAAACCACCATACGTCCCGTTTTTAACGGGACAGTCCCTTTTTTCGATGCTTCGTGCCGTTGTCTCCGAAATGAACCGTTGCCATTGTCAATTAAGTAACAGTAAATATTATAATTATGAAAAAAACATGGGGTGCTCCATTTATCAGTTTTCATAAAGCGCCCCACATTTTTTGCACAATTATACTATTTACTTTTCCTTAAATGATTCCTAGATTGAAAATTATTTTCTACTTTTTAGTTAATTTTATCATAAAATCGTGTTTTTTATTATTTTTAACTATATTTTTTCAAGTAAAAAGTATTTGACATAAAAAAATCGATGTCCCGTTTTGACTGAAGTAATCATTGGTCACTATATTCCATTGTCAATATTTACGTTTGCGTACACTTGAAACGCAAGGTCAAACACTAGTTGTCTTTTTTTATCACATTGTTCTAATAGCTCTGTCCCTTATAGAACATTTGTCTATGTAGTTAAAGGTAAGCGTCGCCACGCCAGAAATCTTTTTTACGTGCGGCTATAGATGTTTCACATCAAAACGCCTAAATTCGATATGTAGACCAAAATTTGGATGTTTAGCTAGGAAATCGAACATGGTTCTTTTGCAGCGTATCACTGCGTTTATTTTTTTCTCTTAGTTTCATACGATTTTTTACTTTACTGTATCAACTCTATCCACAGAATTTGCATGCAATCGCAAGTTTTTCAATGTATGGCCGATGGAACCGATATCTTTTTTGGAGCAAAGTCATAAAGTGCTGCGGGCGGAGCGTGATAGCGTTGCGGGCGCTCCACGGCTCACTTCTCCAAACCGAACCGCTTTGCTGAAGACTGTTATCCAGTGATAAATAAAATATAGCTCTGTATTCTTTTTTAAAGATTGAAATAGCAAAAAAGTATGCAGTCCCAGACACCTCAGACATCTGTTACCAGCTCCATATAGAGGGGTTTTACCAGAAACCAATCACAGATACAAAGCAACGACAGCCAAGTGCTTAAGGAACGCGGCCTCTTGATCGAGGGGTCCGAGGTTCAAATCCCTGGCAAGCACCTTTGATTTTTCAAAGTTATGTCCGTATTAGAAGTTAATTATTACTTGCTTAAACGGTGAAGGAAAACCTTGTGAAAAAAGTTTTCAAAGGCCTGTGAAGTGTTTTGATTCGAACTTGGCCAGCGCGGTAGACTATGGCCTAATCCTTCTCATTCCGAGAGGAGACCTGTGCCCAGCAGTGGAACAGTAATGGGTTGATGATGATGAATTACAGATGCATTGTCGCTTCTGATTGTCGCTCAGTGATAGCTTAGACCTCAGTGTAAGGTCAGACTAAGCGGGATTTGCTTTATCGCGACTGATAAAACAACTCTGTCACGGCTCCAATACGCAGGCTCCGTCGCGCGCCATTTGCCCCAACATTATGCTAACGTGTGGGATTCTATTATACATTCCTTGGGCGAATAAAGATGGAAACCAATCTGATCTTTGTTGAAAAATTCGCTGGGGACACGAAATGAAAATTGAAAATAGGTTTCGTAGAAATGGTTCGAGATGCTTATAAGACATGCCTAAAAGAATGGTAAATGAAACGTAAGGTATTTTGTCTGAAATTCAGCACAAATCAGACTTTTCCTTTGAAATAAACATTGATCCACGCCCGTTGGTAAAAACTAACCTAAACTATTTTTTAATACCACAGTTTGAATTTTGACAATCTATGTAGGGAAAAATTGGTTAAGGGGTCTATACCTACCTAGTTTTTCGAGGCGTTTAACTTAGTTCTCGTTGATAGCCACGCATCTGTAGGCGATGTCAGATAGAACTCTAATGTTATTTGGGACTATTTAGAAATGTTCATGGTGGGCAGTATAAACTTGTCATCAGGTGGACTGCATACTTGTTTGCTTCCTTAAAAGTATAAATTAACAATAATATAAGGCAAAAAATAAGTGTTTTGAATTGTATTTAGATTTTCCCACTCCCTTTGAAATATTATTTAATGGTAAAGTCCATTTAACATTTATTAAATTAAATAGCCAAAGATATAGTCGATGGGCAAAAATAATGTTAAGGCAGTAATTTCTAGTTACATAGATATCAGCAATGTAGGTGTGCAAAACGTATTAATACAAAACAGCTACAATTTGGCTGACATACCGTACATCCGCGGTGTCATAAATGATATAGAAACGCAAGGGCCGTTACAATATCTCTATATTAAGACCTGTGTACGGTCGACTGGCTCAGTATTGCATATCAGCGATATGCGTAATCTGTCAGTTTGACGAAGGTCACTGGATTCGATGACGGGCGGACGCGTGCCGGAACACGCTCATTGAAACGTTTTTTTCTTTCTACTCCACTCTTTTTCCTTTTTCCTGCCTTTGTACGATGCACGTGACGATGAACTCGAGTGTAAATAGCGCTCCAGCTCAGTAAAGGTAGCAAAGTCAAATAATTGAGCATGTTTTGAAATATAAAATTGTATGGTGCATGAAGAGGAAAATTCATTCGTTAAATGAAATTTGCGGTAAATAATAAAGTCAAACGTTTATCTTTCATTAAATTTACTGAAGGTGGTATTTTAAATAACAATAAATGAAAAAATACGAAATAGTAAAATGCATTTTATATTTTCAACAAATATCCTTAAAGAACTCAATAGCATTTTACATTTCAACAAATATACTTTCGATTTTAATATTGTTAGAACGTAATTCAAATTTCAGAATTGTAAAGATGAATGGTACATTCCGATAATTACCAATACTAATCCGCCCTCAAGAGCGCAAACAATTTTATCAAGATGTAATAAAAATCCCGCATGCTCGGCTCCAACTGACCATATTTTGGATTGTATTGTTAACTACACGTATCAGTTTTCTACATGACATTTCAATACGATCGTTCGCTTGTCAAATCACAAATCTGGAGCAGATGTTTGTTTAGCGCATTCATAAAAATTGGGTAAGTGCGAATTGAACTCTCATACTAACTCTCATCGAACGAACTCTCATCTAGTGTACATATAACGGTTGTATATTTATGACGAAAATACTGATTTCTTGCGTGGTGAACCTACGATATTATAATTATCTTTTTCGATTTTTTACCGTGTTACAGTTTTACCCGTCCTTAAGTGAGATGCAGCCTTGGACGAAATACGCTTGCTTAATAGTTTTTGTATTATTAATTGATTGTATGTATTTATTGTTCTACCGGTCATAATAAAACATACCCTGTAAAATATTCAAGTGTATATATTGTGATTCAAAAGAGCCTTTGCAAGACTGCCAATAATAAAGTACCGTTTTCATCCTTTGGGTACGGAACCCTAAAAATTATCGCAACAACAAAATCTAAATCCATACACCATAACTAATTATATCCACCGTGTAATACTGTGTCGGTGTATTGTTCAATTTCTGCTTTGTACAGACGGTATTACTAACCTAGTTTTGGGGATATTCGGCCAAAAAGGATCCTCGAGATATCACGGTATTTGGTTTTGAATGTAAGTTATGTTTTCTTTTGTGCGCCGGTGTATTAGTAAGCCATATTTAGTTACGGTGTTGCTATGGAGCAAAGTTGGATGAGAAATTTGCTCAAGTGTTATAAAATGCAATGGATCTGTGTACTTACCTACATTGAAGATAGGTAATACACATGAAAACTGAATTTTTGTTTAAGTTAATATTTCCATTTTCTTTTCTAAGTATTTTCTGTTCCTGAAAATCAGAATTTCTATATTTACGTAATAGTACCGTGATTGGTGCACTTAATAAATAGGTTTGCAAAATATAAGTTGTTCCTTTTTCATTTATTCTAATTATAGAATCTCAAAAAACAATAGGGACACTAGCTTTACTCACAAGCGAGGTAACACACTAATGTAAGTGAAATAACCTACTCCTAAATTCTAATAAACTAAATGTATTAAATTTTTGCTACCAAATGTAAGGAGTATAGGGATGAATGTCGCTCTAAATGGTGAGACTTTGCAATCTGTCAATGAAACTGTTTTCTTGGAGATAACCATTGATTCTAAGCTCCAGTGGGGTCGCTTTCTCCATCTCTGCCTTGTCCAACAGACTTAGTACTGCTGCTTTTGCAGTCAGAAGAATTAGACAGTTAACAGACATCCCCACTGCCAGGCTTGTCTATTTCATTTACTTTCACAGCATCATGTCTGTCTGTCTGTGGGGTAGTGCTGCTGACATAGACTCTATATTTACTATTCAAAAAAGAGCAATAAGGTCAATATATAGTCCGCGACGTGGTGAGTCCCTGAGAAAATTGTCCCACTATTAATATATTGACTGTATTCGCTACTAAGCAGTGATAGCCTAGTGGTTAAGAAACGCGGCTTCTCGATCGAGGGGTCCGGGGTTCAAATCCCAGGCACGCACCTCTGATTTTTCAAAATTATGTGCGTATTAGAAATTAATTATCACTTGCTTAAACGGTGAAGGAAAACATCGTGAGGAAACCTGCATACCTGAGAGATTTATAAAAAATCTCAAAGGTATGCGAAGTCTACCAATACGCACTTGGCCAGCGCGGTGGACTATGGCCTAATCCTTCTCATTATGAGAGGAGACCCTTGCCCAGCAGTGGGACGTTAATGGGTTGATGATGATGATGATGATGATTCGCTACTACAATAAAATACCAGACCACATTTTGAATCTCACAGAAAAAAAGTTCAAACATGTCGTTAAACAAACGCTATGTAAAAAAGCGTACTATAAACTATGTGATTATTTGACTGACAAAACGGTGTGGACTGAAGTAGTTCCATGGCTGATTTACATAGGTATGTGGTGACCATCTTAGTCTTTAGGAGTGGCATCGCTTATGTAAACCGCTTAAGACCTCCTTTATTCTCCATGGTATTGGTTAAGGATTATGCAGTAATCACTTACAATAATGTGAATGCAACTTACTTACTGGAAGCTGGTTTACTACTTTAACCTTATAAGAATGTGACGTAACTTACTGACACGTGTATGTAAATCAAGGAACACCGTAAAGTCAAAACAGTGAGATTGCGTTGTGCATTTGTAGCCGTGATAGCAGTCAGCTTCATTGCAAAACTGACGAGCCATCCGTCCGGGGTATCGATTTAGCTCGCTACACTCGATCCCACTTGTTTATTTTCGCCAAATCGGACGGATGTAGGTTTTCGGGTTTGCGGTATGTCTCTGTTCAGTTAGTTGTAGGTGGTCAGTTCGAATAAAATTGCAACACGATTTTTGCATTCTATTTCGAGGATCAACAAGAGGTTTTACGTTTTATGGATATGCGTTCGATGACAAAACGACGTTGTTTATATCGAGTGTGCTCTCGTAATTTTTTCACACTTCCTATTTATGTATGTACTTCAGACATTTGTTGTTTTTTTAGGTACTATCAGTCGATAGTGATCGGGATACGATTATCAGAAGATACTATTGCAACAATTTTAAACATTATTGAGTAGTTAATAGAGTTTAAATAACTTAATATATGAGCAGTTGCTTGCAACAGAACGCGCTGGTGACCAACTCCGACGCCGGCAATCACAAACTACAGGCGGCGACGGTTGACGACACTTGCCAACGGTTGGCCACAATAGTCGATGATAGTTGCCGACTGCGACGGCGACGACGGCCGTCGGCAGCCGTTGCCGATCCTATCGCTCGTGTGTTAGCCCATTGTACCACTGTTACCTACCTTAGGATTTCTTTAAAGAATAATAAATGCATGTTGTCAAATATTGATATAATTTCCTACTTCATACGTACTAAATTCTGCTATAAACCTTTTTACTAAATAACATAATATTTTATTTATTGATCATCAACGTAATGTACACGAAATTGATTAAAAAAGCGTGAAACAAATAGAGAAAACAGGTAAGTTCCATTGGTATATGCGTTCAACATAATATAATGTTTACGTTTACTTGTCTATCCGAACCAAAAACTATCTACTCTCAATCACTGAAGACCCATATGGCGTAGCGATTAAATCTGGGTATATTTTTGTTCGTTTTTGTCTATAGCACCCACGACACACGAAGTAAATAAATAAACGCTTTTTACACTCATAACCCCACACTAGGATTCCTTGTATCGTGGGCGCCATGGATACACACAAAGACGAATACACAAACACCCAGACCCAGAACGGATATCTAAATTCATCATTTAAATATATGTCTGGCTGGGGATCTAACCCGGAACTCTTTGCACGTTAGACCGGTATGGTGACCGCTCCGCCACGCGGGTCGTCAATATTAAGTCAATATTAAGGTCTAAAAAACATTATTTACTTACCTCGCTAATAAATCCACGCTAATCATTTATATATCATACACCAGCTTATGTATAATTAGAGGTGGGCAGCAAACACAGACGGGCGGTGTTCCGTTGATTCAATAGCCTACGTATAAATCTATTGCACAAAGCTTCGTACAAACAAGCCTAATGAACGCCCCCACCTACTCAGGTAATTCGGTTATACATTCGCGGTGTCCTTTTATAGGCTTTTTTCGAATTTATTAGCACTGTGTCGTGTTAGCCTAATTTTGTGTTTGGTTTTGTTTTTTTGTCGGGTTTATTGGTTTTATTTTTAAATGTATACCTAATGAAAAGTAAATAAAATTTTGTTATGATGGATTGATGAATGAATAGTTTAATTAATTCATGTACACTTATGGTAAGTAATTTATGTTTTTTTTTTATAATATAAGAGTAGCAGACGAGCATGGAGTCCACCTGATGGTAAGTGGCTACTGCCGCCCATGGACATCTGTAATCAACCCCAGATAGGATTAGATATTCCTACCTGAGGTCGGCCACAGATGCGTCGCTACCTCTGAGGACTAAGCTAGAACGCCTCGGAAAAGTCTGTCTCCCTTACCACACCCTTCAAACCGGAACACAGCAGCGCCTGCACTGCTGTTATTAGGTAGAAATAGGTGTGGCGGTGGTGCCCCCGGAGTCGAACCACAAAGGGTTCTACCACCTTCTTTAATAATAACAAGTATACCAATTCGCACTTGGTCAGCGCCGTGAACTAAGGCCTTATCCTTCTCATTCTGAGTGAAGACCCGCGCTCAGCAGTGGGAGAGTAATGGGTTGATGGTGGTGAAAATAGAAATAACAAATTCATTTTAGCCCACCTGTTACTAGGTGGCCGCTGCCATCCATTGACATCTGTTATCAACCTCAACTAGTAGTGAAGCAGCTAATATTGACCTGAGATTGTTGTTACTTCAAGGTAATAGTTGGAACGCCTAGAGTAAGTCTAGACACACCTATAGTAAGGTAGAGCCTTTACCATATCTTTCATATCAGAACAGTGCTTAAAACTGTCATAACGTAGGATTAAGCGTACGGTCGGTGCCCACGTAGACGATCAACAAAGGGTTCTACCACCTTCAAAATGATTACTTAAGAATTTATTCTGAGGATTAGATTATATTCATCATCATATACCCGATAATAGTAGGTCATTACTATTATCGGGTAAACGTCAATTTGTATTCGGCGGTATGTACGGTCGCATACCGTCGTACTGAGCGGAGCCCGACGGGGCAGCTCGTTAAGAGGACTCCGGTTGCGTTCCTTTGGAGATCCCGGAGTCCTCTACGTAGCGCCGAGGTCGGCCACCGGGAGGGTTTTAGTGCGGTAAGAGTCCCACATAACCCTGTGTCGCTCCCACGGCATCGGGTACCTTTTGAAGGATTCCCCCTCGTAAAAAAAAAGTCAGCACACTAAGCGTATTTTGGGGAATTACTCGTAACATGAAGATTATGTAGAGCTTGCAGAAATGTGGTTGCAGAAACATACGTTGACAGTAAGCCGCACCATTATATGAGTAAATACCTACTCTTTTTTGTTGATAGAGGGTAGAACCGTCATAAGGTACTATGGCATTTTAGTTTAAACCGGGTTATATGGTATTCTTACTGCATTAAAACCCTCTCGGTGGCCTATCGCTGCTTGGAGGACTCCAAGATTTCCAATATCGCGTATATTGACATTCTCATCTCTCTCCGTTGTAACAGCTCGTTTCAATTATGTATATTTAAAAATCTTATGTGTCTATAGATTTCAATCTAGATCTTTTATAATATAAGAGTAGCAGACGAGTAAAGACAAGATAAGTCCACCCGATGGTAAGTGACTACTGCCGCCCATTGGCATCTGTAATGAACTGCAGATAAGATTAAATTCCTTCCTGAGGTGCCTACAAATGCGTCGCTACCCCTGAAGACTAAGCTGGAATGCCTCGGATTAATATGTCTCTCTTACTATACCCTACAAACCAGAGTACAACAGCGCTGAACATTGCTGTTATTAGGCAGAAACAGGTGCGGTGGTACCGCCGGAGTCGAACCACAAAGAGTTCTACCACCTTCAAAACAAATATGATACTTTTTTCCAATGACAATTACGTATACGTATAATTAGTTAACCATCCAAAATGTTCCATCACAACACAAAACGCTCGTATATCAAACAAAGAAGCGTTAAAAACACCAAAAAGTGGAAACGAAATGCCACAGCAAACATATTGAGAGTTAAATATTTCGTTCGGCATATATGTTGAATACATGTAAATAATGCCGTATGCTGTATACAGGCATGTTGGTATATAGACACGCACGAGTGGGTATTTTCGCTGGTGCAGGCCGTCGCTGTAATTCACCGATAAATGCATACAAAAGAGTTCTACATTGAACAGAGCCGTGAATGGAGTTGTTGTTGTTTTTATATTTTTTTAATTATTTTCTTTGATTTGATTCTTTTGATTATGATCATTGACTGTTTTGATGTGTTAAAATCAATATAATACTACAATATTTTATGAGTAAAACAAAACTATCGAGTTTGAGTTTAGGTATAACTAGAAACATTTTCGAAATTGTTATTTATTATTTGAACTAATTCTATAGCACAATTCATTTTGTACCTGAATAATTCTCTATTTCTGTTCTATACTTTGTGCGCTATCCTGTCGTAGTCGATCACTGAGTCGTAGCACTACTACATCACTGTTGAACTTATTATTCAAATAAATTTATCTTATTACTATTTATCTTACTGAGTATTGCAATTCACATACATACATAAGAGTGCAAAAAGCAGAATGAAGAGGCATTTTATAACAACGTACTAACATACACATATAGAATAACTCTACATTACTAGTGAAATAAAGTCAAAGTTTAGAAATTACTTACGAAAAATTATTCCTTTCTTTGTAAAATTACAAAGCAATTAGGTATTACTTCCACAGTTTGATGGTTTTTCACATAATCATATGCAAAATTTATCATGTAAAATTTAAAAATAATAAATAATTAAAACTGTAAATAAATAATGCATACACTAACTCGACTCTACAGTCATCTATGTCCACGCGTTGCCCTCCGATCCTCGCGGGAGGGTAATTATGCATGGCCGCTTTTTAGCGCGTCCATTGGCGAATAAAATATAAAACGGGCTACAACTAATAATTCTGCTATTTTATTTGATTCCTATAAATAATATATTAACTGGAAATTGAATTTTTAACTGAAATGGTAAAACGATTAGTTTACTCAGTATATAATAGGTATGGTAAACGCAATGTGCATGTACGGGTATCATATTTCTATATTATAGAAGTGATAGTGATAAGGAAGTGATAGCCTAGTGGTTAAGAAACTCGGCCTCTCGATCGAGGGGTCCGAGGTTCAAATCCCTCTGATTTTTCAAAGTTATGTGCGTATTAGAAATTAATGATTACTTGCTAAACGGTGAAGGAGAACATCGTGAGGAAACCTGCATATCTGAGAGATTTATAAAAAAAATCTCAAAGGTATGTGAAGTCTACCAATACGCACTTGGCCAGCGAGGTGGACTATGACCTAATCCTTCTAATTATGGGAGGAGAACCGTGCCCAGCAGTGGGACAGTAATGGGTTGATGATGATATTATAGAAGTACCAAACTAACATGCGCGCTATCAGGTGGCCAATGGCAAGTGTCGCTCATCGCAAGTGTGTCGTCTCCTTTAGCACACGGTAGAAACAAAATTCCAGCAGCGATTAGTATTGTTGATATTAGGCAGAACTATGTAAGTGTAAAATAAGTAATATTAAATATGTGTTTGTAAGTGGCAGATGAGCAGGTAGACCACCTGATGGTAACTGACTACTGCCGCCCATGGACATCTGTAATCATCTCCAGGTAAGATTAGACATTCCTACCTAAGGTCGGCCACAGATGCGCCACGACCCCTGAGGACTCAGCTGGAGCGCCTCGGAAAAGTATGTCTCCCTTACCATACCATTCAAACCGGAATACAGCAGTACTTAACACTGTTACGAGGCAGAAACAGCTGTGGCGGTAGTGCCGCCGAAATTGAACCACAAAGGCTTCTACCATCTTTAAATATGTATTTGTATCGTAGTCCACTTTTTTAGTTGAATGCCGACTTATGTCTGCTTCGTTACCTCATTCCACCCGACCTTCTTATTAATTATCTTCTTTACACGAAAAGTCTGAAATCAGAATTAGGAATCTATTTAGTCAGGACTTATTTTTTGCTTGAAAAATAATGTAATTCTAAGACTGGCAGTGACCAGTGGCAGTGGTTCTTCTTTTATAAGGCAATATATATAGTAGACTTTGGCCTTATTATAAACGTATCAATTACGTTATTTTTTTATATTAAAACAGATTATCGAACCTAAATCCCGTAATTAATTAATACGGAACCTGTTACAGAATACAGTCAATTTTTGTGTAATTATCATTTCGAACATATCCCAATCATATTTTTTTAAAAACTATAGTATAAATTTATTTTAATAATCATAGAACTATTAAATTCTCCCATATTAAACAGCATCTAAATCCTTGTAATTTAATTGAACTATAATTAATATTAGCGTGATATTAAATGAATTTATAATTTATTAACTTATTTAATCAACAATTATTTCACGTACGGGCTAAACTTTCTTCGTTTTCTCTACCAATTACCTTCAAAGACTGAGATTGATTTAATTATAACAACGCCATCTATGTGACGTGAACGGAACTACGAAGCTTTCATCGTAAGCTTACGTAGTGCTTCCGAGTTCTGCCGCTTTCCGACGATGGCGTTAGTATACACGTAAACTGATTTTTTCATTTACATGAGTTGGATACTAGAGTTCATTAACTGTATCATAAAAGTCTGTGTGTCAAGAAGTTATAAAGAAAACATATCGATGATTGTGCTAATAATAATAAAATAAACATTGGAACAAATATTCACATATTTTTTAAGACTTGTACCTTCTATATAAAGATAGAAATAGTAAGTGTTAAATTAATATTAATATGTTAATTTCATTTCAGTGCCCTAATAATTTCATGGTGATGCTGAAACACGAACTATGGAATCAATTGTATCTAAATATATGGATCTGGCTGTCGAAATGCCGTGGAAGTCACGAGTAACTACGCTATGAACGGCGTGTGTTGAGCGCGGACATCTGTAAGCTCTTTTAAAACAGGATTCTTACTGAAGTTACTGCTGCTTCTGCTGTTTATATAAAGCCAGCATTCAAGGCCTTCCACTGAAACGCAAATCTGCTAAATTAGGAAATGAGTCGGTGGTACCTCCCCCATCGAGGCATAGGTACTTCGTTCTACCACCTTTCAAACAATATTTTATTACATTTAGAATATTATAATTAAATATTCGTACATATCATTGTACGAGTATCAACTAGACATTAGTTATATTATTCAATTTTTTTTTGGTCACGAGGGGGAAACCTTCAAAAGGTACCCGATGCCTTGGGAGCGACACAGGGTTATGTGGGACTCTTACCGCACTAAAACCCCCCCGGTGGCCGTCCTCAGTGCTTCGTAGAGGACTCCGGGATCTTCAAAGGAACGCAACCGGAGTCCTCTTAGCGCATTGCCCCGTCGGGCTCCGCCCAGGTGAGCTTATCGCTCACCGCACCGTCTGGTGCGTACGACGGTTTGCGACCACACATACCGCCGTCCTTCCCGGCCGTTGGCTGGGCGGTTCGAGCTCCCACTCTTGCTACCCACGACCCCAGAAGCCCCCTTTTAGTCGTCTCTTACGACAGGCAGGGGATACCGTAGCCCTATTCTTGTCCCGGAACTACAGGGATAAAATGGAACAGTACCCTTACCATGAGTTTTTACGTTTTGACAACTGCTTGATGTTTAACAATGACTGTTTTGGTATTTGTTTACATATTTGCCCATACAATTTCCAATCAGTGCCCCTAGCGGATTGTATCAGAACTGTAGTGTCAGTAACGTAACATTAAATGTCTAAATTAACAAATGGCGCTTTATGTTTTGTCTCTCTTTTTTGCGAACATGTGAGGTAGACAAAAAGACTTGAGCAGATACTTATTGTTACGTTTACTCAGTTTACTAAGCAAACGGAACAGAATAATGGATTGAGTAAACGTAGCGTAAAATTCTGGTATGTTTTAAACTTATTTCAGATAACGTTTAACAATAGTTTTTAAAAATACTTATGAACCAAATCTTATTACTAACTTATTCTAACGCTATAATATTTTGCACAAACCCGTTGCCCAGTCTAAGAAAAACGTTAACCTAACATTGCATAAGTCACCAATCCATTTGTTTATTCACGTGTCTACTAGGGTGGGCGGAACTATAAACGGACAAAAACCGCCCCGGTTGAGGTTGCGGAAGCGTGCCGGTGGCCGCGGTGTCGGGTTCACTTCCCGCTTCGGCCACGACGTGTGGACACACATGATGTTTAAATTAATTTTTGTAAAAACGGCTTGCGTCACGCCTATGGCCGATGTTTTCACTGTTACATGAGGACATTCGAAATCCTCCCTGATCGAGGCATTCTTCGTTCTACCAGCTTTCAAACAATATTTTATTATATTTACAACATTATAATTAAATAGGTACGTACCGGCCGTATCTACTGGACATTAGGTATATTATTCAATAAACGTAACTTGAAAATGGAACAGATAACGTTTAACAATAGTTTTAAAAATAAAACTAATTATGAACCAAATATATGATTATTTTAATACCTGTATAAGTAGCTAATGTCTATAAGCTCCTATTTGTAGTAAGCATTTGTGTTCAAAACGGTCTATCAGTCAAAAACATTAGTTTGTACAGATGCACGTATTTTATTCAAATTTGCCTACATTAAATATGGTTCATATTTAAGTAGTAACAGCATAGTAATATGCAATTTTTTCTATTTATTCCATAGTAACTGAAGATTATACTTGTCATCGTATTTCAAACTTAAAAATTAAGCGTAAGGTTTGCTTAAACAATGTAATTTTATACTCTTTTCCTATATCGTTTATGTATCTAAGACTCAGTAAGTCATCTTACAGAATATGACCTGCTTCTTTTATGAAATGATTCTCTTGTAGAATATGTTTTGCTTGCTTTTGGTTTGCAGTTCTAATTGCACGTTAAATAATAACTGTATGCTGAGCTGACCCTTATTCAGAATGATTAGATTCAATATCTATACTTCGGTCTAGTATTTTAACCAGCAAACAGAAAACAAAATATCTATCGCGGCAACAGTGCATAAATCCGACAATTTCAGAAACGAGGGCCATTTGTCGGCGCGGGCGTGATTCGGGCCCAAATCTCTGGACAGAATCATTTCATATTTTCACGGGTCCATCTCTCACGGACCGCTCAATTATTCACCGGGGAGCCACCGGTTTCCCCGCTCAAAAGTAATGGACGGTGAACGCGAAATTACACGTGTTACAATGATGATTCTGTTTACTCACTCCCGGAGTAATTTGCCGGTTCCCGTTTGAAGTGCTGTTAGATTTGGACCGTAATCGTTCCATTTAACGGACCGGATTCCAACCTCATTTGGGTTTTGTTTTGGTGCGACCTGAGTTTTATTTGTGGTTGACGGGCCTTTATGAAAATCGCTTGTCACGTGTTATTTGTACGAATCGCTTGTTGTGTTAAGTTGTGGTGTATTTGTGGCTTTTGTTTGGTTATAATTTGTAGCTCTTATTTAATTAGGTGTCAACACTAACCCATAATGCAGTATTAACGTAGTAGGTAAGTTCAATGTGTTACTTGTACAAGTCCACAATGAGTAATTTTGATCATAAAACACATGTGCAAGCTATAATACAATTGCATATTACCCCGTTTACCCCGTGAAGAAATATCTGTTTATAATTGACTGGTAATCCCATCTATATTAGCTTGGCAGCTTAACTACGTAAAGGTTGCAGCAAATAATTCAAATTCAAACTTTTAAAACGTTATATTTATAAACAAAAGTTGCCTTTATTATGATAAAACTCCACGTAAATATATTTAGTTTTAATAATGAGGTTACGAAGAATAATGAGGTTAACTTTACTCCTTCGATCACTAATAATGATCGAAGCTTTACTCTGAAGGACGTTATCATTGTGACAATATTTGTGAAAAATAGCTCACAGGTATTAGATTTTTACAACGAAATTAAATTATCTATTTAAGAACTTATCTAACGATACTAAATGCATCATCAAAACTACACATTTTAAACAACCAACAGCTTTCATTTGCAAAAACCATCCCTTAAGTAGAGTCGCGTGACCATTTCCGGTATGGGGATTTATGACACACATGCCGTATGTTTGTTTAAGATGGATGGACAAAAACACGGTGCCACGCTGTCTGCCGCAGCCAGCCGTATGGTTTTTGCTGGTCTCATGTTCGAGAGTTATGTTGCGATGTGATGGTGAAACGGTTGACAGCACTTGACTTTAATGGTGAAAGAATGGAAGTGTTTTTGTTTTGGAGTTTTTGTGACCTATTGAACTGTTGTCTCGGTTTAAAATATGCATTTGGTCAGGGCTTTGTTGGAAGACGTAATCTTATTAATAAAATATAAATAGTGCATAATTTAAATTTTTGTTACTTTATCCAAATTTTAATTCAATTGTAGGTAGAATTGGGCTAGAACATTAGCTTTCTGTGCAAATTGTAGGTATAAATTACACAATTGAAATGAAGCAATATGCATTTTAAACTTGATAACTTGCTCAATATTGTATTACCCAAACCATAGTCGCCGATTTTTGGGTAGTTAAATTCAGTTAAGTATTTACCTTTAACAGATTTTTATAAATAACAATATAAATCAAGTCAATTTGAAGTCGTGAACTACGTCGTCTACTACGAACTACGTCATAGGCGAATAACTTCGTAAATATTAAATTTTTTAGTCACAGCATAAAAATAAAAATACGTAATACAATGATAAACTAACAGAATTACTTACAGGTAAGTCCATAACTATCACAATATCCAAGATTATCACATAGCTTTGACTCTTAAATCAAAGCTTGATAGTATTTTGTGCCTAATTCTGAAATCCCACATACACAGCATCCCGTAATTAAACCGTTCATACAAAGACGGTCCTCCAGCCTCATTGTTTAGACGTCCGTGATATTTGACGTATGCGCGTAATGAAATGGAGTGTGTATTTATTAGGTTAATTAAGCCATCCTTGAAGGCAGCCACCCGTGGGGGCCGGATTGAGATTTTGATCAGCGTCCTTTAGGTATCTGTCATAACTTAAACGAGAATCGATAGTCCTAGCTGTCATGCTATGCTCTTATTGCTTAAAAATAATACGCATTGATCATCCATCTATCCATAGGCTTCCGTTGATAGCTTCGAGTGTGTATATTGCAAGACACCTCTTAGAAATAGAAAGCAAAGATTTTCGTCATCCTACATGGATAAGGGATTCGTCACTTAAATATGGTAAGATCAATAAGATTCCCAACTAATTACTGATATAAATAGCGTATATATGAATTAAGAACTTGTTACATAAAATTAAATTAAGTAACATATTTTAAGTCTTAAGTTTTATTTCGCTTGATATTTTAATTTGTTTATTATACTCGTATTGATCCTAATATTGGAGCTACATATTTAAATACTTATCGTTTATAGCTTGTCGCTTAAAATGTTGCGATAGAACAGTCTTTATGACAAAAATATGTTAGGAGACGGATTACGCATTGAATATTACATCTTAGACATGCATACTTGAAAATTATTTACTTCCTATTATAATATGAGGTATTGTTTATAAATTTATTGAATCAAATATAGCAAAAAGCAACATTTGTAATCAATGCTCGTATGACAAAGTTGTAATTGAAAAGGGAACTGCTATTATTAAAATAAAGAAAAAGAAAACAAGGATTCGTAAAACAAATAGATTATTTTTATATATTTATTCATACCCCTAAGTGATAAGGGTTGTTCACTCGTAACATTTTTTTTATTTATATGGCAACACGTTTGCCGGGTCAGCTAAGTAGTATCTTTGTAAATATTTCGTATATGAATATGCGGAAACACCTAAATGAGCATTATAAATTGCGGCATTCTTCCCTCGCGAGCAAATGTCTTAAAATTAATAATTCTTAGCAATAATGAGACATTATTAGCGAAACTCCTCATATTTAACGTTTGAAGAATCGACTCCGGCTCTAATGAAGCGAGGGGCAACGACTTATTAACCATGTGTGTGCGTGTGTTTAGAAAGCGGAGATTAATTTTGAGGGAATTTTACTTATAATATAATATAAGCTACGTGTATAGATATGAGTGCTTACAGAGATATAAATTGAAATGGGATGAACTATTTAATTTTTTTAGAAGTTTGTCGATGATAGCTTGGTAGTGTGAAATGTGAAGTGCGACTGCACCCAGTGTAACTCCCAGTTAAACTGACTAAAAGTTAACTTTGTATAAGAAATACTAGAAACTAGAGCTTTACTACAAACTGCTACTTTCATACTAGCAATTATTTATTAACCATTCAACTATTAAGTCATACTAACTTTAAAGTAATTCTCAAATATAGCATAAGTACCTGCGTAAAAGTAAACAAGTAAAAGTAGATGTTTTCCTTCATTGCCAGTTTGCCAGTGACCATTAATTTGAAATACGCAAACAATGAAATATGATTTATCTAAATTACCCTAAGTCCTAAAAATAGAACACCTTACTTCTGTTTAGGTATATTCCTAAGATTTATTTCCCTAAGATACCCTAGCTTCTAAAAATAGAACCTTACTTCCTTATTAATTGAGATGAGGCACAATAACTTTCTCGAGACCCATCTCAATCTTAACCATCTGTATATCACGTGCTGACAGATCGCCGGTCCTAATGAAGACTACAAACTATAATACGCCATTTAAATGCACCGTCGGCAGGCATAAACAATTGAAATAATTATCAGGATAAGCCTCCCGGATCAGCGAAAGCCCTCGAGATTCTAACCCTTCTGAGAACCTCCTGACAGCGTCTTATGCAAATTCGCAAACTTAACAACGGGTTAACTAGTTTAGTAAATAGCTGTTAGAGGGTTAATGGAAGAGCTGTCTTGGATTGAGTCGAAAAGGTTTAATTTTCAGTGCGTAGGTGGAGGTTATGAGCTGTTTTATCGATATGTATCGTGTTTTGTTTAGTATAGATACACAAATTCGAATTTCTACCACCGTGTTGATCTACACTGAAATTAAACAAATTTTCGAAAATAATTTAATTACATTTATAATGGAAATTGATAGCTAGTAGTAGTAAGTACACTATTCATGATTCGACTCCGGAGACACCATCATCAAACCTATTTGTACTAAACGATGTGTTCCGATTTAAAGGGTGTGGTTATGGAGATACACTCAGACGATACGTTTTAACATCGTCCTCAGCACTAACAACGCGTTTACGGTCGACTTCAGATAGCCGACATTAATCCTATCTGAGGTTGATTATAGAAATCCGCGAGTAACAGTAGCCACTTGTCACCAAATGGACTACATCGTTTGCTACCTCCATAATATAAATAAAAACATTCGCGTATCAGCATAATATACGAGAAACCTCTATCATTCAATTTTTTTAACAAAAATGAAGGACTAACAGCTTTCTAAATCCTCCATATATTTTTGATGCCGATGATTCAAACAACATCAAGTTTTCTTAAGACACTTAAGTAGGTAATTACTTTACGAATGCAATATTAAAGGCGTGTCCGTAAATGTATGTTATTTAATTACGGAAGTACGAAGTGCTTACAAATACAAATAAATATAAACTGAATTCGTTTCATGGTACTGTTAAATGTGGTTGAGTGTACGTACACACTACGTACTGGTAGTAAAAAGGAGCTTAAACATTTGGTATCATACATGTTTAAATGATTGAAGGTGGTAGAACACTCTGAGTTCGATTTCAGCGGCACCACCGCAGCATCTATTTCTACCTAATAGCAGCAATCTTCAGCACTGCTGTGTTCTTGTTTGAAGGGTGTGGTACCTAATGGAGGCATACTTACCCGAGGCAAGATCTTATTTGTCAGGAGTAGCAGCGACTTTTAACCGCCAGAAATCTTATCTTATCAGGGGTTGATTACAGATTGGCGACAGTAGCCACTTACCATCAGGTTAACTGCATACTGAAAGGTGGTAAAACCCTTTGTGGTTCAACTCCGGCAGCACCACCGCCACACCTATTTCTACCTAATAACAGCAGTGTTAGGCGCTGCTGTGTTTCGGTTTGAAGGGTGTGGTAAGGGAGACAGACTTTTCCGAGGCGTTCCAGCTTAGTCCTCAGGGGTAGCGGCGCATCTGTGGCCGACCTCAGGTAGGCATATCTAATCCTATCTGGGGTTGATTACAGATGTCCATGGGCGGCAGTAGCCACATCAGGTGGACTGCATGCTCGTCTGCTATTCTTATATTATAAAAAAAAAAAAATACTCGTCTGCTACTCATATATCATAAAAAAGCTTCTGAATATATCTTGTATTCTTTCGTAATATCACTTGTATTCTACTAATCTACGAGTGATGTAGTTCAATGATTTCTAATAAGAATAGGCTTTTGTCTCTTCATGTTATATTAGGTACTTACATCATTGAACCAATAGGAATGTCTATTGTCTATTCAATTATTTACAGTGTGTAAATATATAATTATGCAGGTACAATTTTTGTTTTTAAGTTTTGATTTCATTATAACTTAGACGTATCATTATTATTAAAACAGTACCTTTACCATGAGTTTTCAAAATATCCCACAATTTTACGTTACGTTTACTCAATGCATTATTCTGTTCCGTTTAGTTCAGTAGACTGAGTAAACGTAACAATAAGTAAGTGTTGAAGTCTTTTTGTCTATGTCACATATTAGCAAAAAAGAGAGACAAAACAAAAGGCGCCATTTTGTCAATTTAGACATTTAATGTTACGTTACTGAAACTATAGTTCTGATACAAGCCGCTAGGGGCGCTGATTGGAAATTGTTTGGGCAAATACGTAAACAAATAACAAAACGTCAAACGTATTTGTGTATTTGTCAAAACGTAAAAACTCATGATAAGGGTACAGTTAACGAAATGATAAAATATAATAAAATTTAAAACATTTAATAAAGTTTACATTATCTGAACGTGAACATACTTTACGACGTAGGAAGCGGTTACATCAAAAAGAGATCTATTCCAATCGAGGGCGGGCTACGGAGGGCGGTCAGCGTTACGAAATAATTCCCGACGAATCAAAACTTCGGCTTGGGTGGCCACCGATAACAATAATTGTTTCGCCCGGAATTCGCAAAGGATCCGCCAAATATCTAATTGGAATTTCTAATTAGACTTCTAAAGCCGGACCCGTCTAATTAGTCTAAGGGTGAGTTCTGGTTTAAAGTGGTGTATATATCTAACTATATATTATCTTAGTATACTAAGCATGCATTATTATTTCATATGAAATAGAACGTAACTATTTAAGTTAATAATAATTTGTACTATAATTCTATTTAATGTATATATTGCCATATTTAAATCCCACCATAATCCACTAGGAAAATCCAATTAAAGACCTTGTTAACATGTGGAGAATTACAGGAGACTGTGTATATGAAACAGCTTGATGGATATATAATAAATGGTAAAGAAGACCATGTATTCAAATTGAATAAAGCAATATATGGACTTAAACAAGCATACAGAGCATGGTATGATGAGATTGATAATGTCTTGACAGATATCCAATTCAATAATTGTATAGATATACAATTCCATTTAAAGTATTTTATTACATACTTTTAATCTTATAAGATTAGATCTTCTTGGATTTAAAAAGGCAAGGATTATATTTTTCGAAATCATATCCCTGTTCATTATCAAGGAGTTAGTGAGGAAACTAATTTAAATCTGTGAAGGCTCCCACTTGCATTAAATATATTGGATTATTCCCAAAGCCTCGTTTTCATTTTTTAAGGAGATTTGCATATCAATATTCGATTTATTATGTCTGTTATGTACATAAATATGTAACTTCATAATATCAAACAACTTCAGTTTTAGTCACACAAACACATTTTGATGATGTATGCATAAAATGCAATTTTTAATATAAATTGAGTAGAGTGAGGTCATTGCATCACTTCAAAACAATTCCGAAAGTGTTGAAGTTGGTTAAAAACCAATAACAATTATTGTTTCGCCCGGAATCTGCGAAGGATCCGCCAAATATCTAATTGGAATTTCTAATTAGACTTCTAAAGCAGGGCCCGTCTAATTAGTTTATAATGGGGTGAGGTGGGCACGCTGTTTAAGATTGTAAATACATCGTTATTTGACTATTAGCCATCTTAAGTTTGTATGCATTGTGCATTTAAATGAAAGTATAGTACACGCAAGATATAGCCACGCGGCACACCGATGATTATACAGGGTTGATCCGTGGTAGGTTTTTTTTTTATAATATAGGAGTAGCAGACGAGCATGCAGTCCACCTGATGGTAAGTGCCTACTGTCGCCCATTGACATCTATAATCAACCCCAGATAGGATTAGATATTCCTACCTGAGGTCGGCCACTGATGCACCGCTACTAATTAGGACTAAGTTGGAACGCCTCGGAAAAGTATGTCTCCCTTACCACACCCTTCAAACCAGAACACAGCAATGCTTAACACTGCTGTTATAAGGCAGAAATAGGTGTGGCGGTGGTGCCGCCGGAGTCGAGCCACAAAGCGTTCTACCACCTTTAAATCCTGTTCTGTGTTCGATCCCTGGCGAGACAGATATAGTTCGAGATAGGGACCGTTCTGGATCCGAATGTTTGTGTATTCACATGAATATATGAATACGTGGACAATATGGATATATATCCACGTATCACTGAGTCATGCTATGACTGTAGAAAGCGTTATAATAATATGTATTATTTACTAATAAGTCGATATGTAGAGTGTTTTATGCAATTGTCTCAGTATTCTTGAATAAACAAGCATGAATCCGGTGCCATACAAAGGAAATAACCCATTTTTCTTTAAATTCATGACATCAAAAACTCATTGAGATCAGCACCTGCGTATCCAAAATTAGGTTCAGAACACATAAAATAGGGAGCGAACAATTCCTAACCCTTTCACATAAATTGCAAGTGCGATTCCCATTTAAACACGGCATTAAGGGCCGGCGCGAGATGTCCGAGGGCCGCTGACCGTGCGCGGAAGAAAGGGCTCATTTTCATTAGGGACGTTATACGTAGATTTATATGCCATTCAAATTGCTGTGGTTCTCAAAGTTTTAATTGTAATGTAATTGTATTGAGAGCGTATTTTATGCGCGTTAAATTGGCCGAACTTGTGAATACGTACCATTTATTTTGAGATCTATTTTTAAATACTAGTTATTCAAACTCAATCAACACGACACTACTTAAGTTCTGCTATATCCAGAGTTTAAACATAGATATTTTTATTAAAGCCTAATTAAATTATTAAAATTTAAACGAAAATCTTAAATAGTGCGTTAAACCAAATATGCATTGTAGTTTTATCGTGCAGTTTGTACAAAATAATTACAAAGTATTTATATATTTTTAATCAAGATTAGGACCAATGAGCATTTTATTTGTTATGCAAATGAGGACACGCATTTTAATAGTAGCCGTTATAATACTGTTAGCTTAAAAAAAGTGCAAAAAATATTTTTGGTTCCAGAAGATGCAGTTTGAGAACAACTGACCTCGTTAGCTGGCCCTTCGTTTGAAGCACGGCTCTGTTTGCGAGCGGCCGCATTCCGCTGCTAAGAAGGAACACAGGTATGTTGTATGTTAAATATGACGTAGCAAGTATGTGTACCTTGCTTTAGAACATATAAAATGTTACGATATAAATGTGATACAAATTAGAGTTGTTATGATGTTTTTACTCATAATTTAGGTTATAATAGGCATTCATTGCTAGCTTCATAAACTTGAGAGTGACCGCTATGAATAGCGCAATTAAGTGAAGGATTTCTTATGAGAGCAATATTGTAGTCCTATATCTATTTGACTAGAGATGTATAGATCCTCCTTAGGACTAACTTGAAGAACCGTGTGAATTCCTGCCTTACCACACTTTTCAACACATTATAAATTGACAGTTAAAACTACATATTATGATTTTAGACTAAAATTATCGCGGAATTGAGACATTTTATTATGCAACGGGTACTCACGATATGCGGTTCAATTTATTTGTTGCCGATATTTCGTCCCAGTCGCAGGGTAGTATAGTAGGGTAGATAGACTAATCAAGCATTAGTACTTGTCAACGGTTTCTCCCCGCCACCGCAGTTTCGCCGTGACCAAGATCCATGCAACTGGGCTGAAATATCGGCAATAAAGAAATGAAAAACTCGATATCGTGAGTACCCGTTACATAATAAAAAAGTTAACACTACAATTACTCGTATATAAGGCTGGAATAAAAATGTACAGGAATAGGTTCTTAGACGCCCAAGTTAATATCGGTTTTCGTCTACACTGAGGGGTATTATTTCACGAACAGAACACGTCCCCGCCATTATCCCCACGAGGAGGCGACTTTTGTTTTAAAATGTAGGAAATTAAAGTTCCTTTTTTCGTTTGAACAATTCTAAACTCGGCAACAACTTCTATTTTAGCACGCCCTCACATGTTTGTGGAAGTTTAAAAAGTTTCGTGAGGACTTTAAAGCGACGATTCGTTTCACTTTATACCCACAATACAGTTAAATATTTTAATTGGACAGACGGACGAGCTATGTGATGCGATTTATATTAAATAGGTATGCTTAACTACTTTAATTCTTCTGTTAGACTACTTTAATCTGTTAGTGGTATATTCACATGTATATTATTTTGTTTCATCGGTATACGCTTTTTTGATAGGTGGCGCAGTGATAAGTATGCCGGTCTGATACGTAGAGGGTTCAAATTTTGATCCCCGGCCAGGCCGTTTTGACCTTGCTGTTGTTACATTTATTTTTTAATATATACTACACAGGAATTTTGTGCGTGGTGCTAGGACAGCAGAAATTATTTTTATTATTATTTCTAAACATATTCAGAGAAGTCGAAAATTCGTTATCGATTCTAAAAATCCCCTTATATATCTTGTTAAAATCACATTCCCAATATAATATTTAAATTATACTCGTAAAACTTATATGTTCCAACAAACATAAAGCGAAAAATCAAAATATGTACCTACATAGTGTATATTTTAGGCACTCACAGCAAAACCAAGATATTACACGCACTTGAAAACCTATGTACAATTCTACTATTTGCTAAAAAACGGGTTCAAAGTTTTAAGGAGCAAATTCGGTATAACAAAAGGGCAGTATAAGCCGTATAAGCAGCCGCCTAAGCCACCAGATTGCAATAAACATAGCGCAGTGGGCGCGTAGCCCGGTGCTACGCCGGACAACTGTGGGCACATAGCCGTCTGTAGAGTAGCTATTGTATTAAAATACTTACATATAAAATATTAAGTTTCTTAACGAAAGTTTTGTGTAACGTATGTCATATATCATTACTTCTATATTATATATGCATTTGTAAAAAATAGTGCAGTGGACGCGTAGCTCATTGCTACGAAATATAAATAGTTTAAAATCAGAACTTAAAGTATGAATCTTGCGTAGACTATTGAAACTATCAATATTAATTTCATATATTTATTTTTATATAAGGTATTTTTATAAGATATATAATCATCATTTATTTTATCCGGCTCTAAACAAAATTAACATTTTAAAATGTAGCGCAATTGACGCGTAGTTCAGTTCTACGAAAGATATTTTTTTAATATCATTGACCACAGCGACTTAAAAAGTATCTATTTGAGAATGTAAAATGCATACATTACATTCATTACAATTGTCAAGAATAGTACCTTTAAGTAATGTATATTTAATAATTTTACAAATAAATCGTCTCCATAGCTCCAACAGAAGTGCAAGGTCCCAGTCGGTCCGGCCGTCCGTCGCCCTCGTTAGAGGAGCTCAAATTAATGCAAGCCATTCTCCGCCTGACGCCACCCAGTTGTTCTTAAATCTAATTACCATGCCGTTGGCCACTTGCACGCACACTGATTAATACCTTGGTATACCTATAAATTTTGTACGGTCTCGACAATGATGTAAAGAGGAAAATAAATTTATTTTTCAGTTTAAGAAATTCATAAGGATTTTACTTTAACTGAAGTATTTGTAGATTAGAGGCTGTGATGCCACTGTCGTACTCGTATATGTATTCAGAGCTGTATTTCAGCGTGATAGCTTGTTTAAAAGTCGTGATTAAATTAATTTTTACATATATTCCAACTTAGCCGTAAGGTGACGTTTTTGCGATCTTCTTCAGATATTTATTCTATTGGAATTTGGGAAGAAGTATCCATGTACATATTAGCCATTTAATTGATGCAAAGTGATGTCTACGGTTACACCATAGTCGACGACTTTCATCATATACAAAAATATATAGAAATTAGAAAATAAAAAAGACATGAGAATGAATTGGACGTAGTTATGCAAAATGGGATCCATTTTGCATAACCACGCCACAAAAAACGTTTTTTTAGTTACTACCACAAATGCCATCTCCACATCAATTTTCGTATATGCACTAAATATTCAAGCTGCATGGTACATTTTTTCTCTTGAAATATACAGATATCAGTGATACCAACCATAAATTAAGCAATTTAACTTTTACTTAAAGACCTATTTTCTCAAAAGCTACTCTTGTGGTTGGATCTATTTCACGTTCAATTTGGGCAGATTTCTCTTTTTATCTTATTGTTTTCTTCATCCAATGATACACATTAATTCTCAAATCTAATGAGTATAACCCACGGTAGGCGCTCTGATTAATCGGTCTGTACATCGGTAGGGTTCTTGTACACATCGGTGTACAAGAACCCTTTACAGTTAATATCGAGGGGTCACTCAGGTCATTTATGCTATATTAAGATGACCGAACCTTTTTAAAGCTTCTTTGTGGTGACAATATTTTAATTTTTATTTATATTAAGTGCTTTATTCAAATTAACATTATTGATTTCATGTATTTCAATAAGTAATGTTTTTATAGATGTTTGTGGACACAATACGAACAAATGTGTTTTTATTTATTTATTTGAGACAAAATCCATTAAATGTTAGTATATTCTTACATATATGTTAATACAACGAATTAAAAATACAAATAAAATACCATAAGATGATATGATAAATGACTACAATAATATACACACACCATTATATATCCATTACAACCCCAGCCTGTAACACACAATCCCTTTACGAATGATAACAAAACTCTCAAAGAATTTAAATAATTCGCTCAAAGGATAATATAATTTCTAATCGTTCGCATCTGCTTAACCTCTGGTCAGCGGAAGGGTTGTTGAACTATCTCTCCCTCGCAAACAATGTGCCCTCTGTATGCCTCGACTTAAATAAAAGGTTTGATTTTGTGTTGTAAGGGAGCCTGGCTCAATATTTGCACGGACCGACCGATCTGCATACCTTTATTATACTTGCCAGTAGCTTTGAGGTCGCTGTTCCTGTTATAATGAATATGCTTTTTTGGTTTTGTAAATCTATGTTTGAACGCTCAAAACAAGTGTTGTAGTGAGATAAAAGATAGACAGGATTTAGATAAAATAGATCCAATATTTTCATCAAAGTGAAATAGCTAGACATTGTTCAGATTTTCAGACGAAAACTTTCATCCCGCCTGGGGTTGGTGGACGTTAGACATATGGATTTACTACTAATTAGTAATATTATCGTGGATGACACGTCTCATCATCATGTCCGATCTTTGCTATTACATAGTATTTAAATAATACTAATATTTAATTAGTTACTTACTTAAAAACTCCTTTTATCATAAAACATGAAAACACATGCACATACTTCTTATAGTACCATAAAAACTTCAAACTTTCAAGTACAGTTACACTACACCTTCCTCATTTTGAAAACAGACTAAAATGTAACAGTAAAACAATAACTGGTTGATGAAGATGAAATGTATCGTATCCTCTCATTCATCTACAATTGGTTTACATTTACTGTAGTTATGGGTAGTTATAGGTAAGTGTCAAGTCGATTATGGAAATGACAGCTGCTAACGCCCTCGCCTAATGGCCATCGGAGGCTGCATGACGTAGGTTTGATCTCGAAAGGATCTTCATTAGTTGTTTACAGAATCCGTGCTTGAAATATTTATTATCTTAAAGGGCACTTAACGATCATTTTCACTATTATTATTTACGCAAAGTGTCTTTACATATGAATTTTTAACGATTGTAAAACTGTCCCGCACAAACATACATATCTAACAGATTTTGGTATTTTAATAACGTGCAAAAATATGTTCTTATAATATAGCAAGTGTTTTTTATCATATTGTTAGGAAAATCGTCAGGGAATTATTTAAAAACCAACTTTTTAAAGCTTTTTTAAGCCGAGAACTTTCTTAACTAAATTAATAGAAATTAACGCAAATGAGCAACAAAACTGGCAGAGTAACGTTCTTTACAAAGATCGGAAAATAACTACCCAGTAGACGATCTACAGTGCCCTTTTATACGCCCACATTCGTAACAATATAATAAAAAGGTGTTTTATATCCTTCACTATATTGTAAATAAAAAAACTTATTTTGAGGATTTTCTCCACAAATGAACACCTTATGTGGTCGTAGCACTCGTAGATCCTAATATACATATACTCGTAGAGTCTTAATATTCCGAATTATGTACATTAAATATTGAATATTTTGGTGTAGTTGCGCAAGTTTAAGCGACTTTCGATGGGAGTCTTTCTCTATACAGGGTGAATTTTTAAAACGGGCCTTCAGGGCCAAATCCGAAACTATAAGGATTAGCGAAAAATGCTGAAAGGAGTTACGAGGCCGATTTTGATAAAAACTAAAACTGCATCATTAGTTTTTTAAAATATCTTTTTCCCTAGCCGGGAATCGAACGAGTTCATTTTTAAAAAAAATACACCCTCTATATTATTCCACCATCTGATAGTGTCGCTTATAAGGATCAAATTCTGGGAAGTAATGTTATGTGACAAATTAAAGGAAAAGGAAAATTTTTAAGAAAATACATATTTTTCCATACACTGCTATACTAATCGTTAAGGATTATACATAACAAATGATTTATGTGTAATTCTTTAGAAACATACGTAAGTCATACCATTGAAGAATTTGTTGGTTAATCAACTAATTATTCGATGTTATAACCGTGACATACGGCTTAGTATGAGAAAGTAATAGTTTGGCAAGTAAATTACCGCCGTTTTTAGGATTTATTTTTTAATAAAAATAGATAAGTCATTAAGTAGTAAATTGTTATTGTTTGTTGTTTATAACTACGTTTCAACAGTAAATATAATTTTCTATATCTCTTTGTTTAGTTATCATTCGGATTTGACTCGAAAAAGACATTCTCGCAAATTGTCAATTTTACATCTGTATTAAACGAAACTCCGCCCATAGAAAGTTAAATCTATTATAATGGTCCTAAAAGTAACCTTAACTAAGTCGGACACAAAAATATAAATTCTTGAAGAACAAAACGTCCATTTCGAATGATTTGAAACATTGAACCAAAAAATTGTTAATACGCGAAATGTTTAAATTGATGAATGGCGGGAACTTAACTGCCAAATTAATATAAAAAAATATGTATTTTCTTAAAATTGAGGCTTTTCCTTTAGTTTGTCATTTATCATTACTTCCCAGATTTTGATCCTTATAAGCAACACTATCAGATAGTGGAATAATATAGAGGGTGTATTTTTTTTTCAAAATGAACTCGTTCGATTCCCGGCTAGGGAATAAGTTATTTTAAAAAAGTAATGATGCAGTTTTAGTTTTTATCAAAATCGGCCTCGTAACTCCTTTCAGCATTTTTCGCTAATCCTTATAGTTTCGGATTTGGCCCTGAAGGCCCGTTTTAAAAATTCACCCTGTATATAGGTACAGAGGACCGAGGTCCATTTTTTATTAAAAGGACTTAAAGTATCATAGAGTAACTATGATGCACCTATTTAATAAAATAAAGGTTTAAAGGTGGTGGAACCCTTTGTGGTTCGACTCCGGCGACACCACAGCTACACCTATTTCTACCTAATAGGAGCAGAGTTAAGCGCTACTGTGTAATGGTTTGAACGATGTAGTGTACATTCATATATATAAGGAGACATACTTTTCTACCTAGGAATCTAATCCTATCTGGGGTATATTACAGATGTCCCTGGGCGGCAGTAGCCGCTTACAATCAGGTGGACTACATGTACGTCTGTTACTCCTATATTATAAAAAAATATAAAATATTCAACCAAATTTCTTACATGTCAGTTAGTACCTAGCTATATAATAGTAATTAGCTACTTATGAAATAAACATCTCATATTCGTCGGACTATTTCGAAACCGTTTACCCGCTAAGCTACCCTTCAGGGTCCGCGTTTATTTCGTTCATAGCGTGTGTTCCGTTTTAGGGTTGGCGGATTATGTTATTGTTGCGATTTTAATGTCTGATTTCAATATTGGTTAGAATTCTTATTGATAAAATGTATAAATATGCTTAAATTTTTTTCATAAATACCTAATTGTTATAAATCATATTAAAGAAACGTTATATTAATATTAAGTCTCTGTACACCATAGTCGTATTTTTCATGCTTTCAATTCTCTTTAACGGCTTACGTGTGATGTAGGTACATATAGATGGAAAGTTTTAGAAATCCCATAAAATATGTAACAGAAAAAACTAAATAGAAAGCAGCAATATTTAAACATGAATTTTCAAACATTATTTTACAATCATATAAGATATACGTAATATGAATATTTGCAGCTCATTTTGTAAAGAGCTCTTCGCTACTACAATCTCATTCTAATCCGTCTCTAAACCCTACTTTATGAGGGGAGCTTGTTACTTGTTTAGAAATCATCCGATACTAGTTGTTGCCGATTATTTCACTGTAATAATTATGTGTTTATATTACAAATGTACATTTGATAATGTAATAGTTATGAAATTAATTACATTTTGTATGTAAGGATGTTTTAATTAAGAGGAAAAATATGTAACACAAAACAATGTTTAACTTGTCAACTTTACTATAGATTGATTTTTTTGATTATTGAAATAAAATCGATCCCAAGTCTAAAGGCATTTAAAACAATGCATATATACTCCTCGATTAATTTTAGAAAGTATCTGGTTATTAGAATAACGTTTCTCCGCTAAGAGTAGAGTAGTATCTGTTTGCAGAGTATGTTAGAGTTATTAAATTTGGTCTAAACAATTCCTGCCTATTGCAATCGGTTTTTAGCGCGGAGAGTAACTTTTATTATACAGCGTGCGGTAAGATTTACATTGATTATTGAATTTTGTCTATACATCGTTTCCTCACAGTTTTGTGAATATGTTTAATGAGTTCTCTAACAATTTCTTAAAGTTACGAAGTTATTTATCTAATTTCCACCTGCATTGTGTGTAGGGTCACCCACCATATTATTGCATTATTACTGTATTAAATTTAAAAAGTCATCCTTTCATATTTCTTAATGAATCATTTAAGTTTAAAAAATAATGTGTAAAGAAAGACTGCAAGATTTGTTAGGTAAAATATACCCTAAAGGTAATGAATATAAGGACTGATATCCTGTGTAAAAAGGGAAGCGTACCTTAAGGGATGATAATATAAGGTTAGTGGGTTGTTCATTAGGGTTTCCTTTTTGTTTACAGTTCCGTGCTGATTTGCTGAAGGGTAGAATTGTTACCACTGATAATGATTTTAGATGTAAATGTATTTAATTAAAATATATTTTATATATTCCAGCATACCCTATGGAAATATTGACAATTATTTATATTATGTTATTCATTATGGTTATGAGTTTTGTTAAAAGTTTCCACATATTTTAACAACATATTACGTATTCAATATTGTATTTAAGTTATAAATTTTTAATTATGCTTTTTCAATCTATACCTAACGTATAAATACGATTTTTGAAACTATTTTATTTGTACTATTCTTTTTAGTAGTTATCACTATTAGTTTGAGTTTTTGATTTATTTATATTTAGGTCCTCTGAACACATTAGCACTTCACTTCTTTAGCAATTGTGATATAAGTATTATGAGGTAGTTTTTGCATTGAAATAGCTTGTATTGTGAAGACGGCAGCTACGACGACTGCACCGGACGAGGCGGCAGGCGGGTGCCGGCGAGCCGAGCGGCTGCTAAATGCCGCAAGTCGACGTGCCATCCCGTTCGCTCCGGTGGGAGATGCGCACCTCTCGCTCGCGCCGGCGCGAACACGTGTTTATTTGTATGTTTTATCCTTCGGCGGCTTTAAACCCAACCCACCCCGACCGCAAAGTGCGCTCCGCCGCCCGCCGCGCCCGCGCCGTCGCCGCCTCTCGCTCGCCGCCGCCGCTGCCGCGAGCACCGACTCACCCGCGAAACTTTGTCCGAAGTCGACGAGCGCGGACGTACGCCGCGTATTAATAGCCACCGCGAGCGGACACCGCAACCGAGCGGTACGAGCCGACCCCACGCGTCACTACGCGCGAGTCGTATCACGACAGCGACCAACGTCGCACGCATCTCACGCACGCCGCACGCACAGATCGACTGCCGATACGAGAGCGATATCTACTAAAAAACGAAACTGAACACGATTTTCCAAAACGATAAAAAAGTTACGTCCACGTGGAAAGCGAAAGCGACGTGCGTGCGATCGCGTAAATACGGGGAGCAAAAAGTGCCATCGTCATTGAAACTAGTGAAAAGTTTTTACGCCGCGCGCGGGGGAGCCACCCCTTTCCGCCGGAAAAAATCGGCCCCTCGCGTCCCTCGCCCGCCCGCCGCCGAACTTTTCATTCACCGGGAAAAAAAGTGTGGCAAGGCCACCGCGTGACGTCACCGTATCAAGTGGCCAGCCGCGCGTTCCCTAGCAACGTATCGCATCTCATCATCGGACCCTTCCACGTAAATAAAGTTGTCAAGTCCAAGCACCGGTTCGCGAGTGTTCAAAAATGTCGGTGGTGAGTGACGATCTATCGTTCTAGTAAGCGCGAGCTCAGTGGAGTGGATAGTGAAATGTAGTGGATTTGGACACAGTGGACTCTATGTGCAGCACACAGCGAGCACGGGTGTCGAGGATGCACCTGACGGGGGCGTCGAGTGGCGCGGTGTCACCGGACACCAGCTCGACGCTACTCCATGAGACATACACGAAGATGACGTCCGACATCCTCGCGGAGAGAACGCTGGGTGACTTTCTATCGGAGCACCCGGGGGAGTTGGTACGGACGGGCAGTCCTCACTTCGTGTGTACAGTACTTCCTCCGCACTGGCGATCAAACAAGACGTTGCCGGTGGCGTTCAAGGTGGTAGCCCTGGGGGACGTGGGTGACGGCACGCTGGTCACGGTGCGAGCTGGCAACGACGAGAACTGTTGCGCGGAGCTGAGGAACAGCTCGGCCGTGATGAAGAATCAGGTGGCGAAATTCAATGACCTCAGATTCGTCGGCCGCAGCGGTCGCGGTGAGTGCTGAAGGTGCAGTTATTGTGACACAATTAGTATTGAAGAACTTAATTAATTCATGTTAAATTGGCACATACTTTGAGTAACATTACAAAAAAACCATCAGGGCCTACACGTTAATAAACCAATTTGTTTGAATAAATCCAAACAAACCTTTATCTTTCATTCTTAATCGTTTGTGCTAAAAGAGTAAAAATACACCAAGTCTCTGAACACAGTTAGGTAACAAAGTTACGAAACAAACCCACAAAAGCAAACGACTCTTAAAATGACAATATTCAAATGTTTCCGCAAAGTTGTTAAGTGGGGGAAAACTCCGTGACATTGAGAAGTGCTTGAAACTTTTTCCGTGAGTTAAGAAAGTTGGGTGAATGTCAATAAGAAGGGCGGGAATTGCCCACCGGCCGCCCTACACTGCCCGCCCTTTCTTAAGAAGTTAACTTTTCTTTACTAAGTTGCAGGACAAACTTTTTATGACGCTTATCAACTAGGGAGAAAACACGACGATATAATTAATTGCTTGTTTGTATTACTTTACATAATTTAATATGAGTAGATGAGTTAATCCTAAAAACAATTGCGTGGAAGACAGTAACTAACGTATTTAAATTGTTAGCATTAAGACATATTCTTGAAAGTGGCAATATTAATACGAGTAAGAAATATTTTTACTTAGTATCAATTTTATTAAACATTTTCCTAATGAGTCGGATAACTTTCTATACTTTCTATCTTTGTACAAAAATTACACATGCTTAAACTTATGAAACTTTTAACATTCAATTGGTTTTTATGTTAATATTTTATTCATAAAATAATAATTATGAATAACTATAAAACTAATGGATTTCTATATTGTACATTTGGCTGTGATGTAATAAATATTGTTTCAATTATCTATCTAAAGAAAACGTTTCCTTGAAAATTTTTATCAATTTCGAAGAGAAAAATAATTTTATTGAATATTTAGAACATTTTTTTTTATAAAACTCTTATCAATTATACGTTTTTACTTGCGGCCCATGCAAGTATGTGATGCCGTAGAAATATTTGAAGTAGTTTTTAATTAGATATATGCCATCGTTTAAAAAACATCATGAAAGCATGAATTTCTTTTGTATAAAATGTGTTTTGAAATCCAGTCTAAGTTAACTACATTTTTGACAAGGTCTGAAAAGTTTAAAGCGATAAAGATTATATTTTATGATGAGGACGACACCACATATTGTGACTTTGAGATTATTTGTATGGAAGTCATTTATGGATCTCGCTTAGATTGGTACGTGTTTAATCATTTGTACGGTAACTACTCTCATTCTACTAAGACGGTACAATATTTTTATAGATCTGTTTTTAATGGGAGGGCAGAGAAATGAATATGCGTTTATGATTGCCATGAGGGTAGCGTTTTCATCGTAGTCTGTAGAATAAATGGGTACATTTAGTTTACTCGGGTGAAAAGATTTCAGACACATAAAATAAAAATATTTAGACAAATTTATACTTATATATTTGTAGTATTTGAAAAGTATTTTTTTAATAATATGAAAATAGCAAATGAGAATGCAGTTCATCTGATGATAGGTAACCACTGCCGCCATGGAAAACTTACCCCAAATAGGATTAGAGTCCTACCTGAGATCGGTCACAGATGTGTTGTTACCCCTGAGGATTACTGAAGTAGGTATGTATACACATACCACTCTACAAACCTTATAACGCAGAAATAGCTGTGGCTGTGGTGTCTCTGGAGTCCAGCCACAGAGAGTTTAGACCTTTAGAAAAACCAACCTCGCAAAAGATCATTATTAAAGTAACATTCAGTGTTTATATTTTTACTTTTACATTTAATTATTAAATTAATTAATAAATTGAATATTTATTATTTTTTAATTCAAAACATATTTTACTAAGGGCCGATTTTACAATTATCATTTATTAGATATTCGTCACATTATTAATAAATAACACAATATTACGCTACATTTTTGCGTAATGAATTAAATATTTTAAACTATCTTTTGAAACCAAAACAGAACATCAACGAAAAGACAAAAAGCGTAGCTCCATTCAGATTTCGGCCGAAGTTGTACCCACGACTTGGAAAGGGGGTATGTGACCGACAATCAGTGACCCCTCGTGATTGTCACTATAGTCGCGTTTCCCAACCTGTGGTCCGCGACCCCTGGGGGTCCGCGAGTATATGTATGGGGGTCCGCGGTGTCATCTCCGGACCATACATAAATTGCTCATTAAATGCAAAAGGGCCGCAAAACGAAAAATCAGCAAACCAGTTTTATTAGAAAAACGTGACCTAAGCACACGGTATTTTAAAAAATTAAAAAAGATGCATCCAATGTTGTATAACACTATTATTAATGTATATATATAAAAAACAAAATACATAAACCGTTCATTCAAATTATGTTTTGGCTGGGATTTTTTTTTGCTCTTCATTTTATTAAGGGGGTCCGTGAAAAATTTGCTTGATTTCCTAAGGGTCCGTGCACTGAAAAAGGTTGGGAAACGCTGCACTATAGAATGGGGATATTGAAAATGCGTATTACCGTAGCGTCGCTAAGTAAAATGCGATTATTGTTTGATCGGTGGCAATCTAACACTCTCGACTATTTATTGCAGTAATGGACTGTTTGAAGGTGGTAGAACCCTTTGTGGTTCGACTCCGGCGGCACCACCGCCACACTTATTTCTACCTAATAACAGCAGTGTTAGGCGCTGCTGTGTTCCGGTTTTAATGGTGTGGTAAGGGAGACATACTTTTCCGAGGTGTTCCAGCTTAGTACTCAGAGGTAGCGGCGCATCTGTAGCCGACCTCAGGTAGGAATATTTAATCCTATCTAGGGTTGATTACAGATGTCCATGGGCGGCAGTAGCCACTTACCATCAGGTGGACTGCATGCTCGTCTGCTACTCTTATATTATAAAAAAATAAAAATGTTTTTTAATTATTGCGGTTGACCTAATGATTGATGTTAGGTTTACCGGTGTATTTAAAAATACCGTTGTCGACCCGTTACTGTCCCATTCCTAGACTCGCGTCTCCTCTCAGGAAAAGAGCGTTTTAGGTCATAGTCCACCGCGCTGGCCTAGTGCAAGTTGGTAGACCTGGTCCATTGATTTGTTTTAAAAAAAACTCTCAGACGTACCTGGAATTCAATAATCGGACTCCTCTCGATTGAGTCTTCGATTGAATTTAAACCTCTGGGCTATATTATATGTGCCTTTAAATATGTACGGATTCATGAATCACATAAATGGAGTCAAATCTTCGATCACTAATAAGAACAAATAGAATAGTTTTTCTATGCTTTTTAGGGTTCCGTACACAAAGGGTAAAAATGGAACAATATTACTAAGACTTAGCTGTCTGTCCGTCTGTCACAGGGCTTTATCTCTGGAACCGTAATAGATAGACACTTGAATTTTTTACAGAGGATGCATAACATTAGCCGCTATAACATCAAATACGAATGAAATCAAAAGAAAAAAAACTTGTTTAAAAATAAGCTTTTATTACCTGTTAATAAAAAGGAATAAAAATTGTAAAATAAATTAAAACACAATGTATTAAATATTTATTTGTATTTTTACATCGCACACATTTTTTACATTAATGGAGGTAACAAATTAAAAAAGCATTATACCACCTGAAATGTTTTGGAACGAAGTTCCTTATCGCGCGGTACGCTGGGTAAGGGGGCTAGGCGAGCGTCACGAAAAATCCTAACGACACGGAAAACAAAAACTTAAAAGTCAATTTGAACTTTAATACCATACCATAAAGGTTAATTGTTAGTGGAGGGGTTCCGGGAACGCAAAACAATTGACAGACCCGTAAAGCGCGATATTCGACTAATAATGGTGCAAGTTTGTTTCGAGCTGCTTTCTGTTACGATACAATTGATTACAAATAATGCAGACGGTTTTCCAACCCGTGAACACGGCACGTACGAAACATGAGAAAACCATGGATTTTCTAGATTAAGGCCGCAAACATTCAAGGATTGACATTGTGACTTGTTAATCGTCACGGCGAACGCAAGACCAATTGGAAATTGAAGACGTTTAAATTTAAACGGTATATCAGTTGGGATAATTAGAAATACTTGGTATAAGAACTTCCTCGCCTTTGAATTTCCCCCTTAGCATTGTCGCGTAGATCACATTGATCATTATTTTAGTAATCACCAAATGAGTTCTATTGCATAATTTTGGTTGGTTTAGGTTTCGCAGGATGATTACTACTGAAACAACCTTCAATCGTACATTGTGCGGTGGTAAGCTAGACACATCCAAGGAATTTTAAATTTCTGTGGGATAGCACCAACTATTCTTCATCTTCATTTGTAACACAATTAATGGATTTAAACGAATGAAATGTACCATTGATTCCATCCTAAATTACATAGCTTAACTCATCTACATTATTATTTTTTTCTGCCAAAATCGCTCGCTCACTCAACAATTCGTTATGTTTGTGGTTTGCAATAATATCTGGGAATACTTGTTTGATGAGTTCATCTTTCGATGAGACAAAGTTACAGAAATTTAGAGGAAAATAAATTAATCCATTGGATTCGCCGACAGGAACTCAACCATTACCGATAATCAGTAATTGCTCAGAGAAGTCTTCAGCAGATGTATCATTCTACAATGCAACTCTCATATTTGTTGATAGCTGAAGTTTCTTCACATAGCGCCATAGATTTGACGATTTGAGGCAAGAGTTTATTTCATCGACAGCAGTTTATCTTAAAATTACTGGTGATGTTTGGCGGAAATCGCCAGATAGTAATTACATGGTTGTTGTTCAATATTTAGAAGATTTAAAGGCAATATTAATACTAAGTGAGCCATGCGGCATCCTTCTAATAATGTTGTTGCTATTCCAGAAAAAACAACTACAACCGCAAGTAGCAACACAGTCGTAGGGACTGTAATCAATTGACATATAGTAACAGACAGCAGCTCGATTCAAACTTGCACCATTATTAGGCGAATGTCGCGCTTCATGGATTTGTCAATTGTTTTGCCTTCCCGAAACCCCTCCACTAACAATAAAATTTTCAAGGTATGGTATTAAAGTTCAAATTGACTTTTAAGAATGGGAATATAGAATAAGTGTTGTTTTCGCAATGGTTTGTTATCTCCCAGTTCCTAAATAGGGATACTGGGTATTCTAAAGGTGCTACACGCTGAAGATGAGCTTGCGATAGGGGAACAGGACGTGATAGTAGAGACTGCAGCATGGGGTAAAGAATCCTTAACGATAAGAACCCGTCTTGGTATGCTACGAGGCGCTGGCCAAAGTGTAAATTTACAAATTTACATCAGGATCCTAATGAAGATTTAGGATGAGAATTACTTTGCTGAAAATTTTGCAAAAAGACCACATAACTTGCTTAAAGTATTCTTTTCATTCATACAGAAAATATATTTTATTGCAAACTTGTTGCAAAAATATTTTTGGACAATAAAAAAAATCTGATTTGGAGAATATTTTTAAAGTGGAAACTCCCTTAGTGGCGTTGTGCACTTTTGGTGATAGGTAAAAAATGTTAAACTTGCGTCAGGACACGTGACCTGATCGAAATTCGTAAGACGTTGCAATAGTCCTGAAGTGTTAAACTTTTAATGTAATATAAATTGTCATGTTTGTGTACGATAGTGCAATAAATGAGTATTGTATTTGATCACATAAATTTTACTATGTTTGTACTGAAATTAAAGCAATTTGTGTAAAATTATTCCAAAATATCAAAAATGCACAACGTTAATATTCAAGTTTTCTCTTCTGCCAGCGCTCCCGGAGTGCAACCCGTTGATTTTTTTAATATTGTAAATGTTTATAAGAAGGACATACACGCCTTCATTTGTATGTAGTACTTCACTTTATGTAGTATTTCTCTATGTTGTCTAGGCAATATTTTGTCAAATAATTTTCTTACAATTCTGAAAATTTAACAAAATCACTTTAGAAGCCTTTAGACGATCGTCAGGAAGTCAAAAATAACTTCAAAAACATATAATAAGACATCAAGACATTGAATCACAATTGTGATATCAGTACAAAATAAATATCGATAAATAGCCTTCTTTGCCAAATACTGTAAAAAATATTTTGTTGCTAATACATATTATTTTCTCGAAAAATGAACATTAGTGATACTACTTTGAGGAAAACCGCGCTGAAAGTAGACATTTGGATGCATTCCAATCCGCAGTGGGGCCGCGGATCATATTAGCAATCTTCTTCTGTTATAACGAGGTTTTATGAAGCCGCACACTCTTGTAAGTAATAAGTGTATGAGTATAGTATAGATTTAGTAGAATATGAGAGGAGTTGATTATCTATATTTTCTTCTTTTCATTATATTATTAGCGATCTTCTTCTATTACACCGGGGTTTTATGAAGCCGCTAACATATGTAAGTAATAAGTGAGTAATGTATGTTTGTAGACGTGCTGAAATATGAAAGGAGTTGATTAACTATATTTTTTTCTTGTCATTATATTATTAGCCACCTTCTTCTGTTATACCGAGATTTTATTAAGTCGCACACTTATGTAAGTAATAGGTGTATGAGTAATGTATGTATGTATGTATATGTAGTGAAATAGTGAAAAGATGATTATTTACGTGTAATTTTCTCTTTCCATCGTATTTGCAATCTTCTTCTGTTATACTGAGGTTGTATGAAGCCATACACTTATGTAAGTAATAAATGTATGACTAATGTATGTATGTAGAGGTAGTAGAATATCTAAGGAGTTGTTTATCTTTATTTTTCTTTTCAGTTTTTTTTTATTTTTATACATAATTGAATATAACGTGGGCTGCACACTCCTGTTGTATTTCACAGTCTGGGTCTTGGTATGGAATCGATTTTTTGTGAATTGCTTTTATCTACACGGATCCACACCCATAGTTACCACATGGATCTGAATGGATCCACATCTATAGTTACGACTAAGGACATTTTTCAGCAGCAGGATTCTGTGACGGAGAAGAAACGTGTGGTGAGAAAGACACCCAAAGCGCTCTAACCTTGTCCTGAGATGTAGCAACGTGTTTACACTTGATACAATCCATGGGCGGTAGCACATGCTCGTTTGCTAAATCTGCTTATAAAAAGCACATAATGAAAAGCCAGGGAAGATTGTAAGTAAAGGACTAATTACCTTATAGGGCTTTACCCAAAGGGTAAAAACGGAACCCTATTACTGAGCCTCCGTTGTCACTCCATCTGATCGTCTGACACAGGACTCTTTCTCTTGAACCGTAATAGGCACTTAATATTTTTACAGAGTATAATGTATACCCAGAGTAAATTCTGAACATAAAGAAAATTTGGTAGTACAGAACCCTCCATGTAGGACTTCCACTCGCACTTGGTCATTTATTTTTCTTGCTCCCACGTTTCAGAATACAAACCCCAATCGTGACGATTCTGTGGCAAAATGTATGCTATTGGGCTATAGCAACTTTTATTATTCTTGCTATTCGTATCTAAATTATATTTGCTATTTCATCATTTGAAGGTGGTAGAACCCTTTATAGTTCGACTCCGGCGGAATCACCGCCACCTATTTCTGCCTCATAAAAGCAGCGTTGAGCGCTGTGTTTTGGTTCAAAGGGAGACATACATAAAGGGGATTTTCCGAGGCGTTCTAGCTTAGTCCTCAGGGGTAGCGGCGTATCTGTGGCCGACCTCAGGTAGGAAATTCTAATTCTATCTGTGGTTGAATACAGATGTCCATGGGCGGCAGTAGCCACTTACCATGAGGTGGCCTGCATGCCTGTCCGCTAATTCTATCTTATAAAAAAAACAGTCAGTTAATATTATCAGCACTAGAAAGATCAATGTGTTATCCCATCCTACGATACTCACACACAGGAACCCATAGAGGAATATTTACACTGCAGTGCGGTATTAATGAGGATGGACTTTGTGACTTGTATTGGATATTAATGGTATAAGCCTTTGAGCAGATTACGAGTACGTATATTAATCTAAATATCTTTAGTGACAACTGTAGACACATATTTTTTTATGTATCAGTAATTAATTGTTTTACTTCTGTATCTATGTTAGAATGAAGTTTAGTAGAGAAATAGGAGTAAAAAAGTTGAGTGGCTACAATTTTTGATAACCTCACATACATATAAAATCCACATGTTGTGAGTGCTGTGGAAATACATAAAATATACGTATAGATACAGAAAATGGTATACTAGACAACTTTACAGGTAGCTTGGGGTCACTACCATACTGCCCCCAGTCACTACCAAACAGAAACTTGCTTAGGATTGAACTTGGAACTCTTTGCACGGCAGACTAGTATAGATTCCTATCTACTGCAATTTCACTCCAAATTCTGATCGATATGTAAATATTACAACTTAATAGAAGGTATCACTACTTTTGTGTTCTACTTTGTCCTTTTTCCTCTATGACCATTGACGACCTCCATAACAATTTTGTAAGACAACCCAACAAATGATAGGTACAGAATTTTCTACGATTTTATAAGTTGTTTGAAATTAAAATCGGTATTTTATTACCAACACAATAATCACAATTAGTTACCGCGTAATAATTTCAACGAGCTGCGGTCACGAGCACATAAAAGACCAGCCCATTACCAGTAATGGAAGACGCACCTCGCTAACAAACAAAAAACGTCTGGAGAAACCGCAGGGAAGTTGCGCTACGTATTTTAATCCGGAGCAATATTTCAGATGTGCAAATGAAAAGTTAGACGAAGACTTGGAAGATGCGGCCCGCCTTCCCGCTCGCCAACCAATGGAATGGGTGGGAAAGCAGCGTCTTCTGTGGAGGCGGGGCGTGCGGTCACAGAGCCATTTGAATAAAAATTTTCCTTTGAAGAATTCTTTATTCGAATATATTGTGGTCGCGTGGGACGCGGCGCGAGTGCTTTGATTACTTTTGTATCCCGTTTTACGGTCCAGCTTGCACATTTATTATTTCGCGTCGAATAGTTGCTATATATCTAATGTTTGCACGGATCGTCTGTTCATAATCTCATTCTGATAAAACATTTAAATTTTATGTATCAACTGGATTACTTCCAGATATCGTACATAAAGTGAGTTTCAAATGAGCCGACTGATTCGGATTTTACTCATACTCACTCACACTTTATGACTCCTTTTGCCAAGGACACACAAATACACATATATATGCGTATTTTCGCATATACACACACTCGAGAAAGTATGTAGGGAAACCTCTAAACTCTGATTATTTACCATAATATTATAAACTAAATGTAGTCGGCTACGATTTCAATAAGTAGTGGGACATTAGACTGGTTTAAGTATCGATATTAAATAAAGATATAGGCATAGCTGAAAAAACACTGCTTATCCTGACTTCATTATTTACCATAGAGACATAGATGTACCAAAAGAATACCACCCAACCCAGCACGATTTTGCACCTAATTCAGCGAACAAACGAGCTCCCAACACGTGCGTGGCCTAAAAACTGAAGTGAAGACATAAGAACGCGAAAGTTTGGAACGGTTACCGCGGCGCTACACGCAAACATCGTGTAGGCTGCGGTGGCACGCACGTAACAGGCCCTTGTCAACCATAACGCCGCCGCAACCGGCCGACCCGCTCCGGTTAGCCGCGGAAAACTACCGATTCATTTACGGTTGCCCCTCGGTTGCGGGGTAGTCGCTAAACTAGCGTAACTATGTTCTGCGGTGCTACGCTTCGCACCCTATTAGCCGCTCTATGATACCCGATTTGATTATGACTTTGAACTTAGAACGACGTTGCTGCTATAACAAATGTCAATACAAGTCTATCGAATACAAGTCGATCAATTGTTATAAGCTAAGAAGCGCAGTACGATGCAGTGCGACTGCGGAACTAACCTAACCTAACCCCTTATAGAATTTTAACCGGAGCGCTAGCATTACTGGCTTTTGGTTCGAGGGTGGGGAATGATACACTTTATAAGATCTCTTGTAGAACTGTTATGTTTCTGTTCCAATTTTATACTGTAAAGTTTTTTGTATCAATTAATGCATCGCTAAAGCGATAAAGCACGGACAACAATAATTTATTCCAAATAGAACAGGAATTTAACTGGATGTTGATAACAGTTAGGTCTTTGTTGGATATCGCATCACATGAGCATCACATCATATGAGCCTGACTTACCACACCCTTAAATTGATAATTGCAAAAACATTGCTGTTTTTACTCAAAAATATTGTTTCTTGTAAATATTATAAACTACACAAGAAACAATTTATATTAATATAATAAAGAGGTAAAGTTTCTAGCTTTGTTTGTTTGTATGTAAGGCCTAATCTTTGTAAATACTGAACCAATCATGAAAATTCTTTCACATTTAGAAAGCTATCCTCTTTAGGAGTACTATAGGCTATATTTTATTATGATTCAACAAAAAGCGGGCGAAGCCGTGGGTACTGCTAGTATTATATACAAAAGAGGTCGAAGGCTGAGGGCAGAGGCCGTTTCACTCCAACGTGGGTTAACTAGAAAACCTATCGTCTCATTTATGGTTAATGGTTAACCCTTACGATTTAAATTTCGGAGTAATTTTGTAAACGTGCCTTTGCATTGTAGTTAGTAATTATTTTTACCGATAACTTCAAACAACAGTTTTTAATATTTTACCAAGCGCCATAAGTATTCAAAAATGATTTTGATACAATTTTCCGTGAAAATATCGTAAATAATATAAATAAAATTCTAAGAGATTACCACTACTACACCTACATTTTAAAATAAGTTTTAGCCTTTATATAACATCGATCGACTACTTTCTTCTAATTTAAAGAGGATAAATTAAAGAAGAAGAAAAGCCGGCGAAAACATTGTTACAAAAAACCTTATTTGCATATCGTCGAATCAATATAATACGTCAATTTAATATCAATACAGCAAGTAGTAAGTTTTTTCGTGAGAAATAGTAATCCTTATCTAATAGCAACCCTTTATGCATTATCGGAACAATACTTCTAAACGTCTATAATATCCACTGATCAACCCGTTCACATACAATATGTACCTCCAGACATGAATGTCAGTTGAATTCCAACACAAGTAATATAGCTACGGAATCTCGGTATGTAGAGCTAACAAGCCGAACACCTTAGCTTACATCAGCATATTAATTCAGTCAATTAGCGCTCAGGCATTAGCACATCGTCGGCCGTCGCGCAATCGTCGCGACAACGCGGGCTGTGTTTGACAGCTGTCAAATTGGATTGCAACCGGCTATTAGGGAATGTCGTTGGAGGAGACGTTATGTGGATGCGACTACGTTGTTCAATTATAATTAAGTATAGTGTTGTGATGTAAGATTGCGTTATAATGTTGATGTTGAGTTGGGGATGATATATCTTAGTGTACATTGCTGGAGGAAATCTGAAACACGTGTTGAAGTTGCATTATTTTGAAAAACTAATCGATTCAGTCTCGATTGTTTTGAGACAAGCGAAATTGTACTTCGGTTAGGTATTACATGAGTCGAGATCTAATATTGTGATGGTATTTTATAGAATTGCACTACTAACAAATTCAATTTAATGTTAACTACATTAGTTAGGACGCTATTGGGGTAAAGACGTTACCCACATTACCACGTACGTGGATAATACGATTGTATTATCGATGATTGCTTAGTTTTACGGCAAGCGATCTTAAAATTAGTGCAAGTACAAAGTAAAGCAAGAGTTAGGATTTTAAACTTTAGTTAAAATGCTGTTTTTGTATGAAAAAAAAATTAGACTGAAACAATATTAAAGAGGTCTAACTGAATTTAAAAAATAATGAGATGCAATGATACCTCTCAATTTAATTTATAAAAAGTTATTTAAAATATTTATTTATTAAATATTGGATTCAAAACATCGTAACACTAAAGCACTGATCAATGTATATTCAAGTATTTACTACGGAATATCCATACCATGCTCACTCAGTGCCATCGAACTGCTCAGACGAAGTTGCGTTGTAGACACTACTGGCACTAAGCGCTATTCGTGCCCAGTTCACTCAATTGTATCGTGTGCCATTTTCTACCCTTACTGCATTTAAACAGTTAATATTTTTATAGAGAACGTACGTATTTTTAGAATCTTTAGTACGTAGAAAAGATCTTTTTTCGTAACGAACTGTACCCCGCGATTTTACCCGCGCTTAAAACAGTATTGGGAAATTTTATAGGTTTTCATTTTTTTTATACGGTACCTTTATTATTTTTCTAAAATAAAAGTAGCTTAATTTACTTTATATGACGTCAGCAATTTGCCAATAAAATTCTCGTCAGACATTATTCAGAATAAACCGATAGACAAACACACAAAATAAAAGATAATAGATTGTTTATTATGAGTACCGTGTATACTTCCATAATTATGCAGTTAGTAAAAAGTTTTTTCAAACAAACAGACACATCAATTTTATTTATGTGTGGATTTTTAAGTTCTACAAGAGTTGAAAGGTATGCGTTCTCAAACTGACGAGAGGAAATATATCAAAAGTAAATCAATTATCCAAAGCAAAACCGAACCACCGAGGGGACGCCCTACAGGGACGTTTCAAGTATTGTTTTTACTTCAGTGTTTATTTTCTAAAAATGTTATAGAAGAATGATTTTAAAGAAGTATTGTTTTTAACTACACTTTGAATGGAAACTATTATTTGATAATTCAATTTAATCTGAACGATTGAAAAAATATGTACCCGGCAATGTTTTTAGTACATTTTTAGTTGCACGGGAACTCTAGATAAATTGAATAAATAGAAAAATATTAAAAATAAATATAGTTCAAAAAACTAAAAAACACACTTTTATGATAAACTCAAAACGTGCTTTTCGAAAACTGATAAGTGGAGCACCCCACGCTTTTTTCACAATTATACTATTTACTATTCCTTAATTGATTCCTAGATTGAAAATTATTTTCTACTTTTTTGTTGAGTTTATCATAAAAGCGTGTTTTTTAGTTTTTTGAACTATATTTATTTTACTAATTTTTAGTATTTGTTGTTATAGCGACCATCATTATGCATCGTCTGTAAAAAAATCAAGTGTCTATCTATTACGGTTTAAGCGATAAAACCATGTGACTCACGAACAGACAGCGGAGGATTTCGTTTTACCCTTTGAGTACGGGATTTACCGATTTTCACCAAATTTTATATGCATATTCAGCAGGTCTGAAAATCGGCTACTATCTATTTTGTATACCCCTAAGTGACAAGGGTTGTTCACCTTTAACATTTTTTATTTATATGGAAACACAACGTTTGCCGGGTCAGCTAGTATTTTATAAAATTCTCAAACCATCAGGCCACAGGACTTCGTAATATAAAACACCAAATAAACACAATAAATTTAACGCTACATATAAATCAATAGCACCGTTTAGGACGTCATAAACGTTCGTCATTCGTTTAGCGTCACAAGGAGTGAGTGAGGGATTGTTCGCCGTAAAAACGGCGCTATGGTATCGTGATTCGTGTGCACGGAACATTAAGTGGGGTTATTTATTTAGGCGCGGCAACAGGCCCGTGGCGAGCCGCGACTGGCACGGCACCGGTACATCACTCTCTTGTCTACCGCCGACCCGAGAGCCATTCGTTTTGTTCTTTGATCGCCAATTTCATGCGAATTATGTATGTTTTATGATTTTGGTGTATATGAATGCTGGTTTTGTGAGGTTAATGAGTGTTAGGGAGGTGTACCGACGGTACGTACCGTTCGGGTGTGTGAATATACGCTGTAGGTAGTTTTACCGGTACCGGTACATCACTCTCTTGTCTACCGCCGTCCCGAGAGCCATTCGTTTTGTTCTTTGATCGCCAATTTCATGCGAATTATGTATGTTTTATGATTTTGGTGTACGTTATGTTTAGTGTAAGTTTCGTGAGGTTAATGAGTGTTAGGGACGGTGTACCGACGGTACGTACCGTTCGGGTGTGTGAATATAGGCTGTATGTAGTTTTACGATGCGTGAAGTCTGGTTTATTTTTTCAGTTTAGGTTTCTTTTGCATAAAAACCAGGTAGATTGTAGTTATCTAATAACAAGCGATTGCTTCAGTATATTCCTTTTTAGTAATGACTTTTATGAACGACAATTGTTTTTATTTTGTTTCAAACGTAGTTGAAAGGATTTCGTAATAGGAGTTTTGTTTTCTTGTATGGCATTCCGCCCTTAAATAGTTTGACTGGGTTTCTAGTAAGTAATTTCAAATCATACCGGCAATGAAGGTTTATTGTTCTTCGCTCCAAAGATTAAGAATTAACGCGTCTTGCATTTACTGTAGATGTTGCTGCGCATGCTTACCTACTACTAAAACGGCTTTGTCTGTAAAAAGTCCTTTAACTAATACTCTGCACCGTAATATCAATTGCCTTAATTTCCTTTAAAATATTCATGACCAATGTTAACTGGTCTGACTTATTATTAAGTTCCCTTTGAGCCGATGTACTTACGCGTTGCGGCGGCACCGAACCGCCCGCCCTACGCAGAAAATTCAGTTTCTATTTGACGCATTTTTTTAAGAATTATTAATGCAACGTTTCATTCATTTTGTTTTAATAATAACAATTAACTCAAGCAAAATGGGTGAAGAAACATTTAATAGGTTATAAACATATATTAGTAATAAATAAAATTCTAACCGAAAATCAAAACTGGATATGTAGTAAGTTTTACAAGACACTTTCTGCTCAAATTCGCCCGAATTATTAGGTTGTTGCTTAAAATAATAATTTAAAGATTTGATAACTAACATCACTTATAGAAAGGCATCGCTACACATGCCTACCAAGATGGCGCTCACAAACCGTGATCATTCCCTGAGTCATCATCAACCCATTAACGTAATAATAATGAAAAGGATTAGGCCATGGTCCACCGCGCTGGCCAAGTGATACGCACTTAGGTAGGTAGGTAGACTTCACATACCTTTGAGATTTTTTTTATAAAACTCTCAGGTATGCAGGTTTCCTCACAATGTTTTCCTTCACCTTTTAGCAAGTGATAATTAATATCTAATACACATAACTTTGAAAAATCAGAGGTGCCTGGGATTTGAACCTCGGACCCTCGATCGAGAGGACGCGTTTCTTAACCACTAGGCTATCACTGCACTCCCTGAGTATGAACACACTATAGTAAAATCCCATACGATCTGAGAAACAATGGACATCTTATGCTAAGGCTATTTTTGCGAGTCGGCCCTTTGACAAAGAGGTCTAAAATTTTTAACTATTCACACGTACAATAATCAAATCTTAACGTTTTAATTGTATGATGCAAGAGATCAACCCAAATAATAAGCAATTTTGTAAAAGTAATTTTAAAAAATGTAACGAATTAGTTATTACATATTGTTTTATAAAATTTCATATATTTTTAAATAATAATATTATAATATTATTTTTATGTATTTATAGTTTTAAAGTGTATTTATTTATTCACCTTATTACTTAATATTGTTTAAAAAGAAGAACAAAAGACATATATAAGAACATAATGAAATAATAAGAAAAATATGGAAGGATATTTTAAAACGTTAAATACAATACACACTAAAGCGGTAAGACCAAAGAAAGCCCAACAGTATGCATATAAAGTACCCTTCCCATGAGGTTTTACGTTTTCACAAATATGACTGTTTTGGTATTTGTTTACGTATTGGCCCATACAATTTCCAAGTTCTGACACAATCCGCTAAGGGCGCTGTTTGGAAATTGTATGGGCAAATACGTAAACAAATAACAAAACAGTCATATTTGTCAAAACGTAAAAACTCATGGTAAAGGTACAGAAAGTAGTACACATCACAAATATGTTAGGCGAGCGCTGCATAAATATTGGGAGCAAGTCGGTAAGTGTTAACGACGTGAGTTCCTCTCGGGTCGCGTTAATAAACTCCGATAGGCCGCAACAAGCCGGACTCGTGTACGGCGTCCATTTTTAACGAGCCACACACCGTGCCCGCAGAAAGTAGCCTACACATGAAATCACGTATGAATGAGGCTTTTTTTCAGTTTTTTCGCGTGTAGCCAGCGGCGTGCCGCTTCAGGCCCCATTAAAGCTTACATGTCACTCTCCCCTCCCCCCGACCCCTGCGAGGGGGTGGAAAAATCACAAAATCGGTATTGGCTGCATCCCACAGCGCTCGGCAAAGCGCTCTACAATACAGCTTTGACGGACGGTCATTTAATATTAACTGTGGTTTTTCCGCAGATGGAAATGTTTTTTTATTGCCGGTTATGCTGTGATGAAGTGGTCGGCCCGTTGTTTGTGACGCGCTCTGATGTGTTGTGGATGAGTTGCTCTTTTATGCTCTCCACTGCTGAATGAGATTTCACTTCGAGTGCTTATTTTGCTCGACAGTATTTTGATAGCGGACGCGTCATTGTAATTTCGACAGCGATCTCTTTGTAGTGAAGTACTTTAATTTAATTTATTATTTTGTGTATATTCGATCTGAATTGCGATGGAAAGCGTCGGTATTTTTTTGATAGACAATTATTTCCGTCGCGACCGTTCCGACCTAAACGTATCGGTGCAAATTTCATTCGACATACAAAATTGAAAACAAACCCGGCAATAAATTTTTAACTTTTCGAACAAGTGATCAAAATCGAACTACAAAAAGTGGGCGCCCGGCGAAAAGAACTGACCACAGATTGAATTTATTGCTTGCACTCTGAGTAAAAAGTTTGTGCAAATATTTTACAATCGCACTTCATTAATATCCTTCATTGCATTTGGTAATATTTTGAATATAAGTATAAGTAGTATGTACGTAATAAAATATTTTGCCAACTGACAATAACTTTCTACAGTTCTCAACTATATTATGTATTTTTTTTTGCCTTGTGGGCAGGATCGGTACCATTTAATTTTTAAAATATAATGTATAAGAATTTATATATACGAAATTGTAAAAGATCAAACATATGCATATATTTTTATTCTATCAATAATATAATGGAATAGAAACATTATGTTCATATTAGAGCTGTTAGTACTATTCAGTATAAAATGAACGTTACAAGCCACCAAATTCAAATTAGAACATCAAATGCACATCGAGAGAACAATCGAATAGTGGTCAATTCCACAAACATAACATAGACGCCAAAATATTGTCAGTAGTTGATTAATTTATGAATAAGTATACGAACTCTGTGTTTGAAAGTAGATGACCACTCACCAACAAGTGTATCTACAGCATACTCGTTTGTTACTTCATTCTTATAAACGAGAACTTTACATGTGCTTCAAACTTCAAAGTAGGCCTTTGTGTTACCATACCCTTAGTATGAGTTTTTACGTTCTTACAAAAATGACTGTTTTTGTATTTACCCATACATCTCCAATCAGTTCTGATACAGGGCAAATACGTAAATATATACAAAAATAATAATTGGTATCCCCTCGATCCAACTACACGGTTCTAACCTTTATTGATAGATTTCATCTACCACCTAATGCGCCTATGTAACAAACCATTATTAGTCTATTTGTGTCGACGGCACGACAAACGGTACCCTAGTACCGCGATTCCCAACCTGTGGTCCGCGGACCCCTGGGGGTCCGCGAGTATATGTGTGGGGGTCCGCGGTGTCACCTCTGGACCATACATAAATCGCTCATTAAATGCAAAAGGGCCGCTCTACTGCTGTTTTCAACCACATACCTATGTGAAAAGGCATTCTCTACTCTTGTTTATACAAAAAACAAATACAGAAACAGATTACAAGTAGAATCTGATTTGAGATTTACAGCTTAGTAGCAACATCAACCCGAATATTAACCCCTGATTTAGTTGTAAAAAAGCAATACCAACCTTCACATTTTTTTTTTCATATTTTTCATAATAAACAGTTATAATTACCTTCTATATTTGTTGTTTTTTTGTATCTGTAATAACTAAAATAAATACCTAATCCGTTTTTTTGCTGTTTATTTTATTAAGGGGGTCCGTGAAAACTGTGCTTGATTTCCTAAGGGTCTGTGGACTGAAAAAGGCTGGGAAACACTGCCCTAGTAGAATGACTATGACATATGACTATGACAATATGTGTTACATTTTAATGTGTTACCATGAAACAAAACATACAAAATATAGGTACTAATGCCAATTTCAATTGTTGCAGGCAAGTCGTTCACGCTCACCATCACGATATCGACCACGCCGCCGCAGGTGACCACCTACAACAAGGCCATCAAGGTGACGGTGGACGGGCCCAGGGAACCACGCTCGAAAACCAGTTCGTATTACTTTTCAATGTTGGATTAGTTAAACTACGTAAAATACTACATTTTACTGCTGAAGTTGTATCTAGTGATATGAATTTGGGTTCATTTTGAAAGAGTGATATGAATCAGATGCGCATATTTTAGTCATGTGTGTGTTAGAAATTAATATTCGTTTTTAAACTACATTTCTGTTATGATTTAGTATGATGACTAAAAGTAGTTGTTTCCACAAATGTACATAGTCGACACAATTCTTGCATCTCTTAGGACTTGCTTACACCGCGTCTACCGTCTTCGACAAACTAGTTCTTTTGCTCAAGGCGGCCGAATATTTCGTCTGTTCAGTTCAATTCGACTGCCACTAATGATAGGCGACTTCGCCTTACCAAGTACCCTGTTGGCTCCTAACAGTAAAGTTCGGCCAACCGTCGCTTTCCGAAGGTCCACGGTCGATCGTAGACGGTCAAATTTGGACTGCGAACTCAAGCGTCAAACGACTAGATTTTGGTAGGCGCCCTTAGTGGGTAAGCAAATTCGCTTCACCACTTTGTGTAAATGAGACAAAGCATCACGGAACAAGTGAGCATAGGTCCTTTCTAGAAAAAGCAACGATATCTATGGGAAGAGAGGCAATAGAGCGCTATTTCCGGCTTATAAAGCAAGAGGTATTAAGTTATGACCCTAAGTCATATTTCAATGAAAAGACGCTCTGTAAACACCTCGGACGTTAAACTTCATCATCATCATCAACCTAATGGGTTGATGATGATGATGAAGTTACAGAGATAAGATACAATAATATTGTACCACTGCTGGGCAAGGGTCTCCTCTCACTATGAGAAGGATTAGACCCAATAAGAAGGACTAGGACTTTATACTTACAGACTTATAATTTGTCAAGTAAAGTACAATTTGAAAAAAACATAATTCTACTCTCCGTATTTATAATTTATTTTAAAATGTTTGTTCCGCGGCCATCATTGTGAATAAACACGAAACTAAAAGGGTGCCATCAAATTTCAAAACAATCCAAAGTACAAACGAGCGTAACCGCAAAACATTCGAAAACGAGCGTCCTAATGAAGGCAATTTATTAATAATTTCGATTTTGTTACTAAGAAACCCTTCACGAGATTTCTGTTAAATACTCATATAATGTACAAGGCAGGTACTCTTTTTTCAAAAAAAAAAACATTAACTGTTAAGTAGTTCATCATCAACCCATTATTGTTCCACTGCTGGGCGTGGGTCTCCTCTCATGAGAAGGTTTAGGCCATAGTCCACCGCGCTGGCCAAGTGTGTATTGGTAAACTTCACATACCTTTGAGATTTTTTTTGTATAAATCTCTCAGGTGTGCAGGTTTCCTCACGATGTTTTCCTTCACCCATTAACCAAGTGATGATTAATTTCTAATACGCACATAATTTTGAGAAATCAGAGGCTCGGGATTTGAACCTCGGACCCCTCGATCGAGAGGCCGAGTTCCTTAACCACTAGGTAGTAGCCTTTTTGTAGGTACTTTATGTTCTTGTTAAGTAATTATTATCATATTATACAACAATATATTATATTAAAATTTGTGAATGAATTCCGTATAAATTATTAGTAACAACGTATGTTTCGCTGGCTAATATTTTTGTAGTCAGTGACTCGTAGCAAATATTTTTAACTCATTACTGTTTCTCTGCTGGGCACGGGTCTCCTCTCAGAGTGAGAGGGGCTTGTGCCATAGGTAGTTTGTTACCCACGTCATGGAATTGAAGACATAGAAATTTAAAATCCACGAATTTGCACTTGTTTCTATTTATACTGTTTGATTTGTCATACTTTAGAATCTTTAAAAACTCTGAAAACTTAACAGATTCCTAAAATTTATACAATATTGACTGGTGCTTTTGTACCAAGTTCCCAAATTCTATTCCAGGCCAGACTAAAATTTAAAACCCCTTCTTGGCTTGTTGAAATGTTTGTACGCTTACCTTAAAGTCTGCCTATAGATCCCATGAGACTAATTCTAGATGCCACTATACAGGTCGAATGTTTATTTATTTGAAAGAACAATCCTGATACAAGACAGGGTAGGTGGATTAAGGTCTTAATGATAACGCAGCGCAATTTAAATAGTAGAGAGAGCCTGACGTTTACAAATGACGGGGCCGTAGCGACCCACTCCAAATCACACCTAATGTTCGATCAATCCTCATCACGTGGAAGAAATTAAAATAATTGCGCGCTGCGGGATAGTGTCGGCCTTTGGAGCCCGAGCGGTAAAGGGTTAGGTACCGTCCGCGATACAAATACTTTTCTATGCGATACAAAAAAATATATTTTTATATATTTTTTCTTTTTTTATTTTAAATATAATAATTGCTTTTGTGTTTCCGTTGGGTTTATTTTCAAAATTAATGAGTCTTGTACATTGCTATGTTAACCTATTATGAATGAATCTCTTTAAAATTATGAACATTTCCCTCGAAGCATTTATCAACTTTATAAATATTAATCAAAAAGACTATTGTCCTAAAATAAATTTTTAAAGCCTTACGATCAATACATCTAAGTAGCAAAACGTGAAAATCAGAGTCAAAATATTTATTTCAAAGTTCATTATTATGAACATACATTACATTATGATGAATTGAATTAAAATGTTCAATATGTCCATTTCGCAAAAGATCTAAGTAGAAAATTAATTTTATAGCAAAACGTCGCAATTATTGAAAGGTTCATATAGCAGAATGTCAAATGAGCAAATCGTCAGCATCTTCTTACTAAGTGCCGTAGGTACCTACTTAAGGTCTTAAATTTGTGTTAATCGGACATAGATTTATTTGTATCTAACTTAATTCCAAAAAGTACTCCACATTTAAAATGCGAAGCATCCGTGCTGTCTGTACCTTCGGTAGACGAATGTGAGGGCACAAAGGAGGCTGCTGTAATGAATCGGTTGTTTAATTAATTAGTCAAGAAAGGGCTCACGAGGGGGGGAGGGCTAACCACCCCGCGCGTGTGTGCATGCCCTGCATATTGATTTATTATGCCTTCAACGTCTATACGAAGGCGATAAATTATTTAATTCTAGTAAGTTTGAGTGTAGAACAAGTACGGGATGCGGGCATATTAATGGCGGGTGTTGTTCAATCTTCGCCGGGTGCCAGGGAACATTTGGTGCTCATTTGCTGTATAGTGAATTGATACGCATGATTATTTAAATAATAGACGGAAAGAAACTGTATTAGTACTTTTTTATTCGTTTGGTATTGGGAAACTACAGCTAATATGCCAAACCATGGAAAAAATTGATTTCGATCATTGGGCGAACAATGACTTAAATATTGATTTAGATACGTCACGAAATGTACGCTTACCATTCTTAAGCTTAGTATTAACATAATGTGGTATGGGAAACATACTTTTCCGAGGCGTTCCAGCTTAGTCCTCAGGGGTAGCGGCGCATCAGCGGCCGAGCTCCGGCTGGAACATCTAATCCTATCTGGGGTTGATTACAGATGCCCATGGAAAGCAGTAGCCACTTACCATTACGTTGATTGCATGCTCGTCTGCTACATAATAAAAAAATACAGGGGCCTAAAACGAATCTATTATTGTTTTTCATTTGATAGCATTTTCTAAGATTTGGTAGTCAATAACATGACTGACTACCAAATGTTAGAATATACTATCTCCTAGAGGACATCCTCTAAATGACAAATTATTGTACTTAACAAATACAATAATTTGTTAATTTACTATTATTGTTAGTTTTCCGTGTAGATATACTTATAAAATCGGTGATTAGGTACTCCATTTTTCTAAGAGTGTAATCACAAAATTATATCCGATAAATCAGTGTTATGATTTGAAACGTGTTACAAAATTCCCTGAATCAGGCCAGAGCTGCGCATCAGAAACTGTCAAGCCAATTACGTTTTACGATTTCCATACCGACACAAATAGGAGTAATAACAGTGCGGATATCACAAACATTGAACACCCTATACCCTTGTTTCCTATTTTTATCCACCGGGTGGGTGGTTCGGTGGTTCGGTTTACTGGGCGATGCGCAGTAGCCGCCTCCAATTTAATATTCGGTTGACTATTAACGATGTTTTTAAGGCAGCAATGGCTATTTTGGTGCGCCCGCGCACGCCCGAGGACCACCCGCGCGACTTTACGCCTCGCTCGTGACTAACTATTGTTTACTTCACACGTAAACATCGTAATAGGTGCAAGCAATGCACAATGTACATGTGATCGTTAAATTTGATTTCATTAATAGTGTATGGGAAGTTATAATAAGTTAACGCTTCACATTCATAGGTCCAAATAGCTGCGTACATCATAATCATCATCAACAACAACCCATTACTGTCCCACTGCTGGGCACGGGTCTCCTCTCATAATGAGAAGGATCCACCGCGCTGGCCAAGTGCGTATTAGTAGACTTCACGTACCTTTGAGATTTTTTTAAATCTCTCAGGTATGCAGGTTTCCTCACGATGTTTTCCTTCATCGTTAAGCAAGTGATAATTAATTTCTAATAGCTGCGTACATCCAAATATAAATACAGGAGTCTATCTCCTTACTAACCCGTTTTACCTATTTCTACCTTAACAGAAGTTTTCTGTGTTCAAGTTTATAGACTAGAATTATATTTCTGACCTCTAGTGGTACTCCAATCCCATCTAGTATTGATTACAGATGTCTATGAGCTGCCAGTGCCACTTATTATACAACGCTTCCATAAAAATAAACAAAAATACCCAAAAATTATAAAATTAATTATATGTACTTTTTCAAATTTAAATATGTAGTAAAAGTAAAAATCTGACATTAGATGATTTGTTATGTTCAAAGACTATCTGAACTAACTCTAGGTACATATCCAGTAAATAAAATCATAGACTTACACAATAGACACATATGTACTACATTTGTGCCCTAAATAAAGCGGCGTATTTAACTAGACACCACAACAGCTTAGCCTTACACTGAAGATATTATTTCAGCCTACTGTGAAGTCATTGTGCCAAAGGTCAAGCGAACGTTTCTCAGAATTAGAATATTCCACACGGTGGACAAATACTGAAGCAGGGCTAACTAGTTGAAATACTTGGCATAATAAATCTAACTAGACCGGACGCCACCCCTCAGTGTAATCCTTTAATCAGGTCCACAGTAGCCCTTGCCGCCCGCACCCTATTTTTCCCTCCCATCTGTAACATACCCCCTGCCCCCTCGCGACCCCTCGAACGGTGCAAATGACAGTTTCTAATTCCAACTTGCCATGAAAGTGTGTAATTGTTGTGCCGTTGATTTATACACTCGAACCTTTACGACGGGAACCAAACATGTGTGCATTTCAAAATTCGTGTGCGTGTGTCGGTGCGTAGACGTTCTCAATTGTTTTTCGATGTGTGCTGCATTTTGTCAATTTAATGCTCTCCGCCGTAATATAAATGAGTTCGTATGGATTAATTGCAGTTGCAGCATTTTGAACGATGTTTTGTATTGGGGATAATGAGTTGAGTTGGCAATATCGAGTAGCGCGTCGCGCAGTAGATAATGTGAATTTCGCTGCTTATCGTATTTCACAATTTTCAGTCCTTCATGTTATTTAATCCGGATTAAATATGCAACATTTAACTTAACATAAGTATTTTCAGGAATATGCGTTTCAATTCCTAACAGTATTAAAGTTTCATTATGTGAATTCGGATACATAATTTCCTATTAACTTTAAAGTAGTTTCAACGAAGTGAAATGGTTGGTAAAATTTTCATAGAACAGGAATGGATAAGATAGGCTATTATTTTATCTAAATGAAAGATGGTTCCATTATATATTTTTTTTTATCCGTTGCCACTCCAGAAGACTAAGATAGTCGCCTCTTAAATTAACTTGCGTCCACAGCATCCACAACCCTCCACCGAAACGAAAAAACTACTTTACGATAGGTGTAGCTGTACCTAGTATCTTTTCGGTTATATTTCATTATTCGGTTATAGTTCATTATTATCAATACTTAATATTCAAATTTCAACACACACTAGATTGAAGGTGGTAGAACCCTTTGTGGTTCGACTCCGGCGGTACCACCGCCACACCTATTTCTACCTAATAACAGCAGTGTTAGGCGCTGCTGTGTTCCGGTTTGAAGGGTGTGGTAAGGGAGACAGACTTTTCCGAGGGGTTCCAGCTTAGTCCTCAGGGGTAGCTGCGGATTTGTGGCCGACCTCAGGTAGGAATATCATATCCTATCTGGGGTTGATTACAGATGTCCAGGGGCGGCAGTAGCCACTTACCATCAGGTGGACAGTATGCTCGTTTGCTACACCTATATTATAAAAAAAACACAAATTTCGAAATAATAGACACAAGACTCTAATATTACCAATGAATGATTGTTCCACTTCGCACTCCACGGTGCGGGGACCGTTTGCGCGACAGATTGAATTATGTCGCGGCATAGACAGCGCGTTGTCGCGTGAATTATTTGTGCGATCTTGATTGATTTACATTTACATTTCTTATACCTGTTACAACATGGTATATTTTTGTTCCACTATTTTTATATAATCTTTACTACTTATAGTAAACGCAAACGTTATTGGCATTTATTAACCAAAGATTAAATAAACATATAGAGACATAAACACAATACCACGTAAACACAAAAGCGGCCTTGTCCTTCAAAAACGATATTCACTCAAATGACAACACACGAATCTACTAGATAATAGACACAAGATTCTAATATTACCAATGAATGATTGTTCCACTTTGCACTTCACGGTGCGGGGACCGTTTGCGCGACAGATTGAATTATGTCGCGACATAGACAGCGCGTTGTCGCGTGAATAATTTGTGCGATCCTGATTGATTTAATACATTTACATTTCTTATACCTTTTAAAGCGATAATTGTTTTGTTGGAACATTTTAATATAATCTTTACTGCTATATTATTTCATGCAAAGGTTATTTTCATTTATTACTTTAGTGCCAACCAAAGATTAAATAAACATATAGATACATAAACATAATCCCACCTAAGTACAAAAGCGGCCTTATGCTTCAAAAACGATATTAATTAAAATAAGAAAAAAATAATCTACTGGATAATAGACACAAGACTTTAATATTACCAATGAAAGATTGTTCCACTTCGCACTTCACGGTGCGGGGACCGTTTGCGCGACAGATTGAATTATGTCGCGGCATAGACAGCGCGTTGTCGCGTGAATAATTTGTGCGATCCTGATTGATTTAATACATTTACATTTCTTAACCCTTTGCAGCGCTATATATTTTTTCCAAATATTAAATTATCACTATATTTTTAAACTTATCATCATACCATCTTTTTACTGTTATGTTCATAGTCGATTGTACATTTCGGTTAACAATACATACAGAGAAATAAACACTGCCTATACCACTTTTATAAAGACGATCTTACTCTTAAAAAGCGATATTAAAATTTAATGATATAAAAGAGAAGAACACATAGAAGAATTTTGGCGATAACACAAAAGTACAATGTGCCAAAGCTCGCTTTGATGTAAACAAAATGAACTTGTCGCGTAAATTGCCGATTTGAAACCTGTATTTCATAGAGGTCAACCAGAATTAAATGTAATTTTGTGTATGATTTATTTTAGTCACGTTATGTTTTAGTCATTTAGATATTTATTTCACTTTAACGAAGGAATTAAATGATACAGCATCTGACAAAGATCGCTCCGATATACGTAAAATGAGATTGTCGCATGAATAATTTGTGTGACTGGAACACGTGACACCTGCGGGACGGTGCGTACCCGGGGACTTTGATTAGTGATGTCGATTGGTTTGTAACACGTTTCGGACATGTTCAAAAGGAGGGATGACAGAACAAGAGGATGATTGTCAGTCAATAGCATTGTAAATTTTAAGTTAGGTATAAAACGCCTTGAACTTTTACGTTAAAGGGGGTTTTAAAAACAGATCATATCTAGTTACCACTCATATATTAAAAAGTATTTGTAATAAATAATGAATTTATGGACGGATTGATGGACGATTTCAGATTTCATTAATCATAATTGTGGTAGAGACAAACTGAAGTCTGGGTCCGATTCAGAGGGCCCTTTGGTTGGATTGTATCTTATAATTGCGGAATAATATGTACCTACACCTTTGACACCCCCAACACATGTTTCGATGATCTTATTAAACCGACTATTTCTATACGATAATTCCTTAATCAGTAACTGTCACTTGTATCTCAGAATTTCTTATTTTTTAGGGCTACAAGTCACAACGATTTAAACTCCAAAGATTTCGTGTAGGATTCCATATAGATAATTATCTTTTCGATTCAAGTATGCAAGAATACACTGAACCGACACACTACACTACCTATACTATGCATATACTACACCCGTAGTAACGTAGCGCAGTATAGGCACTTTAGCAAATCTATACGCACACGATACATATCGAATCACAAAGATTGCCGCGGTGTAGGCAGAATGAACTTGTCGCATGAATAATTTGCGCTATCGGAACGCGACACCTGCGGGCTGATACAAGCTCTGGAACCTTGATCAGTGATTTTGATGGTTTTGTTCTTCTGTTTCTATGTAATGGTTCCCTAGTAGAGATTTCAGAATGATTGAAAGATGACCTGACTTGATTAAGTTGAATTGATTTCAGAGGGATTTATATACTATATACATGTTAAAATTGGTCATTAATGGTCATAAAAAATGGTGGTAAAGCTAGGTTTAACCGCGGAGGTAGTGCCAATATTTGTTTCTAGTTACTAAATAAACTAAGAAACTAACTAACTAAGAATGTAATTGGCGGTTCACTCACATATGAGTCCATCTTAATCCTCTTATGTCTAAACTTTCACGTAACACGTTTATTAATTGTAACACGACGGAATATATAATCATGACTCTAGCGTGGTAAAGGCTCGTGGATGCCTGTACCATGATTGATGCAATCCTCACATCGTATAGCATCTAAACTTCACTTTAATACGGTTTTTAATTGTAACAAGTCTGTATAATAATCATGGCATAGCGCAGTGAAGCCACGTGCAAAATGCTTGTGTTAAGTCAATTGCTAACCTAACCTAACAAGTAGTATTCCTCCTAAACTTCAATGTAACACAAGTTTTAACTGTAACACGACGGAATTATAATTAAGACTCCAGGGCGGTAAAGGCACATAGATCCCTGTACCATTATTAGCACAATACCTCTTATCTCATAGCATGTAAACTTCAACGTATCACGACGTAATATCATCTAAACTAGGATCTAAAATTCAACGTAACACAATTAAATATTAATTGTGATACGACGGAATTATAATCATGACTCTGGCGCGGTAAGGGCACGTAGATTCCTGTACCATTATTAGCTCAATACTTCTTATCTCATAGCATGTAAACTTCAATGTATCACGACGGAATAGCATCTAAGCTAGCATCTAAACTTCAACGTAACACAATTAAATATTAATTGTGATACGACGGAATTATAATCATGACTCTGACGCGGTAAAGGCACGTGGATTCCTGTACCATTATTAGCTCAATACCTCTTATCTCATAGCATGTAAACTTCAACTTACCACGACGGAATAGCATCTAAACTTCAACGTAACACGTAGTTAAATATTAATTGTAATACGACGGAATTATAATCATGACTCTGGCGCGGTAAAGGCAAGTGGATGCCTGTACGATGATTAGGGCTGTCGATTGAATTGTAACGCAATTCGGAAGTACCGAATCAAGAGCAGGAAGCGAATTTCGAAGTGGTTTGCAGTGTTTCAGTGCGTTGTACATTCAGCTACAGTACCGTCAGTTTTCAGTACCTTTGTTTGAAAGGTACTAGAAGGTACATTTAGATATTTCAGCTCTTTTTGTTATGACTTTAAAAATGTTATAAACTCTATTAAACATTTTTGTTGGTATATTTCTTTGAGAAAAGTAATGCCGACGGCCACTTTGTAATAATGATCTCTATCAATAATGTTGTCAATTCTAATTATTCTCCACGAATATTAAGTCTACCAGACGAGTTTTTTTTATTTGCTTACATTTCTTTTTAAGCATATTGTCTGTATTGTAGATAATCAAAGGGTGAGGGATTTGAAGGGATAAACAAAGGCGTCTCCAAAAGGATAACGGTGAGAGCCAACAATAACGTCTGATTGACCTTTGGTAGAATTTTTGTGCACAACTTAACCTGAGATACTAATTTCCTTCCAAAACTCGTTATTGAAATAAAAACAAAAACACCTCTATCCAAGCTTGAAATAAATTATGTGTAGGGTAATTATTCCTGAAAGACTTCTTTATATAATAAAACGTTCAATAACAGCTCCATTCTTTATTTTCTCTCACAATCCATGACACCTTATTCTCTAAACAATATAATATCTTTCTTTTTATAGTTTTTCGCAAGATTGCTACTCACCGGCAATTAAATAGACTCTTATTAACATAAAATAATTAAAACAGTATTGTAATGAAAATATACCCTTACATATGTAAACATAAAAATTGTGGATTCTATCTTAATCTCACAAGACAAAGGTCTAATAGCTTTGAGACATTGTTTGATGTTACTTAATATTATACACGTTGAATCTAATACACTGGCAGGAGGGTGTCGCCAAGTGTCAATGAATTATCGAGGGTTTTCGAACAAGAGGGGTAGGACGCATGCTTTGACACACTTACCCCAGATTTACTTCCCTCATATCCAAGAATTACTGATCGTTGTCAAACAACAAACAAACTAGAAAGTAAGATTTTTAGTAGCGATTCCAATAGTAGAAAATAAATAGTTTTGGTAACATGATTTCTATTAGCATGAAATTGTTAGCATGAATTGAAGTGACGAAACATTCAAAGACCTACATTTTTTGTGATAACATAATTTTTAAAGTTTTTCCCAGTAGATATAATGTTTATTGATTACTCATAAAAAATGCCAGTGCAATAATTAATAATTAAAAACAATTATTAAAGTTTCAAACAAACATTCTTTTCCTAATAGTAAAAAATCCAAGCAGGTATTATTTATAGTTATATATTCGTTATTACTAGATTTATTTTGTCTATTATTTTTTAAACAGGATACTTTGTAATAATGCTTTTCTCATTATCTACTGTATCGAATACAAGTTATCTGTAGATTTCAATATAAAGTTGGCAGTGAATACCAAATCCTTTTCACATAACTTCGCAAATTTTATAGTGTATGCGATCAAGACGGCGAATGCAAATGGGTAGGATAAAGGAATTCTTCAAAGCTTTGAGCATGTAGCCAGTCTAAGAATTCTTCGTGTTACTCTTTGTGCATTTATTGATTAAGCTCCGTAGACGGGGAAGAAGACACGCGCTTACTTTAAAACGCGTTTTAAATCTAATTGTTGTATGATCTTATCGTCTATATCAAAGATAATTTAGCTTTAGATTTTAATACAAATAATGGCCGTACAAAGCATACCTTTTTTTGTTAAATAGGGCGAATCCTTCTAAAGGTACCCGGTACCGTGCGACACAGGGTTATGTGGGATTCTTACCGCGCCGAAACCCCCCGTGGCCGTCTTCAGCGCTGTGTATATTCCGGGATCTCCAAATGAACGTAACCGGAATCCTCGTAGCGCGTTGTAAAAAAACACATATCTAGATCCTTTTTGAATAACTTTGCAAGTATTCTGCTCTTTGTGCATTTATTGATTAAGCGCCGTAGACGGGAAATAAGACATACTAACTTTAAAACGCGTTTTAAATCTAATTGTTGTATGAAGTTATCTGTATCAAAGATAATTTAGCTTTAGATTTTAATACAAAAATGACCATATAAACATACCTAAACCTGGCCGTATAAACATTTTTGTTAAAGAAGGCGAAACCTTCTAAAGGTACCCGTCACCGTGGGTGCGACAGGGTTATGTGGGATTCTTATCGCACTAAAATCCGTGCGGGTCGTCCTCAGCGCTGTGTACAGGACTCCAAAAGAACGCAACCAGAATCCTCTTAGCGCGTTGTAAAAAATACATATCTAGATCCTTTTTGAATAACTTTGCAAGTATTGTGCTCTTTGTGCATTTATTGATTAAGTTTCATAGACGGAGAACAAGATACGTGCTTAATCAAAGCATGGTTACCACTTTAATTCGTTATTTATAAGTTCAAACCAAAATTATTATTAATGCTGTACAACTGCCACATCTTTATATATATATTTCTTATGTGCGTGTGTAAGTCACTGAACTCCTCCTAAACGACTGGACTGATTTTGATGAAATTTGTTGTGTGTGTTCAAGGGGACTTGAGAATGGTTTAGATTCACAATTTAGTCCGTGGGAAAAGGTTTTTTTTAATTAATTTTTAATTCATAAGTAGTTATCGAATCGGAAACTATGCATTTGATCAAGTGATGATCTTTAGCAAAGTTGTTGTCCAAGAGCCCACGAGGGTTTGGGAGTTGGTAAGACCAATTTTTGACAGAAGGCACCACTGTCATTCCAATGCAGGTACAAATTTTCCGTTTTATGTATGTCATATTATTGATGTGAAACATCTATAGCCGCACGTAAAAAAGATTTCTGGCGTGGCGACGCTTACCTTTAACTACATAGACGAATGTTCTATAAGGGACAGAGCTATTAGAACAATGTGATAAAAAAGGACAACTAGTGTTTGACCTTGCGTTTCAAGTGTACGCAAACGTAAATATTGACCATGGAATATAGTGACCAATGATTACTTCAGTCAAAACGGGACATCGATTTTTTTATGTCAAATACTTTTTACTTGAAAATATATAGTTAAAAATAATAAAAAACACGCTTTTATGATAAAATTAACTAAAAAGTAGAAAATAATTTTCAATCTAGGAATCATTTAAGGAACAGTAAATAGTATAATTGTGCAAAAAATGTGGGGCGCTTTATGAAAACTGATAAATGGAGCACCCCATGTTTTTTTTTCACAATTATAATATTTACTGTTACTTAATTGACAATGGCAACGGTTCATTTCGGAGACAACGGCACGAAGCATCGAAAAAAGGGACTGTCCCGTTAAAAACGGGACGTATGGTGGCTTTCCCATTGATCCGCATACTTGTCAAAGACAATGAAATAATGGAACAGAAGGTAAAAAATGTCCAAAACTGTCGATAATAGTTTTAGTACATCGTTTACGTAGAAATGTTATAGTACAGTTTAACTAAATAAATTATTATTATATAAATATATAATTTGAAGGAATGTATCTATACAGATGTATCGACTGGTTTAAAATATACGATTTAAAAATTGTTTATATTTATTATCATACATTAGTAAAGATTACTCACTCCTAACAAGAAAATGTACCCAGTTTTGAGAATTGAAATAGTTGCGTAAAAAAGTTTTGCCAAGTCTCCGTGCTCCCTAAAATATTTGCAATAATTATTTATTTATTATGTAAATTACGCAGTATTAGTTATTTATTTGTAAATTTTCTCTAAAAATGTTTTTATTTGTCAAGAATTCAAAAAAAGAACTTACTAATAAGCCGTTTGTGGCTTCATTCAATTTCAAGGCGGCGAAGTATCTTTACTAATTTATGTTTATTATTTTCAGTTTTATTTTACACACGACAATTAATTGCAAAGATGTGTACATTTTATAAATGTACTAGCTGACCCAGCAAACATTGTGTTGCCATATAAATAAAAAAAATGTTAAGGGTGAACAACCCTTATCACTTAAGAGATATGAAAAATAGATAGTAGCCAATTCTCAGACTTACTGAATATGCATATAAATTTTGATGAAAATCAGTAAAGCCGTTTCGCAGGAGTACAGTAACTAACATCGTGACATGCGAATTTTATATATAAGATTCTAATCTTACCGTGGTCTTTTTGAGGATTAATTTCTGGCTATACAAAGATTGTTTATTAAATTATGTTTAGGTTAATTTATTCAATTAAAGAAATTTTAAAATACCGTATACTATCCTATATAAATTTTATGGTAATATTTTTTATTATTTATCACAGGTATCGAAGAAAATTTAGAGATTAGGATACAGAATTTCCCATATATCGATTTTATTTTTTTAAAATAAACTATAAAAAGTTATATTTTGACTAAAAACACACTAATATAAAAATTAAGCAGTGGGATCTTAAACTATAACATACGACATATGAACATTGTGAGCTTCAATAAAATGTCACTTCTGTTCTGTTGATCTATGACCATGCATTTTGCGTCTTTATCACTTTCATTGACAAAAACATACTTTGTCTCTTTCTGGTTACTCACGTAATCATGGCGGATCGAACACGAAAAATAAACAAAATTTAATAATTTCTCTTCATTTACGTGTGATAGGTGATTCCATGAAGCTTGTTTCTTTTTCGAGCATAATTTTTGCATTTACGCATTGCACAAGAAGGCATTTTGAGGCTTAAAATTCAAAATAATGACGTTTAACGTGTTCAGTGACATTCGTGTTCGTGTGTATTATTACTACGCCGCGCGAGAGCGACTGGAGTCGTTTTAACTCGTTTTACACCACTTGACGTATTTTGTATGTTTCAAGTTTTGCCCGCTTGCGGCGTATCTTCATTAAACAAATTATTTTTCTGATAATAAAATGTCTGACCGTGATAATTTAGAGAGTGAAAGTGATCAGCCTCCTGCAAAGAAAGCAAAATCACACTATGACACACCATCAAGTCATCAGTAAGTTAATTAATTTTTTATAATTAAAGTATGCATTTATCTGTGCATTAAGCACGCGTATATTTGGTGTGTTTTGAGCGCCAGAAAATGTAAAATCTACTATCTTGGTAGATTAAAATTCACATAAATTTCATTGCATACAATGTCTTTAAATTATTAATTAATTTTAATTTCATTCTTATTGAAATTAATGCATTAAAACAATTGCTCAGAGAATAAATTTATTAAGACTGACAGAACTGTATTTCAAAATCAGCTGATGGCGTGCAGCGCACGAAAGTTTTTTCTTATTTGTTATAAATATGAACATTAAAAATATAATTAATTTTTCTAATCATAGTGGCATTTATTGTGAAACATTCATTATTGATACTTATAATTTACGATTTTAGTAATATACTGAAATAACTAGCTATAGTTCCTATCACAATATGTTCTTTTCTGCATATTACTTTTACAAAATAATGTCGATGTTTCACATCTGCCAGGCGTCCCGTGACGGCTCACATTTTTTCACTATTGCATGTCATATAAGTATTTTAGCCTGCACCTCATTTTAATCTCAATTGGCTGTTGTGATAAATAGCTTCCTCCTATTTATGTTTCTTTAAAATGCGGGCGAAGCCGAGGGCACCACTAGTTGTATATAAACCGTTACTGTCTCACTACTAATTATGGGACACTTACGGGTTCCTCATTTAATGTCGTCACAGAATCAATATTTTAAGAATAATTATTTCTTTGAAAGTTATGAAAAGTGTAAGAGATGTAGTTTTAAATATGTATCATGTCATCCTTAAGATAATTAATTTCTGACATGCACACTTCACAATGAACATAATTTCAAAAAATAAATAGCAACTTAGATTTAAGTAATGATTTCATTTAAATTTGAAATGTGATAAAATGAGTATTGTCCGTCCGGGGAGGTGCCACCGCCACGCCTAATTTGAAACAGTTTTTCATTTCAGTGGAAAGGTGTGAATGCCGACCGACTTACATATCGATACCTTAATTCGCAAATCAGCCAACTTCACTTTTTGTCAAAATCTTTTTTTTATTTAATTTGATATCGTTCAACGCCATTTACTATCAAAATAAAAAAAAAAACATTTTGACAAAAAGTGGAGTTGGCTGATTTGCGAATTAAGGTATCGATATGTGGCAACCATCTTAGTCCTCTGGATCTGGTTCAAGTAGACCCTCTGTTCTAATGCAGTTAGTTACAGATGTCCACGGGCGGCAGTGATCACTTATCATCAGATAGACTGCAAGCTTGCTTGTTACTTCAAGTTAGAAATATAATTCAAATAAAAGAAATTAGTTACTTAACCTAAATTAATTTATTGTTTTCTAATATTGTCATTTATTGTATTGTGCTACAAGATATGCTTGTTGTCGAGAGCAGCTAGTATCGTACTGATGTAGTGTTGTCGCTCCTAGGGCAGCAGCAGCAGTTCCACTTCGCGTTCGGGCAGCGCCCCTTCCCGTTCCCGCCGGACCCCCTCGGCGGCTTCCGGATGCCGCCCATCACTACCTGTCAGAGTAAGTTGATTCATATAATTATGCAGTAAAAATAGAAACGTTGAAAGAATATTTTTAATGTAAATTTAATAGAAACGAATTAAGTACATTTGCTTGTTTCGATGTAATTAAAGTAAGTAAGGAATAAGTAGATTTATTTGTTTTTATATATTGATAGCTTTAAATGAAAGTATCAAACTTAACGTAAGTTGATTTATTCTTTTTTATTCTATATTACAAAAGTAGTAAAGCAATAGTAGTGACTTTATAAAAAAAATTGCTGTGTACAGGTGTCTGTAATCAAGTTTAAGTAAAAAAAGAAAAGAAAGAAGGAAAATATTAAATCCAACTTGAAAAACAGGGCCTTAAACAATACTGCAGTGCCTATCGCAGGATATGTTAAATAAATTATTTGATACCATTGTTTCAATTGTTCGAAACATTCAAAATGAAACTTAAAACAAGTTAACAGTCATTATACATCTTTAATACGAGTAGTTTACCAAATCTCATCGAGTGTCAAGTTATTTCGCTTATCTAATCGAAATCCAGACATTTACGAAAAGCGCTCAAATCGCCCAGTTAACTCATAACCGTATCACTCAGAAATCTAAATCGGAACAGGGCGCACAAACCTTATAACGGTTGCGGCGGCTCAAAAGTGAATGAGTCACCAAACCGTGCGGCAATACGCTAAACTACGTTCACTAAAGCGCGGATTCAATCAGTCGGCCGAAAAAAAATCCGATGAAAGCTGACTGCGAACCCAATCGAACAAGCGTGCATCGGGCCCGCTAAAATCCAGGACTGTGCCAAAACAACTCGTGCGGCTCAAAACGGGTAAAAAACATTCGCAAATCGGCGCGGCGGGCGCGTATCGTATATAAACCGAGTTCGCCGATCGCCGGCCAAAAACGGGACTGTGATACCGAAAAATAAAAGGCCGTAATACTCCGGAAAAAATAAAGTGGACGCAGCGTGCGGGTGGCGTGCGCTGTGCGTTTTGTCCTCCGATATCTTTATAAGTGGAGATTGCGCTCGTATTGTTTTCGATTCTATTTCACTGTTTCCTATACGCTGCTTTCAGTTTGCCTTTACATTGTTTGTATAGATGCGTTGGGCTCGGTATCTGGTATTGTTGGTGGAATTTTGTTGCGAGTTTTTAAGTACAAGTTTGTATTAAGATACATACGATAACATATACTGTTACGCGGATTATACTACCACGTTAATCAACAAATATACTACTCTAGTATAACATTGAAAGAAATTTCTAATATGTTTGTGTCAGGTCTTTGTTGTACACGTTGCGCACTTTTATACGAATGATACGACGTTATAAACATAGAATTAAGTAAATATGATTTGAATATGCCTGTTTGACGTACACGGAAGTAATTTAAACTGCATTATTAATTTTATCTTTACGTGTATAGTTCCTAAAATAAAGGCAAGATGACGGTATTAATAACAGAGCGTACAATTTTTGGCACAAATAAATGTTCAAGGACCGGTGTATGTGAACAAATCTATTTAATTTTATAATATATGGTCGTCGTTTTTAAAATCTTATGACATGACAAACAATAACACACATAAATATAACGTAGGTGCACGTATGGCCCTTTAAAAATAGATATTTTTAACACTATATTTCTTACAGACATGAGCCAATTCGGGCTAAGCTCGAGCAACTCACACTGGGGTTACGGCGGTGCGGGCGCCTACCCGGCGTACCTGCCTTCCTGCGCCGCGCCCGCCGCGTCACAGTTCAACCCGCCCGCCCTGGGCTTCACTGGTACCGTACCTGACCAGACCGCTACGCAGGACTTCGGTGGGAATAACACAGGTATTACAATCTTCAGTGCTCGAAAGTAATATGAGGTAAATTTAATTGTGACAAATTCCTCTGTGGGTCCACTCCGGCGGCAGCCTATTTCTACTTGAGAACTGCTGCTGTATTTTGGTTTGAGGGGTGTGATCAGGGCGGGACATACTTTTCCGAGGCGTTCTAACTTTGTCCCCAGGGAAAGCGATGCATGTGTGGCTTATATGGTTAGCTCCAGGAATCTAATGTTATTTGAGATTGACTACAGATGTCCATGGGCGGCATTAGTCACTGAGGTGGATAGTGACTAATGCCGCCGGGACGAAGACAGCTGGACCCCACCCAGCATCCGTCCGCTGTCCACTCTCGCCTACAGGGACATAGCTGCATTAGTATGCTCTTACGTTGCTACGGCATATATGCTTGTAGTTGTGCGCAAGAACCTCAGAGCGGACTAGCAGTTTGGCGCGGACTGTATATGCGTCGTTATTTGGTGCATAAATTCAGTGAAGTGTAGCAATTCACACTTGATTATCCTTACTCAGTCGCTGACTAAGTATCTATGTCCAGAAAGGCGAACAAAACCAAGCAAGTTCACATCATTCCTACGCTATTTCACGTCACGTATTCCGACGAACTCATGTCGATGATAGCTTAATCAATCTGCGATAGCAATTACTGGATTGTTTTGTATATGTAGAAAGTTAGCAACGAGTAACATCAGTCGAATATACTTATTATTAAGGTTTCTATTATGAATAGTTGATTAATGATTTATCACATAATTTATGTTCATTTGATTTACAACTCGACTTTGTAAGATTTATTTACATATATATATTTTAATATAAGATTTATCTACTTTATTTTCATTAATAATTCAATTCAAAGTAGGTATGCTGTATTGAAGAGAGTGACTTAAGAAATATTTTATCATTACCACTACCTAATCTGGGTATTATGGTTACTCGGTAGGAAAGACAATAACTCATACGTCCAGAGCGAAATGAGACGTACCAACGTGGTTTACGACTGACATCCTCCTTAAAATCATACGGCAGCGTTGCGGACGGCTCCCGCGCCCGCCGCCCGCCGCCGCCGCGGACATTAAACCGACTCTCATTATAATTTACAGCGGCTCAGTCCGATCCAGCCGATGAATTTATTGCCGATGCGTGCCCGAACACGACACGAAAAATATAGCGCCATATTAAAACTACACGTCAAACAGATATATCAAGCCGAGGAATTAGAAACATTTGTTGCTCTTGTTGCAGTTCTTCCGGATACGACTGGCGTCGACCTGGATCAGCAGCTGTCCGGGCTAGTGGGGTCATCGCCCTCCCACCACGGGACACTCCTGCCTCGGTACAATAACAACGCCGACTACAGCCTGTCGACGGGGCCCCGGTCTTTGAGCGACAATAGCTCGCAACCGGAATCCCCCGTGCAGGACGACTTGCTAACATCGAACTCGACGACAAACGTCGGGCACAACCATTCGAACAGCTCAAACTTTCCTTCACTGATGGGCTCTCAAAACTCGTCGTACGGTAGCAGTAACTGCAACAACTCGCTCTACCCCGTACTGCCCGCGAGTTTGCTCTACAGTCAGTTGTACACGGCCGCGAACCAAACTCATAACTTTCACCCGCTGCATTCAAACTCGATACACTCGACACAAAACCACCACAACGAGTTACAAACGATGATGGATCAGATTTCATCGACGACGAACAACCACCGACAACACGGGAACCACGGGCAGGGGGATTTATTATTAGGCAGTGGAAACTCGTGTGCGGCGGCTGCGGCAAGAGGGGAAGATGGGAGGGTAAACAGCCTCGGACAGCGAGGTAACCCGCAGCCTGATAGTAACACGGTGTGGCGTCCTTATTAAAGCGACGCTCCTAAGTGTAGTATAATGAAGACTGTCAACTTAGCCTAGTAACTTAAATTGTGACGATACCTCAGTACTAGTCTAATGTGAAAATAAAAGTTTCTTTTCATATTTGTAGCGAATCACGACAAGAAATATAAGTTATGTTTTTCGAAGAAATAAAAGCAGAGATTAGATCTAGTGCAACGAAATAGATATTGTAATTATATGTATAAAATATAGGGTAGATTTATGTGTATCGTAATAAAAAAAACACTAAATGAGAAATTCATAAAATTCGCTCCCGTCCTGTTATTATACGAAATTGATTTTAAACTTAAGAAATGTACTCGTTGTTTAATAAAAATTAATGTTCAATTTTATTTACCTATTAATACAACAAGCGATTACGACTAGCACCATGTACTCGTATGTTGAAAAGTTCTCAGAATCCTTCAGATTCACTAATGTTACCTTCGACTGGCAGTTCACTAACTACTGTTTTGTAGTTTGAAGATTTGTCAAGGAATAGGAAGCACAAAGTAATAACCGCGAAGAAGAAAACCCGTCGAATTGTACATTTTCTACCACCTCACAACCGCAAAACTGACAATGGCACTTGGTAGCTATGTATCTGAAGTTTCATTAAAAAAAAATCCTTGTTTTTACCTTTCCCAGAAACCTTTCCCAGCTATGAAAAAGTGTATTAATATATTTTCAAAACCCATAGTTTTCATTTCCCCAAAAATAAATTATCTCGGTTAGGGAAAACTGTAAATAAATGTGAATAAGTTGTTGTAAATGCATCTTGTAAAGTGCAATAGTTGTGCAATTATGAAGTTGAGTAGGTGTATACAGATGTAGAGTAAGATTATCTGTTGAATATGTCAACTCTGTCCAGTTGTAGATATTTATAGATACCTAAGGACTCTATAGAAAATTACTTCGGTTTTACTTCGGGCCTTTGTATTTTATTTATATTCTTATCTATTTTATTGGTTCTGTCTGCTTATGTCTCATGTCTGTTCCTATTAATGTTCAATACTTACGTGATAATTTCTATGTGTTTATTTTGTGAAAAAAAAATATATAAAATTGTGAAGATTACGTAATGATATGATTATATGAGGTCTTAACAGGTTTTCCAATCATATTTTATCCATTATATATTAAATTTATATACAAATTTCTTCATTCGAGTTAACCATTAGAAACCACCAGAAAACTTTTGCTAATGATTTTTTTTATGAAACATGATTGTTGTAATTTCAGAATAGGTACTTCTTCCTTTTCTGAAATTTGTTGATAGTTTACAGTGAATATACCTATGTAAACGTCCTTATAATTTGAGTAAATACGAAAATATGAACTTGAGTTATTTTTATTAATAAGTAAAGCTTAAAGATAAACGAAAACCAAATATTTGTTTTAATTATTTTTATATTCAATAACATGTTTTATTCTTAGGTACATCAACTGTTTCGTGCAATATTATTTTAATATTAAAGTTATACATTATGTTCCAAAAAGATTTATTCAACTTGCATAGCAATTTATTTGTGATTGTCGTTTTCTGTTTCTGTTAACTACGAATAGCGGAAATCATTTTATATAAATAAATTCTAAATAAATCTCTACTGTGTTTTGTATTTACATCCTAAACGAATTATTTCTCAGCAAATTGAAAAACAGCAAACGTTCGTAATTATAATGAAGATTATAAGTATCTATACGGTCATAAAATGTATATACCTACTAATTACAACTGAGTACTTTTATACGCAAAGCTTCGGCAATATGAATCATTATACATTATACATATTTACTTATTATTTATCTTTTTAACATATTTTAAATCAGATATTTTAAATTTACGAATACAAAAGATTTATGAAGAACTTAAATGACCTAAATTTAATCACACGGGTTATTTATAAAATGAAGGTAAAATGATACATTGAAATTCCAACATGCGCCCCTCACCGTCACACATAAACGACATGGGAGCTCACTGGGTACACTACACTACCACTGATAGGAGAACGGAACCAGTATTGTCCGTCTGAAGAGGTAGCCTTTTTTGCGTTTCGGTGAAAGGCTGAGGTTGTTGAAGACTGTTATGTCTGAAGAATGGCAACACTCGTCTCCAGTTAGCCCTCCCCCCCTCCGTTAGCTCAGTAACCCTTATTAAAAAAACTTAATAAATTACTTAAAAAATATATAATTGTCTTCGTCTAAGCGAGCATTAACTTGTTACCGACTGAAACTCGAATATTTAGGCCGTAATAACTAATTCTTTTTTATATAATATAATGCAAACCACCCAATCGTAGGTGGTCACTGTAAACCTGTAATCAACCTCAGATAAGATTAGTTTCCTATCTGGAGTCGGCCACAAATGCGCTACCACTGAGAACTAAGCTGGAACGCAGATTTATTATACAGAAATAGGTGTGGCGGTAGTGCCGCCGGAGTCCAACCACAAAGGGTTCTACCATCTTCAACGTTAAGAAGGGCCTCAAGAGGGCTACGCTCCCCTTCCGATGTTTTAACTGCCAAGACATTTTTTTGCAAAAAAAAACATTTATTTCAAAGTGAACATTATTTCCTACTAGAAATTCGAACATAAATTCCTATAAATCTGTATTAAACATAAAAAGTGTTGTTAAATAGTACCTACAGTCCTACATACAAATTACATGCAAGGTACAAATAGATACAAATTACCTTTCTTACATTTCCCTACAACATACTGTACCAAACCACTTAGCGAAAACACGTTTCACAAAAAAGGATTACGTAAGTTATTTGCTGCGCCATCCGCCACAAGTTCACTACACAGCCGTTTTAATGAGCTCATTACTGCGTCACAGCGGCACGTAACATTTGCATATCACCTGTCGCTTATTAACGAGTGGGATACAGCTAACTGAAAATTCGTAGTTTAAAACCCTTTTATATTTGTACGAAAAACAACTCGTTTGGTTGAATTTGAATATCGGATTTAATTTCTTTTTTATATCATTAAAATAAAACTATTTCTTGATCCAATTTACAACTTTTATTATTCACGCGCAAAATACAAATCCAACGACAATAACGTTTTTCTTTTTTATGCTAATGCATACAGTCGTGTAACGTATACAGCCAGTGACTATTAATGGGCACGTATTATTATAACAATAACACATCATAAAAATAACACATAATAAATAATTAAAATAATACTATAATTAAATAATTTGAATATATTTCTAACATTATGATCTGAACGAAAAGCAAATACGTAATCGATTTATTCTGATGATACACGTTCAATGTAGTGGCCGTTACCGGCGTAGGATCCCACTACCACCTATTTGTGACTCATAATAATTGAAGTATTACGCGCTGATTAGTTGTAAGAATATGCTTACAAAGAGTTCTACAAATTCAAGTGCTTTGAAAAGCACTTACACAAAAGTTTGCGTAAGTATTTGCACGAGTTTAGTCGAAATAACTATTTTAATGAGCTCAATACTGCACGAAGGTGAAAAACGATAACCATGTAAGGTTTAGGTCGCTCACATTAATTGATACACATAATATTTGTAGGTATTCGGTAGTAATAATAAAGTAATTATTAATAGTAGACTGTTAATAAAATTCAATTTATCTTACAATATCACATTTGTAAAACGTTTCTTTTTACTTTCCTCATAAAGATAAATATGATTGTGATTTATCTTAAAAATGTTTGTATCGTGATTTTAAATCACTATAATTTTCATACCATACAACATCAACATAACGTGTGGTGCTCTTACATTGAGCGTATTGATATTATGGCAGGCTTCAGCAAACGAAACCCTGAAATAAATTACCCACCCTCATTAATTTCGCAATTGCGATACGATGGACACCGGCCACGTACTAGCGGTAGGTATACCAAACGATTATGTGATGTAAAGACTAAGCTTGCACATGTTTTTTTTTTTATTTTTTTTTTTTTATAATATAAGAGTAGCAGACGAGCATGCAGTCCACCTGATGGTAAGTGGCTACTGCCGCCCATGGACATCTGTAATCAACCCCAGATAGGATTAGATATTCCTACCTGAGGTCGGCCACAGATGCGCCGCTACCCCTGAGGACTAAGCTGGAACGCCTCGGAAAAGTCTGTCTCCCTTACCACACCCTTCAAACCGGAACACAGCAGCGCTTAACACTGCTGTTATTAGGTAGAAATAGGTGTGGCGGTGGTGCCGCCGGAGTCGAACCACAAAGGGTTCTACCACCTTTAACATGTAAAAGCAAAGTTTACTTATTCCCAATTAAAGTAAAAAAAAAATAGTTTTTGTGAATGTGAACTAACATATTTGCAAGTTATCTGTAACCTTAGTATGAGTTTATGCGTTTTTTTTTAAAGATTTGGTATTTGTTTACGTATTTGCCCATACATGTCCAATCAGCGGATTTGTCCCCCTAGTGGATTGTATCAGAACTGATTGGAAATATATGGGAAATACGTAAACAAAAACAAAAGCAGTTATTTTTATCAAAACGTAAAAACTCATACTTAAAGTCAGTAAGACCAGTGTCTTACTTAAATTTGTAAATAATAGGTATATTGAAATAATTAAATATGACAAAACTGTCAATTTCAATTAATCTAACGGTTAATACGTCATAGAGAGTAGGGTCTAATTCAACTGTCGAATGATACTGTATAAATATCATTTCTTCGAGAAGCCCAATCCATCCAAGACTAATTTCTGTAAGTACTTACTAGAGTACTAAATTTCGACGAAAACTACGGGTGTAGTCTGTAAAATGAAACTAAAACTTAACTTAATTAACGAAAACCAAATAAAACAATATTCCTACGTAATCCGAACAGTTATGTTTATCATTTTTGTCTTTAAGTTCGTCTTACAATAGAAAGAGAACAAACTCAACTACTTAAGCAAGTACCTGTGATATGCATGTATGTTATATACTATTAATAATTATTTATATACATATACATGTATATTCATACACTTTTTGGGTGTCCCAAATTTGTCACACCAAATCACAGTATACCTACATTATCACCTGAGTACCAATAATGTATGCGATTCCACCGTGGCATCTGCACACGGCAAAAATCGATGGGCAGACCTATTTGGATGACAATAATGAGATTTAAAATTGCGACGTAATTAATGAGGATTAGTACTGCACTGACGGTGATTGATACGGCAAGGTAAACGTGCGGTGATGTGTGATGTGCATGTGTGCTGTAGGTATCGATGGTGTACGTTGCAAAGAATTAACAAGTAATTAATTTAAAAAATCAAAAACCCGACTGCACTAAAAAGGCTGAAGTAGAATTTCCAAAAGCAGTGAAATAGGCATTCCATTATATTTATCCAGAAAGCCAAATACACAGTTTCATAGTAGCTGTCTGCTTCAAAAACAAAAGATGTTCAAATGTGAGAATTTTATATATAATATATATTATATATTGTATGTGTAATCTCTTCTTAATTTCCTTTCTTTTGACACCCTACTCGATAGGTTTGGTTAACTTTTTTTAAAACGTGTTACTATTTCGCGAAAACATCCACCATTTACGGGGTCTATAAAATATATAAATTCAGTAAATCAAAGTTTCGGTAATTGTTTAACTCGTTAGAGGTAGTATTTCAATTTTTTTATCCAACAAGCCTGATACAAAATTTCATAGTGTTTGCTTCAAAATTGACGATTATTCAAATGAACTTTTAACACTTATTTTACCCTCTACGAGGTTGATTTTTCGGAGGGGGATAAATAAGTGCGTCCTTGTTCCTATCCAGAAAGCCAAATACAAAATTTTATAGTAGTTGCTTCAAAATTAAAGGATTTCAAAAAAACTGTTTTCCCCTATTTTACCCTCTTAGGGGTCGAATTTCCAAAAGGCCTTTCTTAGTACTTATTCACGCTATATAGAGAACCTATGTGCAAAATTTCAGAACTGTAAGGTCCTTGGTTTAGGCTGTACGTTGATTTCTGAAAAATGAAAAAGTCATTTAGTTAGTTAGTCAGTCAGTCACCTTGCTGTTTTATATATATACAAATATGTTTTTATAATCTCCGTTTAATTTCCTTTCATTTGGTACCCTACTCGATAGGTTCGGTTAACTTATTTTTTTAAATGTGTTACTATTTCGCGCCAAAAATCCGCCATTTTGATTTTTTTTTACTAACACCTATCTAAGGACACTCGGGTCATTGAGACAAATATAATGACACCTTAACTGTTGAAATCCATCCAGCCGTTTGTTAGATCGGTTCAAATAAAGAAAGACAAACATACAAGATACGCGCGAAAAACATAACCCTTCCTTGGCAGTCGGGTAAAAAAGGGTCGCAACCAAATGTTACATGAAAATTTAACTTTTTTGGCCAAAGTGCATCTAGTCTAACTGATGATGAGGAACTATTTCCATATAGAAAATGGGGGCTCTAACTGAAGTTAGTAGGTGATAGGTTGTAGGATGATGCTTTAGCGTTTCCACTGCTGAAAACTAAATAATGGCCACCTCATTAGTCAGTCAGCATCTACTGAGTTGAGGTTTACTAGTTTCTAATAACACCAATATATACATATATAAGCGCTGCTACGTTTCAGGTTTAAAGACATGGTTAGAGAAATACACTTAAACGAAACATTCCAACTTAGTCCCCAAGGGTAGCATCAAAATTGTTACCAACGTCAGGAAGACTACAAATGTCTATGTGTACTGTGTATAGGTACTGATAGCTTTACCACCATAGCCTCACGTATCAAGGCGACCATAATTCTCAAGAGTGAGAGCACATCTGTAATTAAACTTTAAGTATAACAATATTAGTGAATTGGGTTACAAAAGTGAAAGATGGTCAGCAGTAAACTTACCATCAGGTGGACTCCATGCTCAATGGTGCAATCATAGCAAAAACGTAGAATATATCTCTTAATAGGTACTGTAATTGCAGATAATCCTAAGTAATAATGAGCTTTTATTTTTGTCGAAAACTCATTTTGCCGGCAACTGTTTGCAATTAATTACGACAATCAATAATTTCGCGCTCCGCCGAGCGACAACAACACTGCTGCACGATAACGTTATCTACTGCCGAAATGCTCTCATTATGTATGGAACATCTCATTATGTAGTGTTTAAAGGTTTAATATAATGTGATGGTCGGGCGTTCTTTATTTCGTAATTATTGTCGTAATGCAGATATTTGAAGTTGGGTTATAGGTACTATTGTTTTAGTATGACAGTTTTACCACTTGTAATTAAAAGGTGGTAGAACCCTCTCTGGTTCAACTCCGACGGCACCACCACCACACATATTTCTGTATAAATATGTGTGGTGTAATAACAGCAGTACTAAGCTCTGCTGTGTTCTGGTATGAAGGGTTAGGGAGACATACTTTTCCAAGGCATTCCAACTTAGTCCTCAGGGGTAACGGGGCATCTGTGGACTCTAGTTTTGTCTGGGGTTGATTGAAGATGTACATGGGCGGCAGTAACCTCTTACCATCAGGTGGTGTACATGCTTGTCTGCTACTTCCATATTATAAAAAAAATGTTTGAAAAATTGGGTTGTTCTATGTTTTAGTATGAAGGCAGTTTTACCATTCGTAATTCTGTTTAGTAGTGTAGGATGAGTTACTTTTTTATAATATAGGAGTAGCAGACGAGCATGCAGTCCACGTGATGGTAAGTGGCTACCGCCGCCCATGGACATCTGTAATCAACCCCAGATAGGATTAGATATACCTGAGGTCGACCACAGATGCGCCGCTACCCCTGAGGACTGCGCTGGAACACATCGGAAAAGTCTGTCTCCCTTACCACACCCTTCAAACCAGAACACTGCGCTTAAAACTGCTGTTATAAGGCAGAAATAGGTATGGCGGTGGTGCCGCCGGAGTCGACCACAAATTGTTCTACCACCTATAACGTACTTATAATCCTGAGACTTATATAGATCGTAATCGTAACTAATATTATAAATGTGAATGTGTGTTTGTTTGTTTGATATGCTTTCAGGGCCTAACTAGCAAACCGATTGCCATGAAATTTTGTACGTTCGTACGCAATTGTGTTCCCAGAATAGTACATAAGGTACCTTTTCGAAAAAAACACTGTTTGTGTATTATTTATAGTTAGGTAGGTCCGTCTCTGGTGATATGGCAGATCAACACCATTCAATGAAACATACTTAATTGTTATCATTCAATTCTTCCATTTAAATATTGTAATAGGTAAATTGAGTTAAGTTATATATCTATATAAGTTATATATAAATAAATAATTTTTAATTGGTACATAGGTAAATAGTAAATTCATAAAAATAGGTACCGCTCGGAATCTATTTTTATGAATTTTATAAAGACACAAACTCCTACAACATATAGCTACTTTAAGTAAATATTTTTGAAAAACCGTTTATTAGTACTCAGATAGGTACTTTATGTATGGGACTCCCATTAAAACACTCCAGCTCCATTAAAACAAAATAAGCACAAACAAAATAAAAGCGTAGACGAAAATGACGTCAGGCTTATCATTGCGTAATTTTCATAATGCAGCCGCCATGCATTTTAGCGCTGCTCTATAATGCACGCGAGCTCCCAACGCCGCGCGGACAACGTATTAATTACATATATCGCTTAATTATTGATTTTTAGCATTAAATACACGAACATTTTGGCTTCGGCCGCCCGTTGCCAGATTTATGCCTCGCCCGTAAAATATCGCATCTAAATAACATTTACGGATAATGCATTGATGCATGTTCAGTGGATATGAAATTGGCGCGATTTTTTTGTTTATACTGATTATCATAGATTAGTAAAGATTACACGCTCCTAATAAGAAAATGTAGCTTTTTGACCATTGTCACTGTCAATTATTTTCGTGTTTGAAAAATATTAAAAAAAAAAGTTTTTAGAACATTTACGAATGAATGAATGTTTAAGTCATTCAATGGCTTCCTTCTATTACAAGGCGGTGAGATATCTATACTTATCTATGCTGATTATACGTAATAAGTTGACTTCAGAATTTCGCGTCATAGGAGTAATTTAAAAGTAGTGGCATATTTTCTATCTTAAAATATAGACAGAAGTGAATGTTGAGATGATAAATGTGTAGAGAGCCGTTCTTTGACCAACATTTTGTATCACTTATAATTGTTACCCATAGATTAGTAAAGATACTTCGCCGCCTTGAAATTGAATGAAGCCACAAACGGCTTATTAGTAAGTTCTTTTTTTGAATTCTTGACAAATAAAAACATTTTTAGAGAAAATTTACGAATAAATAACTAATACTGCGTAATTTACATAATAAATAAATAATTATTTCAAATATTTTAGGGCCATTTTAGCACGGAGACGTGGCAAAACTTTTTTACGCAACTATTTCAATTCTCAAAACTGGGTACATTTTCTTGTTAGGAGTGAGTAATCTTTACTAATCTATGTTGTTACCGTGTATTATAGTAATAACCTAGTTATTACAAAAACGACCTAATCTGTCCGATTTTCAAATCTTAGATGCGCACTTGTGATTTGACTATAAATTAATAATCACAAATTATTATAAAAATGTTTTCTAAGGCATCGAAGTCAAACAATTCGCACTTGGCCAACGTAGTGAACTATGGCCCTTCTCATTCAGAGAAGATACCTGTACCATTACCATGAGTTTTGACGTTTTGACAAATATGACTGTTTTGGTATTTGCTTACGTATTTGCCCATACAATTTCCAATTGTGTCAGAACTAGGAAATCGTATGGGCCAATACGTAAACAAATAGGTACAAAGGGTACTATACCTTGCAGCGGGACAGTTGACAGCAAAAAATACAGTGACCCACCAGAAAATACTAACATCTAAACTATGCATACCATCCCATTTTTTCATATTTTGCTAAAATTATGTAACAATAGCAACATACTTAGAACTTGAGCAAAAAATTCAGAGAGAAAACTAACCTTGCCGTGCAGAAAGTTTTCTAAGCTGCAAATTCTCGAAGCACCTTTATTTTAAGGCTGCTCATTAATTAGATTCGTCCACGACTTAAGTGGCTTTGCGCTACTAAAATAAGGAGACTAAATTGGCAAACACCTCATGTTTGAATACATACCTACTATAAGGTTTTAGTTAGCCGTCTTAAAACTAAATGCCATATATTTTATGTACAATAAAATAAAAAAAAACCCTGCCTGTAAAACGTAAACGTAAAATCTATAAGGAATTTGTTATAATGTAGAGTGTAATGCATTGGCATCAGTGTAACATGATTATTATTTTTCTTTTGATAAACCAACGAACATCGTCAGTTTTCTGAAAATATGGCAGGTACCTAAACATCAAATTCCGTAGACTAAACCTCGTAGTAAGCAGTTTCATAATAAAATCAAGTGAAATGATTAAGAACATTATGAGCTCTTCGCTTATTTCTTATCATGAACCAGAGGACTCAGCGAAAACGATACCTAAAGTCTAATTAACAAAAAACTAACACCCAATCCGATTGAGGTGAGCTAGACGAAGCATTGACAGCTATAACCTATAACAACCAATAGTTCCACGTATTCAAAGGCGTACCTACAAATGAAGCTTCACAATTAAGGCGTGCACACACGTGTAGGCACAGCGCATTTGCCGGTGTCACGTACCGACCACCTCGTACTTAATTTCGCAGGGGCGCGGGGCACGAGGTGCGGTTTTAAATTACGCCCGGTTCCCCCACGATTGCAGTTCGACAGAGCTCGTCTAGTTACGAATAGTTCGATGATTTGGTGCGGATAGGTAAGCTTTGGTGTCCAGACGGAAAAACAATGTTTGGATTAGGTGCTTATTGCTTACATAAACAGATAGCCTATATAAGTTCGGATGTTTGGTAAGCTTTTACGAATGTTTTTGGAGAATGTTCTGTCATAGTAAAATAATAAGAAAGAGTAATAAGGAATTAGGAAAGTCAATCATGAAAAAAACAAAATAATGAGATAAGGATTTAGTATATATGTTCCTGGTAGGAGCATTCTAAAAATTGCCGAAAGCTCTGATTTGAGACATATTTCTGATGAAAATGATTAAGGACAACAATATGTATAAGTGACAACATGGAGCATTTTAATTACAGATCATAAAATCATACATATCTGATACATTTGCATGATTCCTATTTGAAATAAAGTCAAAACATATAACATTTTAAGGTAAATCATAACACCTACGTAGAGGTGAAACGATCTGAAGTTAATCAAACGAAATTCACAAATTCGTAGACAGGATTAATTATCGTCATTACCTCCTTCTACTCCCACAGAAGATGACAAAGAAACGTCACGGAAGACAAACGAAGCGAACACGGTTATTGCAATAATTGGCGTTTTCACATAAACAAAAGTACAAAGGGACCCGTAATTAAGGGGGCCGTATGAAAGGTCGTAATTACGTACACTTGTCGAAGAAAGGAGTCTCGATACAATGGTAAGTTCTTGCGTCAATTAGTCGCACAAAGGATGTATGTTGAAAAGCTACGGGTTACGCGTAAGTGCTGTCTTGGGAGCTACATCCGCTTAGTATATTAAGTGTCCTATAGTCAGTTTTCTGAATATTTACACATGGTGATAAAATAGAAGTGTCTGGCAATGATTCCAATGTGTCAGTTTCTAAGTTTTTTACTTGTTTTCTCGGTAGTTTGCATGATATCAGAACATAATATGTAATTATTTAATATTTTCGTCTGTCTGCAAAATACAAATTTTGAAAATGACGGCAGCTATTTTTATGAAAATTCAACGAAATTTTTGTGTTCAGGTTTGACATAAGATATCCCGTTATGACTTAAGATAGGTACTAACTAATATTCAAAAAATATATTTGATGATTTTTATTTTTCTTCAAAACTTAGTTTAGGAAGTATTCCTGGAGGTAAGAACTAATTTTATGAAGAAATATTATTCCAAAATCTTATGTAGGTACAAACTGCCATTTCCACTGTTATACTTGTTTAATTGTTTTATGAGGCAACAAGGATTAATTTAACCAGACTTGGGTTTCCACGAACTTAGAATAGTTCTATGTACATATTATAAATAATGTAAGTACAGAATTTTTTTTTCAATATTTAAAATGAAATTTTACATGCACGGTCACAAAAATGCTTAGCTACATTAATAAGTATTTTTGAAAGTAAATAATGCAAAACGTATAATTGAAAAAAATTAAAAATATTTTTTTTCAACAAGTACTTATTTCAAGACCATTGCAAGGCACTATGTAGAGATAACCTTTTACTCTCATAATTTGTGTAAATAACAATCTTTTGCCTGTACTCAAAAATGTTAATCAGTTCTACAAATATCAAGATTAAAAAAAACTTAATAAAACACTTTCTAAAAGTCTAAATAAATTCCCAAAACAAGTTGTGCATCGTAAAAGTGCTAATTAGGTTGTTTTAATTAAGCTGATCGCAAACGGGGCGTTACGGTATGAATGGGAATATTTTAATTACAGTTTGCCCCCAGCGTAAATTTCCCACGACTGCTATAAAGAATAAACATCAGCATTGTCTTAAACCCCGCTAAGAATTACTGCGCGCTAGGGTTGCCAACTCACAATATATTGTATGTTTTATTTTACAGTTATTATATTTTTATTATTGTTTCCTTAGTAGTGATACTTAAGAGTAAGAGAATTATTAGAATAGTTCAAAAAGTATACAACAATCTCTACATAAAAGCTGATATTGTGCATTGGACAACTCTTTGGGGTTTTACTGCGGCGACTCTGGGAACTGGGCATAAACATACACTTCATATGGGATCGTATCAACCGTATTTAAAATGTTCCATTCAAATCTTCCGTAACTCTAACGTGCAGACAATAGTCGTGTCTAATAAATGATTAATGTGCAGAAGGAAACCTAAGAGTAAAACATGTATTTTAAGGTCAGTTATATAAAATTTCGATACAATATTTGGAATACTGGCTGGCTGAATTGGGGCTCTTCAAAAAAGGTGCAAAAAGTGTTGCATATGTCCATAGGCAACGTTGACGACTTTCCATCAGGTAGTACGTCTGCTTTATCGTTAGGCTCAGAAAAAAAAACTGATTGAAGACAAGTTATCGCCAAAGTACCTACTAATAGGAAATCCCTTATTATGTTATTCCCTTTTGTTTAAACTAATAACATTCGTACATCGCCCAGTAAAAACTGAAATAAAACAAACAACCAAATGAAAGTATTGTTAAGTAACTCTACATAGAGTCAGCCCTGTAGAGCAATGTCTCAAGTCGTCGCGCGGCGTCCCGGCGGGGCCATTACGCGGTCACTGCTGATTACCGCCCGCCTTGATTCAACCCTTCCTGCCCCCTTGGACCTCTTCCGTGACCCCTTGTAACGAACATTTATATGTACCTTCCGAATATTTGCTTTTTTTACATTTACCATTTATGCTTTGAAGTAGTATAGTTGTAATCACAGTCTGTGGTTGTAATATTTATTTTTGTATAGTACAAATCTAATAAAAATAGTTTTTGTATAAAAAACACTATATTTAATATTTTTTATATTTATTATGCACATAATAAATATTTTTCTCAAATGTACTTTTTTATGTAAAATGATTATATGCATTGCCCTTATGATCAGCTAATTATTGTAATACGTATACCTTTTTTTAACCATACGAAACTCATTCAAATAACTTTATTCATATTCATATATAATATAAAATTAAAAACTACGTTACCCTATTCATTATTTTATTTAAATATACAGGTATCGTAAAACTTAAGGTATCATATCATCTACTTTAAGTAACAGTATTCATATGGATTCTTGGTATCAATTGTCCATGGGCGGCAATTACCATTTAACATCTTTACTACACCTTGCTGCTCAAACCAAACTGTATATATACACATCAGTATTTTGAAGATCATAAAAAATCTCTAAGCTTTTAAATTAAAATTTCTTAAGTTTTTCATTTAACAATAAAACATTTAACAATTAAAGTTTTACTGAACAATAACTAAAACGTAGTTACAATACATTTTGATACTAATATTCCGTGAAATTACTATGACTTGTAATGTGGCCAGTTAAAATAAATAGACCAGAAAATTAAGCCGCCATACGGTCCCGGCCTCTACTTGAACGTACCTTTATACCCATATATTATACTCTTAAGAGACCTCTACAGGCAATGATGATAACAATTACTCTTTAAGTACTAAGTATTATTGTAACCATGAATATGATGATGGTCGATTTTTTTTTATAATATAGGAATAGCAGACGAGCATGCAGTCCACCTGATGGTAAGTGGCTACTGCCGCCCATGGACATCTGTAATCAACCCCAGATAGGATTAGATATTTCTACCCCTGAGGACTAAGCTGGAACGCCTCGGAAAAGTCTGTCTCCCTTACCACACCCTTCAAACCGGAACACAGCAGCTCTTAACACTACTGTTATTAGGTAGAAATAGGTGTGGTGGTGGTTCCGCCGGGGTCGAACGTTTATCATCGCTACCAACCACAATTATTGGTAATATCGCTAAAAATGGATTATAGTTCTACCTTGAGGTTGTCCAAGATACTTGTACTTATTATATCCGTCAAACTAGAACACGTACTACACAGCTTAATACTAATGTTATGAACAGGGCAGGAAAAAGTGTGACGTCAATGCCAACTGAGCTTAACGACTCTACAATCATAAGGGCGTTTATATGCACAACAGACATTAAACGTATTATACATGGATCGTGATAGATAGACTTGACAATCATGGCCTGTGTCTACCCTACTGTGTTACGGTAGATACCTAAAATGTAAATACAGATTGTATAGGAGATTACTATTTTGTCTGCCACAGTACGGTTTTGACACGCTCTATATCTGTAGAGTCACCCTTGTACTTCATTTTACTCTTTTCGGTATACAATATAATTTTTATTTTACTACAACAGTGTGAAAAAAATTAGTATTATAAGAGATAACCCTTAACTCTACCTTCAACTTCACCCAAATTCAACGCGAGTCAGCTTCAACGAAAACCACACTCAATTTCAAAGCCACAACCCCGTAACGCCATCTATCTGACTCTTATAGTACTATAGAAACACTAGCGCCACAGCTTTGCACACATGTACAATCCTTGTTTTTACACGAGAACCCTCGTTTTACTACGGAAAAGTTGCCAAAAATATCTATAGTCGTCTTTATAACAACTACCTTCATAACGTAAAGTAAAATTCGACTCTATTACATTGCGACAAAGTGGAAAGTTAAATGGAAGTATCTGATTACTTTCACCCTTATAGCATAGGTCAGGAACCCCGCGTAAGCTTATTGCAAGAAGAATGTTATAAGTTCAGTATCTTAAGGAGTAGAAACGACGTTTTTCAACTAAGCGAAAGAACGTAAGGGTGTTAAGAAAAGCTTAGAACATAAGACTTTTTAGTTCTGAGTCGATTCTTGCTCGCTGGTTGTCAGTGTGAGTGAAGGAGGGACGATTTCTTAAGGAGTTTCTAAGAAGGCGAAGAAAGCAAAGGTTCGCACTTGAAGGAGTTTTGTTAAAAATAGTACTACGTCGTTCGCCGCTTTTCCGATAGAGGGCGCGATTTGTCATTTTTTTATTCTTAGTACAATCTCGTACTATTCTAAGTATTTATAATGTATGGGAATAATACGAAACTTTGAATTAAGGGCCTGTTTTCATTGTTTCCATTACTAGTACAGTCGCGTTAAAATGTATGGTAATGTCGCGTCGAGCGTTTAATTTAGATTAGAACAATTATTAAAGCGAAACGCTAGTGGATTGGTGGCGGGTGGCAAACCAGAATCGACACTTGTAACCGCAGGACCACTACGCGCTCACAAACTGATGACAAATCCTTCCAATTGTGTTCGCCCATTATCATCTTAACGAATAGCGCTTCGTGGTTAACCGCAATACTGTAACCAATCACAGCCCCCGTTGCCATATATTTTCCATCTATTTTTCCAGGGGTGAAAATCTTAGAAACCACATGACTAACCGCAAACGTCTAATCGGCCAATCGCAGGTCGTAAATATAACCACAAGCCACGCCCATTTAACCGCAAACCAACCACAACGCGAGACGATCATTATCGATTGAAGTAACGCCGATGTATTTTTTTGGGTCACCACTCACCGTTGGGCGGTTGAGTTTCGATGCTATCTCACATGGACCGATCGGCAGTTACGGGTTAAATTCCTCAATAAAGCGGACGGCAATCTAGCCTTAGAGATTAAGCTATTATGTAAGGAGATAACAACTCAACCCCAAACTGGTCATCGTCCTTCATCACAAAGATGAAATATTGATTCACCGTTGAGAAAGCCGACGCACACACTCGCAACCGCGTGCAGACGCACGGACACAGCCGCGACCGCATTATATTCATAATGAATACAGCTATCCCACTCGTAGGTCGTCTTTGACTTTGTATAAATATATTTTGTCTCTTTCGCTCGCCACTTGAGCGGACGCTTCTCCCCGGAGGGAGAGGGACGGGTGAGGGTTAGGAGGTTGTCTTCGAGAGGTCGCCAATTTCTATTTCATTAAGTGGCGCGACTGTAACCGCAGTGGATCGATGGAACTTAGCCACCTGAAAAAAGTTGTAAGCCGGACTCTTGGTCACTTGAAACTTGCAATGATTATATGAGAGCTATTAATAGATTTCCTCTGTCATTTTAATACATATATGAATTATATTAGTACGCATATAACTCATGTCTAATCAACAAATTAAGAGAATTCTACACGACTTATGTATGAAAATGTTTCCTTGTATCTATTTATTGTTTTGGTTCTTTAACGGTGAATGTCATCACGAGAAACCTACTGACCTAATTCAGATGTACCTACGTTCCTACATGAATTCAGAAACATTAATTCTATACATTATGAATTGTAAGTTCATAACTAATTGCTATAGACTGTGTTCTGCAAAACTAATTTAATAATGCTATCCCGGTAAATCTATATCGATTTAAATCTATCTATATACAGGGTGTCCCGTAAGTACCACGACAAACTTGGGGAGAACATAGGTGAGGGTCTGACCTCTCTGGGGAAAAAAAATTACCTTAGTAAAAGTGTCACCGTTTCTGCACTATCAATTGTTTTAGATTTTTTGAGAAATTCAGCCCTCTTCATCTTCTTTCGTTAACTGCGTGTACAAATTTGGTGATGCAGTGTTTATTTTTTCTGTTAAATACTATCAGATAGTTGGTCTATCATATTGAAATGTAAATTGGGTAAGAGATGTAAAGGAACCATGAAAAAAATTGGGATATTTTTAGATTTTAATTTTTTTACTATTATTCCCTCAACTTTGACTCGTTGCGGTGAAAAAAAAATGTACTGGACTATAAGTGTACATAGCACAAAAAAATATTACCAGTTAATAGAGATTTCAAAAAGGTACCACACTTACTATTTAAAGTTGAAGAAAAAAAGTTAAGGCCGTTTTTGCACGAAAGGGACTGAAACCAACTAAAACGTAATGATCGAGTTTTTATTTAAATTACGGTTTCTACCGACTCACAACGTGTCAAGCAGTACTAAATCACATTTTTACCTAGTTACACACTTAAAAATATCATTCTTAATTTGTAAAAAAACAATTAAGTAACTAACTAGCAAACAAAGTAATACAATTTATTAAGTCAATTTTTACCTACTTTGAAGTGTCATTTCGAAGTGAAACATCGTACATGTATGTAATTTGAATGACAATACCATAATTTGACATCTTGGAACAGATCTGATGATGGAGCAAGCAGGTGCATGGTTCATTTCTTAGTAAATCCCTTGAGTTTGGGCTAAATTGGTAAGAGATCAACCATCCATACCCTGGCTTCATCGTCAGATCTGTTCCAAGATGTCAAATTATGGTATTGTCATTCAAATTACATACATGTACGAAGTTTCACTTCGAAATGACACTTCAAAGTAGGTAAAAATGGACTTAATAAATTGCATTACTTTGTTTGCTAGTTAGTTACTTAATTGTTTTTTTACAAATTAAAAATGATATTTTTAAGTGTGTAACTAGGTAAAAATGTGATTTAGTACTGCTTGACACGTTGTGAGTCGGTAGAAACCGTAATTTAAATAAAAACTCGATCATTACGTTTTAGTTGGTTTCAGTCCCTTTCGTGCAAAAACGGCCTTTACTTTTTTTCTTCAACTTTAAATAGTAAGTGTGGTACCTTTTTGAAATCTCTATTAACTGGTAATATTTTTTTGTGCTATGTACACTTATAGTCCAGTACATTTTTTTTCACCGCAACGAGTCAAAGTTAAGGGAAAAAGAGTAAAAAAATTAAAATCTAAAAATATCCCAATTTTTTTCATGGTTCCTTTACATCTCCTAAGCAATTTACATTTCAATATGATAGACCAACTATCTGATAGTATTTAACAGAAAAAATAAACACTGCATCACCAAATTTGTACACGCAGTTAACGAAAGAAGATGAAGAGGGCTGAATTTCTCAAAAAATCTAAAACAATTGATAGTGCAAAAACGGTGACACTTTTACTAAGGTAATTTTTTTTTCCCAGAGAGGTCAGACCCTCACCTATGTTCTCCCCAAGTTTGTCGTGGTACTTACGGGACACCCTGTATATACTCTAAGTTCAGGATTCGAATCCTATACTCCTCCCATTTATCCCAATTAATTTACATTTATTACAATTATTTATTTACCGGTTAAGAAAAAAAATAAACTTAAGTATATGCCCTATGCTCCTTAAGATTCTCAAATTGGCAGGTAGGCAGATGTATTAAGTAATAAGTTCTAATCCATAATTCTCAGAGAAAACCTTAGCCCTTCACTAAATTTGTAAGGGATTGATAATACATTTTTATTATGTAAGACGGATTTTATAAGCGGAACCATATTAAAAACTAGTAACAGTTGTATTGTACAGCTTCACATAGATACGTACAATTTCCAAAATCCAATTATAAACCGACTAAAAATAGACGGATATCTGTTATCTAACATTTACCACCCACTAAGTTCCACAAATATAGCCTTCAATTTAATTGTGTTACTCAGTATCTACTTAGTTGATTTAGTATTGGGACTTTTAATATTACGTAAACGTAATGCGTGATGCTAAGTGATCATTTCTCATTGATACGAACCCGATATAATCAAAAAATTACTGGAGTAAATAAACGCGATGTTTAGTTCATCATCATCATTAACCCATTACTGTCCCACTGCTGGGCACGGGTCTCCTCTCAGAATGAGAAGGATTAGGCCATAGTCCACCGCGCTGGCCAAGTGCGTATTGGTAGACTTCACATACCTTTAAGATTTCTTTTTTTTTTTTTATAAATCTCTCAGGTATGCAGGTTTCCTCACGATGTTTTCCTTCACCGTTTAAGCAAGTGATAATTAATTTCTAATACGCACATAAATTTGAAAGTCAGAGGTGCGTGCCTGGGATTTGAACCTCGGACCCCTCGATCGAGAGGCCGCGTTTCTTAACCACTAGGCTATCACTGCTTTTTTGTTACATGATGTTTAGTTACATGTTGATAACAGATGGCTATGGGCTACAGTGACCTCTTACCATTGGCTGGATTACATACTAGTTTACGTTTACTTATTCTTGTAACGGCCAACCTTCACAACTGAACGTCGACGGTTAGTTCGTTGAACCTCCCTCTGTCCATAGCAAGGAGAATTAGTCGTTCGACTGGGGCGATGGCTCTCCACTCCCTGTTGTTTCAGCCGCAACGTTTTCCGGCGTCTAGCACACTACTTCCCTTCCAACTTGCCCATCATGATGAGATGTGGCAGATTAGACCTAAGCACATAGCCGAGGTATTCAATCTTACGCTCCTTGATGGTATGTATCAGCTGCCGGGTCATGTAGACGCGCTGGAGCACGATCTCGTTTCTGACTTTCTGTATCCAAATGATGTATTCAACTAGCTTACTACTTCAAGCAACAAAAACTTTAAGTTAAGTCAGTCACAATTATCGAAAAATAACCTATACAATATTACAGTAGCACAAATATTTCAAAACAAGGAAAGGTAACAATATACTGTAGGTATACCAATGTATTCCTTTGAAGCTCACAGTCTTATTGTGATTCGAGTGGCCATTAAACATTCATCACAGGGCATGTTGGTAGAGCACATCCACTACGAGAACGTATAGGCATTTTGTATTGCAACATATTCTTATTTTCAGTGTTATAGTAAATATTTCTTTTTTTTATATAAGCAAAATTAATACGTAATAATATTCCTAAAGGGAGTCATAGCCAAGTGGTTAAGAAAGTCGGTCTCTCTATCAAGGGGTCCGAGGTTCAAATCCTAGGCACTGATTTTTCAAAGTTATGTGCGTAAAGAAAACATCGTCAGGAAACCTGCATACCTGAGATATTTATAAAAAACATCTCAAAGGTATGTGAAGTCTACCAATACGTACTTGGCCAGCACGGTGGACTATGGCCTAATACTTCTCATTACCGAGAAGAGCCCAGCAGTGGAACAGTAATGGGTTGATGATGATGATGAATATTCCTATTGATGTTATGTATTAAGTAGCACAAAGTAAATAACGCTACGTACCTATACTAGAATAAATTTTACTTTTTATTTAATTTACACCTAATTCATAAAGATGAAAAGATTGACAACCTGATAAACATTTTCCGTCAAATGCTAAATGTGTAGTCGTATAATAGTTGATTGACTACTACTACTAGACTACTACTACTACTACTTTACTACTACTACTACTACTACTAACAATTTACTTTTTTACACTCACCCTCTAAATAACAATATCAGATTATATAATTGGGTCACGATTTTTATATTATGTAATAATTGTAAGTTTCTCAGTAAGCGATTTTTGTAAAATCTTTTGAGAAAATAAAAGTCTTAAACGTACAAGACAAAATAATCAACAACAAATTCACTTAATTATAAATATGTATTTAATTGAGAGCTACTATTATAAACGGTTCACTGTTTTTAGAATACTGCCTTATTTCTCACTAGTAGTTACTAGTAGTCACTAGTAGTAGCTTAATGCAATCCAGTTCCAACTTCCAACTTTCCGAATAAAACTACCTAGCCTTGCCTGGAAATATGACAAATAGTCCTTTTTTCACTATAACATCATCAGGAAACTTAGATACCTTTGTAAATAAAAAGAGAATTTTGTAAATAAAAAGATTCCCAAAGTATGTACTCGTATATGAAGTCTACCAATTGGCACTTGACCATTGTAGTGGACTATGACCTAAATAAACCTTCTTAAATAAACCGTTTTTCTTAGAGATCCGATCGATCTCTTAGAGTTAGAGAGATATAATGTTTAACTGATCTTTCATGAACCTTGACAACTATTATCTATATTTAAGTTTATAATAAATGAACATTTGTATCAACAGCTTTCTGGATTAGAACCCGGCCGGTACCAAATAATACCCCAAAAATGTCTATAACAAAACGTAGAGTACCTAAACAAAGATCTTTACCTACGTCATCACTTAATTATCATGAGAAGTATCTTGTTCTGCAAACTGCTGTACCTTAATGCATTCTAGAGTAAGTACGAGTCACCCTCCTCTTAGGAGCCGATTTACATATGTTTGAAGAGTTGTCCCGGAGGTGACCGGCACTATTCATTATTCAGAAGGGACTAACGGGTACTTTGCTTGCACTACACGACTATAATCAAGCAAAGAATGGCTTATATCTATGTGGACACGTATAATATACTTCTATGCAATGTTTATAGACCTAACTGACGAACCTACTCTACATAAATAATACAATCTAGAAGTGATTTTTTTCTTCCACTAGTGAACAATACTTAATCAAAAGTAACATTAGTATAATAATCAAGTCAATTAACATATTTCAAATGATAATTACAAGTACATAGTATTCTAAAAAAAATTGTCACAAAATTATTAATAAAGTGTAATTATTATAAAAAAACGACTGCTTAAAAATTTGCCTATGTCATTCCCACAATTAAAATGAATCTGTCGATACTCTTATGTTGAAATACGTCAAGACGTTTGGGCTACAGGGCATGCCAAAGAATAAGACATGCATACATATGCCTGAAACACATGGCCATCGCAGTCAAGTAAAAAATGAGCTGAAAACCATACCAAGTAATCCAACTATGGGACAAAACGCATAGTATCAAAAATAACTAAGCACTAGGTACTTCAACTTACCAACACTAATTCTAATAGAAACGGATCATCAAAGATCGGTAATAAATTTAAAAAGGAGTTCCGCAAACAAGCGTCTGTAAGCGAGCGTAATTCCAGACAACCCCGCTTAACCCTTATATTAATTAGCGAGAATATTTGGGGGATATTATTTACGTAATAAAGCCTTATTTAGAGCCCCCCAAATGAAATATGAGCAATTGAGGAGAGTAAGTACTTAGCACGGCCGTTAACAACGCCTCGGTAATGCTGAGGGATCTTTTCGAGTGCTTATTAGGTTGTTTTCCTCATATTTGCTAATGTTCGTTTAGTAAGAGGTTCTACTAATAAGTCTACGGTAGGATTTCCTGTGTTCTTAATGTCACAAGAACACATGAAGGTCAGTATACAAATATGAAAACTTAATCAGAACGAACCAAATTAATCATTTGTTTGTCTAGCATACTAACTTTCGGTTACTTCCATTTCATTTCTAATTTATGGTGTAAAGTCTATGACATTTGTTACGACAAATCAATCTCAAAGTTTATATAGACATTTAGACTACAGAATATAATGAAAATACACACGAAAAACATTACATTACAATTTGTTTCAATTCGTTTTTTGAGGAACTTCTGTTAGGAAAGGAATATAGTACCTAACCCCATAACACAGATCTTTCTTCTCAACTGGGGAAACTTAAAGCAAATTGCATTAAGTTATAAGAAATTAAAAAAATATATAAGTTAACTGGACCCGAAACTTTCTTATATCTATCCTGAAAAATCCTTATATCAGCGCGTCTCCACGAAGCTCCAAATGTCATCCGGGTCCCTATTCTCATTATATCAGGCAAAAAGTCGACACACGTTATTTAAATACAATGGTCGTTCGTTAGGCCGGCGGCAGGCCTCAGGAGTTCGATGCAAGATTTAATTAAATCGCCCTCCCCCTGTATCGTGCCTCACCCCCGCTATTGTCGGCAATTTCCTCGGAGCTGATTTATCGTCCTCAGGCCGCGAGAACGCCGTACGTAAAGGATTGAGGTAGTTTTTCTTACGAGCTTGATTCAGAGCTTTTGTTCTTGACTCGCCGATACAAATTGTCGGGTCCGTGATTGTTGTGCTGAGAAATCTGTTTTTTTTTTGTTTGGATTTCCTGAACATACTTATTATTTTTAATAACAATAATGCGTTTATATAATAATTAAAAATGATTTTTTAAAACTAAAACCCCGCTACAGAAAAAATACACTCTGAAAATTACAGAAAAAAAAACTCGTCCAGCATTATTACCTACCAAATGTGTCATTAGGTCTTTATCATTTATTAAGTAGACAATTTATACATTTTCATTTAACACTTAATATGTATAGTCAAGTTCAGAGCATGTATGTATATGCCATAGTGTCATATCACCATGCATTAAGACATGAACGATTATGAGGCTCTACATAACCCACAGTAGGTACCTACACGTATTTCAAATTATTGTATTTACCTTAATAATACCCTAAAAATTATTTTTAAGAAACCTTAGCTTAAGCTTTGAGAATATCACTACGTACGAGTAAATGTACCTACGTAGATAGTTAGTAAAAATCTCGAGGGTAGCGAACACCTCGCAATTTTCTATAAAGCGTGTAAAGTGTATTTCCTTGTCGGCCGGAGGATCGGGTTACTTTTTCTCGCACTATATTAAGACGGGATAAGTTCCTCCCTCGTGACCAACGGCCGAATGGGGGCGCCTATGATTTATATCCAACAATTTCTTCATCCCGATACTGTAATGTCGTCCCACCTATGTATTTTCCCACGAAACGATTTACATTTCTATTTTAATACTGGTTTATATTTTCTACTGCACACATAACACGCAATGGAATCAGACAATATTAGCGATCGTCTCGAAATGGTGATATTTCTTATTAGTCCACAAGTCATATCCATATCGGTGTGTTGTCGACATCTTGACACTATGCGATAAGAGTCGACGCTGGCCAATTGGATATATCTCACGCATTATTTCTTCTAAGACAAACAAACGTTTATTTATACCTGTCAGAGATTGTGTGCCGAGATATGTAAGTTATTAGACAAAAACATATTCCTCATCATAATTTTACTATTTTACACAACAACTATGTTTCATTCTATAGATAGATAATGATACGTAAATGGTCCTTTTGGTGTTATAAAAACACCTAATTATACTTATCTACAGTACAAATGTATGTTATTCTATTAAATAAACCAAATGGTAAAATTAAATTATATTTAATTTGGATTTTGATTTAGTTTTGACATTCTAATTGCGAACAATTAGCCGCTTACTTAGCATTCGAATTCGGATAAATTAATACCATTTATGTTGCAGTGGTATGTAAATATAAACGAATTTATTTATCCACGAGGTATGAAAAATGATAGCACACATATCTACCAACACGTGATAAATTCCAGCATGTTTTTAGTTTTGTGGTTAGCGAATAATTAAATCGAAAGGCCGGATCACCCCGCCGTAATTCGTTTTGACCAATTTATTTGTATAGACGCGAAATTGAACAATCATTATGACAAGTGGAATGTGATGCTTTCGAAGTATTTCGTTTTTATTTTCTAACCATAAATGGTATTAAAAATTCTATACGGTGTTGTGGTATTAAGTCTTTCTTTGCTTCACCTCGAAAGATTCTTAGTTAATACGTAGAATGAGCAAAATAATAATAAATAATAAACAAAAAGGATAGTAGTAGAAAAAAACGTGTCGCTACCATTTCAATCAATCAATTAAAAACATCTTTGCCACCTTCTAACTTTTCTTTAGTTGCACACAGTTGCTTAAACCCAACTTCTAATACCTGCCTATGTAATGAACTAACACAATCTAATAATATAAAATACCTCGGAGTCTTTATAGACCAACACCTCACCTGGAATATTCACATTAACAGTATTGCTGACAGAATTAGAAAGCTGATCTGGATTTTCAAAAAGCTTAGGCATGTGGCCAGCAAAGATATCCTCATCATGACTTACAAAGCGTTAGCACAATCAATAATAAGCTATGGTATACCGGTGTGGGGTGGAGCAGCTAAATCACACCTAATTATTCTTGAAAGAGCTCAAAGAGCACTACTAAAAGTAATGTTTTTCAAACCCATTCGTTACCCGACGTTTGAACTTTATAACTCGCTAGAACTGCTTACGACACGCCAAATGTATATTTTAAATTGTATTATGAAAACACATCAACAATTACCGTATACTCCTCAACTTGCATCTAAACGTAGAAAATTCGCAATCTGTAGCGCACAAAACAAGAAAACTAAATTTAGGCATATACAATTTACATCCCAATCTAGTCATCTTTATAACTCTCTGAATAGCAGACTCAACGTTTACCCACTGACACGTATAAAATTAAGACACTATATAACAAAATATCTACTAAGTTTAAATTACAGTGAAACTGAAAATCTAATTTTTTAACTATATATAATGATATAAAATAATCACTATCTACTAATAAGAAACGGCAACAAACTAGTTAACGTTACACAATCTTACACACACACACCCATACACAACAATACACATCACTCAAACACACATCCTCACACACACACACACACACACCACACATACACTCACACACGCACATTCAAACATCACAAACGCACGGTGGATATATCAAACGTTGTTATTATTTTCTACATAATATATTATAAGTTGATTCAATTGTATTCTAGGAGGTTTGAGCGGGGTACCCAGTAATACGAGTTGTACTCAGTACAGGGGCCCTGGCAACGTTTTGTAATGTATCTGTGAATCAATAAAACATTTTTTCATTTTCATTTTCAATTATATTTAGATTACTATAATAGATTTGTGTTTGAATTTTGGTGACATTACTGTCCCACTGCAGGGCACGGGTCTCCTCTCAGAAGAGAAGGATTAGGCCATAGTCCACCGCGCCGGCCAAGTGCGTATTGGTAGACTTCACATACCCTTTAGATATTTTTTTTATGAATCTTTCAGGTATGCAGGTTTCCTCACGATGTTTCCCTTCACCGTTTATGCAAGTGATCATTAATTTCTAATACGCACATAATTTTGGAAAATAAGAGGTGCGTGTCTGGAATTTGACCTTGGATCCCTCGATCGAGAGGGATAGCTATCACTAATTTTGTTGTGTAAAACTTGTTAAAAGCTACCCAATATGTCTATTATATTTCGCTTGTGTTCGTGAGGTATATAAAAGTAAAAGCAATTTTCTCCTTCTCAACGTCTCATACGTCTCCTACTTCCACTACATACTTATTAATAACACAAAAGTAATTACAAAGGCCTGTATCAATGTACTGTGCTATGACTTGGGGCTAGGGATGCCACCGCGCTGTAAATCATCCCACACATAACTCATACACACGCTCCACGCGCCTGTATTTATCATTTCTTTGTCCACCCTAGAGATTTATCGACTACACCCTGGCCCTCCGAGACGATAACTCAACAACTCAGTTATTTATTTCTTTTCTACGATACGATATTGTGGCAAATTGAAAAGGAATTATCTATCTATTTTATTACTAACTGAAAAGAACTATTCAAACGTTTGTATAACTCATCAGCCAAACATTTGTTCTTAACTCCGAGATATGGATCTACCTACTCTTAAGTATGTAAAATTCGATACTTATGGCCGTATAAATCGATTACAGAATTACTTCTCAAATCGAGTGCACAGAATAAAAAAAAAATAAGAATTTTACTAACGAGATACTCGTACCGTGGTTAAAACGTATTTTATGCAAAAATATGTTTTTGATGGATTTTATACTTCACTACAACATGATTAAATTTTTGATATAGCTAATTTTGAGCATACATTGAAATCAAAGTAAATTAAATTGTCAATTTAATGTTTATTAATATACAAAATATATCTTAAAGGATTACACCAACGGTATAAAAACTAAATAAGGCAATACCCAATCAGGGTACCCACCCTATTAATTAAGGGTATTAGAATATCCGAGTTGGTCCGTAATTTAATACTTTGTTGTTCGATTCCTGCTGATTAATTAGGAGGATGATATGAAAAGTAGCAGAAGTTTCTTGTCTAATAAGCGAACTTGGCGAGACGTCTTTTTGAGTGAAACTTGGGTCTTTGATGAGACGAGGGTACGATGCGATTAGAAAACTCTTCTCGAGCATGTTTTCTTGACAAACAACTCAGTTCTATAGAAACGGATTTGTAGAATTAAATAGACATTGAAGTTGATAAGTATTTTTAGGTTCGTTGGTGGTAGTTTGTCAGATATTTTGTAGTAGTTTGGCAGTGAGTATTCTGATAAGACATTCAGAGTGTTCCGGATTCGATTCCCGATTGGGGTTCATTTAAAACTCAATTTAGATTCTAAACCGAAATATTTGCATGTTTGCTTTTTTGTGTCTAAGGCAGCCATAGATTAGTAAAGATTACTCACTTATAACAAGAAAATGTAACCAGTTTGATAATTGAATTTGTCACTGTCATCTATTTTCGTGTTTGTTATGTTAAAAATGTTAAAAAAAAATAGTTTTGGATCATTTACGAATGAAACGATATTTCTTCGCACTTTTTCTTCGATTACGAGTTTTTGCACCACTTATCTGCACATGTCGGCATTGTTCCGCATACATTACACCATGACAGCCATTAAATGGCTGACAGAATTGTCAGCTGTTTAAGCCATTTAATGGCTTCCTTCAATTACAAGGCGGTGAGATATCTATACTTATCTTTGGTGGCAGCCATGACAGACGGAATTTTGGTATGGGTACACGAGGGTAAAAAGATTTATTTATTATTATTTACGGGGAATTTTTAAGTGTGTTTACTACGAGAGTATAGGACATTTTTGTACTACCGTCTTAATTAATAAAGTTCCCTTTCAATTACTCGTACTTCATCCACCAATAACATTATCAAGATCAATATTTGAACTTTAGTTTGTACTCGACGCTCACGACTAAGTTCCGACAAACGGTAGATATCACGGTCTTCGTTCATAAATAATTCAAGATCATCGAGCGCGGTAACAATGTTTCTTGAATACTTAGTGATAGTATAATATTATGAAAGTATCCCCCTGAAGTTTTAATTTATTTATTTCATTCATCAACTATTAGAACATTGAAATTTATCAATATTTACTTATACGTGAAAATCTTTAGTTTTATGTGTTACACTTATAAAGTTCTTAAAGTTATTTTGATACAGAACATTACGGTTTAATAAAAAACAATCGTGTTCTAAGTACAATAATACAATATTGTGAATTGTTATACATTAAACCTCTTATTAGTAGGTATGTAGTTTATTGACAGGTATCTACGAAATAATATGTTATGCACGAATCAGCGTTGAAGCAACGAGTTATTAGCTACCATACCCATTTATGATAAATCCCCTTGTCCAGCTGTGGGTTAGGAAATGGGTTGCGCGTGTATGAAAAAAAATGAAAAAAAAAACAAAATAAATTTGTTGTAAATGTTTTCAATGGACAGACACAGTTTATCTTAAGTTATATCAAAACACAAAGATTATGAGAAGACCGTTACAGAGATTCCGTCCGGCAGTGTTCTATTAGCTTGCGCCGCTCGATTGCTATTAAAGGATTAGTCGGGCACAAAGCGATGGCATTTTGTTCTCCATACCCCTTGTCCAGTCCGCCCCTGCCTCCCCTTGCCTTAGGCGGCCGACCCTCAAGACCTTTGTACATTTGCATAGCTTTATATAAAGCTTAGGTTTTTGCTTGCGCTTCGTTCTTAAAGGATAAAGGAAAGATACGATTTCCTACTGAATTTTTCCGAAGGCGAGATTGTTAAGTTAATTTATGTAGATACTGGACCCAGTCTACTGCTGATACGACGATATCTTCTTAAATACCGGTACAGTTGGTATATAGGTATGTAAAGGATTAAGTAAGTACATACGTGTAAGGTATCGCTTTATGTTTTTATAGTAACATCTAATAACAGTATGATATAATGTTGTACTTATTACATCAATTTACAAGACCTTTTTTTTTTTGACTCCGGGATCTCCAGAGGAACGCAACCGGAGTCCTCTTAGCGCGTTGCGCTATCGGGCTCCTCCCAGATTAGCGTGACGCTCGCCACACCGTCTGGTGTGCACAACGGTATGCGACCACACATACCGCCGTCCTTCCCGGGGTCGCTGTCCGGGCAGTTCGAGCTCCCACTCTTACGACCCGCAACCCCGGAGGCCCCTTTTAGTCGCCTCTTACGACAGGCAGGAGATACCGTAGCCCTATTCTGGTCCCGGAACTACAGGGACCCAATTTACAAGACCTACTATCTAAGAAATGTTTTACTTATATTTGTATCGTATCGTTGTGCCTAATCTATTCTACATCAAATAAGTTCGTAATAGTACCTACTATTTAGTTATCTATAATTCATTTTTTTAAATATAAAAATATATTTATATTTAATTGCTGCCCGCAGATTACACTATCTTATATTATGTTCGTCTAATTAGGTTGTTTTCGAATTGGAAAGGAATAATTTCCGGCTAAGAATAGCTTACCTTCAGCTCAGCTTACCGGTGGAAAGTGCCTCTGACTTTAATATTTAATTCTTACTTGTGCACAATGGTACCTACTACAAAAATAGTACCAGCCGGTGATCAGTTAAGTTCCAAAGAAATCAATATAGATCAAAGTCCATTTTACTCATGTTATTCTTGGTCAAGTCATCGCGCACTTTTCAGAACAATTATTCTCAAATACTCTATAAAATTATTATTATTATACGGTTATGGAATGCCAATTTCCAAACCACTGGGATATAATGTTGACGTCATAGAAATGGCGACAAATTTTACCAAGACAGTGGTCACCAAGTGGTACCAAGTGTTTTAAATTATTTATTACTTGCTATAATGATGAGAAAAACCACCGTCAACACCTTACGTGCGACTTCTTCATAAACATCTTAAAGGTATGTGCAGTCTACTAATTCGGTGGACTATGGACTATCCTTCTCATTCTGAGATGAGACCCTTGCCCAGCAGTGGGACAGTAATGGGTTGATGATGACTAATTCGCACTTGATCTGTGTGTGAAGTAGTAGTAGTAGTAGTAGTGTATAAATAGTACACTTATGGTTTGAAAAAGCCCTCCACATAAATGTTGCGACATGTATTTTGCTAATAAGTACACCATATAGAAATTATTATCAGGACCAAATAGTCAAAGCTACGAGTAGATACGAGTATAGCTAGAAAGCTAACATAATATTTAATAATAAACAATATTGCCACTACCTACGCAACTGAAACATAATATCAATGTATTCATTGAGTATTATAATGATATTGTAATATATATTATACAGATATTGGAACTCCCACGTAATATTGAATTATGCATACCGGTAGGAAACTCATTTGCCCTATTGATCATTACTTCTGCTTAATTAGCCGAGAATGATCATGCTTACAATTAACACATTAGCAGAAGTGGTATGTAGGCTAAGATCTGTATTCTATCTTAAAATATATATGTACACTAGTGGTCGCCCGCATTTTAAAGAAATAATATGACATACATAAAGCGGAAAATTTGTACCTCCATTGTAATGACAGTGGTGCAATCTGTCGAAAATTGGTCTTACCAACTCCCAAGCCCTCGTGGGCTCTTGGACAACAACTTTGCTAAAGATCATCACTTGATCAAATGCATAGTTTCCGATTCTATAACTACTTACAAATTAAAAATTAATTAAAAAAACCTTTTCCCACGGACTAAATTGTGAATCTAAACCATTCTCAAGTCCCCTTGAACACACACAACAAATTTCATCAAAATCAGTCCAGTCGTTTAGGAGGAGTTCAGTGACATACACACGCACATAAGAAATATATATATATATATATATATATATATAAAGATCTGCTGTTTAATATGTTTTGTTGCACTCTTTATTGTTATGGTACGGAAGACATACTTTTCCGTGGCATTCCAGCTTAGTTCTCAGGGGTAGTGTGGCATATCAGTGGTTAAACTCAGGTAATTTATCACGCTTATCTAAGGTTGATTATAGATGTCCACGGACAGCACTTACAATGTTACTCCTGTATTATATTAGTTACAGTTGGATATTTTTGTTACCAGTATATTCATTCTTTTTTGTCTGCACTTAAGATAATACGAATAACTATTAGATCTTAATTATGTTTGTTATTTCGTAAAAAAAAATGATTGCCCTTTTTTAGGGTTCCTTACTCAAATGACAAAAACAAAACCCTATAACTAAGACACCGCTGTCTTTCCGTTTGTCTATTGCAGGACTCTATTTCTTGAACCGTAATAGATAGACACTTAATTTTTTTACACATTGTATGTGTGTGTGTGCCTTCTAAATCCAACAGTTTCCCGTATCCTTTTACCATTAGACATACTACATATCGGTTTGATACTTCAATATCGTAAAACAAGTATCTACTTTTCCATTAAGAGGAAACCCGTACCCATTCAGCCGTCTCGTGCAAGAGAGAGACCCTACGAAGGTAACTGTATGGCCTTACAGTTGGTGGTTGCTTCCCTACACAAAGTGTGAAACCACTACGGATACTAGGTACAGTGCATACCTGCATGCCTGCATCGCACCGCCTGCATAGCTGGAATAGCTGCACATCATCCCGCAGGCATGCGAGGTACGCACCGCCGCGCCGCTGTAGACGCCTGGACGCATGGCTGATATTATTAGCTATGTGTTATGACATACCATTAATGTTCCCTATAACTAGAGTAGAGAGACTCACATTATGTACATTATGTACAATGCAAGTATGTTATATAACTCATATAAATATGTGTTATGGAGTTTCTTTCGCCGCTTCATCTTCATAACAAAACATCTTGTGAAGTGCAAGAAATTACTTGAATAAAATATTTTCATTTTTATTTAAAGAAAAATATTGCATAATAATGTTATATAGAATATGGTTTTATTTAGGGACTTTAATGTCTTTCTGTATCAATGTATCGAAATGTTTGAGAAAATTCATGATCATTAAATTAACTTAATAGAAAAATATAAAGAATAAAATTTATGAATATATAGTTTACATTTAATGCCAGAATTATACAAAAAATAGGCAAAAAAAACACACACAATAGAAACAAAATTAATACTTTTTTTAAGCACCTATCCTTTTCTCAAATTATGCATACAGTATCTAAAATGCATCTAATAACTAAGATGGCATGATAATGTCTATGGACAATGGAAATTATGGTCCGGCTTAGCATTTAATGATAATTAATTTACCCACTACCTGTAATTAGGACGTGTTTACTAATCATAAACCAGAATGTAGACATGTCAGCAAATATACCCATAATTACCAAACAAGGCAAACATAATATTCCTACATATAACTACATATTCGTATAGGTATATCAAATATACCATAAGCTGTCAACATCCAATCTACAGTATCTACATTAATTTTATTATTTTTAGTGTTATACGAATTTTCATTTGAGTTATCGATTATTTATAAACTCGTGATTTGAAGGTGACAGAAACCCTTTGTAGTTCGACTCCGCACCTATTGCTGCCTATTAACAGTAGTATTAAAGCTGCTGTGTTCTGGTTTAAAGGGTGTGATAAGGGAGACATACTTTTCCGAGGCGTACCAGCTTAGTCCTCAGGGGTAGCGGCGCATCTGTGATCGATCTCAGGTAGGAATGTCTAATCCTATATCTAATTCACCAGGTGGGCTGCATGGTCGTCTGCTACTCCTATATTATAAAAAAAAAACTGCCGCCAGTTTAGGTAATTATATTTATTGAACTACACATCACCATATTTTTCATAAGCAACTCTCCGGGAACGTCCTTTAATATAAACCAGTTGTTATTAATATAACGTCGCCAGTAATTAGGCTTCGACAGTCAATGATCGCGCAGTATGCGCGCGGAATGCCGACGCGTCAGCCATGACATATTTGCGTCCCCCTGTCACCTGGCGCCACGGATGAATTATTATGTTGTCACGTGTCACTTGATTATAATATGTAGGTGTCACGTATCGGCTGCTGGAAGTTTCGCGAAATTTACAGGATTATTCGCATATTTTATTGGTAACTAAATATAAATAAATGATGTCAAGCTCGTCGCCTTGTCCTCGCGTCGTTGCGTCGGATTTTCAAATAACTTAGTTATATGCTACCAAACACACATATAAATAGATATTTTGATGTTATACAGAACTATTTTCAGTATTTAACTATAATATTTTCAGGGAAAAAATAGGTCAAATGGCATAAATTCGTTTACATTAAATTCTATGAAAATGTCCTCAAAATCAGTTAAACAGTGATTTACTTAATAGGTAGCCATTATTGAAGAACAAATCATCCTTTATGGAGCAGGTAAAATAAAAACATTTTTAGTATAAGGCACTCGTATTCCTATGAGTGCAAAAATTCTTTTAGATAATAGTTTGAAATAACTGCAAAGCAATAGGTAGGCAAAACTTGTTCCGGATATCTTGGTACTGCAGCAGACGTCGGCGAAGTTTGGATGGGTCCGACCCACGTGTCAACTGCGTGATCACGCCAATAAAGCCTTACAAACCGCCCCAAGAGCTCAAACATTCAAAACGCAACCTTATTCCAACTCTATAACAAAATTTCACCTGAAAAAACACAGCAAGCTATAAAAATGTAGCTTTTGGAAATTGGATCTTATCACGTTTTAAAAAGGATCGCTTAACAGCATCTATTCGTTGGTTTTATAGGGAAAAACGTTTCTCTTTTCACCTACTCGCCACTTCCATGAGTGGTCAGTGGATATCATTTAATATGAGAATCATTACGGATATGTATGCGAATTGATTAACGGTGCTTCTGCATATTAAAATGTATTTTACGATTCGTAATACAAAATGAACGATTTTCCAACATTTTATCCCATTACAGAATTGTAGCAATTCATAGAAATAATATCGTGTCTTTCAGACAGATTCTAGGGATAATATGCAAATTGTTACAATTTATGCATATAAGTATAATCAAAAATAAAAATTAAGTATGATGATTACTAATAATAATATGTACATAACCTTTTGTACAATTCAGTAATTGTACGAATTGTTATAATACATATAGTAGCTTGTTCTCAGACCTACTGAATATGCATATAAAATTTGATGAAAATCGTTAAAGCCGTTTCGGAGGAGTACGGTAACTAACATTGTGATACATGAAAATACATAATCAAATAATAGAACATAATATAGTACGTTTTGTTTCGAATTACATTTTTACATGAAATTGTAGCATATTTATGTTTATAACTTATTATTGTGTACTGTACGTATTTTTTGTTTTATTTATAAACATACTAGATGACCCGGTGAACTTCGTACCACCTAATTATGAGTGACTATCTGTACCTCGTGGTTTCACTCGTGTAATTTATGTATTATGTCCATAAACTACTGGTAAATATTAGGAAATGGCCACAGGAGAACAGGAAAATAAAAAATACAATTAAATAAAATTCACTCTACCTCTCTGCACTCTGTTATTTTTTTACCGACTTCAAAAAGGAGGTGGTTATCAATTCGGCCGGTATCTTTTTTTTCATGTATGTACACGAATTACTCCGCCGTTAGTGAACCGATTTTAATAATTATTTTTTTATTGTGTTATTTTTTGTTGTAGGTTCTAATGAAATTACAAAGTCAGTTCATCATTGACTATTTAAGGGTCTGATAATGTGGCTCGGAGACAAAATATGTAACTCCTCAACCGATGGGGATATTTGAGTTGTGTTTGAAGATATTTGGTGTAGGAGGTTCTAATGAAATTGCAAATCATTGACTATTTAGTTAGGTTAGGTTGGAACACATAAGACAATATAAAACTAAGCGGGCAGGGCGCGGCAGCGCCCTGCGAGCGGGCGGTTCCAATCAATGTAAATTCAGACCGTACCTTAATTCATGATCACGTTTATACAATTTTATATTGTATTAATATAAATGTTATTATGTCATCACTAAAAAGGGTAAAAAAAAATTTAACAAAATATACAACCGACTTCTATGTCACTACATAGTAAAAAATAATTCAAATAAATGTTGGTTTAGTACATATTTCTGAAGTCGGCGCTCAATATATTTCGTTCGAATTATTTTTTACTTTGTAGTGACATAGAAGTCGGTTGTATTTTTTGTTATTTTTTTTACAAACACGCGAAAAGAAGTACCTATAACTTCAATAACGGTTTTTTTTAAAGAAAGTTTATTTACTTATAGTACTCTAATCTGTTGAATAGCTAAAAATGCTGAAACAGGTGTGTAAATAGAAAGGCGATTTATAACAGTCTTAAGGGTTGATCTAAAAAAACAAACAGTGACTCAGATGCTTCATTATGTCTTATGATAATTTTCTTAGTGCTCCAAATTAACGGATATTAAATTAAAGTTCCATACCCGATTAAACGACCCTAAAGGTTGATTTTCCAAAAACGGTGAAAAATGTGTTCTATTATTTTGAATCAAAAAGCTAAATTCCAATTTTCATAGACTTTGCTTCAAAATCTGCCGATTTCTAAACGAAGTGTCTTCTAAAGCCAAATGCAAATTTTTACAGTTTTTGCTTCCAAATTAACGGATTTTAATATAAAATTCCAACCCCTACTTAACCAACTTAAGGATTGATTTTGCAAATATCGTAAAATAGATATTTAATTACTTTCTATCGAAATCCTATCAAATACCAATTTTCATATAGATTTGCATCAAAACTGGGGGACTTTAATACAAACTTTCAACTCTTATTTATTCACGGAAACGCGGTCGAACAGGATAAAAAGTATCCTATGTCCGTCTCCTGGTTCTAAGCTACCTCTCCACCAATTTTCAGTCAAATTGGTTCAGCCGTTGTTGAGTTATAAAATGCTTCACGAAAACGCGGTCGAACGGGATAAAAAATATCCTATGTCCTTTTCCTGCTTCTAAGCTGCCTCTCGATTAATTTTCAGTCAAATTGGTTCAGCCGTTCTTGAGTTATAAAATGACTTCACGGAAACGCGGTCGAACGGGATAAAAAGTATCCTATGTCCGTCTCCTGGTTCTAAGCTACCTCTCCACCAATTTTCAGCCAAATCGGTTCAGCCGTTCTTGAGTTATAAGTGGAGTAACTAACACGACTTTCTTTTATATATATAGATTTTGAATTATGTCGACATTTACTGAATTATATGTCACAACTGCTCTATCAGTAGTTGCTATACTTGTACGAAGTAATATAATATTCCGCAAATCCTTGAAGCGAGCAAACGCATAGTCATTACTAGTCAACAATAGATTCGCAAATATCATGACAACAGACCCTTCAGCTAACTTTGGAGAACTTACCAGCATCTCGGATATATCGGGAATATAAATATCCCTTACCGCCCCCAGCCCTTTCCCAGCCACTTAAGATATCCGCCTTAGACCCTTATGCCCTGTTACCTTGTGTTGGGAAGGAAACATCTATTTTGAGTTACTGTCTCCCCATGGGAACGTACAAGAGTTTCAAAGTTTAGTCATCGAACTCTTTAACGAAAGGGCTCCTGAATTTAAAACATGCCGTTTTAGTAAATATTTTATAAGGTACTGTGGAATGCCGAATGCTTTTGAAGTCTTAAGCATGGCAAGTTAAAGTTGTATATATGTATTTGAAAGAGAAAGAAACAGCTTTTGAGCAGTTTATTTTGCAAAGCTAGCACCATTTTTTGTAATAAGTACCAGCTAAGCCATTTATTTTTAATTCTCGTCTTAAAATATAAAAGTTTATGATTTTTTATATTATAGGATGCATTTGATAATGCAATCCGATAAAGTATTTTATAAGTATCTCTGCCTTACTCCTCAAACGAAAACAGCGTACGGTATTCTCAACAAACTTGTAGATACTACATACCTATAAATAGGGTCAGTTGGGGGAAGGAATTACCGTATAATACTTCTCAGCCCTCGTCCTGCGTCACTGCAAATTGTAGTGTTGGATATTAATTCTCATATTCTTTTATCCTTACCATTCGTGTCCAGACAAGCGTTTAATCCAATAAGACGAGAGCCAGGAAGACGGTAAACGCAATGTAACAGAATGTAGAATACTTCCTTACCTACTTTGTTAAAGTGTTTTTCGCATAGCAGTAAAAATGAAATGTTTATTAATAAGAATGATACAAAATGAATAAGGAAATTTAAAGTTGTTTTTGTAAATAAATAGGATTGCTTTTGAAATAAATACGAGAAAATAACTTAACTCATTCGTCGACCTTAAGGAACTTATGATCTTGAAAGAGATATTCAATAATATTCTATGCAATCTTTTACTAATGTATTTTTTGTGAGAAATATTGAATTATTACGCAGGTACTGTACTGAGTAAAATTAAAGAAAAAGTGTTTAAAAAAGGAACATATATTATTTAGTAACATAATCCTTAATTATCACCTAAGTATTTAGTTAATTTACCCATTGCTCAGACTTGTTTTTCCCGATGCCACATTTATTTTTCCGTAATGAACGTCAGACGTCTGAAATCACTACTTACGCTAAGTGTACAAGTTTTTCCTGCAGGAAAGTTATAAGTTAAGGGCGGGCGAATGTCCGCTCTTGTGTGAAATTAGCGTCAAACTCAGGCGGGCGGCGTTGGGCGGGCGAAATGTAGAGTCATGTGTATTCATATTTTAAATGTGTATAGATATACTTCTAAACATAATGCTTTAATATTTATGTATTATATAATCGTTGAAATTTTAATGTAATATTTTTATATTATTGTTGTTAGAACACATACCATATCATTCTTACCATACTTCAGATATTAATTTTAGATATCTATCTAACAATGTAAATGTAAATTATATATTGTAAATTATATCAATGTAAATTTACATGATCCATATCATTTAGAATTTTAATCTGTATTCAAGATTTGAAACGTCCAATTATATCATTTGCTGTCGAAGTAGAATCACTTAAACGACGTTTTTTTATGATCATGTTTTTCCAATATTTATTTATGAATGTTATCAGAAAGCTATCGATCTCTGAACGCCGTCTCATCAGCCGAGTCACGCAGCCAGTTACAGCCTCAATGAGGTTTAATTCCATTCACAATGGCGCCTGGCATCCGACTGACTGATCGAGTCCCATGGGCGTGACGAGATTTTTCTCAAATTGTGCAAAAAGTGCTACGAAAGAGCTTATTGAAATGAGGTAATCAGGTTTCTTATCGTCCTTTATTATTCATTATATTCGCGACTATTAGCAAGTCGTGTGTCGTCGGAGCATAATTGTGCTATATATGTATGCTTTTATATGATTTTGTTTCAACATGCAATATATCTGCTAGTGAGTGGCCACTGTCGCCCATGGATATCTATAATCAATCGCAGATAGGGTTTTATTTACATTATTATTAGCATAGTAGTAACATATTGCTTATAATGAAACTTAATACGAGTAGTATACGGTCTGGATCTGGATCATAAATCGGAGTATAGGCTTCAACTTTTATATATTTCATTTCTTCTTTTACCTATAACCCTACATCTAAACTCAAATCAAACACCGGTACACCTGTTATCCGGTCCTCGTAACAAATGTATGTCCGACAACTAAGTACACATTTGGCCGCTCTCACCGAGCTCCTCAATCCTCATGTTTACTCAGCAACTCATTTGCTAAGTTCGAGGATCCAAGCCCTCTCTCATTTGGATAATGCTGGGCAAATAGGTGAAATTCGAGGATCCCTCTTGGCCCGACGGCTAAATATTTAATGTCCGTAGCTATGAGGTCATTTTTGCATAGGATTGAATATTTTAACACCGGATTAAGCTCCGTCCTAAAGTATGAAATTAAAAGGTTTCGTCATAAGTAGCTTTAATCATACATAAATCAAGACATGGACGTACCTACGTATTTATTTTTATTTTGTAATAGTTCAACTTTTCACATAATACTTATTTGTACAAATAAAGTGATACAGAAACAGATGTAATACCAAAATATCTTCAGTTAAGCATTCATCACGGTAAATACCTAGTATCTAATTAAAGAAATCAAAAAATAAATGTAAAAAATTGTTTATTATTATTAAAATTGGCATTATTTCTAAAAACAGGTACCAAAATAACCCACTGTATGTATATCACTAATTTCGCCATATTTTTGGATGTACATATTACGAGTAAAATCGAATCGTACCGAATAAAACAGAAAATGTATTTAAATGAAGCCAGCAGACATGCAATCTAGATAATATGCTATTTCCATTCATTTATCTCAAATACACCATAGTCTGGTTACAGCACGGTAGCGCGGCGCCGGCATTCGCGTCCGCGACAATAAAATTTCACGCGACATAAAGCAAAAACACACCCCAGCGCATTACCACTGTTATACCAACCGACCACAATAACAAGACCTTCCTACTTTCTTACAACCGACGCCGCGGCTCACAAACCTCCGACCCAGAATACAACGCCAAGTGTCAAGTAAACTGGCGAATAAAACACATTTTGTTATGTTAGAGCGGATATCGGCAAACTTCGCTCGGATGTTGAGATAACAACTAAAACTAGAACTATCACAACTGCCGTTTTAGGTTTGATGCTTGTACGTATAACTTAAGTAGCCATATTAATGGTCCGCTACGTACGAGTGTCTTAATTTTATTGCCTTGTGCCTGTATTGCCCGTTTATATTCATGCTTGCGAATTATAGAACGCATAGTATTTAATGTCATATAATTTAGCAAAGGAAGATTACACATTACGAGGGGCTATCATCGTTTATATTATGCAAAATATTTAGAAAACTTCGATAGCGTGATGTATGGTAATCATCTTACAATTTCAATGTTTGCACTCATTATAATTAATTACTATTACACACGAGGACTGCTCTGGTTTTAAGGATATGGGGAGCCAGATAATTCATCTGTACTCAGCACCTTCTTATACTATTTTTAAAACTGAGATCATCTCTATCTTTTTTCACTAATATAGCTCATACTCTACAATCTTAACCAACTGTGAGTTGGTTGAATAGGTTATCACTTTTGAGCACACTGAAATATTTGTTACCTTTACCGCGAAAAAAAAAAAAAAACAATAGATAATATTTATTTACAACCACTAACAGTTAAAGCTACCACTATCAGTTTAAAGCTATGAGCTACAATTGTACTTAAAAATTATCTCATATCGATATCGGCAACGTAACGGGAAATCTGTAGTATCTTTACATTAAGACGAAAACTCATGTAAGAGAGGATTCGCTAATCAATATAAGAGCGCTCCAACATCAATATTTGACTGATACAACTCGTCTTATTACGGCTAACGAGGGCAAACATTAAAATTCTACTGGATAAATGACTTGCTCTATGATGACCAGTGAGCGAAGATTTACAAGCTGTCATAATACTTTAAGATTTTACTATTTATTGGCATTTGCAAAAAAGAAACGGTAACGGTTTATTGTGTATTTTGGTAACGGTGTTACTCTTGATCACCCGTTTTTAATAATCAATCTATCCAATCTTTGCATAACAAATGTCAAAACTTAAAAATGTGTAGTATAAAGAAATCGTCAAATGACGGTTTTTGGGAAGAAAAACTTTGGATATAATTGATAACTAGCGTAAAATTACAAAGATTGTGGTGGGTCTTTTTCCGCTTCGGATTTATTAATCTTATCTGCTTATCTTGTATCGCTAATCGCTTACGATCTGATGGTGGAATAAGCCATTACTCGCCCAACCTTACCGTACCCCGCATTAATATTTTATATCGTTTTTATTACCTGCGGCGATGTATTTTTCAGAGCTCTGCATGTTTTTCTAATGAAGTTCTATGTCGAAAATAAATTATTCGGTTCTGTACTTCGTATACTCTAAATAATAAATCATTTGAATAGTTGAAAACAAGTAACGTACATCACTAATATCCTAGTGTAATGAATTTTGACGGGCCGAGTTCAAAAATCACGTAATATTCGTCTCAAAAGTTATATGAATTTGACAAATACATTTTAATTTGTTTTAACAATAAGCGAATAGACCTTCTAGATATCTTAACGCCTAATCTATCAGCCTTGAAATATATGCTCCATTAAAAACATTTTACTTCAAGAGTAATTTCAAAGTCAAACAAATTTGTGGTAAGCATTTCTTGTAAGATCAGTCATATACATTTGTTTGTAGTACAAACCGCATTTGGTTCGAGTGTTGTGGCCCTCGTGGCCCTGGGGGAAGAATTCCTCGTGGCCAGCTTCGTAAATTATAGCCCGAATACTTTTGATTCTTAAATAACATTATTATTTTCTAAACTATAAATCACGCTATAACAGTTACGCCTTATTGAAACTAAAAAGCAATAATTATTTGCACTCTAGTAACTTGTGGTGAACTTTGTCTAAGGTGCTTGAACAATATCGCCTCGAAAATCGTTAATCCTGAAGATGTTGATAAGGACAATGGTACAAAATTATTAAAATCGTGTATTGTCATCGGCTTTTGATAATTCTTCAAAATTTTGAATTAAACTGAACGTTCAAAGTGGGTAGAAATCGGTTTCAAAGATTCCGTTACTGTTACGTACATACATACATACAACTCAAGCTAATAAAAACGTGTTAAAAAGGTTCATCCTTAACCTTTTACTATCCCATTGCTGGGGACAGATCTATCAGAGTGAAAAGTCCACCCCGCTCACCAAGTACGGATTGAAATTCACACACTCTAGAATTTTTTTTTAATGCTCTGACGTGTTACCTTATAATGTTTTCCTTTAATGTTAGGTGTTAAATAATATCTAATAGGTAATTTTGGAAAATCATAGGTCCGAATCTGGAATTCAAACCATAAAACATTATAGACATAAAATTAAAGTCTAAATCTTATAACTAGCCACACATAAATCGAAGACTATGCTTCTAAAAACAAACCTATACATTAGATAGGTACAAGATAAGCCCTAGAGCCTAATTTACTACGTTTAGTGGCAAATGAACTTTCCCATCTACGGAACAGACGTGTGAGGCGAGGTGCATTCTCACGGTGATTGGCTTACATAATTAGAACAGACTGCCACCCTGTGCCGTGTACCTATGTATCTATAACTTTACGTAGATACTTAGGGTAATATTTGTTCATCGTTTGTTGTTTTTGCATGTTTGTATATAGAAATTCTATTTACAGCCGTTTGAGTAAATAAATACGTGAACTTAACGTTTTTCTGGAAATAAAAACCGAAACTTTAAATTCGTTTATTTTAAATTCAATATTACTAATTACAAGTACTACACAATGAAAAAACAACTTATTAGAAGCCATGAAATGTTATCCAAAAAAGAATAAAAAATGCACACATACGAAAGAATAGAAAAAGATAATCAAAACCCAATAATTGGCAATGGACCCGGAAAGATCTTGTTGTACAAAGAAAGAACCAGGAAGACCCCGCGGCTGTACGGTTAAGACCCGTAATTGGGGTGCGTCGCTCTCGTTAGTAAGCTTAGTGAGCTGCTAACACCTGGGAAAGTTAGAAATCGTATCACATAATATGATACAACAGACTCAAGACAGAAAAGTAAATTTCACAAACCGATGTCTGCCTGATCAGGGATTGAACCAGAATTGGGCATAGTCACGCTTCAACTTTTATTACTATCTAGTATAATTTATGACATAACTTTTCATATAGGTACCTCTTTAAATCCTAGAAGTCATGACCTAAACAAAAACGCCAACACAAAAAAAAATCCACTCACACATATAAAGAGAGTTATCAAAGCAACAATGACTGCAGCCGGAAAGATCTTGTTGGACAAAGAAAGTGTCAGGAAGAGCCCGCGGCTGTACGGTTGACCCGCGGCCAATTGGGGCGCGTCGACTCGCTAGAGTGCCTTTCTGAAATTTACTAACTATAACTGGTTTTTACCAGTTTATTACAATAGACTTGAAAGTCTGCGATATATCTTTACATATATATATCTTATGTACGTGTGTATGTCACTGAACTCCTCCTAAACGACTGGACTGATTTTGATGAAATTTGTTGTGTGTGTTCAAGGGGACTTGAGAATGGTTTAGATTCACAATTTAGTCCGTGGTATAAGGTTTTTTAATTAATTTTTCATTCGTAAGTAGTTATAGAATCGGAAACTATGCATTTGATCAAGTGATGATCTTTAGCAAAGTTGTTGTCCAAGAGCCCACGAGGGTTTGGGAGTTGGTAAGACCAATTTTCGACAGATGGCACCACTGTCATTCCAATGCAGGTACAAATTTTCCGTTTTATGTATGTCATATTATTTCTTTAAAATGCGGGCGAATCCGCGGGCACCACTAGTTTCATATAAGTATTCTAATAAAGTTCGTAATTTATGATTAGCAAATTTTAATTTGTTTTTAGGTTAAGTACGTATAATCAATTTCTTTGTAAAAATATATCACATGTGTTTACTATTTACACACACTGGTAAATGGTTAAAATTAAGGCGAATATTTATATTATTGTTTTCAATGAAGCCAATGAATATTTATCCAAGCTGGTCCATAAAAACAACTACTACTCTGTGAGTTTATATACCTCCATTTAAAAGATTTAATATCCCTTAATTGTTTTAAACCAGAAAACACTGTAATCTTAGTCAAAATACTGTATACCTAAGCAATAACAAGTCGCATATACAACAAATCCGTACAAAATGTCTAAAATATTGTATCTACAGTAGGTAACAGTAGACGTCCTATACCTTGTGTTCACACTTTTGCCAAACGCGGCGGGGAATAAATGAGCGACGGCTGTGGAAGCAAATTAGATTCACGCCCAAGCCGGACTGCTTCGCCGACTGATTACTGTGCTCAAATGTTCCGCTACTATTTGTATCGACTAAAAGTGAATTAGATGGTTTATTTCATATCTTACATAAAAGATGGAATTTATTGTGACGAGAATGCCTGTTATATAACTCTTCCACTGTTACTTACCATGTATAAGCTTAATCTAACACTAGAAGTTGCATGGATCGTGGTCACGGCGAAACTGAGGTGGAGGGGGAAAACCGTTGAAAAGTACTAGGTAGATTAATCTATCTACCCTACGTCTAGTTCGTTTTTCTTTTAAAGGTTTCATATCAACACTAACAATATCCTTATGCATCGTACTTTGCACTATTTGTGACTTTATTTTGTTTGGGCTAACTTAAAACCAAAAAGAATATATATACAAAATATAAAAAATATTTCACATCCATTTGATAATATTATAAAACTCTCAATAAGGTCAGGAAGTGTTTAATTAAGTACTCTTAAATCAAGTAAAATAATATTTATAATAATTTTACACTTATTGAACAATCCGACCTACACGCTGAAGCCTAACCTTCCATTGAGAAGCCAAAATTCAAACCATCCAGCTATTACCGGATATTTCCGGTGTAAACTGACTTAACCTAGTTTTAGGCGAGGTAAATAATTGACACGTACGTCAGTCGGCCCCGGAAACAAATGAGATTCTTGCCGGCGGTAGACGCTTTGCATCGTCTTTCTCAACAGATTGCAGTGCTTGGGCACGCTACCATAGCTATTTGTATCTGCTACTAAGTTTAGTAGAATTTATTCGAAACCATTCCACCTTGGTCACTCCACTGGACCCGATTTTCACCTTTACGTAATCTTAACTAAGAACCAAACATACATAAATTATTACTTCTATATACATAGATATTTCATCGAATGTAATATCAAGTTCTTCTTTTCCTATTAATCTTCTTTATACTGTTCTACTACTACACGATTATTGTTACCCAATTTGTTAAATCGTAGATACGTATAAACTCTTATTGACTAAAATGGATTGAATGGCTTAATGGTACTACTTCATCATCATCATCATCATCAACCCATTACTGTCCCACTGCTGGGCACGGGTCTCCTCTCAGAATGAGAAGGATTAGGCCATAGTCCACCGCGCTGGCCAAGTGCGTATTGGTAGACTTCACATACCTTTAAGATTTTTTATAAATCTCTCAGGTATGCAGGTTTCCTCACGATGTTTTCCTTCACCGTTTAAGCAAGTGATAATTACTTTCTAATACGCACATAAATTTGAAAATCAGAGGTGCGTGCCTGGGATTTGAACCTCGGACCCCTCGATCGAGAGGCCGCGTTTCTTAACCACTAGGCTATCACTGCTTACTGGTACTACTTGGTATATATTTAACCACAGTTATATAAATTGTATAATTTACTATATTTTGCATAAAGCACCAAAAAGAATTCATAAACACTCAAATACATACCATAAATTTAATATATTGTCAGGCCGTAATCGAACCCTGAACGCTTTACCAAACAGCTACGATAGACAATAGGTACGCCATACAGATATTAATAAACCCTATAACCCATTTTTTACTTGCGAAATCCAAAACAACATATACAGAGAACAGGAAGTATCTTCAAAAACCGTTTGATACCTTCGAAACGGGGAAAAAAGCGCAACCTTTTTAAATATAAATCAAATCAGTATTGACCGAATGCAAATAAATACCCTGTTATCCGGCGTTTGAACAGTGTTCTTGGGGCGCGGAAGTCCGTGGAGCCCCCGCTTCCTAATCAAAAAATTGAACTTTCAATAAAGGGAATCATTAATTCTGCTTAGGGGATCCGTAAGATCCTAACGAACTCCGCAACAATCTTGGGATGTTTTTGTCGGATAATTATAGGAAAGAAATACTTTGGCGTACAGGGGCTTTCGTAACTACCTATTGAGACTTATTTGAAGAATGTTGTTATTGATGATTAAAATGAGAGGCTTGTTTGTTTAAAACTTGATTTTATTTATTGATTTGGTACTATTACTGAGTATTAAAATGTAGTGGACTACAATAGTTACGCGTACATTACCTACGCTTAATAATTATACAGTTGCCCTATTATTTATTCATCGATAATTGATATTTAAAAATACACTGTACTACACATATAATATTATGATTTTCAATATTATTATCATCGCGAAATTTCTATTTTTTATTATGCATCCAAAACTTATTATAGACGGGTTTTATTTAATTAATACCAATATTTCAACCCAGTCGCATGAGTCGTCGTCACAACTAAGAGTCTGTATTGAATAAATAAATACTATATTATGTTATATGAATTAACCTAATTCTATTTTCCTAATTAATATTATCTGCAAATGTATTTGTTTGTTTATTTGCTACACTTTCGCGTATTAACTTCTAAAACGATTGTCATGTAATTTTATTTACATGTTGGCAGAGATTCAGAAAAGAACATTATTCCAAAATAGTACCGTTCCCGCGGGATGGATCAAAACCTGGATGCATAAAATGAGATACATGGTTACATAAATCCTTTACAACAAAGCTTAACAATCAGTGCGGATAAACGGCCACAAGCAACGTCTCGGATATTGATCCGTTATTTTTCTCAGAAGCTATTAGAGTAATGCAGGCAATCCCCCAACACGGCCGGCGACCGGCGAGAATTAATGATGTCCCTTATTGGAAGCACAATTTTTTGATTCTACCCATCTCCCCTTCGTCTCTGCCAAAGCGTATAAACAATGTAGAAAGGTATCGCTTTCTTTATAGTTAGATCAGTGGTATTTAATTGATTTGAATTTCTGATAAACAGCTGCTGAGAACTGAACTGCTACGTCACGTAAGTATATGTTACATACATGTTGCAACGTTAAATTAGGTACGTAGGTACATAACGAACTAAATCAAAACGATACAAATAAAAAAATATTGTTTAGACTTTACGTCAATACCATATCCTCAACATATTACCAATTAATTATTTATTTATGTCAAGTCATGTCATGCAGAATATAAGAATTGATTGTAGCGATTTAACTCGGTCATCATTATGAAAGAAAGGCCAGATAAGAACAAATAGTATAGAGATATACAGTAGAGAAGTAATAAATAGTCACGCACTTCTTTAAGCATAAATAAAAAAGGCATAAAACTCAAGCAACCTCGAACCTCTGCACTATATACTCTTTGGAACCGCCAGAGGCGTAGGAAGCCAACAAAAGCCTTGTTTACACGAGCCGGTTTACATTAAAATAGACCCCAGTCGCTTTAAGGCATTATTGGGTTCTGTTGTGGATTAAAGCATTAGATTGTCAAGAGGTATGAAACATTGTTGGTGAATTGCGAGCAATAATTTGAAGTGATTTGACTTGCCTGAGGCTTCGGTACATTTTTTACAAGACACTGTATTAAAGTTGGGTAATTATATTTTTTACTTCCTTAAAACATTATGTTGAGCTTTTGGAAGTCATCTAGTCACTAATATTTAGGAGATATAGCATCATTACCGCGGCAAACATAGGATACTTAATTCAATCCTGAAAATTTTTACAGATACCAAATACTGAAAAATCGTATATGTATATCTTATATATTATAGATGACCGTTGTTCTATATAGATTCCTGATCATATCAACTAAAACAAATTGGTCTCATCAAGCTCGGAAAATGCCGGAAAAATCACGAGTAATCAGATAAATTATAACCATATTTATTAATTTTCCTTAAAACTTATGTTACTCAAACACAATATAAGTTATTCACAACCTTCATTATTAACAAACCTACATGTATATGAAGTTTATGGGCATTCCATTACTAGCCCTAACACCAAGCAATACACTCACTAACCGAACTATATTATTAACAAGCACTAAAGTGCAAGCAGTTAATGAAAAGGCACTGGCGTCTGATACAAGCATAATGTGACATTAGATTTACGCCAATTAATTGAAGGCGTTCCTGTGGGTTTTGCGTCAGACCTCACCCGGCATTTAGGTACTATGTTTACCGAATTGTCCACAGCAAGAAATATTTAATAAGTTAAAATCTGAGAGAATCGTAACCGTCTATAGTGCACAGAAACTGTAGGTACCCTTAGTGTGAGCTTTTACATTTTTACAAAAATGACTGTTTTTGTATTTGTTTACGTATTTGCTCATATACTTCCAATCAGCGCCCCTAGCGGACTGTATCAGAACTGATTGGAAATGTATAGGAAATACATAAACAAATACAAAAACAGACAGTTTTGTAAAAACGTAAACATTCGTACTAAGGGTACAGAAATAATCGTTCTCCGGAAGTTTAAGTTTTTGTCTGTCATGTTGAAGTCATTTAAAAGGCAAACATAATCTTAGTTATTCAAAATTAACACAATATTAGTTATCCCCAACCTTTACTACCATCAACCTACTGGCGTCTAATACAAGCATTATGTGACATTAGATTTGCGCCAATTAATTGGAGGCGTTCCTGTGGGAGATACATCGGATGAACGGTTTTGCGTCAGACCTCACCCGGCATTTGTCTAGGTAATTGGTCAAAGGAGGCTGACTTTATCATTAGTGCGTGCTGATTGCATGATTGACTGGTGTTGATTTAGGTTGATTGTTTGATACTATTGAGTTGGTATGTCCTTGATAAAACAGAAGTGTTACTTGAAAGTAAATGCTTATATTACTTATTATATAATGATATTCAATGTATTGAATAAATATTTGTCTACCACGATAATACTAATACTGAATATCTTATCAGTGTTTATTACGAAAATCAAACTATTGCTTATATTTACTGCTTTGTTGTTTCGACCATTTTAAAGTATAAAAAATAATTACTCGTATGTTATGCTGATTTGCATGAGAAAACATTTGCTTATTGTACTCTTTGAGATTCCTACACTATCCTTCCTACACCTTTAAAAAGTATTTTTTACAATTACGTCCATTCAATTGAATTTCGTAGACATCTGTAATCAATTCAAGACACAATATTAATATATTAACAAATATGTATAATAACATATCATTGCACTTTAATACCCAATAATATTATTTTCCTTTAATTATTTTTGACTTCAGAAAGTAACTTAATAATACAAGATCGCTGACTAATCCGTAGAGTCGCAGCAAGATGTTACTACATTTCAATTAGGCGGGGCGCCATTTCACGCCACTATCGTAATTGCGTTAATTACCGGTCGCGTCGGGAATCGAACTTGCGACCCTTTGCTTTTAGACTAGATTAGCTTTCGAGCAATGCATTCTAGAAGTAAACAAGATTCTTTCGCGTTTGTTTATGGGGGACGGGTAATGTATGAATGCGCTTTGGATTATTCTGGCGTACGACATAAACTTTTCCAGAAACTTTTGTTTTTTAATAATATAATAATTATCTATTAATTAGCGAATAGCAGTGATTTATAGCGGTATAAATTCTGGCCTCACATTCTCTCAGAGGTCTTCACCTATGCCCAGCAATGGAATGGTCATAAGTAAGTTGCTGATAAATTCGATATAATTATTTATTCGATACCGACAACTATCTCCAATTATCTAAAGCTACTCAAGTGCGTTTTAACTTAATCAATATCAAAATGTAAATCTAGTAACATTTAAAATGGTAGAAATAGAACTAGATGGCAGTGTCCGTTTCAATCAATCTCGTTTGTCTGCAATTAGTGCCGCTGTCCGCGTCCGCTCAAACTTGAGCGGTAAAAGTTTTGGACCCTTATTCTGGAGTAATTTACTAAAAACTGTGATTACTTTTAAAAAAGTGATATTGGTTTTTATATCTTTAATCATTATTTAAGCGAGCCTTGCTACTCTAACTTAGGTGCTAGCATCTAAGTTAGAGTAGTTAATGTTTTTAAGTAATAACCGCAAATATTGTACTAGTAGAAAGTACCTCGTCACCTCAACTCAACTCAAAAGTAAAGGAATTTCCCTTGAAACAATAGGCACTACCGCCGAAAATATTTGTAACATATTTTTGAAGATACTTGAAGTCATATACCGTATATTCCCCTGAATAAATTGACGCTTTCGAACTAGAACACACCAGTACGCATATCCTTAAACAAAAAAAAGGCTTAGTGATGCATACCTACGCTAGTGCAGGTAAACTACAAAAAAAAAATTAAAAACATTTTATATATTTAGTAACACAGAATAATCTCCCTATCAAATGATGCTGCTCGTGACATCGCAAACTACGCATATCCTTAAAATAAAAAAAAAATCTTAGTGATGAATTCCTACTAGCGCAGTCAAAGTATAAAAAAAATTAAAAACATTTAAAATATTTAGTAACAGAATAACCCGTCCCTGTCAAATGATGCTGCTCGTGGACAACGCAAACGCATTGTTGTAGCAGTTTTCTGCCAGCGGTTTTCTAATCCCGGCACTAATTGTTCGCATTTTAGTTCCATTCCGATATTTTACTGCGCTGAAAGGTTATTTCAGTTGGACTGCCGTTAATAGTTTAGTAGCCACTAGCAGTTTAGAGTTGACTAAAAACTTCCGGACACTGTCCAGTTAGTACTAATGCTGTCGTAATTAGGTCCAATGCGTGGACATTGCCAAGCTAGATTTTAATTATATTATATTAATTAGTAATAGTATTATTTCATTTAATGTAATAACGATTATTTTAATCTAGATGATTTTAAACCTAAAGAATAAATTTTATATATAAAATTCTCGTGTGACAATGTTAGTTACCGTACTTCTCCGAAACGGCTTTACCGATTTTCACCAAATTTTATATGCATATTCAGTAGGTCTGAGAATCGGCTACTATCTATTTTTCATACCCCTAAGCGATAACGGTTCTTCACCCTTAACTTTTTTTATTTACATGGCAACACAACGTTTGCCGGGCCAGCTACTATTTATATATAAAGGTTTGACCAAACACAGTTTATATAAAACAGTACTTTTATTAATTGTAAGAATAAGTAAAAGTACTTTTTTTCCTTTTAACAGGAACAGATTTATCAATCTCATAAAGAATGGTTACTTATTTTATTGTTAAGGTGCAACCTTCTTATTAAATACTTTATCTTGCAAAATATATGACTGATTGTGTCAAATATTTGTCAACGTCCCGTTATATCGTAACGCCAAACAACTCAATCAACAACTGTTCATCTATATTTATAATTTGATATATATATAAATTCGATGGTGAATTCTCTTCAACTATTAATTCAAGTATTCAGTTTGCCCACTAAATATCGATGTTTAAAATTGTACGTGGAAAAAAGATAAACAAATGGAAAATGGAAAGCCCGTCTCTATTCTCTTCGAGCACGCTTCGGAAAAACGATCTACTAGATGATGATGAAGATTATGATGTGGAATCCCTTAAAACCATCAAAACGAATAGCGGCACTCAAACAAAAAGTTAGTTTTGAGCAATATTTGTGTAGTAAAAAAGTAAGAGTCAGTAATAACTACAGTTCCATTATTACTAGCAATTAAAACATAGTAGGTACCTACATATGTACTTTAGAAAAAATATATACCCCATAATAGTCTCTGTTAGTTTTATTCAATGCCCCGTATGAATCGATTTAGTATTTCCAAGGACTGTTTTTTATTTTTGGTGTTCAGAATCCATCACAGTTATCAATTTGCAATTTTAATAATTCGCCAAGTACGACCCGAACTCGCACATCCAGGCTTCCGTGCCACCAAATGTTCATTATTTTTTACTCTTAGTAAACTGATTGTAAAAATTTCAACCGTCTTCCTAGTACTGTTTAACAGTTAGATGGAAAAATTACGAAAAATACCGGTTTGTTGTATGGAGACCCCCTTTAATATTCAACTTTATTTTATTTGTTGTGATAGCGGCCACCATTATGCGTCCTCTGTTAAAATTTCATGTGTCTATCTATTACGGTTCCGGAGATATAGCCCTGTGACAGACGGAGAGACGGACAGACGGACTGACAGCGAAGTCTTAGTAATAGGGTTCCGTTTTTACCCTTTGGGTACGGAACCCTAAAAAGACCTAAACTCTTATCTTGTCCTATACGTATATTTAAGACACAGAAACATTTTTATTTCAGAACGTCTGCCCATTCCTACTGGTATACCGAGATGTGTGAGAAATATTAAGCACATAATCCCCACACAAAAGCCAAAACGAAGAAAAGGTAATTTATAATTATAAATCAGATCATTTAAAGCTTAATTTTCATTCGTTATAAATTAAAGTACACATTCGTTTGTTAAATTTTCAGTAAAATTAATGAATTGGAAGAGATACCACAGGCTTAATGTGATATACGCATTTATTGATGACTTGGAAAAAGATTATCCAGCCATTTGTACGGTGTCCGTCATCGGTAAATCAGTGGAAGGCAGGGATATAAAGGTAAAACAAACCGTAACCGCATTATTAACTTTTATAAATGACACAAAGTTTCATAACCAACCACCTAATGATTGCTTTGCTGCTAGAAAGGAGTCTCTTTGTTTCGAAAAAGAGTTGTGTCCTAGATATACAATATCCAAATGCAGATTATTTTGATCATTTTATTTGATTATTAATCCATTACTCTGCCACGGCTGGCCATGGTCTTCTCTCAGAATGAGAGAGCTTTAGGCCATAGTCCTTCGCGCTGACCAAGTACATATTGGTTAATTTCTCGAATCACTAACAACTTTTTAAAGAACTCGATCTTCGCGCTGGCCAAGTAGAGATTGCTAACCTTCGCTTACACCTAATAACGTTTTTAAAGAACCTCAAGCGTCTACATTTAATGAAGAACGCTCGAACATTTAGTTTTAGTTGCATATTTGTTAACATTTAACACACATTTGTTTTCCTTCTTCCTTGTATTATTTCATATATGTAGATCGGTATATGACTAGTATTGCAAATGTGATATTCTACCACTACCCTTTTTAACGAAAATCAAACCAATATGACATTATGACGTAATACCGAGACTGGGGGGGCGACCGGTTAGTGACACTGGCAGTTAGATCATAGCCTCGGACCGATGCGCACGCACTCTACGTGCTCGGTATCTTTAGGTGTTTTATTTATAACATGAATATATATATAATTAATATTAAGTGCGAGTTAATATTTTTTTTTGCGGCGTAACTTTAAATGAGCGTTTTTCACCATAAAATTTGTCTTGTTCTCTTCAGATGTTGAAGATATCGAATAGCGATGCAAGCAATACCGCGGTATGGCTTGATGCGTCGATCCATCCCCGAGAATGGATCAGCACGGCGGTACTCACCTTCATCGCTGACGTCATCGCCAAAAACTTCCATAGGCTCTCTAAATCGATTACAAATAAGGATTGGTAAGTAATACCTGCATTAATAATACAACTACAGAGAGTAATGTCCATATCGACTGCATACTTTTTGATTCTGATATAATCATTCGAATTAATGTAATTATAATGGATATTACGACCTAGTATGCTCTTATACGACCTAGTACGCTAAAATATATGACGTTTTTATTCCATCCAACAGGCACATAGTACCAGTACTGAATCCAGATGGTTATGAATACACGCACACTCATGATCGCATGTGGAGGAAAAATAAGGCATTATATGAGGGCGAATGCGTTGGCGTCGACTTAAACAGAAACTTCAGGTAAATGCAAAATAATCGTTAGGAAGAAGAAAATATTATCCATCTATCTATCAGCATTTTAAGGTCTTTTGCTGGACATAGGCCTCCCCTAAATAACGCCAGCGATTTCCCGCCGTCTGCTTCTGGTCGTTAGTCAGGTGGACTAGGTGGATCAGGTGGACGGGAAAGGATATTTTTTAGGGTTCCCTACCCAAAGGGTGAAAACGGAACCCTATTACTAAGACTTCTCTGCCTGTCCGTCTGTCACAGAGCTATATGTCCGAAACCGTAATAGATAGACACATCAATTTTTTACAGAGGATGCATAACGGTGGCCGCTATAACAACAAATACTACCGGTATTTTTCGGCATTTTTCGATCTAACTCGTAAACCGTACTAAGAAGACGGTTGAAATTTTTACAATCCGTTTACTACTACCGTTTATAACTTGTATTATAATAAATACAAATAAGAATCATAAAACATATTTTAATATAGTTATTTTAATTTTACTATATGTTGTTTACGTATTATTTATCATCACCCCAACGCCATCTATTGTTGTATCATATAACTAAGTATTATTGAAAATAATAAAATGAATAAAAATATGTAAAAAATAATGAATGGTGGTACGGAAGCCTCCCTGTGCGAGTTCGACTTGTACTTGGCGAATTGTTTAAAACTATATAACTTGTGGAATCTTTATGATGACAGATTCGTTATGATGGTCATTTTGCAATTTATGAACATGTTACAGCTATGCTTGGGGTATAAATGGAGACGAAGGATCTTCAGATGAGCCAAACAACGTGTTCTATAGAGGACCTGCTCCTTTTTCCGAACCTGAAACGGTAGCTGTAAGGGTATGTTCCTTAAAGTAATTACGTGTATTGATATAAGTTACCATATTTGAAATATAACTCCTCAATTGTACTATGCATTTTACGTCAGGTACTTAAAGGAGATGTTTCAAAATGTATGGGCTCCCGGCCACCTTTTGTACACTATACTAAAAACTAAGAAAACTTGCAAAGAACAATTCGAAGGGGTTCATTTTCTTCAAATCATGTTCGTTTAATTGTTAAAAAACAATAATTTACACTTAAACTTGCAACACAACAATGGAAAACCATCATGGCGGTAGTGATTACAGTAATAATGTCATCTGTCATTCTATTTTAACTTACTATATACATTATATACTTTTTAATATATTTTTTATGCGAATGGGCGTAGATATATAAATATTGTATTGTATGTATTGAGAAACAATGCCTATATTTGATAAACATTAATTATAATTATATTTACTTTCATAAATCTTGACTTAAAACAAACATACCAAAATATGTACTTCTATACCAATTTATTATAGTTAAAACATTTAAGTTTGTAAATAAAACAACTTTAAGTACACATTTGATAATATTTTACTTATTCTTCACTTAGATACATTATTTATTCATTTTCAATATCTTCCCTTATCAATATTTTCATCCAATCATGTAGCAGGTTCTGTAATATCCTGTGACGAGCTCAGCCCAAACATCAAACAATGGTCATAATGTGAGCGCAACTACCTACGAGTACGGTTTGTTTCCCAGCGATGCAGTTGCAATAATAACTGATTATTTTGTCATCCCAAGAATGTTCTTGTCTTGCTACTGTAATTATCTAAAAAAAGAGAAATGTAAAAAGATTAGCCTCTCTAGTTTAAAATTATTAACGATTATTTCACGATTAATACAACTAACTGATGTATATTTTACCTGATGATATTGAATCCTTGTCAACACAATCCACAGCGATCGCACGAAAATCACAAGAGTCCATAAGCTGGGTAAACAAGTAAGGTAGAATCAGTCCAAAATCGTAAGCAGCACAGAGTAGAAACATATTCAGGATTAAAATGGAATCTTCTCATCAGTACATATTTATTCAACGCTTACTTTTACACATATCAAATTGACAACTTCTTCTTTTTTAATTTGACATGTCACTTACATCTATTAAACCAGATACTATTTAAAAGGTGGTTTTGTTATAATTATTATAAATAATTAATTAAATTCAGAAATAATGACGGGATACCCAAAACAAAAGCCAGGTTGTAAAGTACTAAGGTAACAATAACTTTACGACAAAAACAGCGAAATACAGAATTACCGACATCCAAAGAGTATAGTATCCTATGTGTGGGGTACACATAGGTTCCCTGACCGACATCGACAGGTTTGAAAACTTGACATTGACAGTATTCCGCCATATTTAATATTTCAATGAGGAATGCTTATTTTAAATATTTTTAAACAGGAATACTTTACGTTATCAAAATATATGTGTATTTTTCTTCAATTATACAAATTATTCGTGTTTTTTAGATATAGTGTACATGAGATGGCCGAAATTGAAACATCTCCTTTATCTTTACAATAAGCATTTAGAATATTAATTTGGTTAAAGTTTTTTTGAAGTTTTATTTTAAATTATAGCAATGTTTGCAATGTAGCAATGATAGCAATGCTTTAACTGTATGTCTCTAAGGGATATTGCTGAAAATTACTAAACTAATCTTGACAGCACTTTTACGCAAAAAAGGAAGATATTCTAAATGGTGGGATAACCCACCTTATGTGGATAACATTAATAACAATGTCTTTAAATACTTTAAATTACATTGAAATGATTGTTCTTATCAATTTCAGGACACAATTCTGGGTTCGACGACACCTTTCAAAGTGTTCCTGTCGTTCCACAGTTACTTCGAGCTGATTATATTCCCGTGGGGCCACAAGACGGACCCGTGCCCCGACTACCTGAGCTTGCTCGAAGGCGGCGCTACCATGGCAAGGGTAACACGTCCGCGTAAGAAAATAGATAGTTGAGAATAATGTGAATCGATAATATAGTTGTGTGTCATCGGATTCATGTCGTGTAGCAAACATAAATCGTAACTTTTTTTTCCTTGCAAAGTTCAAAATTTGCCAATGTTTTAGGCAATAATTGTCGAAATTTGAGAAATATTGGTTAATTAAAGATTTATTAACAGAATATGAAAGGAAATTCTGAAACTAACAGTGTTCTTTTTATGTAAAGTTTATTTTTTATGTAAAGTAAAAGTCTAAGACAATTTTATAATACACTATTGAATCTTACATCAATGGTATCCTATGATTTTTAATGTATATTAGTAGCTCAGCTCAACCATCTAAAACATCATATAATGTATATAATGTATGTTTCCTAATTCTCAGGCAATATATGACACCAATGGAAAAACCTACAAGGTAGGCAGCACAAAAGACATGACGTACTACGCATGTGGTACTAGTACCGATTGGAGCTACGGTGTGGCGAAGATACCCTTCTCTTACATGATAGAGCTGAGGAGTAAACGTTACAAGTTCAGATTACCACGGGACCAGATAATGGATAACTGTATCGAGATTTGGAACGCTGTGAAAAGCCTGATGGATTTTGTGGACCAAGCCACGGAGACGAAAAATGAAACAGACCGAGTTTGAATAAGAAAAGAACATTCATACTGATAACGGATAGATCGAGTTTAAATCGAACAAAGAGTGAGATCCAATAGTAATAGCTAGTAATCTGAATGCATATGGAAATGTCCTTGTAATATTGTTTATGCAAATGTAAAATACCGAAGTGTCAATAAACATCGTATTGTTTTTACTATCGATGTTACTATAATTATACCGAATACCAAACAGCTTTTGACACATATTTCAAGTACAACTACAGCATATTTCAAGATTTGTTTGATTATCAAAAGATAAAGATAACTCTTAAAAGGGTTTTAAGTGAATGTAATGATGTTCTTTATTTTAAATGTTCAAATTAAGTATTAGGCTATATAATAAAAATACACAAAATAAACAATATACCAAATATAAATCGTTTAACAAACATAATCCTTAATTTTACATTGCGTGTGAAAAAACCAGCGATACAAAATTTACTTACACGAAAATATTAATTTAAAAACATTATCTGAGTTTCTTAGCGAAAAGTGTACAGTTGGCGCATTTCTTTTTATCTACGTATTCTGCTAATGCCTTCACCCCGTTCAGTACTTCCTTGCAACAATCCAGAATTTCCTCTCGTGGTAGTAGGAACTTGTGTTCCTTGCTGCGTAGCTCGATGAGGTATGTGTATGGAATGCGAGCGGTGCCGTAGCTCCAGTCTATGCTCGTGCCGCAGGCGTAGTACATGAGATCCTTGAAGTTGCCTACTTTGTACATGCGCCCGTTTGTTTCGTAGATGGCCTGGAGTAAGCACAATTTTTTATGTACCATAGAATTGTTACAAACAAGTTGTTAATAGTGTCTGTGTTTCTTTGTGAAATAATTAAACCATTACTGAATACCACTGAGCTTGACATATATCATAAAATAAAAAATACAGAATAATCCTCCACGGTGGTCACACCAAATTAATAATATGTTCTGTAACGAATAGATTTTTTGGCGGTATGTTTTATTTAATTTCTAAATACGACATCATTTAGAAAAAAATAAGTCTGGATTTGAACCCCCACACTCCCAACATACATGCTATTAAACTATGATTGTTTTTCTTATTTTCCTTTATTATCAATAAACAGCGAAATATCGCTGTTTATTGATAATAATTCTAATAATTTCTAATAATAAACAGCGAAATATCGCTGTTTATTATTAGAAATTATTAGAAAAAAACTTAATTATATATAACCTACTTTTGCTATAGTAGTGCCTCCCTCAAGAAGATCAACGTAATTCTCGCACGGTTCTGCAGTGTAGCACCAGGGGAACGATATCACCTCACTGTACGCGTGAAACGTCAGAAATATCTTGAACGGCACACCTGAGTATAATAATAAATCCTGTAAACAATAAATAAATATCAACATTTTCCACTCATAGATAGATTTGAAGGTGCCAGAACCCTTTTAATTCGCATCCGGCAGCACCACCGCCACATCTATTTCTATCTAATAACAGCAGTGTTAAGCGCTGCTGTCGTTTAAAGGGTGTAAAAAAGGAGACATACTTTTCTCAGGCATGCTAGCGTAGTCCTCAAGGGTAGCGGCGCATCTGACGCAGACTTCAGGTAAACAACTAATGTTATCTGAGGTTGATTACTCGTGTCCATGGGCGGCGGTAGCCACTTACCATTAGGTGGTTTGCATGCTCGTCTGCTACTCCATTATTATTAAAAAAGCCGGTAAAGGAAAAATAAATTAAAGTATTTCTTTTCAAACCTTTACAGCTGCTGTTTCTGGCTCAGAAAATGGTTCGTGGCCTCGATAATTATTATGATTAGGGTCCATTGACGAATACTCAAATCCGTTTCTTCCCCAGTTATGACTAAAATGTTATAATAATACATTATTTTCTAGAGAACTATAACAAAGAATCCTCACTATTTCAAAAATCTATGTCACTCCCACAAATTAGACGAATCTAACGACACCCCATGTTAAAATTTGTCTTGCCGTTAAGCATTCCCTGCAGCTCAAACTAATGGTAATACAAACATATAATTCATATATACAATAATATATATAAAGCTCTAAAAAGATTTCCCTTAGTAGTCGGGTAAAAACTTAATATGTTATTAATTTCATCTTCTTTCATCATGTATGGACCAATCCCATTGAAAGTCGCTCCCTATAAAGACTAAGAATACTACCATTAGAGTCCATTCAAAATGTTACAGATAAAAGAATCGTAAAAATAATAGAAAAACCGAGTAATTACCCAAAGTTTCTATTGAGATCCACACCGCACACAGCGTTTCCTATCCGAGCTCTATTTTTCCGCCACATTCGATCAGTAGTGAAAGAATAATTGTAACCATCTGGATTCACTACAGGCACCATGTACCTACACGATATTAAAATTATAATTCTTGTTTTGAAAAATGTTTACTAGTTAGTTTTCGTTACAAAATAAAAAATATATTTTGAATTACAACCACTGTCATCATACTTCTATTACTATATTCTAAGTAGTCTGAATAAATAATTTGACCGCCAAAGCCGAATTTAAATTATTTTTTCTTCAAATGGGTTTACATTGTACAAAACTTGGCAAACGAATTTCTCATTCTCAAAGGAAAATCATGCCCAACAGTGAGATGAAATGACTTTAGAATCAGTAGGCATTCACTTCTTTGATTTATTTATTTGCCTCAATTTGATCAGTGTCTAAAAAATAATGTTATTCCATAGCGAAGTTTCTACTTTTCTACTGAACATTTACCAGTCTTTATTAGTAATGCTCCCTGGTAGTTTGTCGAAGTTTCTAGCGATGTAATCAGCAATGTACGTAACAACAGACGCACTTATCCATTCCCTCGCATGGATGGTCCCGTCGAGCCAGACGCCGGTATTCCTCGCGTCACTGTTAGAAATTTTCAACATCTGAGACCAAAACAACTCAACGATACCAAAAAAATATATTATATATAACACGTTCACTGCAGTGAGAATGTCACTAAGTAGCTGGTATATCAACAGGTCGATTGCGATGATCTACCAAAATAAGCCTGCCGTTGTAGACATATTTTAACATTCCGTGCAAAGATAGTTAAAAAGACATGTATTTTAATAGCGAATATTTGTATATTCAACAAGGCATCGAAAACTATATGTCTATGTCGTATTCCTACAAATGTCTGAAAACATTTGGCACAAGCGTGATAACGTTTTTACCCAGAACACAGCATAACCACCTCATCGGGCTTATTATGAGTGATCCGCAGTGAACGTGCTACTTAACAGGTTTACTCACTCACTTTTATAGGCCTGCCTTCAACGGTGTGACCGATCACACTAACAGTGCAAGTGGATGGGTACAGTGTCTCCAGTGAGTCCATGAAACTGTTTATTGTGTTCAAAGGGTAAAAATCTAGCCAATCAATTATGCGCTCTGAAAATTCAAATAAAGGATTTAATTATTAAAATTAAGGAAATTAAGATTTACTAAGTACATATATTAAAGAATATTTGGTAAGACTTTTCTACACTTTAAAACAAAATTATCGGATGTATGCAAAACTGCTTTTTGACAAGGCAACCTGCCTTGTTGGTGTTGTGTGGTTACTGTTACATTTGCAAGACCAAGAATTAATAATTAATTACTTGATCCATATTTTTATCTTTGTAATGACCTAATCCTAAAAGAGCCGTGATAAGCTATTGTTAAGAAACTCTGCCTGTCAATTGAGCGCTCCGAGGTTCAAATTCCAGGCTCGTATTTTTCATGTTTCCAAAATTCCAAAATTCGGATTTATAATATTAGTAAGGATAAGTGGTACATACTAGTAGGAGATCGCGGTCTCCCCCTACTATTAGGGCTCCGAGGTCGGGCCAATCCGTTGATGTCGGTGACTGTCACTTCGAAGGGTATATCTCGATCTCGCAATAACTTCTGCACTTGCATCGCTCGGTTACCGTCCACTATGACTTCCATTGTGCCTACAGTTTCATTGCGAATGTTTATGGCTGGAACAAAAACAACGTAATCAATATAGCAGCACTTACTGTAGTTCGTCTATGAATGCTCCCCACGTTCATTACTTTGTATTCTGATAGGTATAATAGCGTAATTGAAATAACTTCTGTCTTTAAAGAGTCGCAGATCGGGATTCAAACCTCAAATACCAAATTTTGGCAATTAACTGCATAAGTAGTAGGAATTATTAGCCGATTTAACTATAAGGGAAAACACCGCGAGGAATCCTATGTACACTGAGTGTTTACTTGGGCGGTATAGTGCATCTAAGAACCGCCTCATTCACAGAAAAGACCCGTGCCCAGAAGTAGGACAGTAAATGATTACTGATATTTAGTCACTGATTACTTTTTGATCTGTAGCAGAAGTTATAGCAGAAGTGTTCAAACGATCTTACTACTTATAGCAAATTAGTTCTGAGGTAGCAAAGTTTGACTTCTTGTCTCATCAATGATAATAGTACGTTACTTACCGCCTTTTGTTTCTAAATTTTTCATAAAAACCCTTTGACCTTCTTTTAAACATTGTACGTCCCATACTTGATATCTGGCGGATTTTGGGCGGGCCACTTTGATTGAATTCAACTGAAAATTTTCCCAAAAATAAGCTCATTTGAAACTTTGAATTTTGACGTTCTACTGACAATAGAGACAGCTCGGACTATCAAAATTAATTTTATTACTAAGCATAGATAATTTATTTTAAATTTTTAATATATATTTATTAAGCGTAGATAATTGATCGTATTGCAATTATCATTGATTTGTCAGCACCGGTGTCTACTCAAGTATATTATCCTAATGATATAAGATAAAAGTATTGGTTAAAGGACAGATCTAAATCCACCTAAATTTAAAATAGCAAGTTTTATTTATTTATTTATTCACAACTTACATCTAACATTACAGGAAAAAAAAATCCTTATGCGTTATTGTAGCTTAAAAATAACAATAATTAACGTTCAAATTACATAAAATACATTAAATATTAAATGAAAGAAAATTACATTAAGTTAAAACAAATATTTTAAATGTTAAAATAGCATTAAAATCAAAAATAAAATCCAAATAAGAAATACAATAACAATCAAATTAAATGTCAAATAAAAACAAACAAACAGTTACATGTATTCATGTATAGAAACACTATTTTTATACCCAACTATATCTCACTGAAATAAAATAAAATCCGAAGCACAGTCGAGAGCGAGGCCCACATCCAAAATCCGTCAAATCTTATAACAGCAGGGAACCAATTCGTTAATCTGAGTATGGCAGGCGCTCGCGCAAACAATGGCGATGTAATCAAGGCGCGGGGAGGCGCTAAGCGCTCGCTCGCTCGATAATTAGATGTAATCAGATATTTTCAGTAAACGCTTCCCGCTTCCCGCCCGCCCTCGCATGCACTCCCTTTTAATGAAACGCCCCTACTATTTGCCATTATTATTCTCACTCACTCGCGTCTCACTTTTTATGTAATTTTATTTCATTATTAATAATATACTTTTCATGCAATAAAGTATCAAAAATCAAAATTTGCAACTCTTGCCTAGGTAAGTATAATCTATTATAGTTATATACCTAAATGTAGGGATTGACTCGTAAATATCTTTAATGTGTCATTCCATCGTGAGTAACACACAAACATAACGGATTCCCGTATCTAGTAGTTTGGCTCGTTGTATTATGTGTATAATGCCCCAGTTGTGACGCGAAATCTTACATCCAATCCCCGCCTTAATGATGTGTGCTTATTAATTGACAATTGAAAATGTGGTAAATATACTGTTATTGTATTAAAATACAGAACAAAAATAAATGACAAATCAACATAAGATAAGTGTAAGATAAGCTAATTAATCTCTTAAATCTTATTATTTGTTATGTACCTAATTATGAATATAGTCTGAGTCCTGAGTCTTATCTTAATGCAAAAATGGAAGTGAATTCGCAGTTTCCTTTCATATATCGCATCATTATTAAATTACACCCAATATCAGCCATATATAATGAATCGAGTATCTGTAGTAGCGCAGTTCTCTCGGTAACCCGCTAACCAGACAGCGGCCCCAAACGCCCCCCAATGTCGCCTCGACTTCGTCTTACACGCGTTTATCTTTTTAATTGCACCCCCTGACCCTGCGACGTTTGTTACCCGCTTGTTAGATTTATCTTCATCTTATGAGACAGAATGAAACTTATTTGATGTGTTTTACTAGTTACAAAACACTTTTTTGTACACGTCGAAGTTAGCGCTAAACAACAAGAAAATAATGAATTATAGGTGTCTAAGTAATGAAAAAGCTCTCTAAAATGTTTATAATTGGAGTACATTTATATCAATAATTGAATTACATTTGAATGAAAACGTAGTGAGCTATTCTGAATTGGTTTTAATGAATTATTGAGCTTGTATATAAATTAAAGATATTTTATATAATTATACAAGTATAGTATTATGTAAAAATAACATAATACCTACATAAAAATAAGCTTAGATTGATATACAAGAAGCTAGGTAGTTCTAAATGATTATATGTTCAAGAAAACTAGCGACCTAAACTTTGTATCTTACTATCAATACTTTCCAGAAATTTCTTACTACACCAGCTCTGTATTTTAATCCAGTAATTACGAACGGTAACCATTCAAAAAGTCTAATTCAGATCCGTAACCACGGCCGTCGGTTCGGAAAAACCACCGCAATTCGGCAACGCCATGTGGTCATTATCTCCGCGGCCGAAGGTCCACATTACCTTCGGAGATAAATCGCTGGGTTCGGCAATTAGTCGCTAAACGTAGGCGCGCCAGTGTGGGGGCTGTGGGATAGGGACACCAGGCGTTTTGAAGAAAATGGAGGATAATAAAATATTGCAAGTTATCTTATGATTCTGTAGTCATTTATAAGTTGTTGTAATTAAGGTGTATTGAGTTTCTTTAAATTAAATCTGAAACTCTATCCAAATCGGCTTATTTTCTAACAAAAACTAAACAGGTTACGTATGAGTACCTGCATCTATTTTAAGATGACCTATGCGTAAGTCATCTACTTTTTAAAATGCTTAGAATGTAAACTTATTTTTATTATATCAAAAAATCGGCAGAATTGAATACTGTAGGAAATCACTATTTAATACAAAAAATAATTTAAGTTGTTAATAAACCTTGCTTAGATCTATCATTTAAATTTCGAATAGTATATTTGAATATAAAGCTTTGTGTTAACAATCACAATAAGAGCCTTTTTTTGTCAGGTGGGTATATGTGCGAATCTGATCCGCATGAGTATGACTTGGGTCCGTTAGATCATTACATACGAGTAGATACTTTTCATGTTATGCTTGGTACACGCATGCGGATCGTCAAAAGACTGCAACGAAATAATTGTGAATAAGCTTACGGGCGTGAACCCTCGCAACAGGATAGCTCCTTATATTACGATGTACCTACTGAGATAGAGTAAACACAATTTTATTCTAACTCGTGTCGTATATCATTCAACCCTTAGATCTATGTTCAAATCGCTTTAATGTATTGTATTTCATGTCGATTAATAATAATAGCACATTAATTACTTAAAAGGAATCTGCCAGATTAATTCTGTATATGGTTACCCTACTGGGGAGTCTCCGCTTTGTTTTTCATTAGACGCTGCTTATGTCGCGTCGCCCCCACTCGCTGCCTGACTTAGTGCTTAATATAAAAACTATTCAATGACCTCTCTATTCTAGCTGAAAATGCATGGATTCTTTTCGTTGTAAAATTGAAGTAACTTTGTACTAATAGATGTAATATGAACGTATTAAAATGTTTTTTCACAGTGACTTGTAAAATCGTGTATCTATAGGGGAAACTGGGGACACTTGATCCTTACGGGAGACTCGGTACACTAGATTTACAGAGCTTCTGTGAACACTATATGATTTTAGTGTGGCAACATTGGTTGTCTATGATACGTTATAACGGTAAGCAATCAGTAATCCATCTATAAACATCCATAGATGTAGGATGGCATTTTTTTAAGTCTATGTAATAATTACTCTGTTCTCCATTAAAGCTCTACCTCTTGTTACTTCTACCAATATGACAAAAATGACAATTTAAGAGACATGAGACTAACAACAAAATTATGTAAATTTATTATGAAATAATTACAAACATGTAGGAAAATAACAAAATTTATATGTGAATCAGGCAATTTTACAATGGATTCTCTTGCACTCTTCAATAGCATAATTTTAAAACAAATCAGAGTGCAAATTATGGGTTAATAAACTTAAATGCAGGCTTAATAAAACGAGGTTGAAATAAAGTTTCGACTGTTCAAAATCGCAGATGGCCAGAAGAAATAAAAATATCGCAATGAAGTTGCCAATACTTAATCCCAATGAAGAAGCCACTAAAAGTAATTACTCATCTATTCTTCTTTTGATTCAATACCCTTATTCATACGTAGACTGTATAGTGTTGTTATCTTTATAAATCACATTGGTCACATTGGCATTGGTCACTATTGTGCACGGATGATTAGTTATAAGTAACCAGATACGAAGGTGGTAGAACCCTTTGTGGTTCGACTCCGGCGGCACCACCACCACACCGATTCCTACCTCATAACTGCAGTGTTAGGCGCTGCTGTGTTCCGGTTTGAAGGGTGTGGTAAGGGAGATTTTTCCGAGGCGTTCCATCTTAGCCCTCAGGGGTAGCAGCGCATCTGTGGCCTACCTCAGATAGGAATATCTAATCCTATCTGTGGTTCATTACAGATGTCATGGGCGGCAGTAGCCACTTACTATCAGGTGGACGGCATGCTTGTCTGCTACTCCTATATTGTAAAAAAAAACAGTTTTTTAATAATACGAGCCCTCTTAAAGATGATCCCAGATGTCTTGGCCTTAGGAATAAATAAGAAGTCGACCCACATAACTTTCTACGTATGTGTAATCGCAGTACCCTTACCATGAGTTTTTATGTTTTGACAAATATGACTGTTTTGGTATTTGTTTACGTATTTGCGTAACGTAAAAACTCCTGGTAAGGGTACAGTTCTCTTTGCTACGTCTATTTGATAATAAAACATTGATGATACGTGTATGCAATAGATGAAAAACCAGAACAGAAGCCACCCCGGATGGACTGGAATGACTACCACCGGCTGGGAGTGATCCACGCATTTATGGACGGCCTGGAATACGACTACCCTTCCATCTGCACTGTCGGAGTTATTGGCACTTCTTTGGAAGGGAGAAATCTAAAGGTACACTTTATTTTCAATTAAAATCAGACCAGTTAAAAGATAATATGCTTTACGAAAATGCGTTATACTCCTAATAATAAAGAAATTTTAAAGTCCAAAAAATAAAAAATAAATCCAAGATAAAAATTCCTCGCTTTAGATTTCTTCTCCATTGCAAGCTTCTTGTGAAATTGTAAAATTATAAGTAAGTATTTATTTAAAATAATATAATTCCTATATTGAAATTGTTTTTAATTATCTAATAAAACAAGTGAATGTCGCAAACAGACAGATTTTATTTTTCAAAAATAGGGTATGCATAGACATAGACAATTATTTTGATACATCATTTTTAACACCCCCACTTATCAAAATAAACAAATAACATTATTTTCGTACAATTCCTAATTTACGCAGAAACTTATAATGTTTAACAGGACATAAGCCTTTGGTGAGAATGTCAGCTGTCATTTCATCAGTACTTAGATATAAAATGTTTATATATTTAGACTTAACAACATCTCTTACATAATGAAATTTCACATCAATATGTTTTGATCTATTGTGACTTTGATTGCTTACTGACAATTTTAATGCACTTTGATTGTCACAATAGACCTCAATCACATAAAAACTACCTATAATTTCATGAATAAGGTTTCTAAGATACACTGCTTCTCGGGCTGCCTCAGACAGAGCAGTATATTCTGCTTCTGTACTGGAAAGCGATACTGTCTTTTGTTTCCTGCTTTGCCATGAAATCGAAGATCCAGACATTGTGAAGCAAAAGCCTGTATATGACTTCCTGTCTAGGGCGTCACTAGCCCAGTCACTATCTACAAAACCCTGTAACTTGCTATCATCATTACAAAATCTTAAACAATAAGTTTTTGTACATAACAAATATTTTAAAATGCGTTTAGCATAATGCCAATGTGTATGATTGTAACAACTATTGAATTGGCTCAGATAACTGACTGCATAGGAAATGTCTGGCCTGGTTAGAACTGCTAAATACATCAATGATCCAATTAACCTTTGATACGGAAGATCAGATACACATTTATCAGCTTTCTTTACATTTAATTTACATTCAATTGGGGTATTATATGTTTTACAATCTGACATGTTGAATCTAGAAGCTAACTGTTCAATATATTGTTGTTGATCTACAGTTATTACATTTTCATTTTTATTTACATTTATTCTCATGCCTAAATATTGTCTTACAGGTCCCAAATCTTTCAATTTAAATTCTGCTCCCAAAGCACGTTTCAAATTATCAGTTTCAACAGTGTTATTAGAAAAAATTAAAAAATCGTCAACATATAGGGCCACAATAATTTTAATTTCACCCTTTCTTTTTGTGAACAAACAAGGCTCATACTGACTATTTTTGAAATTTAGATTACAAAGTAAATGTTTAACTCTGTCATACCACGCAAGAGAAGATTGTTTTAACCCATAGATTGCTCTATTTAATTTCAACACCTTCCCCCCACTCTTGTTCACAAAACCGTCAGGTAATGACATGTAAATAGTTTCTTTTAAAAAACCATTTAGAAAAGCTGTCGTTACATCTAAGTGGTCAATACTCATATTCAGTTTTACACTCAATGCAAATAATAATCTAAGTGTGGAATGTCTTACGACAGGAGAGAAAGTTTCCGTATAGTCAATGCCAGGTTTCTGCGAATAACCTTTAGCCACAAGTCTAGCCCGGAACCGCACATTATTGTCCACATCAAACTTCTTATTGAGCACCCACCTAGATTTCACAATTGTCACATTACCTGGGTTGTCAACAAGCTCCCAAGCATTGTTGTCCTCAAACGACTGTATTTCCTCAGTCATAGCGCGCTTCCACTGCAGACTTTCAGGCCCCGCGAGAGCCTCTGAGAACACAATCTCCTCGGATCCTGGAACAGAACTGGAAAGACACATATACCCATACCGTTCAGGTTGTTTTCTAGGACGCTTGCTAGGCAATTCTTGCTCCTGCTCTGGGGTTGATATCATTTGGGCTTCTTGTACTAAGTTATCTGTAGTTGGTGTTTCTGTCAAAGTTTCATTCCCATCCTCATACATAGTGGAATCTGAGTAGCGGTCTTCGGAGTCTGAAACATACTGCGATGCTTCCCCCACTGAATCCGCTTCCACTTCCTCCTGTATGCCAGCTATAGTATCTTCATTAGGAATCCAAATAGCTGACTCCTGATTTTTATCTGCAGCACCTAATTCTTCTTCCATAAAGATAACATCTCTGCTGGTAACAAGGGTCTTCTTGACAGGATTGTATAGTCTGTAGCCCTTAACATCTTCACTATAGCCAACTAATATGTGCTCCGCAGACTTCTTATCCCACTTCAAACGACGTGCCTTGGGGACATGTACCATAGCTTTACATCCAAACAAACGTATGTGGCTGAGGTCTGGTTTTCTCTCATACCACAATTCATATGGAGTTTTCTGAAGTCCCGATGCAATGGATCTATTTTTCAAATAGACAGCAGTGTTAGCTGCTTCAGCCCAAAATCTTTTATCCAGCTTTGCATCATACAATAGACATCTAGCCTTCTCAACCACAGTACGGTTGGCTCGCTCACATAGACCATTCTGTTCAGGTGTATAATTGTTTGATCTCTGATGAATTATACCATATCGCTTCAAATAACTTTCAAATTCTTGGTTGGTGTACTCTAGTCCATTGTCTGACCTTAGTATTTTTATCTTTTATTTAACTGATTTTCCACCATTGTTTTAAAGATCTTGAAATGAGTAAATGCTTCATTTTTCTTTTTAAGAAAGTATATAAATGTCATTCTACTGAAGTCATCGACAAACAATATAAAATATCGTGCACCATTCAATGAACTACTTTCCATCGGTCCACAAATGTCTGTATGGATTCTGTGTAGCGTCTCTGTGCTTCTTTCACCCACGTGTGAAAAGGGTAATCTTTCCTGCTTTCCCTCACAACAAGTTGCACACTGAGACTTTGTTATTTTGAAATTGTTTTCATATGACAAACCATCCACCATATTTCTCATTTTATTCATGTCTTGACTATTGATGTGCGCCAGCCTTCTGTGCCATAGTTTACCACTCATCGCCGGTGCAGCCACCATACAACTCTTTGTATGCAATCTCAGCTTGTAAACACCATCCGATAAATCAGCTGTGGCTACCAAAACATTGCTTCCGTTCCGTATAAAGCAGTGTTTTTCATCAAAACTGACCTTATTTCCATTTTTAATGAGCTCACTTACGGATAATAAGTTCGTTGCCAAACTAGGCACGCATAGCACATCTTTTACAGTAATGTTGAATTCCAAGTCAGAAACAATGTCGACGTTTCCGGAACAAACAACTGGCACTTTTGATTCGTTTGCTACTACAATTTCAGGTAAACACTGCGTGGAGTTCATGTTTCTAATCCAAGATTCGTTCGCCGTCATGTGCGCGCTTGCGCCGGAATCCACGTACCACTCTGTTTTATTAAACTTTCCATTCAGGAAAACCACATTAAATACGCCTTTGCTATTATTTTTCTTCAATAAAGGGCATTGATTTCGATAATGACCATCTTGTTTGCATTTATAGCATGTAATTGTTTTCGTAGATGAATCTGTCATTGCTGTTACAGTCTTCTTGTTTGACGTTGACGGAGCGCCATACTTAATTGGCTTAGTGTTGCCAGAATAAAACTTATTTCGCGCGGCAAATGCAGCTCCGGTTCCTGCGCTTTCGTAGTCACTGGTCACTTCCATGTCAAGTAATTTCGATTTTATAACATCTGCAGTTATCGAAATACCCGAATGTTCAATTGCCATGATCATGGGAGAATAACGATCGGACAAACCTGCTAATAATAATGAGCCAACCCATTCGTCTGTTATTGTAAATCCCGTGCCATTCAACCGCTGTGCTGTCTCGACCATTTGAGTCACATAAATCTCCATGGAATCACAGTTTTCTAGTCGTATGGATATCAAATGACGCAGCAAGGTTATTTTTCTTGAAAAACCTGAATCATCAAACATGGTCTTCAACGTAGTCCATAATTCTGCTGAGCTCTTGGTGTTCTTCACATGCACGTACAATGACGGGTCCATAGTCAATATTAGCTTTGCCTTCGTTCTTGCGTCGTCCACTGGCTTTACTTCAAAATCTGGCGTCGGTTTGATGTATTTGTCCATCCCTTCGAGCACCAACAAATTTTCAGCCGCGAAGCTCCACTCGTCATAGTTCTCTCTTCCTTTTAGTTTAGGAACACTGGCAATATAATTCGAAGTCATATTTCCGCGAAACAACTTTCACTAATTATCTATTTTTAACAAAATAACTGATAATATTGGGAGAGGCCCATAACCTCTAATAAAACAAGTGAATGTCGCAAACAGACAGATTTTATTTTTCAAAAATAGGGTATGCATAGACATAGACAATTATTTTGATACATCATTTTTAACAAATTATATTGTTAATAACATGATTAAGTATACAATATTTTTTCATGTCATTTCATGTCATTGCATGATTTCGTTTGAGTCCATTTATTGGATTCATTTTATTTGACTTCGAATTTTTGTCTTTTATCCTTAATCTTTAATTTTTGCCTTCATTAAACCCAGGTACTAAAGATATCGAACAGCGACGCGAGAAACTACTCAGTGTGGATGGACGCTGGGATCCACGCGAGGGAATGGATAGCGCCCGCGGTCGCTACGTACGTCGCTGACCACATCGTCAGGAACTTCAATGAGCTACCTTCAAGCATGACTAACAAGGATTGGTAAGATCATTATTAAATTTACAATATATATTAGGCATCAATAGATATACATAGGGTTCAGACGAAAAGTAAACGGTAGAATATGAATTAGTCGAAATACACCGAATACGAAAGTCGCTGCTCAGCTCTAGTGAAGTCGTGTTGAAACCATTTATACTCGTACAATATTCATTATAAAAAACTGAAGTGACATTATTATTCTCCAATACCACGTGAGATTTTTTTAACATAAGAGCATAATTATTTCAATTTATTCATACACAATTTGTAATGTAAATTATCTTATCTGTAAATTACCTACTTTCATTCCTGGTAACCTAGGTATGGAAAGTATGGTAGGAAATTTAGCATTTATATTGGGTCACATAAATATTTCCTTCTACTTTTAATATAAGTAATTATGTTGTCTACAGGTATTTCCTTCCCGTAGTTAATCCCGACGGGTATGAATATTCGCACACAAAGGACCGCATGTGGCGCAAGAATCGCGCTTGGCACGGCGGCCAATGTGTTGGTGTTGATTTGAACCGAAACTTCAGGTTTGAAACTCGATTTATTAATTTTATAAAATGATGTAATAATTATTACAATTTTGTTTTTTATTTTTATTATATTTAGTAATTGTATTTTAATAAGTTAATGCGTTAAATAGTTCCTTTAAGTCATTATTTCATACAATACCTAAATGATTATATAATACGAGTATAATACCTAAATGTCGTTGTTATTGCCTAATTATTATTTTGAAAATGTTAATTTTTGATTTTTTAATTAGTGTGTTTTTGCCTTAAAATAGATTTTAAGCTTAAACCTTAATAGTTGAATAAATAAGGTAAGATTAATTATAATACGCCATGCTAAATAAATACGTTTATTACCTCTTTTTTAACATACAAACAACTCTTTAACATAATCTAAGTTATTAATTCATTTTTTACTGAATTTGTTGTCATAAATTTGACTAATATTTCCAATAACTTTCAGTTTTGGCTGGGGAGGTAAAGGGTCCTCGGATATGCCCACAAACGCGTTTTATCGAGGACCCACGCCGTTTTCCGAACCTGAATCATCGGCTGTGAGGGTAAACAAAACATTTGTGTAACTTTATCTTCGGTTTTTTTATTCGAGTAAAAAAGGAGTCACAGGTAAGTAGCCACTGTCGCTCATACATCTTTAAGTATAATGAACCCTATATACTATTTGAGTCCTGAGGTCAGCAACAAATTTATTACTATTCCTGAGGACCGTTAGTAATAATCAACGGATGACATTTTTATCTAATACAGTTCGAAATTTGCAATTAGTTCCTATACGAAGGAGAGCTCTTAGCACCCCCTTTAAATCAGAATACATTGAAGGAACTACTATAAATAAGCAGATATAAGTGTGGCAATTATGCCTAAGACGTTATACCACAAAAATTCTACCAGCTTAAAAAATGTTTAATTTTATTTTTATTCATTTCTTTTTATTATTCATTGAAGTATGAATTTCAAACAGGATTCTTTAATTAAACATAAATTATTCTATTTTGACATTTCTATTCAGCAATTTAAACTAATTTACAACGTTTTTTACACAATACTTCACTATTAAATTGTACTGTGGTACATTTCATTGTAATTGTACGCTTGTAAATTGCACAGCACTATTTAGCTGTAATGTGCTGTTGATACCAAATTCGTGTCATCATCGATAGGCGCTCAGATTAAACTGCAAACAGGGTTTAGTAGTAAATCAATTTCAGACGAACGGTTTTAACGATTGTACCTACCGCTGGAAATTAATGCTTTATTTACTTTAGGTTTTTTAATATTGTACGTATTAAACAAGTATATCTATCTATCTTTTTTCGACTATCAATCTCTATATTCGGTGAATTGTGTTTAGTAAATTTTTTGTATTTATTCTTCAGTGATGATTTTCAGTATGAAGCCCATCCATGCCCTCAAATACGTATTCCATATGTCGCTTGTTCGGATTTCAGAAACGAATACGAATAATAGAAAAATCTTAATTTTTATAAACTTAATTTTGTAACTAACTTAAAACTTTTCAGGACGTTCTTTCCGATTCTGGGATTGCCTTCAAAGTGTACATAACACTTCATAGTTATGGACAAGTTATCATATTCCCGTTTGCATTTCGGGAAGAATTGTGTCCCGACTATGTGCGGTTACTCGAAGGGGCTACAATTATGTCAAAGGTTACTTTTTAATTAATAGAATTTAATTGAGAGGAATTTGAACATCATGATGTACCTTTTCGTTGTTTACGCCTAAGTTTTGAAATAGCTGAAACAATGTGGTTCTGTCACGCGATTGTAGGGCGCTTCGTAGTAAGTAGGCATTTTATGTAAAAAAAGCAGTGATAGCCTAGTGGTTAAGAAACGCGTCCTCTCGATCGAGGGGTCCGAGATTCAAATCCCGGGCACGCACCTCTGATTTTCAAATTATGTGCGTATTAGAAATTAATTATCACTTGCTTAAACGGTGAAGGAAAACAACGTGAGAAAAACTGAGAAATTTATAAAAAAAAATCTTAAAGGTATGTGAAGTCTACCAATCCGCACTTGGCCAGCGCGGTAGTCTATGGCCTAATTCTTCTCATTCTGAGAGGAGACCCGTGCCCAGCAGTGGGACAGTAATGGGTTGATGATGATGATGATGATGATGGGGCATTTTATGAAAGTATATGCACACATGTAAAGTAGTGCGAGTATGATAGAGCGGAAGATATACATAAATATAGGGGTATGCTTAACGAGATACAGTTATTTGCGATCGACCTCGAGTAAGACTCTAATCTTATCTCTGTAAGGGTTAAGGTTGATTAGAAATGTCCATGGGTAGCAGTTGCCAAATATACAATTAGGTGGATTCCATGACTGACTTCTGTGATGTATTAAAAAAAGAAAACAATAATTTTAACCATCTTGTCTTTAGAATACTTCCTAAACGGCACTAAGCCTATTTCTATCGATAATAATGTAGTTTTCAAATTAAGAATTTTAAATTATTATACCTTTAACATAAATTCATATAAGGTAAGTGTGACGCAGGCAATCTATGACAACAGCGGCAACACGTACAAAGTGGGGATATCCCGTGACGTGATGTATGGGGCGGCGGGCACCAGCAATGACTGGAGCTACGGAGCCGCTGGCATCCCCTACTGCTACCTGATAGAGTTGCGGAGCAAGAAACACAGGTTTAAATTGCCGAAGGAGGAAATCGAAGTCACTGGGAACGAGATCTTGGCATGTGTGAAGGCCTTAATGGAGTTTGTGGACAGGACTTTACTTAATAAAGAAAAAATGTAGGAGAGTGATGGAAAGTTTTGCAGTCTGATTAAAAAAGGTTTATTATTAAGTAACAAACAGATATCCAATTGAACTGGAGCAAATATTGAAAATTGATAAACAGAGGTAGGTTATTACTTATAGACTTAGCTAACAAGTTGTCGATTTTCATCGAAGTGTTAAATTAGGGTTTACTACCATGTCCTCAAATACGTCATTAATAGTAAGAAGGACAATAAAAAATACTTCTCTCTTTCAACTCATTTTCTCACTACCACGTTCAATAGCAAGTACATGTGAGTAGTGACACGAGAAATACATAACACCTATCTAAGGACACTAGGATCATTGAGACAAATATAATGACACCTTAACTGTCGTAATTCATCCAGCCATTTGTTCGATCCGACCAAATACAGAAAGACAAACATACAAGATTGGCAGTCGGGTAAAAACATCCATGTCACTAAATTATCCAATAGCAAATACACAAAAACCTTTTTCGTTTTTCTAATAATTCTCAAAAAACCATATAGCTACATTCAACTCTTAAAAAGTCAATGTTATCAATCTGACACAAACTTAATGACATGTACTTAAAACATCAAAATTTATCGTGAATAATAAATAGTAATTATTAAAAACCCATTTAAAATCTTTACGTAATAACAAAAAAATCAAAGTGGCACCGACTACCTATAAAACTCAGGTATGGGAAGTAAAATTTATTAACGAAGGGCAAAGACACTTCGTGAAAACACTCGACACTGTTGGAGGTAAATACTTAATAAATACTAATTAAAATAGTAATAAAGTAATAAATAAATATATAAACGCTTTCCACACTCACAGACCCACACTAGGATTCCCTGTGTCGTGGGTGCCATGAAATCTAAATTCATCACTTAGATATCTGTCTGGCCGGGGATCGAACCCGGGACCCTTTGCGCGTCAAAACGTGTGGTGGCCGCTCCGCCACGCGGGTCGTCGATAGAAAACTACAAAGATATTTTTTTTATATGTAACCTAACGATAAGGCAGACGGGCTGCCTGATGGAAAGCAGTCACCGTCGCCATGGACATTTGCAACACCAGAGGAGTCGCCAATGCATCACCGGCTTTGAAGGAGAGCTCTTTTTACACCCCTCTTGAAGAGCCCCATGTCATAGTCCTGAGGGAATACCTCAGGAGGAAGTTCATTCCACATTTTGCACGTACGCGGCAAAAATGATCGATCGTGGTGCGATGAAGGAAAGGCGACGTAGGCACCAGATCAAACAGTTCCTCAGAACACTCATCATTGTAAAGTCGGTAGAACACGCAGAGGGAACCTATGTCCCTCCGAAGGCTTAAGGGTTCTAACCGATCAGAGATCGCTGGGTCATCGACGATTCGCACCGCGCGTTTCTGTAATGAGTCAAGTGGCTTAAGTTGGTATTGTGGTGGCCCTGCCCAGAGATGCGAGCAGTACTCCATGTGGGGCCTCACTAGCGCTTTATAAAGCAGAAGGAGTTGCCCCCCAGTGAAGTACTGCTTGGCTCTGTTCAGGACGCCCAGTTTCATTGAAGCCAACTTGACTTTAACTTCCAAATGACTCCGATACTGCACGTCGCACGAAATGTCAACTCCCAGGATCAATCTCCCAGGTGAAATATTTGAATATGTTTTTACTAGAATTAAATTTAAGTGGTTTTGCTTCCAAACATCGTTCCAGACATCTGTAGAACATCGTGAGTAGGTCATCAGTCTTATTTCATGTTGGTCGTTGATTTATTACTACCTACTAAAACTTACCCATAAATCAGTTTTTTGCCTTGCCTTGGAACATACCTGTTGTATGTTCCAGTAGAAATGGTTGTCGTGATGGCAAAAGCACAAAAGAGTTACCTCAGAAATACCTGCAATTATCACAGATTAATCCTACTGCGAGAATACCTTATATACATAGAATAAACACAGGGATCATATATTACGACACTGAATTCTTTCCACGTAATTCATTTTCAGCAATAAACATTTGGAAAGAGGAACGTAGCACTATGGACATTATGGTCGAAGGACCTCGATCAGCGCAGGTAGCCGGTATGCTGCTTGAGCGAGAGATTCCATACGCAGTAGCGATCGGTGATGTTACGAGCATGCTCGATAAGGAACAGGGAGGAACCATTGCGAAAATTAGAGCCAGTTCGGCAAAACGTATGTACGAGTATGTGTATGTAATTTAAACTGCACACGGAAACCCAATCTGCCTGGTGTTATAATTATTGTAGCACTTGCACATTTTTAATTTTACATTAACATGAAACTGATAAAACCATTTGTGGTTCGACTCTAGCGACACCGACGCCACACCTATTTATGCCTGACAAAAGCAGTTTTTTTCTTTTTTTTATATTTAAACCAATGATAAGGCAGAGGGGCTACTTGGTGGAAAGTAGTCACCGTCGCCTATGGACATTTGCAACACCAGAGGAGTCGTCAATGCATCGCCGGCTTTAGTCTTATCCTTGGAGCGGCTTGGAGTCATGTCGTACTCTGGCTTGCAGGGTGTGGTAAAGGAGACATACTTTTCCGAGACATTTCAGCTTAATCCTCAGGAATAGCGGTGCATGTGTAGCCAAACTCAGGTAGGAAGTAATCTTATCTAGTTGATTACAGTTGAATATACGCTACAGTAGCCACTTTCCACCCGAAGCTTTGATGTCAATGGGTCAGGTGCCATCAAAATATATAATAGTGGAGTTAATCGTTGAATTGAGATATGGAATGAAATTAAGAATGAGGTAGATAAATTATGGCAGAACATGATGCTTCATTTAAGCGGATTACCGCTGATACTTAGACATTAAGAACAAAAGTACAACATTTGAAATATACCTAATTGACTAAAATGAATAGACCTTTACTAAGATTTTTGAGAACTAACCCGATTACCACTTTTTTGATAACTCGAGTACGTAACTAAGGAGATAAAAGCAAATTCATTTCGAATGACTCACTGCAAATATGACTAAGAGAAACAATTTTGTTATGAGTTAAATTTATTTTTGTATCATTAACTAAATAAATACGAAACCAATAACTGGAAAATAAACGTCACTGTAAGGTTTTGTGTAATGAATATTGGTGATTAATTTTTGATCAGTATTAATAACAATAGTCATTACAAAACGATATACTCTGTCTCTTTCATAGTAATTAGTGGGCCCATTGTACAATTTTAAAGTTATCGCTATATGGTTATAGTCAGTATTTACACAACCATGGGAATGGTAACAGGTCGCCAAAATATGGATTGGAATAACTACCATCGTCTTGAAGTGATATACTCATATATGGACAGTTTGGTCCGAGAATACCCCTATTTGTGTTCTGTACAAGTTATTGGCAAGTCGGCTGAAGGTCGGGATTTAAAGGTAATTTCGTAGTTTCTCTTTATAATTAATTTGTTTCTTGTTTATTATTAATTTTCTTATATCAAGTGAAAAATGCTCTCAAAACTTTTGTGACGTCTACAAATCTACAAATTAGTTTCTTGTTTATAATTAATTTTCTTATATCAAGTGAAAAATGCTCTCAAAACTTTTGTGACGTCTACAAATCTTTACTTAATCTGCTAGTGTGGTGAAATATGGTTTAAGTCGTTCTTATTCTATAAAGAAGTCAAGTTTATATTTCGCATAGAAACAATAATTGATAGGAGACGAAATGTGTCTTTACATCTTTTTAGTAGAGCCCATCATCGGCGGTTAAGTACCCATGTATTAAGTAATTATTTGTTCTCCTAACAACAGATGCTTAAGATATCTAACGGTCGTACCGGCAACATTGGTGTGTGGATAGACGGCGCGATACATCCCCGTGAATGGATCAGTACAGCGGTCGTCACGTATATAGCTGATCGAATCATCAGGACCTTCCATGAACAGCCAGACACTATTACCAATAAGGACTGGTCAGTTTACTAAGTAACTACTTAGAATCTACAATAGCGTAGGATAAAAGTGTAATGGTTGTGTGGTGCTGCCTACCTGCTACCTATTACTGCTGACGGGTCTCTTTTTTTTTTATAATATGAGAGTAGCAGACGAGCATGCAGTCCACCTGATGGTAAGTGGCTACTGCCGCCCATGGACATCTGTAATCAACCCCAGATAGGATTAGATATTCCCACCTGAGGTCGGCCACAGATGCGCCGCTACCCCTGAGGACTAAGCTGGAACGCCTCGGAAAAGTCTGTCTCCCTTACCACACCCTTCAAACCGGAACACAGCAGCGCCTAACACTGCTGTTATTAGGTAGAAATAGGTGTGGCGGTGGTGCCGCCGGAGTCGAACCACAAAGGGTTCTACCACCTTCAACTCACTCTATCTTCACTCTTCTCAGAGTGAGATAAGTTGTAGGCCGTAGTCCCATAGTCAAAAATTCCTAGGCATGCAGATTGCAGGTGTCCTCACTAAGTTTTCCTTTATAATTTAAACAAGTGTCAATTAATTTTGAATACACATGTAACTTGAAAAAACAGAGATGAGAGTCTTAGATTTGTACGTCTTAACCCGAGTTAGCAACTACTAAATCATCACTGCTTTGTTTAAATTTACTATTACCATAATATTTTCTATACATCAGCATGTTAAAGAAGTTGAAGTTGAAGAAGAAATTATATTGAGAAGTCTATTATTTTCTAGTGAGAAGTGATTTTCTCTTAATGTGTATATTAGATTTACGTACCAATTGGCTTACAGGTACATCCTACCAGTTATGAACCCAGACGGATACGAATACACGCACACACATGACCGCATGTGGCGGAAGAACCGGGCGAAATACGGCGAGTGCGTCGGCGTCGACCTCAATAGGAATTTCAGGTTTGTTGCACACGTTACTGACGTAAATGTATCATATGATAAAAGTTTAATTTAAACATATTTCGTATTAGCCTTATGAGTATGTAAATCGCTCTAAAATAACATAAACACATACGTATAACATAAATAACACACAAACATATTAATCGATCCTAATTAAAAAAGGGTCACTTGAGGTCGATTGTAGATTTGATGCTCTTGAATACTATCTAATTATTATTAAACTTCACTACGTATGTTTGCTTGATATAACAGCACAGTGGCTTAAAATCATTATCAGAAAACAGAAATAGGTGAAGTTCTATCATCATCAGTATGTTCCTAAGTTCCTATCTGAATTATACATATAAATGGTTTTTTATAGTTACGGATGGGGAGAAAAAGGCGAAGAGGGTTCATCAGATGATCCTGGAAATATATTCTATAGAGGACCCAAAGCATTTTCGGAACCTGAGACTGCTGCGGTCAAAGTAAGTTCTTTATGTAAACCACTGACCATTATATAAAGTAGAAAAATAAACGTTCATTTATTATTTTATTTTTTCTTTTTTTTCTTAACAGCGAGTGATTCTGGGATCGGAGGTGACTTTCAAAGTGTTCCTGTCCTTCCATAGCTACGGTGAAGTGATAATCTTTCCCTGGGGATACACTGGCGACCCTTGCCCGGACTATGTAGAGTTACTTGAAGGAGGAACCGCTATGGCTAAGGTATGTTTATTAATACAAATATTCTTTATTATTACTTACCAATATCATAGTGATATAAATATTATAAATAGATTGCGTTTATTGACGTAACAAAGTAAAATGCCCTCAAAAACAAAACCAGCAAAAAAACAAGTGTCGCAATTCAGTTCGTCTACCGTAAAAAGTTGTAAGATCCACGTAATACCAAGTCGGTTAATTTATTCAGTCCCTACATAAGGGACCTTCTGTCTGAAGTTATTATATAATTGACTAACCTAACAACATCTTATGGGACCATATAAATATTAATAATATTTTATATATATTAACTTGGCAACGAGATAAACTTGCAAAAGAATATATTACAATTAAATGCAAAAACTATCAAAAAAAAAGATTTTTACGAGAATTCAATTCTTATGCACACTATTTCCAGGCTATATTCGAGACAAGCAGACATACTTACAAAGTGGGCAGTACTAAGGATCTCATGTACTACGCGGCCGGCACAAGCACGGACTGGAGCTACGCCGTAGCGAACATCCCGTACTCCTACATGGTGGAACTCCGGGGAAAGAAGCACAGGTTCTTATTACCTAAAGAGGAGATCATATCAACCGCCGCCGAAGCGATGAATGGTGTGTTTAGGCTTATGGACTTTGTGGACAGACGGTGTAGAAGCTCCCAGTCTTGTGTGTGTTCTAAATGATACAAAATGTAACTCCGTAATCCGTAGTTATTCGTAGATAAATTTGGTGTCGTCTTAACAGCTGTAGCGTGATGATCATAAATATAGTAAATTCATATTGATAGGTAATATTGCTTTCTTACTGACTACTTACTTTCCTGTTTAATAAAAATATTTTCAGTTAAATCTTAATCGCAAATTAAATGTAACAGTATAAAGAATTGTCACATCTACCTGTGAAATTAACTCGTATAAAACATCAAACTGAACTGTAAAAATAATTAACGTTTGAATGATTGTTGTGACTTACTATTAAAATGTTATTACACAAACAGTGACCATAGTTTTCAATTAATGTTAATTGTAAGATCAGCAAATTGCATTATGTGTAATTTATGTCGCAACACATTATACCCAGCGGACAAAAATGCCATACATTTTGTTGCGGTCGCGAATAATATGGATGCAATCCAAAAATTTATCCCTCACGCCGCGCCATCAAACGAGCTCCAATAATTTAGTTTATTATTTCATATCACTAGTTGCCAAGAATTTAAATTCAGTTACATTTATTTTCACATCATTTTACAGCGAAACCACTGGATAATAATATCGACGGGATAATAACACACGGAAATTAAAAACTTCATTAACTTTATTTACAGACTTTGCATTATCTTATAATACAGTCAACAATAATTTAAACATTACAATTTGAAATTCACATTCATTTATCTAACGTAAAAACACATATCGACAGAGGTCACTATTACCGAATTCGTATCCAACCTTTTTATGAGAACTTAGGAATCTTATTTCTTCCACCTCCGCCGACTCGAAACTTCACTTGGAAAAATATGAAAATGTAGGTGTTTTTGGAACATAGAAATAGTAAATGGACATGCAATCCATCTTATGGTGACTACTCTCGCCTATGGACATCGGTCATAAACCCCAGATAAGTTGTGATTCCTACCAAAAGTTGGCAGATGCGTTGCTATGCCTGAATGCTAAGTTGGAACACTTTGAATATGATCTCCTTTGTTATTAGGCAGAAATATGTATGGCGGTGGCTCTTGAGACGAAACAGAAATAGAGTTGCAGGTTTCACGGCATGATTTGTATTCCGACGTGTACGTATTTGCCTTATATCGATATAATTATTAATTAGTTTTTGAATAAAATAGAGGCAGAAGAAAAACGCTCCGTGAGTTCTCACTTCACTCGACTACGTTCTACAGTCACGTGTCCCACAAAGCACTTCGGACGGTACACACCCCGATAACACTAAAATACTTCCTGTATTTCTCGAATATGAACAGTTCTCACTTAGGCCCTGTTTATATCTACAGACATTGAACGTGTCAGACACAGCTCGTGTCAGACAAAATCATAGACAAGCACGGTCAGTGCATGCGTGTTGCGACAGGTATAGAAATACATTAATACACATTATAGACACTATTTTGTCTGCCACGGTACGGGTCTGACCCGCTCTATGTCTGGTAGATATAAACGAACCCTAATACGGACGCCACACATCAACGGGTCGTCTCTCTGAAGTGATCAGCGATTTGCTGCGAGTTCTGACACCCTGGTCACTCCAGTCTGGCGACGCGGGTCTCTTCTTCGCATTCGACGCTGTGGACGCTTCTTCCTCTCTATCAGGACTAGAATTAGAATCTTCTTGCGCAGGCGGTGGTCGTAGCCACCAGTCATACCCTCCGTACAGTTGGGAGTAGAGCCAAGCTGGAGGCGTTGGCAGTAGTGGAGAATTGAGAAACAGTTGCGCTGCTAGCGCGCTGTGGAATAGACTAGAGGGCGCTGGTAGCGGTTGCAAGGGTTTCCTCGATCGTGTGACGGATGTGAAGGCGCCCGGTCGCTCGTCGGGCGGCGGGCTGCTGGACGCTGTTACGGATATGTCGTCGTCCTGCGGTGAGCCGGGCCGCGAGGTCGCGGGGCTTGTGGTACTGTGCGCGTGCATCGTTGTTGGGTTGTCTGATGTTACGTCTATAAGAAACACATGAATAAGTCTTCGTAGATACACTTGCTACACATGTTTTTATTTTAAATATACGCCGCATAAGTATAATAAGTATAAAAAATTAAGGACTATATTATGGTGTATCAAAGGATATTTCCGTACATGCACTCAAATCAGTATAAATAAAAAGCTGCTTAATTAAGACTAACAAATAGATAAAGTTACTAAGCAAGGCATATTTGCAACGCCGCTGGTCTCTAAGTATACCTACAGACATATAAAATTTTGAAAGAAAATTTTACTAGGAGATTATTTCTAACCTGTTTCTTGTGGTGGTGGAGGTAAACTGTGTTGATGCTGCGCGTGCGCCGGCGGCAGCACGTGTGGCGTAAAGTGTGGGTGAGTGGGCAGCAGTGGAGGGGGGTAATGCCGCGCCAGCGCTCCCCATTCGCCACCTGGCAGACCTGCCAGTTGGTGAGCTATACCTATTAAAAAAAATATTCAATTTATCACACCTATTACGAACAAAGAAATTCCAATTAATCTACAACATTGTGCGACTTTGAGCAACGACTCCTCTTTAGGATACGATTAGTATTAACAATGAGTACCTAACTTTTCATTTAAAATTAATCTAATACTTTACTGTATGGAACAGTTTTATATCGATCAAGTTACGAATAAGAAAGTATACCCTCCTAGTAAGGTCGAAAGTATATTTCGACCTTACTTAGATATTTAAATATTTCTCAGTATACAAACAAGAATAATTCGCCAGCTCTACGTCATCGCGAATAAACTAGTTTAAAAGCACCTCCGAACAATGCAAATGATTGTTTGTGAGTAACATTTTCGTATTCACCCTACAATACAGTCAATAATCCTTATTCTAAGTGCGAAAACAAGTCAATCAACAAAACAATAGGGCCGCGAGTTATCTCAGAACGCTCGACTAACGCTAACGGCCGCTTAACGCACTCGGCGGAATATTTAAATAATGAGTCCTCCCCCACTGTGTTTCAATTCACACCTTATCTACCCCGCAACACACTTTGACGACAAAAGTTGGTGATTGTTCGGACTGTTGTTCTAGGATTAGAAGTTACGCATAAGTATTTGTTTTGTACCCAAGGAAGTTGCCGTTATTTCTAAATTTTCTCACTAAAGTACCTATGTGCTATGGTGCCTACCAGAAGATATTTACTTCATCTTTAATTGTTACAAAGAAATTGTAGAAAATAACTATCACTAAAGTACTTAAGCCTGATACCGAATGTTCTTTTCTTCATCCTATAATGTTAGAAATATATTGTAGAAATAATCAGCAAACAATTTCTTGTTCTAAGAAAAATTAAGTCACCGTTCGGTATTAATTTATACGCAATCCAGGGGGCCTACCACCATCTTTTAAAAACCATCATAGTTCAGGAAAGTTTTATTTCAATATTGCATTAACATTATTTTGTTTCTTACACGACCTCCTTAAAACATTATTTTCAATGTATGATTAAAATAATACTGTTTTAAGGTGTAATAAAAATTGAAATCAGTTTAATAATTCCAATAAGAACCACACTTAATAAGGGTCTTCTTGCTGAATCTTAAGAATATTGCAATTATTGAATATTTGTTAACCACAATAAAAATCTACATAAACCGTATTCGGAGTTTTAATGAATCTATAAAACGGTAAATTGGAAAAATCAACTAATTGTCTATCAAAATACTAACAGTAATTAAATAATATGGATTAACTTGCTTTAATTTGTTTTCAACGCATCAGACAAAAGCATAATGTCTAATTTTATTAAAAGTATTTAAGTTAAGATTAAAACTACTTCGCAAGAATCCGCTACAAATAAAAAGTATTTAACTCATTTTGTAAAACAGAAAGTGACTATAAATGGAAATTTTCAAACTAGTACCTACTGTTCTTAGGCCTCTTTTGTCGTTTCAAGACTTTATCTACCTTTCATTAAGTATTTTAGACACCTTATCTAAAAGTGTTGCGAGATACGTCGAAACCTTCTCAATAGGCAACAAGAACTCAGAAACAAGTACTTTGAAACAAATAACTTCATAAATTTCAGTAGATACTATTGTCCTAAAAGTTTCAAGTTGTAAATTGTTAGGAACTTTAATTTCTTTATTGAAATTTAGCGTTTGTTAATTCGTATTATAAGTTTGTATTTATATTGGCACTTAAGGTAATTTTCACACTTAATTCCAACGAATTTAAAATTAACCTGCCAAAACTTATAAATAGTTAATTAATATCAAGATAGGTAACTGGGTAGCTACATGCACACATGGTTAGTTATGCTACGGACAAAGTTTCGCGAAAAACAAAACAATAATAATAAAAGTGAAACAATACAGTATTATTACAAATACATTTATGAAATAGGAAATGTGTTTCGGCGTCATAATTTCCAGTTGACATTTTTAAGCGCATAAATTAACGAAGTTTGCCGGCGCCGCGACCCCGTATATTCGGCTTAACCCTTTAGCACCCACCTTGGGTAATTCCCACCCCGAGCCAACCCAACCCTTTCAGCAATAGAATAAATTACAGGCCGTTTTATGTCGCAGATACCGTCGCTACGAAAATGTAAAACACATTATTTTGAATCCGACCGCTTAGCCTTTATAGTGTTTCATGAGTTCGGTGCAATTAGACAAGAGCTGCTTTTTAGGATTACGCCCTAATCTCACCTCGAAGCTTTTACGATAACGGGTTAAGATATTGAATCTGAGTTGAATGGATTACAGACACTTTATTATCTCTAAACGATTTAGTTTAATAGACGATCATTTCGATTTTATACCAAACTTCGAAGATAAACGTTTTCTAATTAGAATTAGAAGTTAATTTTTTGTTTTATTGTTTTTGTCAATTGTAATAATTCACATAATAAACTAATAGCACATAAACGTTTATACCTGTACACTTACTTGAAAATAGTCTATGAAAATACGAAAAATTCACATGAAAGTTTAACATCTTTTAAAGTCTCCGTTGTCAAAATGCATCAGGACATTTATTCAAGGAAAAGCTCCATTTGCATTCTGATAAATATTTTAATTTGAAAACAAAACTTAATTTGTGAAGTGGTGGTAGTTGTATTGAAATTCAAAAAGCACTCTGTAAAGAACCAAATATGAATAAAAAAAATATTTGATTTAATATTTTTTTATGTTTACAACTACTCAGTATACATATTTTATTAAACTCACATTCAAATAAAACTACCCAAATTTAGACTACCCATTTTCATAATACATAATCTCGAATACACTGTAATAATCAGGTTCTTTACAAAAAAGCTTAAAGCTGTGATTACTTTCAGAATTCTTCCATTATGTAAATATTTGAACATAAAATAGATAAATTTGTTTATCCGCCACATAAAAAATGAAGAGGCATTGTTTCATTTTGCATTCCCCGTTCAAAGATGCAGGAGAAAGGGCAATTCCAGACGATTTGCATTCGTTAAAAATGTTGGAATTCTCTATGTTGTGTGCGCAATGTGTAATCGCAAAATACTTGGACTAATAGATTTAGATAGTTTAAAAAGTTGTTAGGAGATGGTAAGTACTTTAAATAATGGTAGTGATTAGCGCCAATTCCATCATATTCACCCATAGATTAGTAAAGATACTTCGCCGCCTTGAAATTGAATGAAGCCACAAACGGCTTATTAGTAAGTTTTTTTTTTTTTAATTCTTGACAAATAAAAACATTTTTAGAGAAAATTTACGAATAAATAACTAATACTGCGTAATTTACATAATAAATAAATATTATTTCAAATATTTTAGGGACATTTTAGCACGTGGCAAAACTTTTTTACACAACTATTTCAATTCTCAAAACTGGTTACATTTTCTTGTTAGGAGTGAGTAATCTTTACTAACCTATGTACTCACCATGTTACTTTAATGCATACCCTTTTAACCGAAAAGAAAGAAATGTTTATTAAATCTATTTGTGCCTATGTATAATATTTGCGCGTTTTATTATCATTTTCACGTATATAAGTGAGTAATTTACTAACATAACGTATCATAATTGACAGAATCAATTTTATTTAATCCTTGACATATTATGTAATTTTGAGTTCCCGTCTACTTTAAAACATAAGTAAAACAGTACTTTAGCATATTATTATACCTAAATTAACAGTAAACTTATGGTAATTACTTTTTTAATTCAGACGTCCATATTTTTCTAAAAGTATCAAAACTACCCCATTGTAGTATTATAGTACGAATTGGACTTCGAAGACGTGCCAGTCCGCTACATTGGTTCCAAGGGGTTTTTTCTTCCCGGACTTTGAGAAATCGCGCCGCGCCGCGAGAGGGTTGAACCCAAACATTTTAATGCCATTTGCTAGATTGCGTCTTGCATTTTTCCTCCTACCGCTACAGCGCTAATCCGCGAAGACGTCTGGAATAACCGGGATTGCCGGGATAAAAGTATTTGCGTTTTAGTGTGATTCCGATGTCCCGGATTAGGGTGGATTTTTTAACGATCGTCTAAGACCCTTCGCGGCGATTAGGGAAAGGGTTGAAAGCGCTTTTCAGTAATTATTCTACATCTTTTCAAGTATTGTTCTCCAGAACGTAAGTTGATGCTCAGTTCATTACTTTTATGTTATTTTAACGTAATTAAAATTGTGGTTCTAACATTCATTAATCTTTGATAGAGAATTGCACATGTTTTAATAACCAATAATTCCTATATTTGTGATAAATATTAACGCATTCACGATGGAAAATTCACAAACGAGCGGAACGTGTGTGAATGTGTAAAACCACAAGATAAACAGACATGTGCAACATCAACATGATCAAAACCAAATAGTTTATATAAGTTTCCAATCCAATAATTATAGCAAATATTTGTAATTGCAAATGGGTAACAAATTAAAAGACACGTCTAAACTAAATTCATCGATATGGAAATATATGTAAGTCCTAAATTAATGGACCTGTGTACAGAAGTGATACAAATATTGAAACATTTACATTTTTGCAAATATAAACATCCGACGAATACAAGAAATGTAACTCGTAAGAAAAAAACACGAAATCATTATTCAAACTTTGTTAAATGTGATATGATTTTTTTTATAAAAACATGCCTAATAATAAATACAAATCCCGTATATTTAATTAAAACGCATACCTACACTAAATTCCCATCCCCGGAAGAAACTAACAACTCAAATTAATTCTCACGAGTTTCCGCTCCGCTTGTCACATGTGTGATACGATTCAACGAGGTTTAAAATTGTTGCCTCCACATTAATGTGAATAGTTTAGAAAATTTTGCGTGAGTTGAATGAGCGAGATGTCATCCCGGTAACATTTGCGAAGTATTCCGCATATTTTGGGACATTTAAGGACAACCTACTCGTAATATCCACATACAACAAATTACTGAGTTATCTTCACGTATTATTTTCGTGTACACTAACAATAAGTAGGTACGTATATTTTATCGAAAATAGTAGTTATTAAACCGTTACAGAATTTCCAACGTTTTTAAATTTTTCTCAATTATCGTCTCGACATCTACTCGTATTTTACTAACAAAAGGAAAAATCGTAAAAACATATATATTGTTCATTTGGCCTCACAATTAAGAAGACTACAAACACACTAAGTTAAAAAGTAAATGTGTGTCTGTAAGCAAGCTTTACCTTTTAATCCTCAGAAAAGCCGACAAAAAACCAACTATTTTGGTTATACCGAAACAAGCTTGGGTTGCGCAACAGCGGTACTTATAGCTTTGGTAACGCGAGCTAGCAAGACGGATGCCCTCATACATCATAAGGTTAATAAGAGGCCTCGCGAACTAACGACCCCGCTTTGTCAACGCGCCTTAACCCGACGCCATCTTGCGCGCCATGTTGGATTTCAATCTGCTTAGCACTTAATGAATTTGCCGCTATTGATTTTGTTTAACCCCTTTTTGTTTAGCTTAATTAACCTTTCGCTGTTAGGGGTAACTGGAAGGTTAGCTTGTGACATATTTCGTAAATAAACAGAGATTTCGGTAAAGGCAGAGATATAAACGACTTTCTCAGCAATTTCTACTGCTCCGATATTGTAAACGTTCATAAAATCTAACTGAGTATTACGAAATTCGATAGGACTGTACAATAAATATGATATAATTAACGGAGCACCATCTCTATTGCATTTGTAGAGTAAATCTACATAAGTATTAAAAAACATTCTCGAAATTTGAAAACAACAGATTTCGTCTACATAAATTGTGTGAGTCCTCAGTAATGTAGCAAGGAAAACATAAACGAAAAAATATTTTATTATTCATAAATTTAAATTTCATTATTATTACGACATTACGAGAAATATCTCGTAATTTTCGATCTCATTTAAAATAATGATAAACAGCACGCCGAAATGCAACGTCTATAGCAATCCGCCGGCATTTATTAACATGCGTATGGAGGTCGTGAAAATTGCTCGTCGCATTTAGAGTTAATCGTGCTCGCGTCATCATCATACGAATTCATTTGAAACCGTTTAAAGGCTCGGTAAAAGCGCGAATCACGCCATACAAAAGGCTGTATGAGGTGGGTGGGACATTTAAAATTTACAAATGCGTAATTATGCACCCGTATTGTCGCGTGGCGCGGAAGGGTTACCCCCACTCTTTTCTTCCCCTCCCCCCACAATCCCGGGCTTCCGGGCCTAATGCTATATTTAATTTTCTCTAAGGCTCCCTCATTAATAATGCGAAGGCTGCGACTTTAAGTGGCGCTCACACGACGACGTGAGGCACAAGGATATGCAAATAAATGGATCGTCGATCGCCGTCTTAACTTTTATATTGCAAGATCCTACACCTATGTATATTTGTCTTAAAGTAATAGTGTCTGTATTACAGTGTTACAAAAAGGTGTTCTAAAGCAAACATGCATAAAACATTTCTACTTTGTACGACCTGACGTAGGACAACTTACTAAGCAACATTAATATAAAATAATTATTTATAGGCTGCATTGATCACATTACATCGGTCTGGAATTCGACCCTTTCCTACTTCTAGCGCTTAAAAAGGGTGTTTTAAAGAAAACTGCACTACAAAACTGCAGTGCTCAATTGTAACTAAATTGCAATTTATTACAATTCCCCCTTTGCTCCAAATATTTCTTTTTAAAACTACACAATAAATTGAAAAGCAAACCATCTAAGACGCCTATCTAAAAAAAATACGAAAATGGTAAATGATCATTTTAGTATTACTTAGTGAGTTCAAATTATACAATTTACCAATCTAAGATATCTCCATAACTTACTACTTATTAAATTATAGCTAATCCACTACTGTATTTCTCATGAATTGAAAACAAAACAGTAACATAAAATACATTAGTGCAAAAAATATAATGCCGCATCCATATTTCCGCAGATCCGTGTAAATGTCGTGTCTACTGTACGCGTGAACGTGAGTGTGGATAATTTATCATGATTTCGCAAGGGTTACTGCTTCTAAGAGGGCAGCGGAGACGCCACTGCCGCGGATCTCATGGAATTTACATATTGAAGTGCGCTAAATTGTTTTTAACAGTACAAAGAGAACAGCGAGCTCTCGAAAAACTCCGTGCTCTAATGAGAATACTTGTATCGATGCAACAATAAAATGTGATGCGTAGATTCGAACGATTTTATACGCCGTGTTATGATAATAATATAATTGTGACATTTTTGGTATTCATGTTGTGGCATTTTTCAATTTTATTTGTGTTATTTATTTATTGGAATTTTCAATTATATGTAATGTGAACAAACAACAATGTGAAGAAATAAATAAATCAAATAAAAATCCTAAATAAACTAATAACAAGCTCTATTTTATATTGCCTATATTGTACCTACTTATTTATTTTCCCTATTCATATATTGTCATGTAGCCAATGTGATGATGAGATGCTACCTAATGTGAGAAGATAATATACTACTTAATATCGTATTTAGCTACCCAAGCACTGTTTTCTATGTTTAAAAGTGCGAAGTTACTTCCCATATTGAATCCATATCTTTTAACAGAAATAGCATAACAATGCAAGATATAAGTATCCAAACAAAATGAAGACTGAATTCCAGTATACCGGCACAAGTTCTGGCACCCTAGTCGTGTCGGCTCGCAGTGCGGGCGCGAGGTGTGTAATTGAGTTACAGGCCTTTGACATCTGGTAACGGAGTCAAGATGAGGCAAAACTTCGCGATTCACACCCGGCGATGTCACACTACGAGGAATTAAACTTGGAATATTACGAGCCAAAGGATAATTGTGAGTTATTTACCTTAACGTTCAACCTACGACCAATTAATTTTAGACTTTATGAAAAACTCATTTGAATTATTTCGTTAAGCTGCTTATTTCTATCATACGGCGTTAAATATCGTAATTTGGAGGTTTAATAAGGCAGATTTTTATATTATTATATATAAGCCGTTTCGACTTAATCCTCCTTGGATCGACGAAAGACAGTGATTAATCGAATTAAGAAATCACTTAATTATTCTATTTCAGTCATAACAGTGTAACAAAATAGGATTAAATGTGCCATTTTTAAATTGAAATAAAATTTCTTTTGTACAGTCCAACAAAAGCAATTAAAATTATCAGTTTTAATATTTTATCTTATAATATTACTACCGATTAGGAATACGACCAGAGCAGAGGTTACAAACTCATCATTGTTGTTATGTTTAACTAAAAGTTTAATAGTTACCCATATTGTAATCGAATATGTCTTTGCTACGTTAATGCACGTCTATGCATGACGTATCGGCTGCATCAACTGTGCACAAGATCGCACATTGTGTAACTGTGTTATGGCCCTTTGTTACCCGCCCTAATGAAGTTTACGCCACTTGCGTTGTTGCTCGCTCCACTGAATTCCACAATACACTCAAGATACGTTTGATACCTTGGTCATTTAGGCATACAAATTGTTATGCTATTAGCTGATAGCAAAAGTTTTTTTGGCACGCTTATAGCCCGAATGACTTGACGGATTTTAGCATATAATCTGTCATTAGGTTATTCGAAATCATACAAGTAACATGACTTTAATTTTTTATAAGTTAGGTTTTTGTTTTTATAATGCTCATACAAATGGTAATACTAATAATGAAAAATACATAACGACGATTGACAACTATTGTATGCCAATATTATAACAGTTTTGTTGAAAATTTAAATTTCAATAGCAAAACGTATCATGCATAAAATTAATAAGGAGGACTAATTCATGACTAATTTAAACAATTACAAAAAACATTCTAGCTAAATCAAACCGTATAGTAAGATCATGTTTTATATCAACACCCATTCTGCCTAAGATAATAAAAGCAAATATTTGGACACAATAAAAATAACTTTAAAATAAATTTCCGTTCCTAGAAGTTCTCCATAACGAAACATCTTGTGAAGTAGTGGTACTTGTATTGACTTTCAAAGTGTTTTGTAAATAACCTATTTTATTTGATTTACAATATACAATTGTACACACATGCCTATTTTTGTATAGATTCAGCTCTAGCTAAATACGTAGGCGTGTCTATTCGATGTGTCTCAACTGTGCACAAGAGCGCTCAGTGTGTAATTGCGTTAGGGCCCTTTGACACCAGCTCTAATGAAGTTTGCACCACTTGCGTAGATGCTACTCAGTGTACCAAATTTCATTGCAAGCGTGCACGTAGCTGTGGTACATGTTAATTTATTACGTAAGGTAATGATATGATTGATTTTATTGATGCTTTGAAGTGAAACTTCGTTATCGACGTATGGAAGAAATCTATCAATGTTAAAAAATCGTCACACTTTCCGACGCCATCTTGAAAAATAACATCACATTTACTCTCGCTTTGGACCGTCACGGCACATTGTTTTGTTTGTATACTTTTTCCAGCTTAGTTTGTTTTCTTTCTTGTTCAAATACTTTACAACATCAATAAAATATTTTGACAAGGAATACTAAATCTACGTGGTAATATTCGCAGCTTCATTTTCCAGTGAGGCACGTATTTCCATTAAAACCACTAATTAATCCGTTACTATGTCATACGTTACATAAGGTGTGTTCTAACGCAATATGTTTTTATTTCACTATTTTAGACTCGAATGATTTCATCATGATTGAAACGCGGTATAGGACGCTAATGTATATAAAATCAAAAAATCTAATTTAAGTTAATCTAATTTAAGCTGTTGGGTTGACCACTTTGGTAATAGTAACTCCCTGGCTAAACAGAGAGTTTGATTCTACCACCATTTAAATCAACTTACATTGAATTGAATTACTGCTTAATTCCTTAATCATTATTTTAAACACCTTGAACGTCACAATTATAAAACAACCCAGTAAATGTGACCCACTTTCTACATTATGCAAATAAACTCGCAAAGGGAAATACGTAACGGCAATGTTTTATGAGAAGCACATAATAATTTAATGCGAAATATTTAGTTTGCCGATGCGAATCGCGCCGTGACCGCGGTCCGTGTAATGGGATTAAAATATCAGCAAAGTAAATATGTACTTTGACTGCCCATCGCATTAAAATGTTTACAGGCTCCGATGATGCGCGGATAAAATTATCATTATGTATGCTTCCATATAGTGCGGTATTATGTTCAGTAGGTACTACATATAAGCACTTGTGTGTAAAGTTGTCGCTAATTTAGGGTTTTCTGTAGCTAAGGGATGTTTTTCATACTGTCTACACAAAAATCTATACTTAAAAGATAAAAAGAATAAAGAGATTGTATTAAATTTTCGTTCCATTAATTGCAGATATACGAAACTGCAGATGTAAGAAATTTCATTAAATAATGCGATGATAACGAGTGATCAAACCGAATCAAACCTAACAATTCTATCTCTTAATATCGTAATTTTGCTGTGATATTTCATTTTATACATCCAGGTGCCCTTTTTAAAAGTTTCCCTCCAAAATCATTTCACTCCGTTAAATTTTATTAACATCTCAGCAGGTGCGCCGGGGATGCCAAGCGACGGTTGCGACGGCGACGGACGCGACGCTCGTCATACACTTTATTGGTTCAACTACTGTAGGTAAAACAATTTTGAAAACTCACGTTGGGGTATAAGGTAGAAGAGTATTTTATAGTACAAAAAGCAACGAAGGTATAAGTCGGATTTTAAAAGACTTGTTTATTATTTTTTTTTTATAAAATAGGAGTAGCAGACGAGCATTCAGTCCACCTGATGTTAAGTGGCTACTGCCACCCATGGACATCTGTAATCAACCCCAGATAGGATTAGATATTCTGATCCTATCCTGAGGTCGGCCACAGATGCGCCGCTACCCCTGAGGACTAAGCTGGAACGCCTCGGAAAAGTCTGTCTCCCTTACCACACCCTTCAAACCGGAACACAGCAGCGCCTAACACTGCTGTTATTAGGTAGAAATAGGTGTGGCGGTGGTGCCGCCGGAGTCGAACCACAAAGGGTTCTACCACCTTCATGTGGTTTTATACGTATGAGACGACCACTTTGGCTTTGCGTTAACTATGCCGGACTGACAAGCAAAAGGTTGCAGGTTACATCTACGGTCAGACATCTAAATGGTCGATTTAGATTTCTGTTCTAGGTCTTATCTGATCGTCTTTGTATGTGTCCATACTCATTACGATACGCGGAATCCTATAAGCGAAGAAAGCACTCTATTATATACGTCTAATAGACTCTCAGAAATACTCATGAGCTATGAGAATGACCTACTACTGCTTAAGTATAAAATACTTGTACTCATGTAAAAATATTTTCTAAGTCATTAAGATCTGAAGACTTTCAGAAACAATAGCAGCATAAAACCCTGTATTATAGAAGTTGTAAATACATTTATATAAAATGATTGTGTTGATTTTATGAAGCTCAGCAGGTGCGCCGAGCAACGCCATTGCAACGTCACATCGCTCGTTATTTTCTTTATTGTTAGAACTGGGTACAGTGCTCTTAAATGTTATGGAAACACTACGAACACTGGTATTTTCAACGAACGTTGCTACAATACATTGTAGACTAAAATTAAAGGTTTCTGCTGTGGATTTTAGAAACATATTAAAAAAAATATGTGATACTTTCAAGTAATAGACACTGCCGCGTGAAAGTGTAGCTTAAGTTAAAACTTAAAAATTCATTTCAGTAAAAACGTAAAAAAGAACAATTTATATTTCCTTTATCTTCATAACTAAATATTTACCTAGTAATTTTAATTTAAATATATACATACCTAGTACCAAAAAATCATTTCATTCCTAATTCGTAAAAAACTGACAGCTGAAATTTGTCCAACGCGTGGGTTTAATAAAACATATAGCCAGATGCTAGCAAAACATGAACACAGTGAGTTGCACAAAATATGAAACATCCTGACCCCTTGACTATTTCTTACAGGTGTCAAAAGAGGGTGGAAATCGATAATTAATTGTTTCGCGAAAGTTCTGGGCCAAATTAAATCCCCTCTGGGGCGTCAAGGAGAGTGACAACGGTCCGGGCTGACAATTTAATATCTGTCTGATGGAATCGGACTAGGATCGGATAGAGATGACGAGAGCGAAAAGAGCGGCTTCATTAGTTATATCTCAATTTGTATTACAAGTTTGATGTATACTGGCTCTATCTATACCTACTCACGATAGGGAATTCTGGCATTCTTGGAATAAGGTAATATTGCTTAAGGTAAACTATACTTTGACTTGCCACATTTACATAGCAATAGGTACATAAGTAAAGCGCCGGATACTACTGTGTATTTTTACTATTGCATTTCCTGAATTTTGAGATACGTTTGTATTTCTCCATTGTACTATGCACATATACTATATACTATGTACTATGTACATTGTACATATTTTAGTAAGAATAAAGTATAAATACATTTAAAAATTACTAGCAAATCATAATCTTACTAGGCATTTTTATTAAACCCAGTTTGCCGTAATTACTTGCATTTTCTAGAAAAGATGTGTTAGAAATGTAGATGCAAATGAAAAATATTGCATAAATAATGCTTGTTTGTTTAGTTACTTTATAAAATACTAATCATTTGTAGACATCGTTAATTATATAAAACAAATATTACTTTGTCCTATTATTAAGTGTACTTAATTAATAAAAGTAATAATTACCTGATAACTTAAAAGGCAAGGAGCCCATAAGAGGGTCGGGTGCGAACCGCGGCCCGAAGTGGAAGGGGTGGAAGCCGTGGTGCCTGGTTTTCGAGCGCGGCTCCCGAGGACCGTCCACCGTAACCTTGATCGCCTTCTGGTAGGTAGCCACTTGCGGTGGCGACGTCGCCAACATTATTGTTAGCGTGAAGGATTTACCTGATAAAAAAAAGATTTGTTGTTTGACTTGTATTATAATTGTTTTGATATAATACATAATGTAAGAGTATAAGTTGGGTATAAGAATTAAATTTTATTTATAAATCAGCCTGCACCTACACCCAAAACTCCTTCTCGGTATAAGTAGGTGTAAGTTCTTTATAATATAGACCCACCCACATATACGCTTTGAAACCTACCTCCTCCTACCTTTTAAACTGTTGAACAAAATACATAAAATTTAATGAACTAATTAAGTATCAAACTTCTATCCCAATCTGTAGTTTTCATTTAAACGTAAAAGAATAAGTTGGAATAATCAAGATAGTTTTATAAGTATTTAAGCTTTGATATTACATCAGCCAACCCTAATTTCCTTTCAAGAATCCAAAACACGTTCCAAGTTCATCTTGCAGACGACAAGCCATCTGGGAATGCGTTAAGAATTCCACGAATATTTGTCAATCCTCCTGAATTATTTACCGATTGGTTGCGAAGGCATTCTTTACCAATACTCAAATAAATCGTGTGTCTGGATAGATTTTAGAGTTTGAGATTGCTTACGGATGTACATAAGAGCTGATTGATTCTACAAAATTTTATTATTAGTTTTTGGTAAGACTACAACCAACATACAGATGAGCATCGTGTTATTGTATTTTCGAAAGTTTTCGTGGTGTAGATTCATTATAATAAATCCTCAGCAGAGTCAATCAAGCAAGTCCCTATTATTATCATAGTGAACAGACAGATAATTCTATAGAACTTTGTTACACTGAATAATTGTCTTTTAAGATATATTTTCCTTTTTCATCTCATAAGGCTACCAGAAGTTCTGATGAAAAATATTTCTATGGCTTATTACGACCATACTAGCACAGTATATCTATTATATATTCGTAAGTGATTTCTAACTTTAAATTACGTAATGTTATTGCAATCACCAAAGATTGCGACAAGTGGCAATGGATTCTTTGAGACTACAAATTGCAGGTTGCATCTGATGCTACGCGTCTACGAGAATCTACAACATTCGTAGCACCATGTATTAAGTTAACATAACTTTGAAAAAATATTGCAATAAACTGGTAAAATTTTTTAATTCATGTTCTACGCCAGCATAAGCAGAAGCTTCTCAGATATTTAAAAAAAAAGGAACAAATAAATACGAAACAAATTCATATACAATTTTTGTTGTAAATGATGTATGGAGAACGGGAATGTTTGGTTTAACTTCAAATAATCCTCCATAGTCTTATCCTTGTATTTACGAGCTTAAAATCTACAACCGGTTCCAAGATCGCGTTACCAACGTTCAGGAATGCGAGATCGCATTAAGAATTCGGCAAGCAGTCGCCAGGAGTCATTCCTGCGAGCTGTGGCTGCGCTGCGACGCCGCGTGCCGACACAAGTCTACGACAACATTCCGTGAGCTCGGCTTTCAAACAAAGACGTGATATTACGTTTAACACTGTCGAAATTACCCAAAAAAATAATATTATGAACAAGTTATAGCAATAAAAGTGATCGCCTAGTGGTTGGTTCACGACCTCTGAAACGACGGGTCCTAGGTTCTAACCCACGAAAGTACCTCTGATTTTCAAAAGTTATTTGCGTTTTTCTCGATATAATAACTAAAAATACGTTACTAGTCGGCAAAAGTTGAAACGTACAAAAGCAACCAATTTTGTTGGTCGAGCTTAAAATGTAAAAAATACCCAAGAAATAAATTATATAAGCCTAGCGGTCCGAGGTTCGAATCCCAGACACACACCTATGTTTAGTTATTTGCGTATTACGAATTAATTATCACATGATTTAACGATGAAGGAAAAACATCGTGAGGATGCATGCAAACGTGAGACCTCTTTAAAAAAAGATCTCAAAAGGTCCTGTGAAGTCAATTCGCACTTGGCCTAATCCTTCTTGTTTTGAGAGGAGACCCGTGCCCAGCAGTGGATCAGTAGAGGGCTGCTGATGACGACGTATTTCATATATCACTGTTGTTAATAACTGCTCTTCACATAAAAAAATGTGCAAATAAATATTACAAGACTTTCAATTTATGTTTGCAATAAATCGTTTCATTTCAGTTCATTAGTAAATGATTACGTGTATTAAAACGCATATTGATTATGCTTATTTTACTCGGTTACTACTGCAACATATTAATTTTTATGTAATGAAGGTAATATAATGCAACCATATTGTTACTTTTGTTAAGCATTGGAAGTAATAAATTTACTGTAAGTTCGTCTGATGTTAATGACTACAAATGTATTAATCATAGATTAGTAAAGATACTTCGCCGCCTTGAAATTGAATGAAGCCACAAATAGCTTATTAGTAACTTATTTTTTTGAATTCTTGACAAATAAAAACATTTTTAGAGAAAATTTACGAATAAATAACTAATACTGCGTAATTTACATACTAAATAAATAATTATTTCAAATATTTTAGGGACATTTTAGCACGGAGACGTGGTAAAACTTTTTACGCAACTATTTCAATTCTCAAACCTGGGTACATTTTCTTGTTAGGAGTGAGTAATCTTTACTAATCTATGGTATTACTAAATACATCTGATGACTAAGTTAAAACGCCATATACATAGGTACATAATATGTCTTACAGCACCCTTAAGACTAGAAAACAACAGTAACTCACGTTATGTAGACAAGATCACAAAACCGCAACCAGGAAATAGTTCTACCACATTTACCCTTGAATGTTATTTAAAGATTCAATAATTATTCCTTTTGAATACATCTATAATATGAAACCGCCGATAGTAAGCAATTAATCCTACCAGCAATCAAACACTAATTAGGACGATTAACAAAATAATAATTGAATGAATCCTCTACAACACCGCACACCGCAGTACCGCAGTCAACGCCTATATTAAGCTAAGCTACTAACATCGCCATCGAGAACGTAAAGTGAAATGTCTATAGCTTGTTGGAACCAAACGATGTCAGAAATGAATAGCCGTGTAACGTGACCGGTCAACAATCGTGTGTTTACGCAATATTAGGGATGAGAAAAAATAGTAGACGTTTGTAATAATCGATTATTTTTCTGTAATAATCGATTTTGTATTTATTGATTTTTAATAAATCGATTAAATGTAATCGGTAAGGCGCTGTCCGCGAGTTTTGTAGTGCAATAGCAAGCGCTAAATAAATAGTAAATTTGTGACGATCTTTTTTCGCCGGCCTATTTATAACTCAAATAACAGTTTCAATCGATTATTTCTAAAATTATCGATTTTTACTAATCGATTATTAATTAATCGATTTTTTCTCATCGTCACATCCCTACGCAATATTTAGGCAATGAGTGTCAAGTGCGGGGCGACGCAGCGGAATTGGCGTCGTAACACATCCACCGCAGACCGCCGCACTCACCGCGCCAAGCGTTCAACTATCGTTGGCGTATTGACATTAACACTAGATGTTACACGTATGTTAATTAAACTCTCTTTGACTCTGTGACTTACCGGTACTACTAATACTACAGTCACATAGAAAATATTGCGACTGTCCGTTCGATAGTAGGAAAATTTTAAAGCTATTCATTGAGCCCAATACAAGCTCAAGGTGGTATAACCCGGCGTCGCTCCCACGTTGTCGGGTACCTTTTGAAGGTTTCCCCCTCGAGAAAAAAAAAAAAAAATAGGTAGACAGACTTTTACGAGGCGTTCCAGTCCTCAGGGATAGCGGCGCATCTGTGGTCGACCTCAGGCAGGAATATCTAATCCTATCTGTGGTTGATTACAGATGTCCATGGGCGGCAGTACCATCAGGTGGACTGCATGCTCGTCTGCTACTCCTATTTAATAATAAAAAAAAGTATTCACTCCTGGTAACACATCAGTCAAATAGATCTTACCTAGATAAACCACGGTTATGAATAGCCAGTTGCTTAACCAAGCAGCGTGCGATCATCTACCTCCAAATATCGCGTTTACAAATATTCAAATGAGATGTATTTCAAAACTATCTAAATAATAAATCTATGTATTTTTCCCAAAGATCGTAATTTGACAAGGAAACACTCCTATAACTTTACGATGACCTAACCTTATATGCAAGGATATTCGAAGCATTATTAATCGAACGGATTTTATGTTGAAAGTAGATTTTAAGAAAATTACAAAGCTTGTTTCAAATCATTACTTGATCTCAAATTACTCTGATATTATATTCACATTAAAATTCATATCTAAATGTAATAAACAGTTAGGGCATCTAGTGTATAATAGAGGATAAGAGCTGGCTAGCAGCCAACGTCTGGACCATGAAAACGACATGAACCGCTGTTATAACTAAAGTACAAGGATTTTTGTAGTCTAGCTGCTTTTAATATTTTGTATCCTAATTTACACAAACAAACAAAAATATAAATATTTGAATAGTTGGTTAAAAGCTGAGCGATTAAAAATAATGAGTTCTCGATTAATTATTGAGATAAATTAATGTTAATATCATGTTAAATGAAATATACTTAATATTACAAAAAAGTATATTCCTGAGCCATAGAGAGTGATGCAGGAATAGAATATAGAACTAACGTTGACAAGATAAATTATCCAACAACACATTAATATTACTAACCATTACTATATCTAACAATGATCAGGTGAAATGAAATAATGACTTGTAAAAATGTAATAAATAAAAGCAAAAATTCTTGATAATACAAAAACAGCCCTTTGTAAAGACATGTATTCCATCTAGTTTCCAAGTAACTATCCGGTAATATAATGTAACACATTTTACATTAAAATTCTGAATAAGAGAAACATGGAGCATTCTGGAGCAAACAAAAGAGGGGCTACACGGCAGCGTAGCGGCTGGCTGGTGGCCAAATGCCCCGCAGCCCGGACCATGAAAGCGACATAACACCCCCACGGACCCCCGACCCGAAATGAGCGGCCGTCCGCTTATTTTCATAAAACACTCATAAACACTTTGACTTGAGGAGATATTTTTCTTTTGTCTGCCCGAGAGGATATTACTGTGATTTCGGTACGTGAGTTCATCTGGCTAGAACGCCAAATTCAGACTGAGTTATGATTTTAGAATTGTATCCCAGTTACATCATTGTAAATGTGTAATAATACTATTCGAAACAGAAATTTATTTATATTGTTTTATATTTCGGTGAATATTGTAGTGTAGACACATAAATCACACATACATTCGTTCTATTATTGCAATCGAATAAAAGTTATCGTACTAGAGATTATACTGTAACTTATTATATACTAGCTGGCCCGGCAAACTTTGTACCGCCTCAAAACTCTATTTATCAAATATATGTCATATAAAATATAGCCTATGTTACTCGTGGATAATGTAGCTTTCGAATGGTGAAAGAATTTTGAAAATCGGTTCGATAGTTTTTGAGCCTATTCATTACGATCAAACAAACAAAAAAAGTTTTCCTCTTAGCTCTCCTTGCTCGGTGGAGCCAACGATTCAGTCATCATAAAACAGGTTAGGCAATACTAATTATTTTAAGTTGTTTGAAGAATCAAAATTTGTAGAGTACTTTTTTAAAGAACTCGATAAACAAATATCTCCAGCGATATTATTTCATTCAAGTGAATCGCAATACATATTTTCTTTTTCATTTTACACATGCTCAGACATTTTACAACACTCTACCTCCTTTAATTCACACCCTGCTCCTGAATTATTTACGTCTTCGTACCCACAGTTAAAACGAAAGGGCAACAGCGCACTCACAGAAGAATGAAGGCATTCAGCGTACTTCATAAATCATTGAAGTTATTCATAAAAAGACTTTCGTCTGTGCCCCGAACATATTGCACCGCGCACGTGCGACACGCTTCATACGCTATATTGCCGCGAGGGGGCGCCTCTGCCTCGTAAAAATATGTTTGCATGAAATAACACCGATTTGTGATTCCATATAGACGAATATATTTCGCGTGTGTGCCTCAAGTTATTAAGCTATTTTAAAGTAGGTATATTGGCATTGAATTAACTATGGCTCAACTTGATATTTACTGAAATTCCCCACTTTATGAGAAATACTATAAAATTTTAATTTGAAACAAAATAGTTATGAAATTCAGGATATTATTATATGATACTTTTTATTTGAGTAACAGTTAGTTAATAAGGAACTTTTTGTATTCCCTTTATTTTTGTTAACAATCGTAATATCGAAAGTGTTTATAACGTAAAAGAAGTAACTAAGTTATTTAGACCAACCTTAGAACCAAAATATCCAAAGGAAAATATATGAAAAAATAAATTCGTGGGGTGGAATCTGAGGGAAATTGGAATCGTTCCACAATTCTGGAACACGTTAGATTAAAAATCAGCTTTATAACGTCATAAAGTAGGCAGTACGCACGTTAAGATAAGAGTTCTCCGGGATCTAAATAAAAAATGAGCCACAATCGTAATGGCTGCGAGTTCTTTGATCTCGGTTTCAGGGCTTACCGGGGATTGCCGGCTTAGCGGGGCAATTTGGATATAAAACGTAATGCGGATCGGAACGCATTAGCGACATTAGCCAACTGACTGTATGATCTCCCCTAACAGCCTCCGGTCATAATACTGTTGATACATGTCTTTGTTTAGGATTTTTGCCCCAATTTCAAACTTCCGGGATAAATTCAGTGATAGAAAAAGTTGTGTAAGGAAGGATATTTTAAATTAAGTTTAAGTGATTGTTACCTTTTTTACTATTCTTAGAAGAATCTTTTTATATAATTCAGGGCAACTTTTCTTCAAATTTTTTTGGTAGACTACCATATAACTTGTTTAATGATAGTTATAACTTTGACTATAGAAACGTTTTTTAACCACCTAAGCAGTTTTTTATATTTATGTCGCTACATATACAGAACCTCGTATACATAAATGTTGTGGTAATACTCAGAAAGTACAAAGATAATTATCCGTACGTACAAAGGTACAAGAAAAAACGCAATTTCTTATATTATATCGATAGCATTTTTACGATCGGTAGGTGAGCCGCGCCAACACGCAAAACTTTAGCCGTCTCGAAAACAAATAAAGAAACCCCCACTAATAAAACTTAATACCAACGAGACACCGTAAAATTCGAGTTTATTGAAGCGTCTCAAAGAACAAGAGGAAAGTCAAAAGCGGGTACAATTAAAATCCTCCCCCGAGACGCACCTCGAGCCAGCGGTCAATATTACTCGACGAGACCCTCAATTTTCACCACTCTCCCCTGTGCTAATAACAATAATTAGGAATGAGTGGTTCAATAATTAAAAACGGAAAAGAGCACGACTTGAAAAAGACTCACAACACTAAAGAAAATTATCTCTCCTCCCGTTCTACCAAAGAGATGATTCGTATCGCTCACTCTCTCGCTCACCTCAATTTCCTTTATTAATTTTTGTCTACATTTCGCGGATGCTTGTTTAAATTAATAAAAATTGTAAGAGATATTTCCCTTGAATCGTGTTGATAACGTTTCCGGTTTCTTTTGTTATGTTTCTATGTAACTTTAGTTTCACATAAAGCACAACATTCTCTTTATTCATATTGATATTGTTAGAAGCCTAACTTTACTTACTTACGATACTTACTTTAGTTTTCAATTGTAATATTATGAATGAAGTAAATTAATGGTTTATTACCGGTTTTTAAAATAGATAACTCATATTAAACTATGCGGACAAAAATCTTCTATATGAATATTCACACTCGAGATATCCCCACAACACGGCCGAGAAGAGGTCTTGAAATAACAGGGCAAATTTAAAATCATTAGTTGTCGGAGGGCACTGCATCAAAGGGGGATCTCGAGTTAATAACGAAAGGTGAGGCCGAGATATTTTTCTCTTATACAAAAATAATTTTTCACCTCATAGGGAGGGCAAGGTGTGTTGAAGGGCGGGCTATTGTGTCGTTTCACCAACAATGTTTGACTAACAAGCTTCTTTTTATGTATACACATGTTGTTGCTTTACCGTTGCAGAGAAATGTACGCGTAACTAAAAGTTTATTACTTTTCTGTGAATAGCATCCAGTTTGACTATACTAAGATTATGATCATTGTATCAATTAAAATATTAAATACATACATATAAACTATTATTTTATTATTCATTTTTTCTTCTTTTAATTATCTTTAATATTAAAATGTATTTTACGCCGCCTTTATATTTTCTGCACATCCTTACGGTTGACTGGCAGAAAATGCTACATAGTCAATATTGGTCAATAAAGTGTAATAAAAAAAACCACCTAAAGCCTTGCTCAAGTTAGTAACGTAGAACTTATTGATTATCAGTAACTTATCAGTGATTATAAGCATATTCTAAGGTTCTCAGACAAACAGTAGGTACACTTTTTTTGAATATATCTTTCCTTATAAATGGAATCGAAAATGGCAGCCCTATTAAATTTTTTATCGTGTCTAAAGTAGGGGTCAATCAATCGATTAGCAGATGTCGCGTCTTGACTACTGGTGCGCTAAATTGGTCTCTAACTGCACAGCGGGACATAATAAGGTGGGTCGAATCACGGGAGCCAATTAGGTAGAAATTCTTCTTTACAGACTTACCTAAAACGGTGTTGTACTTATAATTTATTTTCGTATATATTTTTTTATGTTCCAGAATCAATACTTGTAATAGTAGTGTAGGTAGTACCTAATAAGTCACATTGAAGAAATTGCCGAATTCGTAACCGTTATCGTACAATTTTCCATTCACTCCCAACTTCTACAAACTATAACGAAGAAAAATGTAAAGAAGTGCGAAGAACCTTTAATAAACTTTTTGCTAAGAACTGCTAAAAGTTGCTCACAGCTGACACGGCAAGCCGAAGAAAAAAGTGGTTGATGCCCTCATTAAATTTTTCGCTTATTAAAAATTCCCCACGCCCGTCCGTCAACATCAGATAAGCAACTTTTTATCCCGAAACAAAAGTTATGTTCCGCGGGGCACCGATCTCCCCTTCGTCCTTTAGCTCGATAATTTGAGTGAGATTTTCTCGCAATTTAAGATAAACAAAGAGAGCGCTTACCCTTAATTGGAAAGCAGAGCGTTATTCAGGAAGGAACGTGACAAATAGACACCTCTTAACTTCTTTTCCACTTTCCTGCCATTCAGGGCTATATTGGTTTTTCCGTATACCTGCTGGCCGAGTGCTTTTGTTTGTTTAAGGAAATGTTAATGAGGATTACCTCGATGTAACTTTGATGGATATCTAATCCTATTTTTCTGTTACAGCAGCCACTGGTCACCGATACGATATTCCCACTATTCAAACTAACCTCTTTCCAACTTATTACTGACTTCATTGAATTCTAACGTGTCCTGCATCGGAAAAAGACATTACTCATATGCATTGTTGTTTATTATTATCATTATTGTTTATTATTCACTTAGACCATTATATGGATATATTTAAAGATGTATTAATACTCTTACTACTCTATGTTTACTCGTATTACTTCATTACTGTTCTTTTAGCAGAAATTTTGGAAAGAACTGTTGTTTTAATATAGTAAATTATTTAAAAGCGCCTCCAACTCGTATTTAGCAAATAATCATTAGCAAACATTTCTTATAATGAGTGCGCCCCTATCCACTTGCGTAGTGTGTTCATATTTCTTACAAGAGTTCCCTCCTCGCTCAGTTCGTTAGCCCCTACACTATTTGAATATGAGAGACGACGAAAGTTTGCATTTGCGAACATAGAATCTTGTAGAAATGCCTTACTCAATTTCTAAGACATAAGTCATTTATTTGGCGTGCAGTGCAATTTGCTTCGTAAGATAAGATCGTCTAATATTTATTAAAATAAATGTTATTTAATAGACACAACTAAATACAAGTCATACGTAACATTGCAACACTTCGTGGAACAACATTATGAAATACTTCATTAAACAAAAAAAAACAATTAAGCCTTAAATGATCATTAAAGAGTTTTACTATCCACCTCGTGACTCTAGATAAACCTTAGCTACATTGTACACAAATTATTATCATTCAAATTACTTTTTTACTACTCGCAAAGTTATATGCCACCTCTACTTTATATCTCATTCTACGGTTCAGATGCTCTCTCCATTCCCAACCCTAAACCTTTAAGTTTTACACGCTTTATCCGAGCACATCCCTGTTTGTGTGTATTGAAATAGTTGCCTAATACCCCTTCCGCTAAAACTACTTTTGTAATACATTACGTATTCAAACTTACTACGGATTTCTTGTACTTTTGGTTACATGCTATTCTTCAATTGCCGAATGTTTACTACATTTAACGGGAGTAAAGCAATATTAACTACAATTTTTCCTTATTTAAGATAAGTTCCTAATGAATTATCCGTTTTTCCTTTACTCCTTCAGGATCCTTACGTATTTACAATTTTGGTTTCTTAAATCATATTTGTAGATCGTTACTAACAGAAGAGTAAATTATTTAGAGAATTCTAATTTCAAGTTTTAATTTCTAGTGTGTATGATGGGCAGGTAGAGCTACAAATCTACATTTTACTTGTTTCTGACAATTTAGGTGCTCACTACAAGTAGTAATGCGGTTGTAGCGAAGGGTTAACGATAACGTATCAGTTACTAGCTGGTAAGGAGAGCCGTAATTTGGAAGCACTATAAGTGCACTAAGCGTTCCAAGACGTTTTGCGAAAACGGTACCTATAAGAAAAGTTTTTTTAAAGCTTGTAACATTCACTGTTCATAAAAGAAGATAGTATATTACAAAATTGGTCACAGTTTGAAATATTACTTGTTAAAGTAAAAAATTAATCCGTTGATACCTAATGATATTCATATATAATAGTTAATTTAGGTAGTTTCACAAGTATCTATGTTCGTGTTGTCGTTAACCCATTACTGTCTCACTGCAAGGCACGGGTCTCCTCTCACAGGTTTAGGGTATGGTCCACCACACTGGACAAGTGAGGATTGGTAAACATCACCATCAACTTTTAGAAGTTATTTTTAGATCTCTCAGGCGTACAATATTCCGTACGATGTTTTAGAGTGATAATTATTGATTGATAAAATTAAAGGTGGTTTGAAGGTAGTAGAACCCTTTTTGGTTCGACTACGGCGGTACCGCCGCCACACCTATTTCTACCTAATAACAGCAGTGTTAGGCGCTGCTTTGTTCCGGTTTGAAGCGTGTGGTAAGGGAGACTTTTCCGAGGCGTTCCAGCTTAGTCCTCAACGGTAGCGGCGCATCTGTGGCCGACCTCATTTTTAAAGACCCACATTTTTAAAGGCAAATTAATTACAAAGTTTCATTAGGTAGGTGTATAATATTTCGCCAGGTTCCTATTTTTCTACGGTGTAATAGAAAATTACACCGTCTACAAGTATTATCGACAGAGTCAAAGTACTGTGTAATCGGCCACTAATCGCCACTTGTGTTCGGAATCACCACAAGTGTAGACGTCGCGACTTGGCTAAAGACAGCTGACCGCTTGGCTTCACTCGAAACACATCGTTATATGAAGGGTATTTAGTCCTATAATCGCTTGAAATCGATCGTTAATCGTTTAGATTAAAGACAAGTGTTTTTAGGTTGGGGCAGGTTAGTTCAAACACTTACTATGTTTGTTTTAAGTATCGGTTGACCGGGCTACGTCTGAGAATTATGTAATGTCGTTGACGTCTCGTTACTAAGTGGTTTGCTCCCAATAACTATCCATATTGTTTTTATCCTACTTCTTAGACTTGACTCACCATCTTAAGTAAACAATACTAATCTAAGAAACTGATTTTGTGAATGAAATCTGAGAACATTACCTATTATAACAGAAGAAAGCAATATCAACGTAATTTAACATCATTCTATTAATCTTCTCCTAGGGTTAGGTTTAGAGTTATAGAATCTATCTGAAGCAACGCAAATATCTTAAATGATATCTGTTCATATATTTGTATACTTCTCCTGGTACCCACGTATTGATATCCTTTACTACGTATTGTACTCTTAGAATTACGCTATGAGTACAGAAAGTGTCTTTAAATTTTTAAGACCTCCACAATATTCCACAAACAAAATATTTGCACGTATCGTGAAAAATATAGACGCATATATCTGAATATTTACGATAATGTAGACGTCAACTCATAAAAAACCCCCTCTCCCTTGGGCGGGCACTCAAAAACAAAGCCCCGAGCGCCTTAGCTATTGAATATTTCAACAGGTCTTCTCTTTGTTGGAATATTAAGTCAATGGGGGTAATTGATCTGTTAAGAATCAGATACAAGGCATGTACACTTGAGTGATCGATCGTATCCTCTCGTCCGCTGATGATGGTAATTTTAGTTTAATTGTATTTATTTTGTAACTTTTACTGTAAAAAATTTGCCTCAAAATATATAAAATTTCATCTAAAGTGTAGTTTCACCCTTTTGGACTTTGGCCTTTTTGGACTAATTCTGTTAATATCGTATTTTTTTAACTCGAAAAATTTCACTTACTAACCATGTACTTAATACAGGTACACGAAAAAATATGTGTACGTGAGAATATTACGTACGATAAAAACCAAACGTACCTCTTCATAGATAAAAATATCTAGCTATTTTTTTAAACCTGACATCAAATATGGTGTATGCTAAAGTGTAAAGAAACTACGCGGTGTGCGAGGCAGACGTCAAGGTACGAAGCTGAACTGAGCTAAGCGAGTAGGTGTACTATGAAAATACTTAGCTTCATCCATGACAATCCTTAGCTCGCATCCCTAACCTTAGCTCATCCTTAGCTCAGCTAACCTACGCTGTCAATGGAAATCAAGTAATTGCACCGGTGGATTCGATACACATAGCTTAGCTACCTCATACGTCTCTAGCCTATCCACACCTTAGGATCTTACACGACTATGAGTAAACAACAAACATATTCAAAATGTATACCTCGCCCGCTTCTCCCAACGAATCTGAGGTCATTGAACTTGGCGACCTGGTTCTTCATGACAGCGGTACAGTTCCTGAGCTCGGCGGAGCAGTTCTCGTCGTTCCCCGCTCGCACCGTCACCAGCGTGCCGTCCCCGACGTCCCCCAGAGCCACCACTTTGAACGCCACTGGTAGGGTTTTGTTCGACCGCCAGTGAGGGGGCAGCACTGTACATACCTGGAAGGATATTTCAGTTGTAGTATTTTTTATTTTTTTTCTCTACAATACAATTAATAATAGAGTATCACAAGAGCTTTATTCTTATCATGGAATTAAAAGTGTAAAAACGGAAGGGAAAAACCATGAACAGATCGACTACAAAATATAATTGTTTAATTTAGATCGCAATTATACAGCAATTTATATATTTAAAAATAAAATATAATCGAAAGCGTTTATTACATAAAGAGTTCGTATAACAAAGAATAGGAAAAATATTTTAAAGTAAATTTATATAAAATATTTGAATATGTAAATAAAAACTTCTTGTTTTGTGTTTCAAGAAAACTATTCATGCAGTTATACCTGGAACAAATTATAAAAATCTTTTAATTTACTTGAAAATAAGTTACCTAATCTCTTTTTCCTTGAAATAAGATTACGAATAAAGTTTTGTAGATAATTTAAATGAAACTTGGCTAAAAAGTACGAGTAACTTCAGGGTTTCAGTAGATTCTAGTTAGATTAACAAGATAGTTGTTCACTGATCTTAAATTATTTAGTATTTGAATAATGGTAAGCAAAAAACTGTACAGATAAATAATTGCAATATCTAAATAGTTTTTAATAAACTGAATGAATTTGATATTATATAGGTTCCAGGTTTAGTTACCTAGTTAGCAAGAGCGTATCCCTACAGTTATTAAACAGAAATAAAATTATCATTACTCACAACATGTGGGCTCCCGGTCTTCACCAACTCCCCAGGATGATCAGCCAACAGACCTTCCAGGGTCCTTTCGGCTAACAACTCAGCCGTCAACGGCTGACTGCCTAAACTATTCCCGTAACTAGAAGATGGAGCCTCGTGGCCCAGTCCATTCGTCGTCGAACTAACTTCACTCGATAGATGCATCGTCCATACGAATCATTAAACACTTTACACTTAACGTAATACTTTATAACATTGTTTACTACTAGATAGTCAGTCACAGTACACTACATCCGTCACATGACTTTTTCTTGTATAATCCATTCTATGTTCGATAGTAGAATAGTTTCATCCAAGTAAAATCCGGAATTTATTGACGCCATTTCGATTAATTCGATCTGAAAATAAGAGATTCCATATTAATATAGAGGTTCAACAGCTTCTTGAGCGGATGAGTTTACTCTTTTAAAATCACGAATGTATAACAAGATAATGAAAAAAATAATTAACTGTCATCCGTCGGGCTCTTGTCACCATCAACGTACCGGCTACCTTGGAGCCGAACGGTATAGTGCGTGATGATAGCAAGCGGCCAGATGGTTTGACACTCGTTTCCTGGAATCAGGGGAGGTCCTTGGTATGGGATGGTACATGTGTTGACACCATGGCACCGTCTCATATTCGGGCGACCTCGATGCGTGCTGGTGCGGCGGCCGAATCTTCGGAGGCTGTGAAGCGGCGCAAATATGCTGCTATTTCACAGAATTACATATTTGTGCCCTTCGCAGTTGAGACGATGGGACCGTGGGGACCAGAAGCGAAGCAATTTTATAAAGAATTGTCTTCGCGCTTGATTGAGACCTCTGGTGACCCAAGAGCTGGAGCTTACCTCGGTCAACAAATAAGTTTAGCAATACAACGAGGTAATGCTGCTAGTGTCTTGGGTACACTACCGCGGGGCAGCGATCTGGCTCATTTATTTTATTTATTAAAGTTTTAGTTATTTTTTTGATTACTGTAAATATTTTTATTTATATTTGTTTTAAATTTAGTTTAAGTATATGTCATAATAATTGTATCATATTCGAATTAAATAAATACATACTGAATTATTTAAAAACATTATTAACTGATAATGAAAAAATAGACATGATGAAAATACGGAAGACGATAGAACTAATTAATAAAGTGTTTAGCTGTTTGTATGTGAATAACTTAAATAATTGAAGTGCGTACAACTCTACGGCATAGTTCGTTACCGATCTACAACTATCGCGATTGTAACATTTTAAGTAGGACAAAAAATCCTTAGCAAATATAACCCTCATATTACCCAAAATATCAAAGCTTTAACATGACTTCGTCACGTCACATCAGGGAATCTTATTGTCAATGCAGCATCAAAGCAACTCCGCGCGGGCGCGCACAATCAGCCAGGGGTGGCTCGGCAAATCAAGCGCATGAATCATTGTACGTATATGTGTCCTCTATACGACTTTGTGATCTTTGATATTGAAGTTATAGGAATAGAGCGAATTTTATTTTTATTTTTATAATACTGGTTAGCGTAAGTTTTATGGCACTATTATGTACCCTGATTTACATACTACGACATAGCATAGAGGGTGTCAAGGATATACTCAAAACATACAGTATCTAAATAATGCATTGACTCGTGCAATTATTATTTTGATCTATAACCAACTCTTTGTACATGATAACGTATTTGTCGTGTAATATACTTATTATTATTGTTTCTTTAAATACTTTTTAAAGGCCTATATTCATGCTACAATAATATTATTCAGATTTACATTTCAAATTCTCCCGCCCTAAATCAAACTGTTACTAAACTGTTACAATTTTCTAAATCACCTACTGCAAAATCAATAAACTCACACAAAGGTTTAATATTGTATAACCTATTCCATATCCACATTAACCGTAATTCTAATACGAGTGCTATTACTCATAAGCTAACATTCCATTTAATGATTTCATCTACAGTAGAGTTAGTTTCCGCGAGTTTCCCACAAAAGGCTTTCCCGATAGGAATCAAAGCGAACACGGTGAAAGGCAGTAAAAGACATGTCGAGGCTCACCCCTTGTAGAAATTAAGTTTAACATCCGATCGACATATCGCGTTTCGCAAACATGTTACAAATAGGGTGTGTTCACGATTGAAAATTGTATGGAAAGTCCTATATTTCATTTCTTTAAACGGAAGTATTTTTGATATTAAATGAATTTTGAAGGGTTAAAATTTGAAACTAGGATTATTGTCCATAGTGATAAGGTTAATCGTATCTTCTACTGAATAAAACTAACACTGTCTGAAGGGCAATACAGAAACCGTAGAAACCAGAAGCATATAATTTTACTTATATAACGAAAATAGGCAAATAAAAAGAACAATTGAAACTTTATTTTCTAAAGGGATTAAGTAAAGGATGAAAGCTACTTAATTATAATGAAACCTATGTAATAAACAAGTCTAAGCTGATGGATGATTTTCTGTCGAAAAGGAATAAACAAAGAAAGTATTTCGTAAACCTAATTACAATACATAGTATCATCAATCTTCAAAGTATTGAACATACATTTAGTTTGGTACATTTTTTTAAATACAGTAATATTGTCTCTACGAGAGACTGATTCAAAGATTTTTTTCTTTTTTGACCGATAATACAGTCCGCGTCTAACTGCTAGGCCGCTCTGAAGTTGTTGCGAGCAGGTGTAGTCAGACGATTTGCTATAGCGACGCGATTCATTTCTATATTCAGAACGGACTAGTAGTTTTATGCGGACTATACTTACATTTAAAACAACGTATTGTCACTCTAGTTATAGCCTATCCGAATGTACGCGCCCCGGGGAAGGGGATGCTACGATATCCAAGTATTATTGCCAATACGTTATCTAGGGTTAAATTTGTTAGTTGTAATATCAACATATGGGGTGCATAGATACTTTGAAAATTTGAATAATTGAAATTCATTAGAATAAATAAATTAGGAGAATCCATTACCAAAAGTTCTTACAGTCTAATTTTTTTAATTATAACATGATATTATTTAGCAATATTATCATTAAAAAAACTGATTCTAAAATATTTTTTGCATGATAATGAAACACAATATGTATGGACAATGTACATTGTATATGCCAACCACATTATTAAAAAACTAAATATGTAGTATGTAATGTGAGTGCATGGTTCTGAGTGCCGTGAAGCTTAATGGCGATAACAAGTGTCATTGGACGGTAATTGCATTGAAATATAAAATTTTATCATGATAACCATTAAAATGTATGTTAGCTTCAAACGAACATAACATTACGAGTACCCCGTCTAACAATACAGATTTTTCCAGACGGTCGTCAAACCACTCTCGTATTCAACTGAGATTCAGTGGATTTAGCTCATGAATAGCGCAGCAATAAAATCTTAGCTGAAAACATACAGAAAGGGCGAAGGTCGTAAATAATAAAGCATGTACGGTCGTGTAGGGGTACCCTACAAGTGGGTAATGCTCGTTACCGGCCTCGCACCCTTCCACAAAGGAACCGGCAATGGGGTAAAGATACATTACACCCCCATTTCTATTTCAATGCTCGCCGTTACTGTTTCTCAGACTGTGTTTTTATAATGGGCCTATTTTTCTATTCAAAAATTTTTGACTTTCATGTTGCAAACATTAAAATTAGTCTGTTGTACCATAACGATATGTCTATGAATACCCGTGTGTCTATGAGCAAGTACGAAATATGTCCAGTGACTGTTTTTTATTTACGTTTACATTTTAATCAGCGCCCCTAGCGGATTGTATCAGGACTGATAAGAAATGTATGGGAAATACGCAAACAAATACAAAAACAGTTATTTTTGTAAAAACGTAAAAACTCATACTAAGGGTACAGATTTGAAACTTTTTGTCTATGACGTCCTCATATCAAGTTAAGTTCGTTGAATGTTCGCGAATTTCATTCATACTTGAAATATTTATTATCTAATCGCTTATAACATGTGGAAAAATTTAAATCATATTTTTTCGTGATGCCTATAATCTGAAGAACAATAAAGCTTATTAGAGGCAGTAAGGCTTACTTTAATCGATAATGGTAACAACTACGAATTACCCTAAACAGGACTCTATGTTATTTTTTGACTTGCTAACCAAATAAATTTATCCATTCGTTCTTATTAGTGATCGAAGATCCATTCCAAAAAAAAATCTTATTCAGTATTGTACTTATCGTCGTAACAATAGCCTTTTTAGACCTATAAATAGCGAGTAAATTTCTACCAAAATCATTTCCAATTCGAACACACCAGACATTTCCTACCCGACGGCGTTTTCTATTTTTAATGGCCCCGGATTCTAAATATCTAAATCTAATTTGCGCATCCCAGCTGTCCGGGTAAAAAATCGGCAAACCCTTCGCTTTCGAATAACATCTATTATCGGATCGTATTTAAAGAGAACATAAAGGGAATCAATAGCGTTCGAGTGAGGGACAGGAATTCCTGAGGGTGTCCCTGGAGACGGGTCGGACATGGATAATGATCGTCGTGCGACCAGCGACGGGTACAAATAGGTTAGCAAATCTAATATCCGACCGTGTCCAAACCCTACGTGGTAGATACAAATGGACGTTGAGACTTGCGTCTTGAGAGTGTCAGAATGTAATAGTTGAGCTGACACTTCCGGAATTATTAAATCTCCTCAGGTGAGTATGCTCAGCTAATAATGTAGTTGTATAGTACGCACGGACTGGAAGGGATATTACTGAGATTGTATTTGTTCTACATTTTTTAGAAAAATCCGTTAATCTCCTTTGATATTTTTTTTATATTATTTATATTTTTTTCTAAAATATAAAATATAAAGAAAATTCCACCCTTTTCAGTGTAGTTCCGCTTGTTTCCACACTTGTTTCTGACTAATAATATACTTGAATGAAACAAGTGTAACATTACTACCCAAGCAAGTTATCATTGTCATAACTACTTCAGTAAATGCTTTATATGTATAGAAAGTTTTCAAATGTGTATGAACTCTAGCAATCTATAATTATGCAGCAGTGTGATACGACACAATGGCCTAAACCGTTATTATCCTTAGATCCGTAAAGGTTACAAGACAGCTAAAAAAATAGAATAACAGACTATTTTTAATTGAAAACTTCATCACATCCTAAATCGCGCCCTCAAAGGGTCGACGTAGACGCGCGTGATATTGGTGACAATAAACAACATCGGGCACAATCAAGCAGTTAAATAAGAATCGCGAGGAATGCGACGGGCAAGTGACGTCATTTATTAAAAACCCGACCCGTCTGTGTACAAGAACCCGGCTTTTGATAAGAGTCTTCAAACGAAATTGTTTTCAATTTATTTTAATGTAGGTTTGGTTTTAGAGTGTATATTTTTTCGTAGATGACTACAGAATGCCCTGTTTTTGTGGGAAAGGCTCTATAATATTGTAAAAGTTCTAGCTCGTGAGACAGGTATGTGCTTTATACTAAAACTAAACTACAAACTAAAATTTCGGTAAAAAACGAACAACTACAAGTATAGATCCGCGTAAGACTGCTAGTCCGGTCTGAATATAGAAATGAATCGCGTCGCTATAGCAAATTGTATGACTACACCTGCTCGCAACAACTTCAGGGCGGACTCGCAGTTTGGTGCGGACTATATTAGTTCTCGTGTTTCATAACAAACAAGTCGTTTAATATAATGTTTAGTATACTGGGTACAAAACAAATACTATGTATGTATTTAATGCAATGTGTAAATTTATAGAAATATAGTATTATTTGACGTTTTTATAAAGTATAAAATCCTTAATATCGACCGGGCTTACTGCTATATTCCAGAAAAAGTATGATTGTAAAATCTGCAGTCAAGGTTTTACAAAATATATTGAGCATTTACAAAATAACCGTATAGAAAAATAACAGGTAATAAGAGCACATGTTCTTATTATGCAAGAACTTAATGAGTTTTAGCCATATACCTTTCCTAACTATTATAAATACGATTCAATATTTATAATCTCTCTCTATATTATAAAATACTTACTACTTAGAGCGAGCTTAGAGCTATTGAAAATTAATTGGATATAATTATAATAATAATATTATTTTTGTACAAGGCACTGGATTATTTCCTTTGTTATTGTTACCTTTTTTCTCTTATTATACACTCACCAGCACAATTAACCGCCCACTTACATATTTTTGAATCTTTCGTAAAGGCAAATAAATTTGTCGAATATTGTTTTTTATTTGTATTAAAATATCGAATACCAATAAACAAAAAAAAACATTTTGTTAAAAAAAGTGTTGTTTATAGTGCAGAAAAAAATACAGAAAAACACCTTTTTCTTGAAAAATACAGAAAAGTTTCGTGCATTAATTTTCAATAATGATTGTTGCCTGGTTCTAAGGACTTCCTGGAGACTATTCGGAAGTCCATCCATAATGTCTTGGATGGAGAATGTTGTGCCACTGTTGTTTTGCGGCAGTTCTGAGGTCTCTTAAGGTGGTCGGAGCTGGAACCTGTGCCCAGATCCTTCTTTTCGGGTTTGTATGGAAGGGATTAATGTCCGGGCTACCGCCGGCCACGGCATTATTTGAATACCGACCTCAGTCAGGTGCTGAATAGTGATGCGAGCAACGTGGATATTGGCATTAACGTGCATTAGAAGAAAATATTCTCCAATGAATGGAGCAAAGGTCACGACATGAGCTTGCAAAACTTCTTCCACGTACCGCTGAGCTTTTACGCTACGTTTTCCGAAGACGACCGGGTCAGTACGGGCTTCATAAGAGATTGCGCCCCAAACCATATTTGAGCCCCCCTGATGACCGACGGTTTCGACTGCACAAGGTGCAAACCGCTCATTAGGGCTCTTTGACGTCCATCTGGTTCTCTAAGAGCAATTCTGCTTTCATCAGAAAACAGAACTCTACTCCAATCGTCCATCGTCCAATTTGATTGCTCGCTAGCAAATTGAAGTTTTTCTTTTTGATAGTGGCTCAGTAATTGTGGGGCTTGAAATGGGCAGAGAGCACTCAGATTTTATTCTGCCAGTCTTCTTCTTACTGTCCTGTCTCTAACACTCACGTTACGCACCTCGAACAGTCGAATTCTTGTTTCAACAGCTGTAGAGAAGGGATTTCGTACAATGTTGCTCACAATAAACCTGTCATCTCGAGCTGAAGCGCAGCGGTAACGCCCCTGTCCAAACCTGCGCGCTAAGGATCCCGTCTCCCGAAAGCGCCGAATCGCTTCCCGCAAAGTTATTCGCTGCACACCCATCATTAGAGCGATACGACGCTGGCTATGGCCAGCGTCACCTAAACTCACAGCCCTGGCGGCTCCAGCCGCATTCAGGGGCATGTTTATGGTTTAAAAAAATAAATACCACAAAGGAAAACAAAAAAATAAAACAAGGAGTCCCGAAAGGAAACAAAATGCCACAATTTTGCACCACGTAATGTTTTCAGTATAACAGTCAAAATTCGACTAAAACACTAAAAAGGTGTTTGTGGCTCAATAATTCACACAAATCAAGTGTCTGTGCCATAAATCGTTGTCCAAGGACCCACTTTAGAGATAACAAACATCAAATTAAGATTCACTATTCATAAACAAATACTGTGGCACTTAAGGGTGGGCGGTTATTTGTGCCGGTGAGTGTACTTACTAGCTGACCTGGCAAAATTTGTACCGGCACAAAATCTATTTATGAAATATATTACATATTTACTCACCTTTCAAACCTTCCCTGGACTTCCACAAATTACTCTAAACTAAAATTAGCCAAATCGGTCGAGTTTTAGCGAGACTAACGAACAACAATTAATTTTTAATAGATATTTTTTCTTCAGTTTTACAAAACGAGTTGTCAAATACGGCCATTTTTATGGGTAGGGTAAGTATAGCGGCATTTCCCGCGCTTTTTCATCACTTTTGTTGACGGGCACGATAGACAAATGCATCGTAACACATACAGCCATATCTAATACATACATATTATTGCTAATTATCAATTTTATTAATGCATTGTTCTCGTGTATTGCAAAGTCTACTAGTGTAGAGGCACTAAAGATAATGCTGTCGATGATGTCTCTTAGGATTACGCTGAAAATTCTACTAAAATTTAAAAAGGACTTGCTTCATGCACAAATCTTAAGGCACGGCCCAAAGGGATTGAAGTCGGTGAACTGTGTAGGTAGGTAACATTCTAAAAGCAAATTTGTTTGGAGTTTACTCCTTAAGAAACGATTTGAGTTATAAGGCCCGGTACGGAAATTTTATGAGGAGTAAAATCAAGTGTAACACGAAAAGTTGAGGCGTAACGTAGAAAGAGACAAACATATATATCTGTAGGATTGAACGTGTAAAAGAATGAGATGGAATACATTACACAGGCACACAGCGTATCTCATTCTCGGGGTCTCCTCTTTGCGCGATACTTCGTAGTCTCACTGTATAGTTCACTACCTCCAGTCTGAGAGTTGAATGTGTGCGTATGTTTGTACGTGTGTGTTGCGCGCTAGATATGGTACAACTATTGATGCGGTGTTTTCACGATTCATAACTCATGTAACTTCCGAAGATCACGTATCGTATTTCAGTTACCACAAACCTATAATTACAGTATTTAAGAATGATATTATAATTCAAAGTGCAAGAAATCAATCATCCTAAAATTGGATTTGTATAAATTGAACACAATTATTATTATTATTTATATTATTTTGTAACATACTTTATGTAATACGCATTATTGAAGTAATATAAATAATCCGAATAATTACAGATATATGTTTGTTTCTCTTATCATTTTAGCAGATGCGTTCATTTACCCTTTTTTTCTATTCGATATATATCATAATTATCGTTCGTAAGGAGTAAACTCCAATCGTGCGTCGTAGCTGACACACACACATTTTTTTTTTTTTGTAAGAAGCACATTCATATTTTCCTAGATTGTAGGGCAATGGATACGGAAGAGATTGAATTTAAGTCACACATTTTCAAAATCTGTTTTTTTCCTGATAACTTACTGACATACGTATATAAATCTATGTATCGAAAGTTTATACGCATCACATTAACAGATTATGTGTTTAATGATTTTATTAGTGTTACATTTATTTTTACTCATCGTTGAGTAAAACTCAGAATCTGTTTCAAAATTCTTTGCCATAACATGCAATAAGCAAAATTATATAAGGTTTTAATTTCATTTTAATGGGTACGCCTATCATCCAAAATTCCTATTACATATAACATCTCCTCGAGGTTTAGGTAGGAAATATGGTAGTACTGTTTTCATAGGTAGAGTGTAGTAAAAGCATCATATCCTCCTGTGTCGAATAGCTTAATAAGCGTTAAGAAAAAGAACCTTTTAAAATATATTATAAAAAAATATAACATTTTAATAAAATTAGGTTCTGTTTTTATAATTGATTTTTTTATTCTAAATTAAGAACACAGTTTTATCCCATATTGTTTTTAAAACAAATAATGTTTACTGCCAAAAAATTTCAAACTGGCTAGTTGCATTTAAAAATAAAACCCTGAATTAAAAAGCTACTTCACTTGAAATGTCAATGTGTGTATTTGTATTCTGTAACTATTCAGTAGAGTGTCGAATGTTCCCCTCACATCGCTTTCTTCCTTCCTCCGTAGGATTGAACTTGAATAATACATTCTCATTATGGCCCGTAAATCTGTTAATAACACACGCGCCTTCTCGTTTAAATAATTTATTAACTTACAACATTAACGTTGCTAAGATTCGCGCCATTGTTGATTTTATAATTTAATGTGTATTTTGGGTAAAAGGCGAAAAAATAGTCCTGTGACTTTGTAACTGATTCACAAAGTAACGCAAAGTTGTCGGCCAGGGTGATGGATTGGTGACCAATAGTGGCAACATTCCATGCACTTTCATGTTTCAGAAGACACGTTATTCCGTTGGTCGTTATTATTGTACGAGTTCTTATTGTGGGAGATCCATTAATTTATCAATTCCATTTAACATATGTCGGGAGTTCAGGACAGCAAATCAAACCCTCAGATCTGTTCTTCTTCCAATATATTATCATCATACATCCAGTACATCAATTACTTCACAAGCTGGTCACGACACAACTAACTAGAAACTTCTATATTAGCCCCTTTCCCTCCGTTTTTTTCGCGCCCAAGCTTCCATTCTATTTTTTTTATTTTATTCCAGAGTGTCATATACGGCCAGCTATGAAAGCCGAATGCAAGGTTTATAATCCATTTTTAAAATCAATGTTTTGTTTTATTTAAAACTCAATTAACATGTAACCTTACACACCCTCGTAATATGTCAAACACAGTCACAGCAAAACTATACATGGTTTAAGATCCTAGGACGACCATCACCGAATTGGTTAGTTGGTTGGTATCATTATGTTAAATAATCTGACTAGAATGGATATAACATTTTTATGAGTTAGAATATCATGTATTTAATAAAGAAACCATTAACATTTTCAAATAATTTACCATTACCGTCATATCTGACGCATATTTGGAGTTTCAGCTGTTCATTTTGTTTCAATAAAGTTGAAGTAATTACGTCACGCACGTGCGATTTGAGTTAGCAACCCCACCACGTACGGCAATTAGATGAAGGTGAAAGGTTAAGTTTAATTATGTGTTCTTATAAGATACTTTATTTGGCTTTTTTGTTATAAATAATGTGTAGATTCTTTTTAACCTCTTAGAAATTGGTTCAAATTCGGCCTCGCAATCAGAGGGCGTGAAGTTCGACTCGCAGGCATTCACTTTTCCATGCTTTAATTTTTAATACTAACACCTGTTTGTATTAGAACTTAAATATCACCTTCTATAGTACCATATAGGTTTCCTCACGATTTTCTCCTTAGCCGACGTTGCCTTGCCTGAGAGTTCTTAAAAAATGTCAAAAGTGACGAATCTAAACTTGGCCAGCCCAGTGGAATATGGCCTAAAACCATCTCTATCTGAGAGGAGACCCGTGGGCAACAGTAAGACAGTTATGGATTCCGACGACAAAATGTTTATTCATTTTTTTCATCGTCTTTGTATTCATAAACTATCCTATTTTGCGTCATTTTATACATTCAGGCAAGTAAAATGTTAACATTGTTATTTTTTTTTAGTTATCAAAGATATTAGGAACTCAAGTATCAAAAATGTTTAAAATATAAGTAAAAATGTCTAAAATGGTGTAGACATGTGATTTTTAGTATTTTTAGATATATCTTAACATAAATTAACTCATTGTAAACGTATTCAAAACCTAAATAATTCAAATTAATTGTACTTATTTATAATGAATTCTTAATTAATTGTAGTACTCTTATTATATTTGAAAGTAAAATATGTAAAAACATTGTAAACTGAAAGCTCGTGTGCGTGTGTAACCTTGTCACGTAGGGCTGTAATTTGGTGCAAGTAAAAGTTAGGGGGAGTCTTCGTTAATGGGAGTTCACACTTAGCCGCTCTTTAACAAGTTCGCTGGTAAATTAAAATGTAAATGGATTGAACCACGTTTTGTTCTTATCATTATTATTGATAAAATATGGAGATATTGTACCGTTATTGTAGGGTTTGTAACACATGTGTATCATGTATATTGATATCTCATGTTTAATTTATTTTAGTTTTTTCGTAAATCGGTATGTATTAATGTAGATATAAATTAAAATTATACTACTACAGTATAAAGTTTAATAAGTAAGTAATTTACGTAGCTATTTTATGTAATTATTAACAGACACATTAAATTCATATTTTCCTGTAGGTATTTGTATCAAAGGTAAAATAATACATAACTGTACACCGGTACATATGTTTTATTTAGTATTAGTAATATTATAGTTTTATGTAATATTAGAAAATATAAATAAAAATATTTTTTACAATCCATTTTTAAACCAGTCAATTCAGGAGAAATTTATTTTAACGCGCCGTAACATTGTATTTTGTATAGTTTCATAGTAACAATGTAAACATAAGTTTAATTAATCAGATTCAGATCTTAACCCACGAGAGCGTTCCCTGATGTTATCACAATATGTGCCGTTATCAAAGTTTGATCGTCGCGGCGTAGTGTGAACGCCGGCTAATGAGCCTGCGGTTTTCGCGAAAACAACACGCGCCGCCCGCCCGCCCTTCTCCGCCCAACTCCGGACTTACACAAACTTTCAATTAATTCACAACATTTGTAGTTTAAAACTATTAATTTAAAAGTAACAAACAAATATATGTAAAGTAAAATCATACTTACTTATTAAAATAAAAATGTCACATTGCAACACAAAACACTAGTCGGCACTGAACTAAGGTTTGAGCAAAAAAAGTTTTGTTGGTAACCGCGAGAGGCGCGCGTCCGCCACCGAACCGTGGTCGACATTAAAACCTTAGCGGGAAAGAAACGGTCCCCTTATTACGTCTCGAAAGAAATTCGCCCGCACACAGGGGCGCGCGAAAGAAGTCCACCCACACAGAGACAGCTGTACGCGACACGGGGGGAGCGTGCCTGTGTGTGAGTGGGGTACAAATAAGTATTAAAAGAGATAGTTAGGTGCGGGACAGGCACGCGAAACATATACGTTCTAAGCTTTAGTATGCTACAGTCCACATTTGGCATGGAAATACTTAGGTCAAAGATCTCGAGATAGTCGCTATTATCGTAGCTACTGCTGACACTAAAGATCGTCTGATACTGCAAGATAACATAATACTTTACAACTAAATGTATGAAATTAGGTAAAACAAGAACTTTATTTACATACTTGGTTAATAAAAAATATATCAGCAAGTTTTGGTATCACAATCTGAGGAGTAATTACGAAAGGTTCCAAGCATTTTATTTTAATTAAATGAGTTTAATAATATGCAAATATGAACCTTAACAAACAGTAATTACGGTGCTCCCGTCTTAACTCTGTCTTCATTTGATTTCAGTCATTGAGTACTATAGAAACATAGGCAAGATATTTTTAAACTAAAATTCAAGAATGACGCTAGTAAATATATCTAAGTATTTTTATACTAATCTAAATCTCATTGATAGCTACCAAACCGGAACAAAAACGATTGACAAATATAAGAATTATTATTAATATAGACTGCTTAAATATAATTAACTTAAAAGGTAGTACCTAATGTAGCCTATGTCCTACAATTTAGATAAATTCAATCACACTGCATATATTTAAATCCGTCAAGTCGTTTGAGCTTAGGACATGCCAAAGAATGGTATATACAAACATACACATGCCCAAAAACATTACCCTCTACAAACGGCTAAAACCTGTGACATGACATGTGACATTTTGCCTTTTTAATAATAATATAATAATTTAATAAATAGTAATGAATTATATAGGTATTAACATAGCTTAAGTGATCTGTTACTAAGACATATTATATGGGTCTTTAGTTGCCTGAAATAAAGAAATTTTATTTTATTTTATTTAGTACTGCGACCTGTCATGGCGACTCTAAATTAAATAGTGTACTTGTTGTATAGTATTTCTATTGTAACTAATAAATGAAAATCTTGGATTATATCCAAAATTTATTTAAAATAATGGTCATGTGACCATTTTTTTGACCTATCAACTTAAAAACGATGCTTAAATGAACAAACCAATAAACATACAAAAGACAACGTATTCCGTTTAAAGAGATTATAAGATAATACAAATTCCCAAAACCCGAAATAATCAGTTCATAACCCTGTGTACTGTTTCCAAATATAACCAACTTCCATTAATACGTACTTATTCATTAATTTTAACGAATAAACACAAATATATTTAAGAAAAATAAGAATATACGTTTATAGAAGAAGTGTAGATGTTTTTGCTTCTTCTCCATAACGAAACACCTTGTGAAGTGGTGGTAGTTGTATTGACATTCAAAAGTGCTCTGTAAAGAACCTATTTTGAATTAAAAAAATTGATTTGATTTATACAATACGACTAATACCTAACTGGATATAGGATTAGTATTAACGATACAACAAAGGAATAAATATATTGAATGAGATTTAAATTTGACACAATATCTTCAATATATATAAAGAATATATATTTATAGATTTCATATAGGAACAAAATCGAACAATTAGTTTGATTAATTTACTGATGAAATGTCGGCGGCATTGACTCTACACCTTTGTCGTTACATAATAGAAAAATGTAAAACAAACACTAATAGCATATATAGATAAGCATAGACGTGTAGTCGATACATGTTGCTTTGGTTTCCTTGGAAGAAGATGGTTCCCTCCTTCCTTCCTTCCTTCTTAGGAGATGGAAAGGTGGAAACTGTATACTTGGACCAGGGTATACCAAATCTTTGTCTTACATTTCTTACGTTTCTGTGGAAGGGTGTGGAAGCCTGCTAACTTACACGTGAAGCGACCTTTTTAGATCTCAAGAGGCTTTACATAGAACCCCTTATTTAAATAGAATTGGTTACATATTTCCATGGGTTTCAGTGACTACTTACCATCAGGTGGACTGCATGCTCGTTTGCTGCTTCAGTCTTATCTGTTTTTATTTTCCATTTAAACCTGTCAAGTACATACCTATATTTATCCACACACCTATATTTGACTATTTTGCTGTGTAATCTGGGGCACGGCAGTGCCTCCCAAGTCGAGCATAATGTTTTAAAATGCCTTACTATTTGGACTGTTAAAACACAGTAATCCAGACACTGTTGAGTTCTAATAATATTAACAGATGTCGTCTTATGGTAATTTTTATACAAAATTAATAATTTTGCTTATTATTTTATCTGACAGGTTTAATTTTGTATTAAAATATGAATGAGTTGCTTGTATTGTTTAGTAAACATTTATTTAGGTTTCTTCTCCTTTTCACGAATATACTACTTAAGTACCTAAGTACGTTTACATTCAAAAACCTATATATTAGATTCAAACTATTACTTATTTTATGAAAATTGGTTACACGTGTTTCTAAGCAACTAAGTACATCAGTAAATAAAAGGTTCGGAGGAGATCAGATTAAATATAATGAAGCGAACTGGAGGCCTTTTTGCGTTCTGTACTACCAGCGAAACATAAAGAGTAGAGATTGGAAGCATACCTTTCAGAAGTACTGAATAGAAAAGAGGAAAAAGAAAACCTTTAATAAGACAGATTAGGATGAACGCGTGAAAAAATATAGCCAACAATGTTTGTAACAAATCATTTAATTATAAAATCTTTGAAATTTCTTAAAAAAAATCTTAAGAAGCATGTTATAAGAACTTATAAATTAAATACTTTTGAATTTACAGTAGGTATGTGTATTCTAAATCAAGTATTGAAAACTTCTCAAGAAGTATAGAACTACAATAAGCCGACAATGAAAATTTAACATCATCGTAAAATTTAACAGCGCACTTTAATAACTAAAGCCCGAAGCCGATAAAGCGTCGTATCGTTGACAAAAGGATGAGTATGTCGAGAAACCTCTTTGCCCACACCAGCCACGTCTCGCACCCACACACCTGCGACCGCAGAGCCACATACTATACAGATTCACCCACACAACCAAAACTTACCACTACTAACCCGAAACCCATACGCCCACCCGCCAAACACGCCCAACGTCTTGGGTTTTCTTATAAACCACGTTGTGTTCGACGTCCCACTCTATCTTACGACACTATGTCGCAATCTCTCCCTCTAGCGCAATGACGAGCTCCACATAAAGCGCCGCCGCATTCCCGCCTTTTTTCCCACTCCATTTTGACAGCTCGCGGCTCCATATCTGGCCGGAAACTAAGACAGCGTTCACAGACATATTACTTCGACGTTAAGAAAAACATAAATACCCATACCCTACATATATTTTCAAACCATCATGAATATTCATACATCTACACTACCACCTAAAAGGAGACTAATTTAAGAACCCGTACATTATACCTAATTACGAATGTACGCACAACATTTTATACTTACGTGTTATTTCTAAGAAGTTTCAATGAATTCTCCGATAGCTCGACCTTGAACCTTCGATTAAAGTTTACATCGATACAATATTGCCAATAAATTCAAGCTGCGCTGCAGTAATCGATCGTTTGTTTTCTACTTTTAGCTTACATGTCTTATCAAAGTAATAAATTAATTAAAAACTCAATTTACCCTTCTAAACAGTATTATTACGGTACTAAAGCACCAGATCTTTCATACGGGCTTAAATGAACAAAACAGTACATTATTCTAATATCGAACGAAGTCTTAAGAAATTAAGTTTCAGCTCAATGTGCGCGTCGTCTTACCGACTAAGTGGCTCAAGACGCGTTAGCGGTGCGGGCGCGGGCGCTGGGCGGGGCTGCGGGGATGCGGCGCCCCGCTATCGGCACACCGAAACACACATTTTTCCCGCCGCAAACCTCGCGCCGGGGTTAGCCGCGGCCCGCAGACGTACGGCGGGAACGAGACGGTCTATGCCCGCGCCTGCGTGCTAAGACGCGCGCCAATTTTGACAGCTCGCCTCGCAGTGGAAATGCGGAAGTTGGCGCGAACGGACTCTGAACGCTCTTATGAACACTGGCAGGAAAGAAACATGAACTACAGATACTGAAAATGAATGAAGAGGAACTCATTCATTTTCAGTATCACATATCACACTTTTAGACACAATATTTTCGTAGAACTCAATCTGAGATTTAGAATTTGACTTAAATGATCAACTGTAGATATTATTCAAAAAGAGACCGAAAAATTGGAGCATGTCTTAAGGACGCATTATAAAGATTTAAAGAACTTCCTTTAATAACATTTCTTACAGGAATAGTGGTAAAAAAATATGTTACAATTATTGCCCTTTACTTAAAAGGTATCATGTAAAGCCCTAAAATCAAGGATCAATCCAAGTTAAAAAATTAAAACATTATCAATTTTAACAATACGAGAAAAAAAAACTTTTCTGGAAAAGTTTAATCTCGTTAAAGTTAAACAATTATTATGACTGCGGCCGTCTCACCGCATTGTAACGAAATAATACTCGAATTGTTTCCAACATAAGCCTGGGTATCGGCGGACCGCACCTAACTTGGGAGTTGATAGTGTCGACCTCAAAAGTGGTCGTAATAGTAACCCGAACTTGCATGGCGTGTGGCCACAGGGTGGGGTGAGGTGGCATATCAAAACAAAACGGGTGAGGCCGGGTGAGGTCGGATGAGGTCGGGTGAGCTAATCGCGTGGTCGCGGCCGCTGACAATTTGCAGGTTAGCCGCGCGACCGCCGCTGCGGCCGGCCCGTCAGCCGACGATCCTTCGCGCGCTAACTATCATATTAAAACGTTCTCAAATCATACACCAGCAGTGAAACTACTATTACTTACACAACCACGTACGTATCCTGTTGTTATAAATTTTTGGTTTTTGTGTTTATCGCTCCGACGTTCATGGATATTTGTAGACATATTTACTTCTAAATGGTTCGACCTGCTTGTTTTTCATGGCAAACTGATTTGACTCTGACTAATGCTTTAGGTGTTCAATTAATATAGCAAACAAGCATTTAATCTATCCAAAAGTTAATAGCCCCTATCTCTCATGCAAATATGTGTCAACCTCAAATAAGACAAGAGTCCTAACTCAGATTATTCGCTACATGTTTCAGTTCTGAGGACAAGTTATCATGCTCCACGATCTGGCTAAGCCTTTCAGACCAAAACAGCCTAAGTAGTTCTTATAAGACTTAAATAATGACATTTGTGCTGATTTGATGCTCTTCCTACCAGATAACAGTTAGATATACCGTATCCATTCCATCCAGACACGCTCTTAGATAATTGCCATATAACTCCATAATAATTAGATTTTCCCGTAGTGCGCTTACATATTACGTAAATTACTTACCAAGCAAAAGATGTTAACTTTCTCCCTTTATTAATCCCATTCATCTCATCCTAAACACCAACCGGAGAAAATATGACTGCTAGACCACACAACACACGGCCAACCGAATTCAATGTATTTAAATTTACATGTTCAACAAAATCAAACCTTTAAACATAGTGTGGCGTAATTTATTTGTTCACACACGATTTATTATTCTGCACGGTGCGATGTGTAAATGGGTACAGCACCGACGTCACTGAATAAATAACTTGACACTTGTTTGCGAAATAAACAATTTAAAATGTCAAGAATAGGGAAAGGGCACGCGAACCCTTTTCCTTCCCGACATTATGTTTCTTGACAACCAATTTCAAAGGTGTTTGCGCTTACGTATGACTGTTAACAGGGGTAAAATGATGGAAAACGTGTCATGGTGTTGCTTTAATTTTTATCTATAATACTATTAGGCACTTAGTATACAATGCAGAATTGAATTAATTTAGGTGACAATTTTAGTAAAAAATCGAAATCTTCTCTTTATTTTATGATAAAATTTATTGATATTTTAACAGTAAAATATAATAATTAGTAAAGTTTTACAAATGTTATTGAACAACAATCCTTGTAAATATATACATAGAATGCCTCCTTTGCCTAAAACCGTTGTTTCAAAACCTTTCAAACTAGGTTATTGAGAGATAAAATGGAAATTGAAAAGTTTGATCATTTTAGTTTGGTTCTGTAATATTGTTAGTCAATTAAATTAGTTAAGTCGATACAGCTACAGCTGTGTCTGAGAAGTGTTATAGGGTTGTATCGGCATTTAGATATTATCGATAGATCTACATTCTAAATTATTCTTATTTTACTTCACTTCTAAACGGGAAGAGTCTATACGGAAAACCTCGTAAATATTCTTCCTGTGACATATTCGTTACATTAAATACGTATATTTTTCCTATCATATTAATTCAGAACACTCAAATTAATTAACTAAGAAAACTCTTTCCATACCCAGGGCATGGAGAGAAAACTAATTGGTCTACCATCTTGGGGTGTCCTTTATTTGGACCTAAAATTAAGTCACTAAGGTAAGTGTAGTCATCCAAGCAAAATGTGCATTCAACACTTTAGTTCAATCGGTTAGTTAAATGGTTTAAAATTTAGTTGTCCATAACATGTATACATTGTAGACACACTAACTAAAAATACAAGTTAAATAAAAGCTTGTACAAAGTAAAGTATATAATTAAAGCAATAAATAAAGTAATTAAAAATACTGTCGTGTATTAATTGTGTTATTTTTGTCAAATACAATAAATAATTAAATTAAAATTTAGCACCATGAATATTTTTTCATACTACACTTTATATAATCTATTAGAGTGTAAGAAAAAAATAACGAGTACTTAATTACACAATACATCAATCGTTATTCACTCATTATCAAGCTTTATTCACTCTAACACACATCTAATATAAATTTCATAGAGTTATTTTGTAAAGGAAAGTTTAAGGAAATGGTATTAATGCTACGAGTTCGTAGCATATATGTAGACATTCTACGACTTAACGGAGCCTTAGTGTATTGTTAAGGTGGGAACTAACTAATGCATTTAATTGTAATGAAAAGTCTATATTGTATGAATAGTTGTATCGAAATTGTTTTCTCATATATTACATCATCATCATCATCATCATCATCAACCCATTATTGTCCCACTGCTGGGCACGGGTCTCCTCTCATAATGAGAAGGATTAGGCCATAGTCCACCGCGCTGGCCAAGTGCGTATTGGTAGACTTCACATACCTTTAAGATTTTTATCTCTCAGGTATGCAGGTTTCCTCACGATGTTTTCCTTCACCGTTTAAGCAAGTGATAATTAATTTCTAATACGCACATAAATTTGAAAGTCAGAGGTAAATATATTACATATATTTTAGAAATTGTGGTGGTATTAGCTACCGTGTGGCGTCGAAAGTACAAGAAAGTTACAAATCAACGCGAAATGTATTATGTTGAAAAATGCCGAAAGCTTTCAAGAAAAAAACATTTTAGAAAAGTGCATTATTAAAGTGAGTGTTTTTTTATTAAAATAAAAATAATAATTTACATTGTAGGTACTGTACCATGCGCTAGAACTACAAGCTTCATCACATTGTTTCAGTTTGATGACCGTTTAGTTTTAATGAAAGGGGCTTTCCTTATAATTTACATACTTTACTAGAAGACCACCGTGGCACAATAACCTTGCCGATCTGTTCCGAATGTGCGAAGTTTCCCAGCCAATCCTATGATTAAATATGATTTAAGATACTTGTTACAAACTCGAGTGTTTGTATGAGCATAGTTATGTGACCTATGACATCCTCACGTAAACGATTCTGTAATTATGATGATTCTAATAATAAGGGGATAAGTGCAGGATAATGAGTGTGACACTCCAAAATAAATTAGGTTCTTCTTCTTTATTTATTTTTGTAAGATTGGAATAACTTGTTAGTAAGTTATTTGACTTTCCCATGTAATAATGAAAAAGATACATAAATTTTGCACGCCCAATGTGGTAGAATATAAGAAACTAGTTATAAATTTAAGATCCTTGTAAAATACTGTTCTTGCAAATAAATGATTTGATTTGAACAAACTAGCTTCAATAATCAAAACATACAATTTTCTCCAAACATTTACAATAGGCACTATGACGTGGATAAAATAAAGAATTTCATATCTCACAGGTTTACTACTAACATAAATTCGCAACAGCGGTTTCAAAGGTCGATATAATTGCCCTACCGACAATACAACCCTTTGTAGCCGCCATATGCCGACGCTGGCTCGCCCTTAAATTACAGAACTTCCCGCTCATAATAGAGAGATATGCCTTTAATATCTGCCGGAAACGGCTCCTGCCGTATTTGCTTTTTGCCTCCGTTCTTATATTAGAAATTGTGTAGTGCAATGCAGTTATACATCAAGCACCTTGTTTTCATCAGCGGTTATTGCTACGCCTCAACATAAGTATTACTTTTGTTGTAGATAGAAGTTAATGAGATTTAATTAAGTAAGCTCGTTCTAATTCTTATGCTACTTCAAAATTATATATTGATAATTTTTTACTTTAAAAATAAAATGAGATATATAAAATAGCATTTGTCTGGCGTACATAGGTTATAATTGAGTAACAAAAACAAATAAAATTAAGTAACAACGGGCGCGGTCGGAACTTGATTGGGTGACCGCAAATGGCAAAATTTTATGACCACTTCTTTTCCCATGAGAATACTTTAAGCCCTTGGAACATAGCTTATGAGTGATTTCAAACATTCCACACGGGTTAACCATCAACCAACCCACAACGGAATAGTGTAGCAGGTCTACACAAATTAAAATTTACGTAGACACTAATCCATGGCATAGACCTTTTGATTAAAAGAGGAAAACATGATTTAGGTACTTTTGTATGATATAAGGTAGGTCCATACATTCAGCTTTACGAACACCACACCAAATTACACAAAAAACTTTATTCATCCTACTCGTATAACCTAATTCTAAGCTTCCAAAGAATGAGACGACAAACTTTGGAATGACATTACCAATAAAAACACTACAAAATTAAAATTATATAACATTCCAATAAATCTTCCTGCGCAATATCCTAACAGGAACGCATAAAAACGATATTATTCTCAATCGACCCCTAAAACCGTCCCCTGCAAGACTGGATGCAATTTCAATAACAATTCCGGGCTAGTACCCGTGACACACCTGCTGACTCACGGCCGAACACGTGCCCGGCTAAGAGGCTACTTAACGTAAGTGACCCCACTTACCGAGTCCCAACTGTGCCGTCCGAGACACTCCAATGGCCAGCAATTTCACGAGCGACGCCCGCCATCTGCGACCGACGCGCCAAAAAATAACATTCCCCAAAAAACATTTGCGAAAGAAAGGGATATTAGTCTCCGCGGGGCCATAATCGAAGCCAATTGGCTCACCGAAGGCTCCGACACGACACTTTCTCTTATTTATACCATTACTTCGCTCTATGGTAATATCGTAAAATGCCTTTATGGATGTGTACACCGGATTTTACAATATGGCTTTTTTGATTTATCTCACTTTATGAAACTGTGCTTATCGATGTAATTAATGGGTTTAACATGTGATGTACCTACCTATTCAAACGACTTTTTTCAAATAACTTTTATGTAAATAAATAAAGATTTGACTAAATTTCTTTGAGTATTATAAAAAAATAATTTTAACGAAAATAATCAAATTAATGTGGATACTAAAATGGAACAAGACGTTTGTAACCTAGGTACTTACAGAAAATAGAATCTAAAATATTCCTGCATTACATAACTGGCACTATCAGCGTGGTTGTAATAATGAAGTACCCAGTTATATGTTATATGGTATACTATAAATCATAGTTTAATATATTATATATAGGCTATACGGTGCTCGATCACCATACTAGCAATAACAAGCTATTAAAACCGTATGCGTAGGTATGTGAATGATATTTCAGGCGACGAGGGCAAGTGTTAAAATTAGATTTGTAGACAAGAAATGATCGTGTCGAGAACACTTCGCACCCCGCTGGCTTCATTCCTCGTGAGTCTTGAGTCTACAAATATTAAATTAAAAAGACGTACAGAGTACAGACCCACGGGTTTTCAAAAACACACACTTACTTATTATGAAATAGGTAATCATACTACTTCAACCACTACCGATACCTAGGTATTCATATAATTAATACGTTAACATTTAATGTAAAATATAGAGCGAATTCATTAAGAAATTACGTATACTTAAGGTATTATTATTGTGCAGTTTTGCGTAATTAATTATAATGTATTGCAATTTATGTAAAAAATAAATGTTGTTAACAATAAGTTCATATAAATATTTTTATCGCCACTTTACAACTTTATAAACCCCCATGTTTATTTTTTTTAACAAAAAATATTTTTTTGTTGATTAAAAAATTCATTTTATTGGAATACAAGTCAATTTGAAATAAAAACGTTGTCATTATATCACGAACGTGCATAAACTTCTCGTTGCGATGGCGCGCGCGGCCAATTTCTCCCGCCATTTCCCCCGATTTTTTTCAATACGCGTTCGAGATCATTTAACATTTTTATGTGTAATCTTGCTTGGTGGCGATAAGACAAGGAGATTTTTGCGCGCTTCTCAGTTTATTTTATCGGCGACGTTTTACGGCGAGCTCTAAACAGATTAAATCTAAAAGAGTGGGGCCCTTCTGCATCCATTTTCTATTTATTGGCTCGTATTCTGGTTTTATAAGATTACTCGCATATTTCTTATGTTGTTTTTGTGTAAGCCACGTTTATAAGATAAGAAGAAAGAAAAACAAGTTCACAAAGATAGACTTAAGAAAATATTTTTGGTGGATAGGTATTATCTACCTTTTTTTTTTTTTTTTTTTCTCGAGGGGGAAACCTTCAAAAGGTACCCGACGACGTGGGAGCGACGCCGGGTTATGTGGGATTTTTACCGCACTAAAACCCCCCCGGTGGCCGTCCTCAACGCTTGTTGGAGAACTCCGGGATCTCCGACGGAACACAACCGGAGCCCTCCAAGCGCGATGCCCCGATCGGGCTCTACCCTGGAGGAGCAGTTTTCGCTCCTCCCACACCATGTAGTGTTTACGACGGTATGCGACCACACATACCGCCGTCCTTCCCGGGGTCGCTAGCTGAACGGTTCGAGCTCCCACTCTTGCCGCCCGCAACCCCGGAAGCCCCCTTTTAGTCGCCTCCTACGACAGGCAGAGGATACCGTAGCCCTATTCTAGTCCCGGAACTACAGGGACATATCTACCTACCCTACGCGGAACTCTCCATAAGAGGATGGAAAAAAATAATACCTATAGGTTAAGTACCTACCAAAAATGATTTACAGATAATTAATTTATGATACTTACCCATTTAAGATGCTTTTATAAACACAAAAGGTTAATGAAGATTATTCAGTTTTTCGTAATTGATGAAACTATGTAACATTTTATAACGATATCTCGTTGGAAGGTTACCCAAAGTAATGAGTTGTATATCATTTGTGTTTTATAGACAAGACGGCACATAGAATCGTCTTTTTTAAATTATGCAACATTTGTATGGAAATACAAGTCACCCCGGACCCTCCTTCTTAAAAATACATCCCATGTTATTTGTTGCCATGGTTTGACGCTTACTCCCGATTTGATTGCTTTTTCATGTAGATCATAATACAGTGGTCTTGTGTATAGGTACAGTCAGTTTTGAAATCTTCGTTTGCTCATCTACTTCTGACGCTGACTGTACAGTGTACATACACTATTTCTATAACAAAATATTGTCTTACAACCAGCCGATTTATTTAAGGTATATGTAATAAAAGTCTAGTAAGCAGTGATAGCCCAATGGTTAAGAAACTCGGCCTCTCGATCGATGGGTCCGAGGTTCAAATCCCAGGCATGCACCTCTAAGTTTTCTAAGTTATGTGCGTGTTAGAAATTAATTATCACTTGTTAAACGGTTAAGGAAAGGAAAACATTGTGAGAAAACCTGTATACCTGAGAAATTTATAAAAAAAAATCTCAAAGGTATGTGAAGTCTACCAATACGCATTTGGCCAGCGCGGTGGACTATGGCCTAATCCTTCTCATTGTGAAAGGAGACCGGACCCAGCAGTGGGATAGTAATGGGTTGATGATGATGAATAAAAGTATTTTAATACTAGACTCAAAGGAAATTTATTTATTCATATACACAAAGAGACAAACAATAATTCATTTTCAAACAATAATACATATTTTTTTCAATTTCAAAATTACAAATAGGTAAGTGTATCTACCGTAACTTAGCTCATTAACACGGGTTACATCTATCTTGGTCACCGCAATAGATTGTCATAAAGAGACCTCTATGTACGTTGCCCCGACTTTACCTATGTGCAATTGTGTACCACAATAAAAGTATTTCTTATACGAAGCTAAATAAAATAGGAGGTAGATTTATTTATTTGCAGGACAACAGCAGTACACACAATTGTTCCTAAAAGTATTACACTAAATGGTATTAAACACGTGTGCGTTCGAATTATAGGCGTGCGCAACATTTACAGATTTTACTTACTAGTTGCATAGATTACTAAAGATACTTTGCCGCCTTGAAATTGAATGAAGCCACAAACGGCTTATTAGTAAGTTCTTTTTTGAATTCTTGGCAAATAAAAACATTTTTAGAGAAAATTTACGAATAAATAACTAATATCTATTGCGTAATTTACATAATAAATAAATAATTATTTCAAATATTTTTGGGACATTTTAGCACGGAGACGTGGCAAAACTTTTTTACGCAACTATTTCAATTCTCAAATCTGGGTACATTTTCTTGTTAAGAGTGAGTAATCTATACTAATCTATGACCAGTTGCTACAGACTTAAAGATATACATTTAATTGATAATAAAGTACAATAAGAGTACAATAAAAATATATAGATAGGTAGGTACGTTTAGATGTGTTGTGTTGTGCCCCACCAAAGCAGTTGGCGTGAACGCAGCTGCCGCGAGGACAAACAGCGAGCAATCACTAGAGCAAATGTTTGCCGACGTGCCACTACTTCAGTACGCCGCACACTACACGAAATATAAATAAATACAATCATGTTCTACAAATGTTATGTAAAGTACAAGCGAACTTGATTTCGTGGAGTTGGAATAGGGTCACATATATGCAAACTACTTTTAATTTAGGGATGTCTTTTTTTTCACGGATTAGTCATCTATTATTTTAGTCATCTGTAGAGATTGCGTCTTTCAAATCTTTTCTTACCATCAGGCACGGATATCCTCTCATAAATAAATATAGACATAACTAAGAGGTAGTTAGCCAAAGTCCACCACCCTGTAATGGGAATTGTTACCTACACTAAGTAGATATTTTTTAATATAAGTATTTAAAAAATCGGAAGTTCCTGCTTAAAATTCGAATTCAGATCCCCAATGTGAGGAGAAATCACTAAGGCTGTTCTATTCAACTTTTTCTACATTAACTCGTATATGTACATTCTTTCATAAATGCTTACCTAATAAAGGTACATAATCAAATAAAATAATAAAGTGTACCTACTTACAAAGACGACATATACAAAGTTAAGTCATTTTATTATTTCGACAGGTTGCTACATAACCTCGTTGGCTTCCAGCAGCAGCAATTTAAGACCGCTTCATCCAATACAATCTTAAAATCGACTTTATAACACTCGAATAAAGTCGAATTCGGTTTCATTTACAACCTTGGGTGAGATTACAATTCATACCAGGCTAACCTTATATTCTTCAAAGAATGGTTGGTAGATTTTCAATACTCACTTTATTAAGGGTGAGGCGGAAGGAGGGTGAACGAAACGGCCTTTATTAGATTCTCTAGGAACGTAAGTACGAAGCCAATCGCATAGGCTGCGACCGACACCTTGATATTGAAAATTTTCGCAAATTGAATTTGTTGTGTTATTCCTGTTCCATACTGTACCCTTACCATGAGTTTTTACGTTTTGACAAATATGACTGTTTTCGTATTTGTTTACGTATTGGCCTATACAATTTTCAAGTTCTGACACAATCCGCTAGGGGCGCTGATTGGAAATAGTATGGGCAAATAGGTAAAGAAATACCAAAACAGACATATTTGTCAAAACGTAAAAACTCATGGTAAGGGTACTGTTCCGTGATGCTCGCTTACGCTTATTTATAGTTGATGGGAGTATTTATACAGGCTACATTTAAAAAATGTTTACGTAGACATAGATCTAGATTTAATTTAGTCTAGTTATGTATAAGTATTTAGAGTTAAAAGATTGTCAAACTAAACTGCCCCAAAGTACTTAACATGTCTTTAATGTGTTTAATATTGTATAGTTTAGTCATAGATTAGTATAGTAAGGAAAGTTGTTATTACATTTGTGTAAAATTTATAAATTTGTACCCTATTAGCCTGTAATTGAATAAAAAGGTTAACATTGTTATCGCCTGTGGTTTTCGCATAATAAATTAGTTAATTTATTGATAGTTTCGAACGCTGCGCCTGCGGATTCTTTTTTATGTTATCAGTACTCCAACCAGTTACTTAAACGTCCACATCAGATCATTTCAAATTCGTTTTTGGTTAATCGTGGAAAAATATTTATTCCTAAATAGCAATAAAATTATATTTCACTTTTAAATTATACGATTTTTTATACCAAAATATAGTTATCAAAACAACGCCCTCTATGGAGACACTTCCGAAGTAAGTGAATAGCTATTCCATGTCCTTGTGTTCATAATTCCTCAATTTACTACCAGAGGGAGCAACTAGAAACGTAAAACATTAATTTGATTAATACGAAACTATATTTTTTGCAATATTTATATCAAAATTTAAACGTGTTATAAGATACTATATATTCCATTTTAAAAATCGTAAGACTGAACGTTTTGAACATCGTTGGTCCACAATAATTAAAAATCAATTAATTCAGTGTAGCCTACTATTTAATTTTTACCCTAAATTACAGTAGAAAATAAATTTAAAAATTAAGAATATTTATGAATATTTTATTGAGCTTCTTCAGTAATAATAACAATTTCAAAAAATATATTGATTTAACTAATACTTTATTATAGATGATACAGATACAGAATAAAAAGCAGCTCGCTAGTAAAGCCCCCTCGGTAATCGTTTCCTATATAGGTTTCTATACACTTTTATAGTCCGCTCTGAATATAGAAATGAATCGCGTCACCGTATAACTCCTGCTCGGAACAACTTCAGAGCGAACTAGCAGACGAGAACTATACTGAATATTATATCGTTTTAAATAACATTCCAAGGAGAAACTACCGAATGAATTGGCAACACTGAATTGACTGAATCTGTAAGCATTTTAGGTTAGGTTTATTTATGTTAGTTGTGTGATGTGTCAGAATTTTTCAATTATAATTAAATCGTAAAAAGTATAAAACGCTGATGCAATACAAAAGATTTAAACCACCTTACTTGATCTCGTAATAATGTCTGTCGTAATAGAGACAACTCTCGGAGACATTACCGTGGACCTGTATTTAGACCAACGACCCGCAACATGTTTGAATTTCTTGAAGCTTTGTAAGATGAAATATTACAATTTCAACTTATTTCACACCATCCGCAATGGATTCATTGCTCAAACGGGCGATCCAAGCGGCGAAGGATCCGGTGGGCAATCAATTTGGGGCCTCCTCGAAGGCGCCAGCAAACGATTTTTCTCCGGCGAAAAGATGCCTAAAATACGTCACACCGATGCTGGCTTGCTCTCAATGGTATGTACTGATGATATGATGGTCGGCTCACAATTCTTTTTCACTCTTGCTCCTGATTTAGATTCATTGGATGGTGTGCATTGTGTTATAGGGGAGGTTACGGAAGGACACGAAGTGCTCACCAAGCTTAACGAGGTGATTTGTGACGAAACACATCGTCCTTATCAAGATGTCAGGATAACTCACACGGTTGTACTTGAAGACCCTTTCAATGACTTACCTGGGCTCAGAGCGCCGTCTAGATCGCCCTCGCCGAATGCTGAACGGTTGAAAGGAGGCAGGATAGCTCCAGACGAGGAAATTGATGAAACACAAGGTAAAAGTCATGAAGAAATTCAAGAGATGATAGAAGAAAAAGAGGCCAAAGCTCGTGCTACCATCTTGGAAATTGTAGGAGATTTACCAGATGCAGACATAGCACCACCAGAAAATGTCCTATTTGTATGTAAACTTAATCCAGTTACAACTGATGATGACCTTGAAATCATATTCAGTCGTTTTGGCAAAATTGTTAGTTGTGAAGTCATAAGAGATAAAAAGACAGGAGATTCCCTACAATATGCTTTTATTGAATTTGATGATAAAAAGTCCTGTGAAGATGCATATTTCAAAATGGATAATGTGTTGATAGATGACCGCCGTATACATGTTGACTTCTCTCAATCAGTGTCAAAAATGAGGTGGTTGGGAAAAGGACGAGGTGTACAGTACTTTAACGAAAAAGACACAAAACATGCAGACATACAAAAGGGCAGGTCAAAAAGGTCACTTAGCAGAGATAGAAATGATAGGAGACAACATTACAAAGATCAAGAGAATAGGGAAAGAGATAATAGGGATAAAACATATAGAAATGACCGACACAACAATCACAGAAGAGATAGAAGTAGAAGTAGGTCAAGAAGAGACAGTTCTCAAAATAGATATACCAGGAGTGATCGAAATCATAGTAATCAAAACTATTCTAGAGATTCCAAAACCGACAAATCTAGTAAAAACAATAGTGAAAATAACTCAAATAGATATGATAACCAACAAAGACATGATGTTGATTATGTTAGACATAAGAAATCAGCTAAACCATCTCCTGAGAGGAATGACAGAAGGGAAAATTCTAGATCTCCAACAAGAAAAGATAAGGACAATAGAGACCAAAGTAGAAAGGATAAAAGGGACAAAACTAATGATAGACACACTATTAAAAGTCACAACACACATTAAAAAGACTCTAGGGATGAGTCTAATAACAAAGTCACAAAACATAATAGAGAAACAAGAGAACATAGAAAAGCAAGGAAGGAAGGGACGTATAATAAAAATAGAGAAGAATCTCAAGAAATAGAACCACATACACCATCACCAGTATTGGAAAAAGATAAAGTTAAATCAAAAAAAGACAAAAAACAGAAGATGAAAGGTAAAAATAATGTAAGGAAAGATAAAAAAAAACGTAAACCATCAACTTCTTCAGACAGTGACACATCAGATTCAAGTACATCCTCTAGTGACTCATCTTCAAGTGGAGAAGACAAGAAAAAACGTAGACGAAAGAGACGTCATTCTTCTTCAAGTAGCAGTAGCAGTAGTTCTTCATCTACATCTTCCAGCTCCACTTCTAGTGATTCATCTAGTACTGATAGTGACTCTAATAAAAAGAAACGAAGGAATGAAAATAGAAAATCAAGTAAAAAGCCAAAGAAAAGGTTATAGTATCGACTAATGATACACATGTTTGAACATGTAATACAATTATTTAAGAAACAGTGTTTGTTTTGGGTTTAATCAAGACATAGACGTCTTGACAGAGTGTCTGTTGACATAGACTGTACGAAGCAATATGTGGTTGTAACAAGAATAATGATATATAATTTTAAGTCTATAAACACAAATGTAATTCTTCATATCAACCCATAATCCTTACTAAGCGACATTGAGTAAACTTTACAGATGAGTGATTTAAAGTTTAAATATAAAAACAATAATAACTTAAGCAATTGTGGAATTGTAATGGTTTTAACAGACATAGAAAATTTTAGGTTTTTTTTGTAAATATTCTAACTTTAAATTACTCCTGTAGTTTTCTTAACATTGCTTAGTAATTATTGCCTTTCGAGTGTTATTATTAAATTTGGCAACAGGTACCAACCTCAATTAATGTCTTGTAGCAGTATTTAGTGAACAAAGTATCCTTATAGTCTTCTAATAAGTAATAGTGCTTCCAAATCAATATCTCGACTTGAATAGCAATAATGTGGGAGCATATAGTAAATTGATTTGGACTGAAGCTAATCAGATCATATAGGTGATTATTTATATATTTATTTAAAATTATCAAACTGTTTTATAGTTCTTGTGCAGGATACATTTAAAATGTTAAAATAGGTTTATAAAATCCTGGATAGATCCTTGGTTTCAAAGCTTGTACCAATTTGTAATCTCTTTTTGCTACTTATATTACCAATGTTATATTAAATGATAGACAACCATGATATTTTGTAATTGAAATAATATCAAAAAAATTAACTTCAAAGTATACAGAACAATGAGTTTAATTGCTTTTAACTTATGTAATGTTTTCTTAGATATCAAATTTAATGTAATTTATAAGAATTACATCATATAATTATAATGTATCTTCCAATATTGAAAAGACCATGATACTAAATACTATATAGTTGCATTTACTAATAGTTATTTATTAACCAGTTTTCATTAGTAATTTTATGATAATAATATGGTAGATGTATGAAACCATACATAGGATACCTTGTAAGGTTCCATATTAACAATTGATATGCTATTTAATTCTTTTAATTATTAAGTGGATAAATATAAGACATTATATCATGATTGATTCATGGTAGGAGATTTTTGGTAAAGTTTCGAAAACATATATAATATTTTACATATAAATCAAGTTTCTATAAGTTAAGCCAAATTGTTTTTGGAATCTGTATTGGAATGGCTCAGAATTGAATTATCTCTGTATTGGTATTGCTCAGAAATAAGTTTCATTTCTTTTCATTTGTAACAAAATATTCTTCAAAAGTAAAAATGTAAGTCAACGTAATTGTTATAATATTTATTGTGTAATTGTAATTTTATTTTTACCCTTTACATTATCTAATGTAATGTTTGTTTATTAAATTAAGATTAGAAGAAGTACAAATGTGAAATAAAATGTGTCTTAGAGTATGCAATACAATTATTTAGTTGGAAGAACTATCAATTAAATTTAGACTCATAGTAAATTCAGCATTTCAGTTACTGTACTGTACTGTTATTATTCAACAATAAAATAATAAAATGACCGATTACTTACGATTCTATATCAATGTTCAATAGGACTAATATTTGAAGTGTTTATTATTTTAATTAAAATACATTTTTAATATTACTTCTTGTAAATAAGAACCTAAATTTAAAAGCTTAATGATGTCTCAATTAAAAAGTGTATAAGATAAACCTCACATTATATCTTAAATTAGATATCTAGCCATTTAACTAATATTATTATTGGTAGGTAAATTACCTTTGAAAAATATTCCTTTCTCACTTTACCTTTTTGTTCATTTTACCATTAGCTATGCATTGTTTTAATATTATTTAGATAATAAAGTATTGCGAAATCTTATTGCATTGTATCATTGTTTGCGTTACTTTTTTATTTAAAAAGATTAATTAACGATAAAAATATTCCAAAGGACCGTATTTTAACCGCTGATTATTTTAAAGCTGAACCGTATTTTAACGGTCAGGTGTCGAATTAAATGCTTGGTATATTCAAGTTCGTCATCGAAGTTGAGTTATGAAGGTGGTAGAACGCTTTGTAGTTCGACTCCAGCAGCACCACCACCACACCTATTTCTGCCTCATAATAGCAGTGTTAAGCGCTGCTGTGTGAAGGGTGTGGTAAGGGAGACACTTCTTGGAGGCTTTCCAGCTTAGTCCTAAAGGGTAGCAGGGCATCTGTGCCAGACCGCAGGAGGAATCTAATCCTATCTAGGGTTGATTACAGATGTCCATGGGCGCAGTACCCACTTACCATCAGGTGGACTGCATGCTCGTCTGCTACTCCTATTTTATAAAAAAAACTCAATCCTTCCTTCACCACATATTGTATTCATAATTATCTTGGAATTATAATTGAATACAATTCTCTGTGGTTTCTTTGTTTTTTTTTTTATATAATATAGGTGTAGCAGACGAGCAAACAGTCCACCTAATGGTAAGTGGCTACTGCCGCCCATGGACATCTGTAATCAACCGTAGATAGGATTAGATATTTCTACCTGAGGTCGGCCACAAATGCGCCGCTACCCCTGAGGACTAAGCTGGAACGCCTCGGAAAAGTCTGTCTCCCTTACCACACCAGGCATGTTACCAACACCTATTCCATTTGGCGGTATAAAAAGATTCAATTAGCTTCAGGACCACATAACGTCAGACAGACTATATTATAGATTTTTATTAATCGACCGAAGTACCAAACTAGCATGCACCTGATTGAAAGTGGCTACCAAAAAGTATAGTTACGATACTAAACTATTTTAGTCACTAAGATACTATTTAAGTATCAAGTAAAGACTATCTATGGGTAGGCGAAGTACATGCCTACATACACTAGTTTTATTATAGTGTTTGTTATATAAGATAGAAGCTTTCTACGGACTATATAGAAACATATATACCTTAATAAATCTTTTATTATTGAAAACATTTTCACTTAGGTATAAAAGAAGGATCTTTAATATTGAACGAATATTCTTTCAAGGTACTACAATAGATTCCACCTACACATTTCTATTATTAAATTCCTTTGTGAACAAGATACACTTACATAATTCTTCTATTCTTATTTTTTTCTTAGTAAATAAATATAAATCTGCTTATGATTCTTTTACACGATACATAAAGGACTATTTTAGTTTACATTATTTTTAGACTATTTTTTTAAATAACACTCGTAGATAATTTGTGTAGCTACCTACTTACTGGTCAAATTTATTACGTTAGGAATCTACTTACATTTATTTCGTATCTGAGTAAAAAAACAGGCAATATTGGAAATTTTCATTTATTTAGGTATAGGTACGTAAGGCCTTCAATAAAAAGAAAAATAATAGAGTAAAAGATAATAGGTATAGACATTTAATTATTAAAAACAAGTGTAAAGAGCTCTCCTTTATGGCCGGCGATGCGATGCTTTGGTGACCTCTCTGGTGTTGCAAGTCTCCATTAGTTAGGTAGCCTATCAGCATTTTCGATAGGTCCAATTATTAAGCACAATATATAGAAGTTACAACCGAGCACACAGTCTGTTGCTGCTCTTATTGTGTGAGTGAGTACCTACTACGTATTTGAAAATAAGAGTCATTATACAACCTGACACCGAATACAGATGTGTTGTATTGAGGAGAAGGTGTCAACTAAACGTATCACCACATTCTTAAAACAATACGTATTTACTGAAATCTGCGGATTAGTCAAATTGTAGATATTTACTGGTGTATCAGTTTTAATCATATCGGCGCAATAAGAAGTGTAGACATTATACCTATAGGTATATTACGATGAAAGGAAATCATAAAACATGTCAAAGTTCCGAATGGAAGGTACCTACCACCTGATTACAGGACGTCGTTAGCTCGCAGGAACATTCTATTGCCTGGCTCATTCAGCTTTTGTGTTGTAAAGTGACCGAGCATGAAGATGATAGCTCTTAACTTTGTTATTGTGCTACAACGGAGGATCAGACTCAGAATATTGTGTGTTCTATATATATACCTATATGCATCGCCTGTTTCCTTCATCTGTTTATTTCCTTTATAAAGCATCACCCATTGTTACATTGTTCTTACCACGCTTTTATTAGGTTAACCTGTATGTATGTAAGTAAACTATGTATATATGTATGTATGGAAATTTTGAACTCGATTTTTACCCTCTTTCAATAGTCCAATTTATTTAAAATTTGAAACACTTCTCAAGAACCGATGACAATATATGATTTTAATAATTTTGTCCCATTCTCCTTATCAGGATCGCCAGGATTAACGACTTTCCTTACGCGATTTTAGCGTGGTTTTTAGTTTTTCAACTTTAATTATTTACTCGTATATTCACTTGCAAAAAATATAGCTTGCGGCTATATTTTTTGCCAACATTCATAAAAGACCATTCAATGTTGTTCTGCATTAATAGTTCGATATATAACAGATTCTAAGTGTCGGACGTGGGAACGATCGTCTTACATATTTGTAATCACTAGCTGATAACAATTCAATACTTAAAGTTAACTATGTAGGTAGATATTATGTTCTAGGTAAGTACGTAATGCCTATCTATTAAATTGGTATCACGAACGATTTTACACAATGGAAAAACACTCAACACCTAGAACACAATCGACCTCAAACGTCTATTTATGACAAAAGAAGATCAAATAAGTACCTAAATAATATATCGATAGGTAAGTACAAGCATACACAAATAGTATTGCAGATACGCGTGGGAGTTAAAGGTCATAGGTAAAATTTAACCCTAAAGGTCTCTTCATATTTAATATCATTATAATCAGCGTGGTAATCGTGTAAGCTGTTTAATGTACTGTAATTAATAGATTCTGTCGCCTTCTGCTTGTCTCGGTTCATCTTCCAAGCAAGAAGACATATTTTATGATGCTAAACAAGTTAGCTCTACAGACTCAGACGTCATCGAAACGGGGCCGAACTCTACAGTCTCTTAGAATGGAATATTCCAGACTGATTTCGCGCAGTTATTACGTTGGGCGTATTTATTACACAACTCAATGTATAGGTACCTAAGTAATGAAAAATACATTTCGATTTTTATATACCTACCTACCTGTCAGACAAAACCGTTAAAGTAAGACCTATCGAATTTCTGTTTATATCGAAAAGTAAGTTACCAAGTCACTCTTTGTAATACATACTTATTTACAACAAATCCATTTTGTACGCTAAAAATATTTACTTCATGCGATCAATTCAAAACGTAAACATTAACACTCGAATCAAGTTTCGATACCCTAGACGAAAGCTAATAAACTATCAATATAGTTTCATGCATAAGTACCTTATAAAGAAAAACTAAATATTAAAACTGTAGACATGAAATATATTAGGGATCAATCCATCCCTGGTGCCGGGACTGCGCATGTCGCAAATGTATCGACAGGAACCACGGCTTTTCTCTCCAGCGGGTTCAGGCAAGCGACACTCGTTCCCTGAGAGCCGACACTTCATCAACGCATCCGTTTTCTCTAAAAAATATTAATAATCAGTCAACTTAAATACTTTTACATTGCGAAATAAGCATTACTAACAATGTTACTAATTTATTTGACCGCGATCTTCGCGGTTTTCCTAGTGACCGATGCGGTGCCAACGCCTACTAACAAAGGTACGATATTCGGGGCTTATAATTGTTGTAATTGTACTGTTTTTTATTTAGAGTATATTGCAAAACTTAAGTACTGTGTTTTCTATGTCGCATGCTGTGGGTGGTGGTGTTTTGTCTCGTGTATCGATTAGCCGGCGAGCGATAGGAGAGCTCTATATTTAGCAACAGGTGGCTCGTCTGCGCCGAACCTGCGGCGTAGTTTTCTCTTCATGATTCAACTATGACCTTTCCCTCGTGTGTTGCATCCAAGAACTAGTTCTATTTATATTTGATACATTCAATTTCAGTTACTGTTACAAGATTTTTAAGGAGGCTAGTTTAGACATTTATTCTGTTTATTTAATTTCCCAATGCGAATTCTCTTGTTACCTATGTACCTACCTGTGTGAAATATTTAGAAATTAAACGAACTTACCTAAGTGAAGTTCCAATTTCAATTGTACGAACTGCATAGTCTCGAAATGATAATGTTGACATGTAGTACACCGCCAGTCGTCAGCCTTGTGTCACGTATATTCAGAGCTAAAAACCTCGAATTCAAATAATTTAAAACAATATCCAACCTACTCATAGCGCCCCCTACCGGTAAATGTCATTAAGTTTAGAGATCCTGGGGTCAAGATGTAAGTTCATTAGCTCGATTATTTTACAACATAGATGATATTATGGGTAATACTTATCGTATATAAGTATGGGTGGGTGGGTTATAATATCATTTCGAGACTATGCAGTTCGTACAATTGAAATTGGAACTTCACTTAGGTAAGTTCGTTTAATTTCTAATTGTACTTCACTGCATAGTCTCTTCAATGATAATGTTGACATGTAGATGTTTAGAGATTTGTAAAATAACGAGCCTATTAAACAAAATACAAAAACATTTAAATCCTATTATTTTTAAAATTCCTAATTTAATATATCTATTTAAATATTAATTACAGTTATCAAGTATACGTTTGATGTAACGTCTCTACTACAAAATTGAACTTAGATCTGATCCATTCAGCTATCCTTCTAAGAGGGTCTTAACTGACACTCATATGTTTAGACGTCAGCGTAGCAGCGTGGTAATGCGTGCTCTCTAATGGTATGTATTGTAAAAAATGATATATCAATGCCATCATCCTCCGTGGTTGATAAAATCTAGAAACTGTCGTCTGGGAGGTCACTGTATTATAAGATTACATAAAAGAAATAAACTTATTCTTGTAACTCTCAAGTGTTACTAGGCCTATCTAGGTAATTTTATTAAGGATGTGCTGGACAAATACTATGATTACTATGAAATAATGGTAATACTAGATTGTTTGAACACTGGTTATAGTAAGGTTTAAATTCATGTGGCAATTTAATATACAATATCTTCCGCCAAGCAATTTGGTTAATATACAATAATGTTATTATTATGTTTATGTATACTTTTTAGAAGTCTCGACTCAGATGTAGGCGAATCGGTAGTAATAATGGCATTCACGGGCTTACACCAAGTGAACGTCATAATATATACGATATCTATTATTTTTATATATTACATATATATATATTACTTATATATTATTATTGTTTTTTTTTTTTTCTTTTTACTACATGAGTAATTACGATAACCAAAAAAAAGTAAATAGTATTTTTTCTTCATCTCCACTAAATAATATATAATATTTTACACTTAACTCGCTTAAAAATATTTATACATCAGATGTAACTATCCCAAGTAATAGCATACTTGGGATATGGAGGATAGAAAACCTAAATATGCATTTTAAGAACAAAAAAAAAAAAAAAAAAAAAAAAAAAAAAAAAAAAAAAATTCTAGATATATATCAAAATGAAAAGAATATTGTAACCAGTCTACAGATAGATCTAGTTATTTACACTGTTTAGGCCAAAATATTATAAGCACCAGCATCACGTTTTCATTATTGCGTCTAACATTGCTTGTAGAACAACAAAATCTTGAGATTCGTGTATAGAAACGAAACGCTCCTCGAGGAAGCGAGTAACATACAGGGTAAAACGTTGACGAAAAAACAAATGGATTTTTAAATTCATATGAGACCCAAAATGCAACCCTTCCAAAATGAAAGGTTTATTTTTTATCTTTATTTTTTTTTTTTTTTTTTTATTTTTTTTTTTTTAATACTATTTTTTAGGACTGTCTGGACCAGTCTGGTACTACCACAAACTCCCCAACCGTTCAGAGATAATCTTTAACAACAATTATTTTATTAGAAATAAAATGAATATTTCCATTTAAATAGTATAACCTTAGTAGTCATGACATGTAAGTCATACTTCTTGTAGGTTTCCTAGTAAATAAATCTATTTAAAAACCTTTAAAGTGTTAATTCCAAATGTATAATCTTGATTTAGTGATAGCAAATTCATTCTGAAATTATTGAATGTATTAGAGAAATAAAAACATTTTTTTTTTTGGGTACTCAATAAATCCAATATGTGCCTTGATATTACGGTTAAATGTGGGTATTAAACACCATGCTGTTTCTATATGAAATAACTGTGGAGTTGCCTACACGTATTAGGGTTTCACCGTGTTAAAGATGATTATTGAAAAAATATCTTTAAGCACAAGTAACGCTGCATTTAACTAGTTGATCGGATTTGTTATTTAAATCAAATCACAAAAATACCGAGATTAATGACCATATGTAACATAACTGATTGTGTCCCGATAATAAAAATAATATGACAACTACCACCTGTAATTATATCTATCTGTAAGAGGGATAGTATTTTGATAAACATTATTAAACTTGTTATATATATATATACATATCTTTGCATTTATTATAATTTTTATTTTTTAATATTATTTTTATATATATTTTTTTATTTTTTATTTTCTTTTTCTTTTTATTTCACCCTTGTGTTGATTTTTAATTTTTTATCTAATGGTAAAGCAATTTGATTTTTTATTTATTTATTGCTTGTATAATACAATGAACAACCTTAACAGTTGTATTATTTCCAATTATCAAACTATCTTTTAAGTAACCAATAAATCCTAAAGAATGATATAGCTTATTATGTCTATGATCCTAAATTACTAAGTGTCGTTATTGTTCCTTGTCCATTATTATGACATTTCAAATAGGAACTATGTTATATAAATATATAACTGACACAATGTCCCTAGATTAATCAGTTATGTATGGTCTTGTATCTTTTAAAAGGTTAGTAAAAAACATAAATATAGTGTTCTGCTCAAACCAAAGGAAAGAACTTAAAATGCATAGAATTTCCATTTAACCATAGACATGTAAACACTGTTTAAGGTAATCATGAATTAGTATCAAAATATGCATTCTTGAGAACAATAGTAAGTAGCGAGTGGAATGCCAGGCTTTATTTAAAGCTCAAGATTAAGACCAAGATATTCAATATAAACCAACATCACCATCATCAGGTGTTGGTAAAGTAAAAATATTGTAAAAAATTGGTTAATAGTAAACAATATGTTACCACTGATGTGAGAAGTCTTTCTACACACATACCGAGTATATTTTGAAAAAATCTTCACTCCTTGAGAATAATGAGTTTAAGTGTTTATACAAATAGACTCTTAAAGCTAACCACTTGCAAAGCTTGGGTCAATTGTTATTTGTTACAACTGGTCTTTAAAATTATAATTATAATCGACCACATTATTAACCACTCACCTAAAAATCTGTTGTGATTGAAGATTTATTCCAAAGGAAACTTCGATCAAGCCTTTCTGTGACACAGGTATTTGTGCATGAGGCTTGTTGTAAGTCAGATAATGACCCTATTTGGTATGAGTATCTCAAACTTTTGAATGAAGTTTATCATAGGATGAAGTGTAAATATCTTCGTTATATTTGTTATTATAAAATATTGTACTATATCATTCAACACATTGAACAATCATTGTTTCTTAAACCATTTTTCCGATCATTTGTTCCAGTACTTGTACTATGAAATTTCTTCTTATTATTTATTATACATAATAAATGACCAGCACCAGTAATAAGATAATTGATAGCAAATTATCTTTATAAAGGCAAATAATTTAAAATTATTAAGAAACAATCATGTCAAATGCTCGAGAGCAGTAAGCATTCGCCTGATGTGGCATAGCTTTTAACTCTTTACAGCTACAATAGTAACTGCGACTTGTGCAACTTTTAAAGTCTAATCATGTGTTATCCGTCCCACAGTTTCCTAGAGGCTAGTGTTCTTCCTTTAAACTATTTTTTCCTTTAGTCTATCTATCACCATCTAGATAGATAGATAGTTCCTTTAGTAAATTACTCTTTAATATGCTGATCTACCTAGATACCAAATTCTTATGAATGGTTAATACAAATTTAGGTTCTTCTAGAGTATTACAAAAGGATATAAATTGTCATCTCTATATCCTGTATCATGTACATTATTAATCTGAATGATTCAATAAAATGTTCATTCATTGAAATCATTACACCCACTCGATGGTAATAGTTGTGTCTATCTACTGATTATTAGTATTTTGTTATATAGGTTATTTACCCAATGTGAAGGACATAATACCCTATTAGAATGGGTGAATATCCGTTGTATCCGTCTACTTAATAGTAGTATCTTGTTATAGCTGTTATATAGGTAAATATCCAATATGTAAGGGTCCCTTATTTGAACGGATGAATATCCATTAGGTATATTCTACTCAATAGTAGATTATTTTATGTGAGTAAATACACAATATAAACAGGTTAGTACCCATGAACGGGGCTAAATAGCACCCTATTTCTTGTAATGTAGGTAAATATCCAATATTTAAGGGTCATAACCTTATTTGAACGGGTGAGTACCCATTAGGTATATTCTACTCAATAGTAGATTCTTTTATGTGAGTAAATACTCAGTATAAACGGGTTAGTACCCATGCACGGGGCTAAATAGCACCCTATTTGTATGTTCATAGCTTTATATAAGCGAGATTTATATAAGGATTTAAATAAGCGAGATCACCTAAATAGGTGACAAGCTTAGTTAATGAACATAAGACGTCAAATTCCTTGCTACAGAATAATATGGTAATCTAAAAATCCTTTGCTTGGAAAAATATATATGTAAAAATTTACCTTGTCATTCCTCATTAATATATAAGATTATCATCTTATCTTTAATAAATGAAAATAATACATTTTCAATTTGCGACGGCATTCGTAATGGCCGCCTAGTACAAGTCTTCAGAATAATTTCGTCAAAATTCTTTATTTTCCATTGTAACTTTTCTGCACAATATATCACACCTACGTCTTTTATAAATTATTAATTGAAATATTTGTTATAAATTAACAATCTTTACGATAAATTACTTATTTTATTTCTTATTTTGAAAAATCATAAATGTACACAGGCTGCACGAAAAACGATAATGACATTTACCGGTAGGGGGCGCTATGAGTAGGTTGGATATTGTTTTAAATTATTTGAATTCGAGGTTTTTAGCTCTGAATATACGTGACACAAGGCTGACGACTGGCGGTGTACTACATGTCAACATTATCATTGAAGAGACTATGCAGTGAAGTACAATTAGCTGCTAATGACGTATTATTTATTCAATTATATATACTTCATACGCATATTAAAATTTATTATTTACAAGCATTGCCGGAAGATTAAAAAGATTAGGAACTAAATTTTTATTTTTTTATCAAAGTCAATATTTGCATTTAGCTCTCGATAAATTGTGCACATTTAGGAAAGAAAACAATGTTTATTATAATACTTATTATTATATTATATTCGGTTTTTATTACAATGAACAAAAATATGGAAAATCAATAAAAACAACTATTATTATTTTTTTAAATATAGTCAAACTACATGAATGTCACATTAATAATTATTTTTGAACATCAGTAACCTACCATAGGTATAAAATGATTGTTATTGAAGTTATCGAAATGAATCAATAGCATACCATCACTTCTGAGCGGAATTATACATATTAATTGGTATGATAGCGAAAGAGACTTGAGTTGAAAATATACTTTAAATAGTTACAGGTTTAAATTATAACGTCTCCACAATGAGATAAACACCATACCTACTGATATTGTGTTTTGTGTGGCGGCGGCGATGCTACTTACTTAGGTACCTACCAAAATGACAACTGTCCAAACTGTAAAGTTATTTGAAATTGTAGAAGGCGGTCCCATCGGGGAGTTACCAGAAAATTGGGATCAAACGAAAGATGACACACAATCCCTATTTTTGAACAAGAGCGACAAGAATGATCTGGAACCGTACCCACTCGCGCTCAGCGAGGAAGGTAAATTTGTATCGTGACGCGTACAGTAGTAGCACATACGAGTAGGATGTTGCATATAGGTGATATTTCATGCAAATAAATTTTAACAGGAAATTCTGAAGGATACGAACAAGGAGTGGACCAGAGATATGACTCTCCTCAAGCTACCGGAGAACTGGATAATCTCATCATGAGACCAGAATTGTACGGCGAGCCCCCAGCAATGGAAGGCCTGTCAGCTGGCTACGATTCGAGGCGCCGTAAGCGAGGAAGTGGCAAAGTAGGAGGGGCTGGAGCCGCGACTAAAGTAGCTACCAAATCTAATTCTGGAAAGAAAAATTTGAAGTTAGTACTCATTTAACATTAAATATGTGAAAATGTGTATGATTGGTGTGATGTCAGCCAGTCTGTGATTTCAATGTGGATGCTTATAAAGATTGTATTCCCAATGATTTTTTTTTAAATGTTGTCCGTATATTGCCTAATTAGGGTTAAACTCTTAATAGTCCATTTATTAATAATAAGTTCACCTATTTTTTCAGACCTGAGGATGCTTTGTCTCCTGTAGAGACGATGTCGAATGAGCATGATGCGCACCGCCGCAAGCGAGGCAGCGGTAAAGTAAGCGGTGCGGCTGCCTCTGCTAAAACAGTATCAACCAAAAACTCCGGTGGTAATAAGAAAAACTTCAGGTAATCGTCTGGTAATTTACTTATAGTATTTTGACACGATAATATTTAAAATTAAACAAAAAATTGTTTTCTCTTCTATTAGGCCAATTTCAGAACGTCGCAAGCGAGACTCCGGACTTAGTGCAGCTGATGTGCGCGCTTTGCTGAATCTGTGGGAGGCGCAGGAACGCAGGAAGCAAGAGTGGAATGCCAACCAATGGGCTGCTGATCGTTACTATGGCCGTATGAACTCTCTGGAAGACGATCAACCCGAGGTGGACGAAAATGGAGATTTATGGTACAATGAACCGGTAGTAATTGGGCAACGCGAACGAGAATATCCGCATCGCTCGTACTTCTCGGAACAGAACCGTATGGCGCTCGCTCGAGGCATGCCAGACATGTACCAAGTTGATCCCAATGAACTAGCGCAGAGATACGAGGAAGCTCGTCGTAAGAGGCAGTATGCTAATAAAATGAAGCGTTTCATGGTGGCCCGCAAGCGTTCTGATAATATGATGCACCAGAATAACTACCGGCCCCGTGATGACCTCTACACTTTAGCAGAGCTGCTTCGCTCAGCGCCTCGTGTGCAGGAACAGGATATACCCGTGTATCGGCGGCTGATACTTTAAACAGTTCAGGTCGAAATGAAAATTTGAGGTCATTCTTAACTTGTAAGTTTAATGTTAGATATTAGTTAGCTTCTTCCGTACTCATTCCGTACAGTAACGCACGTTTCTCCTATTAGTAGGCAATTTATTCAACGTAATGTTTTCGAAATTACCTATATTATAAAACATTTCGCAAAATATTCAATTTAAATTCTGAACCTACTCAAAAAAAATTGAATGTTTTAATTATTTCTATATAACGTAAGAAATATATTTCTTAATAAAGATGGCCTAGAATTTTCAAGAGTTATCGATGGAAGCTATTTAATTCAATAAATATCTTAAAAATACAAATACCTACGTTATTATTGGTCCTACCTCATTTACCGCATATCTTTTTAGATCATGTACTCTTTTTAATGTTATGAGTATTTAGGAACATTAAGGTATTTATTAACATTTGATGGCTACTCATTATTCAGCCTACTTCTACTATTCTATATCGTATTTATGTCCCGTAGTGGAGTCAAACTTCACACTTAACATTATATTAATCTATCTAAATGTACATGGTATTAACATTTGTGTATTAAATTAGTATTGTCGAAAAATGGACTTTTACTCTAGTATCCAAGCCCTAAAACTGCGTTTAGAGTAAATGCGCGACATTCGAGCCATCATGCGTTCACTTCGAACGACAAAAGTAGATGTCTACTAAATCGAAACATTATCAGTAAATGTAAATAACATTATGTTCTATAATGCCAATATATTCCAAAATTGCTGTAATAAAGCTCTTTACTTATCTCACATATATCTAACTTATCTATAATAGTGTTTATAACTACCGATATATTATACCTAAATGTATTCAAATATGATTATTAGATATTGTGGTTTATCATGTAGAGCGCCATTATGATTACAATAATTGTAAATCCTCTACAACCACACCGGGCATATTAAGCTATCATGATCTTGACTGATGATGGATATTTAAAAAAAAAGTAAATACATATCATGTGTATACCTATACAAGAAATCTACCTACTCATAATACAAAAAAGGTATAATATTATTACCTCTATCGGCCAAATTAAACAAATAAATCACCCTTCATAACTGATTATGTCAAAGCTACTTCTTCTGAAGTATCGCAGCAAATATTTAGAAGATAGTGTAATGTTAATATGTATGAAGAAGTTGATATCAATTTAAGAAATAAATCTGAGAAAGTACTTGATTCGACTGTAAAATCAAGAACTGAAAACTGCAATGAACTGGAAAATGAAGAAACCCACACTTGGTCGAAGTATGACATGTTTTTGTATATCTTTTATTACATTGTTATGTTTTTAAAACGTTTGGGAAAAGATTTGTTTATATCTGCCTTGAATTTGTTTTATTCTGAGCAAGTGTTACCAGGACATATTTTAGACTTGATGAAAGCTTCAGAAACATTACAATTAGAAAAAAGCTCACGTAATCAATTCTGCATCAGACACTATGAAATAAAGCAACCCTTTAATGGGAAAAATATGTATGAAAGCCCTATCCATATTAATTGATTAGTTCCAGGCACCTAAGTTGGATACAGAGAATAAGGTTATTTGTAGAAAGATCCTTTAGCGCATTTAAGTCGAATATGCTGTCAAATGAAGACGATACAAACTTTCAATATATTTCGGGAAAAAGTTCTACAACACAAGAAAATTCCAATTTAAATCCAGAAATACAAAAAAATTCTAGTTCACGGCGTTCTTTGCTCAAAAAAACAAAATTTTCCACGAACATAAATACGAAGAATATTGATACATCGCCCTCCACAAGCAAGAAAGATAAGAATAGTGTACTTGCAAATGAGCTCAGAGCTCCAAATACTGAAGTTAATATACAAACTGCGAATAATGTATTACACGACAATGATGATGACAATGACTCTATAGTCGTCGCTTACCTTAAAGTAAAAGATTCTATTATGGATTTAGGAACTTCAACAATACATAAAAGAGTATCTGTATTGGATAAAGTTCCCAAAATGGAAACTATTCTTGAAGGTGAACAATTTGAAGCCTTCCGAATCACATCACTAACATCAAATATAGAACCAACACAAAGTTGTATTCAACAAGGTGACGAAGATAAATTAGACTGATGTAACAATAATGCTATATATTAAAATTAAATTCTAGGTATTAAAACTGTTTTAAATATATCCAAATAAATAAGGCCTTCAATATTATCTGATATGGTTTAATTTACTTAAATTAATAAATAAAGTCGAATACAGAACCTCCTTCTTTTCGAAGTCGGTTAAATATTTAGATACTCATAAATACTTATTAAAAAGGCGGTGAAATAAACGAGATTAACGAACTTTATTACTTATTATCACTTATAGTTATTATCACATTCTCGATTACTTTTAATTACGATTAATTAGGAACGAGTAAATGATTAGAATCACTATATTTTAATCACGCATTTCAGTATAAGTCACTTAACAGTTTGTTTTGATTTTTTATTCAGCATTATCGGAGTCATCCTTGGACGTCCACATCCCATCCTTTCCTGGCTCACCAAGATCGCTTAATATTGGCTCGGCAAGCTCTCTACAATCAATTGAAAGTCATGACCCCTTTTTTGTTGAAGCTGTAGAATTTCTTCACGAAGATAAGGACTTTTTAATCGCTGCTGAGACGGGCAACCACAAGATTCTTGATATTCTTATAAGGTATTCTCTGCAACGATTTTACTTATTTAAGTAGGTACTTATCCTTGTGTGATTTGTACCTATATCGTCAATGGAAAGGCTAAAAGTTTAAAATACGACTTTGCGCCTTCGACTTTTAGCTCTTCCAGTGACGATATAAGTTAAATTGTTTAGTGTACTTATATTCATACTATTTTATAGGCGTGGAACAAATATACAACAAAAAGATCACTTAGGTCGAAATGCCCTTCATCTAGCAGTTTGCTCTGATAGTGAAGCCGCTGTTATGTTGCTTTTGAAGACTGGAATAAAAACTAACGTAAAAGATAATCTTGGCATGACTGCACTCTCACTATGCTTAATGAGAAGGTACATTAAACACCTTTCTATGATTATATTAATATAATAATACTTAATTGAAGCATTTACCTATTTTAATTGAGACATTGATTACTCTTAAATAAATTTGCAGACCATCATACAATATAGCGAACCGATTATTCGATCATGGTGCAGAAATTGTACCACGATCTAATCCAGTGGATACAGGTCTATTTCTTCGTTAGTGTTTTATTTTTATTTTTTGCCGGTTTTATTTTATAATACTTATCAAAGCCGAATTCGCCATGACAGACTGCGATTGTTGCTACCGTTTGCTAGCATTTATAATTTAGGCTCAGTTGGAATAGGTTGGGGTGTTATTAGATTATTAGAGAAAAAAATGTACAGATTCTGTGATTTCAGAATTTGTGATGATGTGCACGCCAACTACAAAAGACGCTGAAATATTGAAACTTCTTGTGAAGAAAGGTGCTGTTGTAAATGATCCAGAGGCACCCGGTGGACGGCAAGCCCTCCACTTTGCAGCTATGAGTAACAACTGTCGACTTATCGATATACTCGTTGAATTAGGAGCAGATTTGTTCCTCACCAACCATAGAAACGAGACACCAAAAGATGTGGCTGAAACATTTAAATGTAAAGAGGCATTTGAATTATTATCAGAATTAGAAGAACAAGAAGATAGTGATGTGTCTTTATCTTTACAAAATAGTAAATAAATACAATTTAAGTAATTAAAAATCTGCTTATTTTTAAAAGATGCTTTCGGCTAAATTCCAAATATATAATAAATTAATATATAGTTTTGAGTATATCTTTATCAAATTTATACTTGTTTATCATGTAGCATTATTCTGATATTGGTGCCAACTGTGTCAACTGGAATGAATAGAGAACTCTAGTTGACATAACTTGTTTTCATACAGATTATAATAATTTAAAATTGACAAGTTATAATTTAAATTGCCATAATAAAATATATAAATCGTTACTTTTTAGATATTAAATTATTTGTATACCGTGCTCAATACAATATTATATTTGTTTATTTAGTAACTTAAAAACCAAGAATCAATGGTCAACCAGTCCCTATAAAAATCTTCTTCAGTTTCAAAGATGGCGGCCTTGTCGCAGTTGCTATTCCGTGCTAAACAATAACGAGAAAATTGATCTAACCAACTATTTTTAACTCTTTTCTGAGGAATTGGTATAATTGTTCAAATAAATAACATTTAGCTTTCAATCCTAGTCGTTTTGATAATGTGATATTAAGTGTACCGATGGCTTCCAATGTGCAAGACTCTCCTGTCGTCCAGCAGACATTCGTTGAGGAGATAGATTACAGTGAAATACAAGAGTTGCAGGCAGGTTTAATATTATTTGTGATTTTTTACGTCAACTGTAGCGAGATGAATTCATATTGATAGGTGTTATGTTGACAGGTTGTAGGCAAGGGCGCTTTTGGCGTGGTCTGGAAGGGTTTATGGCGGAACACATTCGTGGCGGTGAAACATATAAACTCGGAGGCTGAGAAGCGAGAGTTTGCGATAGAAGTGCGGCAGTTGTCGCGAGTTTCACATCCTAACATTGTCAGGCTGTATGGAGCATGTACAAAGGGGGCTCATGTGTGTCTCGTCATGGAGTATGCGGAGGGCGGTTCGCTGTATAATGTTCTTCACGTACGCCCTAAACCAAAATACACTGCAGCTCATGCTATGAGCTGGGCACGGCAGTGTGCAGAGGTAACTGAATCATATACCTATTATCTTCATTTCCCGTAGATAAAAACTAAAATAAAACAAGACTAAAATATTTCTCTCATAATAGTTACTTGAAATTAAATTCAGAAAGAATGTGCAAAGCATTGACACAATGATGACATTTAAGATTGTAACTGGATCTCATTATATTATATAGGTTCAATTTTTTTTGTTTATTTACAAGTATTGTACATTAGTCACATAGATTAGAAGTAATATTTTTCATATAAACATTTTCAGGGTGTAGCATACCTGCACGCTATGAGACCAAAGCCTCTAATACACAGGGATCTTAAGCCACCAAACCTATTGTTAGTGGCGGGTGGACAGAAGCTCAAAATTTGTGATTTTGGAACTGCAGCAGATAAGGCCACATACATGACAAACAATAAAGGAAGTGCTGCATGGATGGCACCAGAGGTATTTTTTCTATTTTACTATACATTATTTTAATAATAGTTTTCGTTTTATAATATGATCTTAACCACTCTCTATCATTTATTCCAATTAGGAAGTCCCACTTTAGGAAAAGTCCTTTAAGGTATGATTCTAGAGCTATCACAAACAATCTCTGCCTCACAATAGAACCAAGAACTGCTGTGTTCTGGGTTGAAGGGTAATGGCAGTATACCTTCACAGCAATTGAACCAAGTACTTATGAGCAAGTACCCATGTATTTGTTGGTGGAACTTTATTTTACTGAGGGTTAAAAATGCCCAACAATGTCGGTAACCACTTACAATTAGATAGGTTTTAGGCTTGTTTGCTACTATCTATTTAATGAATCTAACAGACAAAGGGGCGGCCTGCTCGGGCCCTCGGTTCTGGGGCCGCTCAAACACAGCTGATAACCCTTCCAAATTGAACTAAACTGCGATATTTGAAATGTTCATATGTTATTTGCTAAAAAAAGTCTGTGTAATGTGTATAAATCAGCTCAAAAAAATTTATAAAATCAAATCAACATTTTAGACTGGAGACCTCCATTTAACTTTCCATCCCAGGCCTCCATTCAACTGTCTGCCCCCAGTCTTCATTCTACTTCCACCTCAGGCCTCCTATGACCTTAGTCCACCACTAACTAACGAACTTCTCCTGAGGTATTCTCAGAGCACAATGACATGAATTTCTTCAAAAAGTTGTAAATAGATATCTCCTTCAAAGATAGCAATGCATTGGCTTCTCTGGTTTTGGTAATGTCCATAGACAACATTGACTACTTTCCCTCAGGTAGCATGTCTACTTTATTAATAGGCTCAATTACAAAAAAAGACATCAAAAGTTACTGAGTTAAAATTTCCTCGCTTTTATAAATTAAATTATCATTAATATTTTAAATTTAATTAAACCAAAATATGAAAAACAAATTTTAAATAAAAAATAATCTAACTATTTTCTAATAACATATAACATATTCTACTAATAAATATACACAACAATTAAGTTGTTTGCAATGAATAAATAATCGCAAATCTTGAGTCTTATTTCAAAAACATACTATTATTATCATTTTTTTAGGATGAAGCTTTTTTGAATTATTTCCAATTTTTAGATGACTCTACAATAATTTATTTAAAATTCACTCAAAATATAGTTAATTTTTCAATTTATGGTAAATTGTTTTAAATAAAATTATGGTTAAAGTTACATGACTCAAAGTGAACTCGTCAAGACATACATGTATATTTTTTTTTCTCGGTACTTAGATTTTTTATGTAAATATTAAAGTCAGCTGTATTTTAAGATGCTTAATCAATTTTTTTTATGCATTTCACTCTTGTGTGTTTACAGGTCTTCGAAGGGTCATCCTATACAGAAAAGTGTGATGTGTTTTCCTGGGGTATAATCCTGTGGGAAGTGCTGTCTAGAAGGAAACCATTCGAGGAAGGTGGATCAGCATTTAGAATAATGTGGGCTGTACATACAGGTACTACAAAACATTTTGTCTAAAGCCTTATTTTAACAATATGAACATAATTGACTGTTACAAAAAGAGTGGATTTATTTCTTTTCTTTTTTATTAGCATGCAATATAAATTTATTGTCTGCAGTCTCATCATAGCACAAAGATTTCTATCACAGGATAAGATTGTTAAGTTTTTCTAATGGTCTAAGATCCGAAGCTAAATCGAACTGGACCGAGCTGATAATAGAATGAAACTCATTTTATAATGAAATTAGTACATTGGGTAATACATTAAAAATGGGTTTGCTAAAAAAATCCTGAACAGGATAATTTTAATTATTTTTTGAAAAATTAAAATTTAATTGAAAATTAAATTTTGCAACATCAAGATAATAAGAAAATTCTATTCTGAGTGAATGTTAAAAACATACAGAATGTGCAGGCTTTGGGTTGCCTATTATTTACGTGGACGAACTACTGGGTTGTCAGGTATAAACAGGTATTTCGCTGGCAACTACTTTCACTCATGATGATAATAGATAAAATTTTATATCAGTAGAAGCGCTGTTTTATTGTGAACACGTTGATATAGGGTTGTCTGCAAAATGAAAATTAATTTTTCAAAAAATAATTAAAATTATCCTGTCCAGGATTTTTTTAGCAAACCCATTTTTAATGTATTACCCAATGTACTAATTTCGTTATAAAATGAGTTTCATTCTATTATCAGCTCGGTCCAGTTCGATTTAGCTTCGGATCTTCTACTATAAATGTGAATATAAATATGTATTCACTTTATTTCAACCTGATGTATCAGAAACTTTAAAGATTCCATTCTTTGAAATAGGATTTAGCAATTTAGCATGTAACGTCCCACTCCATTTTCTCACTTCTCTAACACACTTAAGAATACTAATTTTTGAATTTATTAAGATAGTAATTAAAGTGCCTTTGTATTTTAGGACAAAGGCCAAACTTAATAGAAGGTTGTCCGGAACCAATAGAACAATTAATGACTCAATGCTGGCATAAGATCCCTGCGGAAAGACCTAGTATGGCCAAGGTAACCAATACTATTAATATTTAACAGGTGGTATAGGATTTTATGGTGTACCTTTCCATTTAGAATATTTATTTAATTTTTTATAGTATGAGAATTATTGAAAAACCTTGTATACTGCCCTGAAACAGCTGTTCTTTTACTCTGTTCTACTGTCTTGGTTTGAGTGCTGCCATAATACAGTATACTCGTTATAAATATCACTCATTTACAAGTTATTATTATAAAAGCTCAACTAAGAGATGTCCGAGGTTTTGGTGCTTCTGCAATCTATTATTTCTATTGAAAGTTAGGTACAACTCTCCACAAGAAGAACTTGCAGACTTATATTCCCAAGTTTGCTACTATTATTAGCTGATTAGATACAACTAGTCCAGAATTATATAGTTCCTAGAGAAAGTATACAATAATAATTAATTCATATGACTTTTGAAGCTGCTTTTAATATTTAAAAACTTTTAGGTTGTGGAAATAATGGCTGCACTATGTGAATTCTTTCCTGGAGCCGACACTCCTATCAACTTTGACGATCTGGAGGAAGACGATACAGACGCTTCTATTGATGACTACGGGCCGTATGACACGCGTGACAGCTTCGAAGAAGACTCAGAGAATGTCTACGGAACAAACAACTCACTGCCATACTCGGAGGATATACCAAGCAACCCTGTAGTGTATCGACAGTCCGACCTATCACAGTCACCAAGACCGCGAAGTTTTGTGGAGAGCCAAGTCAATAAGCTCCAAAACCTGATGACGGATCCTCATAATAGAGCCTCGGGAGTACAAAGAGATGAGACAGATGTACATAGAATGACGAAACACCCGCAGCACTTTAGAAAGATGGACACTACCGAAGCGGGTAGACCACCCGTTGCTATCAACAGAACATCTAGTTCGCCCGTGCCCTCAGATAAACAGACTTATATGCTGAGTGAAAACAGCACTCCCCACGATACCTTGAATATAGTCAAAAGCCCTTGTATCTTCAGTGGGGGTTCATCACCAAAGCGGTTGTCTCCGATAGTAAATTACAATATCGGAAATATGAATCCGAGGCATATAGACATAGAGCAGTATTGGAATAGAGAAAATGACAAGGTATCTTCCACTAGGAGCCCCTCGGTTACAAGTAATACTAATTCTACAAGGAAAGAAGATTACAACCAGAATTACTGTGATAGACTGAGTGCCGCGAATAGTCCAATGACTCCTAACAAAGAATATAACGGAAATATTCCTCAAAGACTGCCAGTTGACCCAAGATATCAGACACCATTAAGAATAGATGTTGATCCTGTAAGTAATAATAGCCTTTAATTTATTAAAGTCATTGTCATACTAAATGTTGACAAGTCTTATGAGTCAGTCTTATGAGGTAGTAGTTGACCTCAGAGAAAACCTCCATTCTATATAGAGTTACATATCCATCCATGGGCTACAGTAGCAAGTGGTTACATTAAATGGACTACATGCTCGTATGGTACTTTCAATTTTAAAAATTGTATAGAATTATCGCATAGAAAACTTATGAGAATATTTAAACCTGAAACCAAATTGAATCTAAATATAAAATATCACGTAATGATGTAATTAATCATTCTAGGATGTGTGTCTGTAAATGACAGCACTGGACAGATCAACCATATGCCAAAACTATTTGTATTTACTTATTGTAGAATGTCGTTACGCCAAAACTATTTGTATGTAGTTATTGTGGAATGTCGTAATGCTAAAACTATTTCTTTGTTGTAGTCGAATGTCGTTGAGGTGTCCATGCAGGGATAAATAAGTCATTATTTTCTCTGGATTAAAAGAGTATAGGAAACTGTACTTGCGAAGTGTGCATTTTTACTTTTTCGACATTCATGAGATTATAGAAAATTTTCAATTATATAGAAGAATGTCTTGGATTCGTATAAAACGCTTAGCTTTATAAGAGGGAATTAAAGCCGAATTTATGTTGTTCTGAAAGCGTTATGACTTATTATTATGTATTTTATCTTTAATATTAAAGAGAATGGTTGCCTATTTCTAAAATACTTGATCGAAATTTCATAAAAAATGCTGTAATATTAAACTATAGTTCTAATATAAAATGTTCTAATATTAAACTATAGTAAGTAATATTTGGTGCTGTGTTTTACGTTTTATTTAATTAATTCACTGTAAAATTTCAGAATGCGTGGGAGCTCAGAGATTTACCGCTCAATTTCGATGACTACGTAGAAGTAAAGAACACAGCCGGTTTTGATAAGTTCATCACATTAGGTGAGTACTAGAATAAAATCAATACCAATACAGCCTTATAACGGATGTACGAATTTTTAAAACAGTGGCACGCAACCCGCGGCTTACGACCGCCTCATTGCAGCCCTCATTCCTTTGTAGAACGTTATTTCTCATCTGCGTTACTTCAAATTATTGAGCAATATCGTGATGACCGATTTTTTATTGCTGTCAAATTGTAGGGGTTATTTGTGTTCAATTCCGAAATCGGTCCGCCATTAACTAGTGTAACTACTATGTGGCTTTTTTTTTCAAAAAGGATACCGAGAGCTGTTACAAAATTACAATCACAAAATAAAACATTGAGGTGTAAAAGATAAATACTTAGACTATTGTAATGGGCTGAGTGAACTCTAAAGGCAGTAACCAAAGTCAATTTTTTGCAGGATCATGAGTATTCTTTGTTTGTATTTATGGCTATATATCTGTTAAATTAATATTGGTTAAATAATTTTAAATGTTTTGCACTTATAACATTAGTAAATTAAAGAAGAGTCTACTTGATATGAAACATTATAACAGGATGCTCTGATGAACCTAATATTTGCTCGTACGTTTACTATTTGGTAAATTAATAAAAAAATATTAAAGGTTAATTTATAAAGAAGCACATAATCTTATTACTCAGTAAATATTTTTAAACAATTATTGAAATTGTCCTCAAAATGTTAATGATTTGTGAGAATTCCTCATAAGTGTTGTAAGCACTGAAAATAATGATGTCAACAGCTTACACGCGTAAAAGTAATTGGCATAATGCCTCAAAACAACCACTTGCACTTCATTAACACTTGGTTCATAGGTGTTTTTTCCTTTTTTTCATTATTTTCACGAGCCAATATTTATTTTGAACTCATGCAGTAATCATTTTGCAGAATACGTATAAGTTTTGCACGTGATGATGCACTATTTGCATTTTGTATATTTACTTCACATCATAATTATGATTAAGCGTTCCTGCGTTTGGTTTGAAACGCGTGGTAATGTAGAGAGACAAGGCATCTCCAAATTCTCGTAAGTAGCAGTGCATCTTATGGTTTGCATGTGGCCGCTCCAATTATTGTTGAAATTTATAACAAATGTTAGTAGCAGGCATTTATCAATTAGCAAAATGTAGATGGAATAGTCGTTTGCTGGCCTTATATTATAAAATACGAATGTAATACCTCATTTTTGCGCTCAAGCGCACATTATAATGTGTAGAATCATAAATCCTTAAATGGTTCTTCAATGTTACGACAAAACCATAAAATGTTCGACGTAAAACGTTGAATCCTCTGTGAGGTTCTTTCTATCTTTTGGTGATAGTCCTGATTAAAGCGGTTAGGGGCTTGCGAAGTTATAGTACCTACAGATAACCAAAATTAAAATTCCAACAGATAAAAACATAAAAATTAAAACCTAGATCTTTATGTTGTTAATTTTTATTATCGTTCGAATAAGCATGGTTGAAAAGATATAATTTAATAGTTTCGAAATCACAAAGAGACAATTCATTTTATAAATGATAGCCTTATTTGAAGTCGCTTAATGAACACAAATATAGCCTCTAAACTAATTGTACAAATGTGTCCAAAAACAAAAATATAAAGCACACTTATATTACAAAGACGGGTAATCTAAAGTTAACTAATGCATCATTGGTGAGCCATCGCGTCGGAATAGCCGAGTCCTGTGCCAGGACATGCGCGCCTCGTGATTCACTGGCGCTTTATATATCATCCGCACATCGAATATTTAACCCGGGTTCCTATAGAAAATATGGGAATATACCTTTTTTGTATTAGTCATGTTCCCATTGTGAAATCTATATTTTTTTAAAGTTAATAGTTAATACAAAATCAGAAGTAGATTATTCAGTATTTTCTTCACAATAAAATAATTTTGAAATTATACTCCTTTTGGAGCGATTGGAAAAACGATGCAATTGTTTATTTACAAAATCAACAACAAAAATTTACACTACCGTAGTTTTGGGCTTAATCTACGACCTTCAAAGGGATAAATCAAAATTCACTCGCTGGACTATCAATGTATTTGCTGGTGGATAAAACGTGGGTAGGTCGTAAATGTATGAATTAAATATGAATAAATTTGTTTATTTAAAATTAGACGGCTGTTTTCATGAAGCAAAAATAGGTTCAGAAGTACCACATCAAGTGGTGTTGCCATTTGATAAGAAATAAACAGTGAGCGCAAATATCACCGCTTAGTCATCGGGCGTCGCACGCATCTACATGTAACGTTCGCAATAGTTCACATACCCTATTTCATTGCAACTGGCTAACTCATTCACTGCGGATTTAAAATACTCGTAGATGAGACGCTAGCGTAACGCAAGATAATTATGTCGGATTTAGCAAGACTAAACGAGGAAGGAGGTTGCACAGGTTACCATTGGATTTAACTTTGGATAGCTCGTTAAACAAATTGATCATTGCTCATAGTATAATATATCAAGTAAATTCATTTTAACGTAGTCCGTAGCTCTCTGGAGATTTATATAAAATCATAAGAACTGGACTCATAATTGACTGGACGAATTTGGCGGACTGGATGTAGGTATAGTCCGCGTAAAACTGCTAGTCCGCTCTGAATATAGATATGTATCGCGTCGCCATAGCAAATTGTATGACTACACCTGCTCGCAACAACTTCAGAACGGACGAGCAGTTTCGCGCGGACTATACTGTAGTAATTATGGAGTGTGGACTCCACCGTCATCAACTACACTAATTTCGCGTCGTAAGATATAGGCGCTTCACGTCTTCCAATTTTCGTAAAACCCCAGCCCAGGCTTTATGGAACCAAGTGACGTTTTTTAGAATTAATTAAATCTTTGAAGTAATCAATCATAGACGATTTTTTTATTTTTTGGCCATTCTTAATAGGCAATATTACACAATAAAATTTAACGCTCACACATTGGCTACTGCTCGTATTCTAACGATATAACTCAAGTACACTATATCGTTCTAACTAGGCAACCCATTCACTGGTCTATAAAAAACTACACTAATAAAAGCTACTCGAATTTTTTGCCGTAATTCAATGTGCGAGAATGTTTCGAATGCATTCATCTAATTCTTTGTTATTACAGAACTCTGATAAAACTATTTAAAAGTGCTATTGTGTCTGTCAGTAAACCGTTTCAGTAACAAATCAAGCTTCAAAGTATTAAATGTTAATGAAATTTATAAATGCTATGTTTCAAAAAGTTGTGTTTCGTAATAAAACATTTTTCAGCTCCGCAGTAGTGGATACAGCTTGCATAATATGTGCGTAGGATCAATGTTTATTTGTTTGTGCTCATTAATTACTTCATTGATAGTACTTTCAATTCATTTAATGTTTAGTAGACTAATAAATAGAACTGAAAAGAACTAGATAAATTTATGGGTAAAAGACCCGTCTCCAGTAGGAATAAATACTGTTTTTGTTTGGACTCTGTCTAGTCGCCGAATAACTTACAAAGAGTTTAAACACTGACTTAATTTTTAAAGTAGACTCCCTATAAACTTTTATTTCTTAAAAGTATTATCATTACTTCCAGTTGTGCAAGAACCATGTGGGTTCATTCTTTATTACACTTGCTAGTAAATATTCAGATCGTAAGTAAATTTGGTTACGAATGTACACGCTAACAATTTATTATACATAGTACATATTATTATGTAGTAAACATATATTAAAACAAAGAGTCATTGTCGTATTGGCTTATTTCTAGAGTATCGTGTAAATGCTAATCTTATGAATAGCCGAACTATCTTTGCCTTTTAAAATTAGAACCGTACGCGTGTGCAAAAAAGCGTGGATTTTTTTCGTAGAGGCACATGATCAAACGATATTTTTGCTATTCAGTATACATTCGGCCGTTACGTCCGTATTAGAACGTAAGCGTACGCGTGCGCGTTTTGGGTGCATTTATAAATTCGACGTGTATAATATAATGATTATAGAGTATCGTTCGGTCCAGATGCGGCTCGGGACGGTCCCGGTGTGAGTCACGATTCTCGGAAGAGGCCGCGACTATTTTAGACTGTGTCCGCTTACCTTCTAGGAACCGGGTGGTTTGGGACCAACGACCGATCGCAAAGCCAAAGTATTGTTAGATCGCGAACGGGGTTGCTTGGGCCACCATCATAATGTCGTTTCCTCATCTTATTCTGGCTACTGCTAATCAACATCTCTTCTAGGAAACAAAGCTTCGCGCTAACGCTCGGCTTCGGGAGCTAACAGAAAATGTATACCGACGACTGGTGATTCATTTACTCGGCGTTTATAAGAACCCTTTACATCGGCCAACAACAATATTACTATATGCTCATATTGTAAATAAAGCTCTATGTAGACTTACATTGTAGTGATTGTTTCTCGAAACAATACTCATGACGTCTTATTAATATAGTTACGCAACGGTTTACTTGTGAGTCTGAATGTCAATATTGATCGGCGTCTGCGCAGGTGTAGACGGCTTCTATTTATCCACGGGCTTCCGGACTTCGCACGTATCTCCGTCGACAGACAAATGGAAGCGTGTGTGATGAATAAGCTGAAAATTTAATATTTCACGACTCATTTAAAACGCAATTAATATTGATTTTCATGCTGCTTCCTTGAGTCACAAACAAATTTTAACATAAATGCAGATTTGATTAAGCGATGTGTGTTCACGCTGTTTATTTTAATTTACTAGTTTCAAAGGTGATATCTTCAAGCACCATAATATTTGGAAAAGTAACAACACGAGATAGAAAAGAAATAAGCGTGTCTTATGTGCGTACGGTTCGTAACATGCAATAAACATTAACCGAGTAATTCGCTACATTCTTGAAAGCTGCTTCCCACTCTTGGAAATTTTATGGTAATTTTGATAAACGCTTTTAAGTGAAGAAAGCCTCATGGCGCGTGCCCTGCTGAGTCAGGTTACAGACGTCAATGCGGTAAGAACAGCATCGCGGTAAAGTAAATAAGTCGTAATATTTTCATGGGTGCCGCCGCGGCGGGCATCTCGCCCGTTATGCGCTGCTCAAATAAACAAATGTGTTGATTTTTATACAGTAACGCTGGCCTTTGAGAGCCGCCCGGGCCGGCTTCATCGTTTCTCACTAACGATTACCGGATTTTACGGACACGCTCTTAACTGAGGAATAGTTATCGTGGATTCGCTCCGTCCCCGGCCGAACTCCACCTGCGCTTTACGTTTTGGTGCTCATTATGAAATCACCGCAAGCGAACGTCAAGTGGCACGGACGATGCGCGAGCGGGGGCAAAATGGAGCCATTCGTCTTCCTTAATCCCTATTGTTAAAATAAGCCAAACACATTTGTCTTGTGTCAACAGAAACGCATTGCGCGTGCACGCATGAATCAGCTCGATACAATTAATCTAATTTAAGGTTATCGGGGAGGCATGGGACGGGCTCGGCGACGTCGCACAGTCTCGCGCTGCCGCCGTGCGCTGGCGCATCGCGCATGCACTCCGATGCAACCGCGCGAGCCGGCACGCACCGCTGTCCGATCGTCACTCCGTATTATATCCCGCGTGCTGTCGCCCGTATTCCTGTGTTACTCTCCATATCGTATCTGTGCAACACTTATGCGGCGGGTAGTGCTAAAGAGGACGTTCCCTATGTTATAGCTTAGTGAAATGCCGCAAACAGACTGTTCTGTTCAAGTTTCGATAACAGTGCAACCGAATTGCAACAAGTTACAAGTGTTCGTTGACGTTTTCATGAGTGAGTAGCTGTTTGTTTTCGTACGATACTTACTAAGGGGATGTTAAGGAAAAATAGAAATATTCAATACAAAACGTTTATATATTTAAATATAAACAGTATTTCAATATTAAGGTATTTAAATTTAAACAATGTTGTGTCACCTTTTTTTTGTGTTGAATGAATCATAATATGAAAATGTCATTCTTCTTATACTTCTACATGTTTTTTCATGAAATCTTTCTTTTCCTTCTTTAAAACAATAACTTACATTTGTTGAATTTCGTCTATAAACGCGTAGGTACAAGTCTTTTTTACTTGAGGCATTTGCTTGAACCGTCGAATTACCTACACCACTACTTAACATAGTAAAAAATTGATTATAATAGGAGTATACCTATGACTATAAAATCACCCTTACTTAAAAACTTGATTATATTTAATATTTTTTTTTTATGTCATCGTCAACTCTGTCACATTCAGTACCATTGCTTGTCACATATCTCTCTCTCCTGTTCTCCTCCTAGAAATAGATACTAACACTAAATATACCACGGTAAATTTACTCAATTTACTTTCCTGTATAAAAACATTTTATTACTACAAAACATTCGAATTAATAAACGAATGTTCCTAATTAGATTCCGCGTCCCCTTAATAACAGAGTCTCGTGGTTCAAGTTCAAGTTTCAATCAATTTAATTATTATCTTTTCTCGGGGAGTTACCCTATCAAATTAGACATAAAATTTGACAAATGTGTATCAGAAGACGTAAATAAAAGGTTCAGTAGTGGGGTGAACATTGTATCAGCTACAAGATTTAATTTGTATTTCATAGTATTTCTATTATAAATACTGAAAAGGAAAGTTATTTCTTGAGAGGTATAATTAAAAATAGCGCGAAAATAACCCATATTTTGCAAAAATTACAAATAACATTATTATGAGAATTAATTTCCGTCAAATGTGTAAGGGTTTCACTTTTTACGTTTTTACATTTTCAAGTAATAAATAAGATGACAGTCTGACTACTCTAAAAGAGCATATTTCACTAACTTGTGTATATTATCCGAACTTTTTTGATCCCTCATTTAAATTTCATGCCATCTTTTTTTTGTAATTACATTACACCATTTTGTACCAATTCGTAAAACTTCTAATTTTCCTCTTCATATGTAGGCCAATAGTCTGATGGACAGAAGCAAAAAGAAATGATAGTTTTGTTTGGCTATCGAATAACGTGCTTAACTCTAATTTTTAGAGAAACTTACACAGTGACCTAAGAAAAAAAATTATGATTACTAAATAACTAACAAAAGAGTTATTTATTTCTAGAGTTAGACACTTACAAATAATGTGCTCATAACAATATTATGACAGACAATCAAGTTGCCGCCATAAATCATAACAAAAATAAGAATTGACTGGCATCGCAATCACGCGGCAAATTTATAATCACCGCTAACGATCGCCGACAGTGAAATAATCGGCTGTCAAAAAGCAATGCCAACAGCCCGCGACGGTTATCTTAGCGTCGGGTCGTCGAGTGACGCTTTCGCACAGATGAATCATTGCTAATTATTTTATGATGCACAAGTAGGGCAAGCCGCGAGAGGCGAAGATCGTGCAGTGATGTAAACATTGACGGATACCAAGACGGTTATCTCGGAGCATCTTATGTCACTCACCTGTGTTGACAACTAAACGTCAGTGTCAAACGATTGACAGTCCCTTTATTACTTTTTAAATTATTTATGGTTGAAATTTATGTTTGTTTTGGTTATTATCATTCGTAAAAGTAAATGGAACTGAATCTGTAATACCAGTTTGTTTAGATCGCTAAATGTTTATTCCTAAATAAGAGTAGTGACATCTGGTGAAAAAATGCATTAGGACTGCTCTTATCATTGAGTCACTCACTTCACAATGCCCAGTTAAAGCTGGGTCTGTACCGCGTATGGCAACACCTAGCGTACTCGGCTCTTATCCAAAATTACGAGCGCTCTAAATTTATTCCCAATGTTAATTCTTTTGTTATACCGTAGCCCGATTTCAAAGCTCGTTACAACCCTCTTTGAAGATTCAGAAATAATTGTGTTTACGTGACCGACAATCAGGTGAATAGGCCCTTTCTGTTGTTCGTCGGCTTCACTTATTTTAGAATAATCGCTTTATACATAGTTGAACGTATATTATGAAAGTTTGTGTTTTCTTTAAAAAACTAATTCTATAAGATAAGTTTACGCAGATAAAATGTATTACTCTCTATTACCTCTCGATAGGAACTCTCTTTTAATTTTAAATAACGTCGTATTTTAATATTGAAATGGAGAAAATAACTTAAATATGTACAATTAATCTTTTATTTACATACACAAAGCATAGCAATGAATCAACACCCGACCTTGATAATAGCTGTAAACAATGTCAAATCAAATTATTTCTATATACGGTCGTACAATCACAATGCACGGAGTCAATGTATAGTGGTGAGACATTTTGCAGACGGCGCTTATAGTGATTCAGTCTGGAATACGATTGCCTTTATAGCTGTGATGGTGGTGCGCAGCGTCCGGGCCGTTGGCATCGGCAACGACATGACTAACCGCTCTAGATACAATCAAAATATGTGACAAGTTTATTTCTATTCGGAACAACACATTCTGCCCTGCTCGATATATCCCGCTTCAAAGTTGAACATCTGCTGATTTTTTTGACGACATAAGTAGGTCGGGGCTCGCGCCTGCGTCACGCGCCTTCCCGGCCGCGGCCGCTCACCGAACGCTTACGTTTACGCAAAAACGTTACGACGCTTCTCTGTGACCTCGAGTTCTATCTCGATATCTGGTTATCTCGTTACTGTGTCAACACTAACTACTGTTTACGCGTATTTCCAAACTAATTTAGAATAACACACACCTTGGTTCAAACTTGCAACTGTTTATTTACGCGTCATTGATACTCAAAACATAGAATGCTCGTTTAAAACTTATAAACTGAAGGTATAATTTTAATTGATAGTTTAAATCAAACTTTGTCTCCTTTCAACCAATAATTACAATTTCATTTGTACTGACCAAACCTGATGGCCATAACACAGCAGCCTTGATAAGAACACTGGTTCATAACACAACGGCTTCAATAGAAAGTCAAAACAGCGTTGAGAAGTAGCGAATGTTAAACGCGTTGCGGCGTAGGGGCTGGGAGCGCTCCCCCGAAATACTCGCGTGACTCACCGAGCTATTTCGCCACGATACCTTTGCCAATAGCTTTTGTATTGCTTCCTGTTGCTGCTTCACCTCCGATTTTTTCACTTATACTATCAAGGATTGTAGATTATCAAGTGGCTCTCAAAAACCTATTTCTCTTCCATTATTATTATAAGCGTTATTACTGTTTCAATACTAAATTCTGATACCGGTTCAACATCTGAAAGTAGTAAGTCATCGTTCAGATCAAATGTTTCTTGAAAACCTCATAAAAGTTAAAGAATATTGTTGATAGCTCTCATTATCTATGTTTTCGTGAATTTCCGTTTATATTTCTGAAAATTTCTTGAGCGTCATTTAAAGGTGTTGATATGATGTGGTTTGTATGCGTTGAATCATTTGCCAAAACAATAACAATCTCCCCTTGCTTCCGAAGTTTCTTGTATTAGAAAATTTAAAACTCACTTCAGAAAAGCTTGATACTTCATTCATTGACATACATTTCATATTTCTTTTGTGCTGCAATACATTGATAGGATAATGAATGAAACGTTTGTATTATTTGAATTAGATCTTGCTTTGTAAAAGTTATCTGTCTTAAATCATCTTGAATGTGTTCCTATTTCTCAAGATCCGGATCAGTAAACGTCCGTGCCATCAAGTGGCGCGTTGGGAAACGTAACAACTGGATTAAGGCCCGCCATTTCATGTTGACATTCAAAGGCTGCAACGTGTCTTGTTCTGTAACATGCAGAGCCGGTGCCGAGCTTCAGATATTCAGATCACAGTTACGAAATCATACGAAATTGTAATCATGCAATAGTCGTAGTTCCATTTGATCATTGTCGTCGTACTCTTGTATAATATCAGTTATAAATACTTTAGGGTTTCCTGCTCTTTGAAAAGCTGGGCGGTAGAAATAAGCTTCGCTGAAGTTTCGTCTTGTCAATCTTCAATATTCTGTGTCTCATCTACTCGATTGATCTGTCAATATAAATATAAGTAGGTATGTGAATATATTTTAATATTTAAAGGAACTATACGCGGTATTCATTTCGTTATTGCTAATACTGATATTGATGCTAATAATATAAGTCTAAAATGGCACATGCGTAAGAAAAAAAAGTCTGCCATATAATTTTTATTTTACGAACAAAATGTTTTGATCGAAGTTTGCTCTAAATTTAAACAAGGAAAACAAATCCAAAATGTTTAAATACGTAGTAGCTTTTTTAGGTTATAAAAAGCATAGGCATCAGGAAAAAATGGCTATCTATCCAACGGGAGACTTGAATCAATTCGAAATTAAATATTTTGTACATTGTTTATCTTGATCATGTGTGCGTTTTACTCTCTATAGCCACTCTTATTTAAATGACCACTTTCCTTAAACAGACTCACTTGATGAGTTCCATAATAGAGGGTTGTATTTAATTTTGTCGCGACCCTGTTGTTTGTTATATTGTATGGATTTGTTTTAACTTGACTATTGTATTTTTATGTAATCACGGATAAGTACTTTGCGTCGGAACTAATTCAAATTCTTTCCCTAATGGACTTTTTTTCTTCATTTGTGTTTCATGCTGGCCATTTTTAAAAAAGCTTTCAAACATTGTCACAGTTAACCATGAGTATGTGGACAAATCTCACCAATCTTAAATACCTAAGTCAGATTCCTACTTGACTGCCAATCAATCAAACAATCACATTGTGTTGTTATCCCTTTGCAGACCAGAATCAAATATTCGCCTAAATTTCTTTTAATTTATTCAGTTTTTGTCTCATTTGATAGCAGATGTAATGATGATTAATGTAAACTGTGAGTACATACGAATAAATTATGCAAGTGTGAAAATAAAAAAATAGTATATTTTTACAAAAGCTATATTACTTCGAAAGAGATGCGTGTTACGATGAAAAAGTCGGCCACCATAACACCTACTCGTGGTTGTAAATGGTTACATCGATTCTACTACGCTGCTTATTTTGAAGCAACTTTTACAATTCATGTAATTATTGCCTCAAATGTATAAATATATTCAAGAAGTTTGTTCTTAATTAAACTAGTATATTTGCAATTATATATTATACACAATTTTACTAAAAACTTATTGAATAAGAACATTTAGTATAAACACAATTTATATATAGCAGTAAATGAATTCGTGAACGGAAAATTTCACGTATTTTAGGACCAAACGTTCCGACCAATAAAATTCCACGTCGCCTCAGTTGTCGTATCGACGGCTACTGGCTTCGATCTGAAGCCATGCAATACTTTGATGTGATCTGGATACTATCACAGCGCAAACGGAGACTGGCCCAGTTCCGATTTCGCCGTAGAAATTGGCACGAAATTGTAAACTGCCCTCTTTACAATAGGCAATAAATATTTACGCACTGCTTTACTGACGGGCCCAACGTGTCTTAAGTTTTATATGGGTTTGAAGTAAGGTCTCACAAACAATTATTATAACAAGCAGATTTTGTTATTTTTCATGTTATGATAGAAATAGCCAATGGACCTGCAGTCTATCTGATATTAAGTGGTCACCCGTTGGTAGTGAAGATTAAGATGGAATCTGAATCAGTAAGTAATAAACACACCCTTGAACCTAAAATAAAGTCGCCCTTCACTGCTGCTATTGGGCAGAAATAGATGTGGAGTTAGTGCCGTTGCACACAAACGCCAAAAAGTTCTACTACCTTCAAGTGGTTATAGACATTTTGAAAGTCGATAAGTCGACAGTTCTTTGATTTTCAACACATCTTTGCTTTGACCTTATTTTGATACAGTAAACATTTTTTAGACGTAGTTGTTTTTCAGCAATCTGTTATACGCATGCTATTTTATGTGTATTATATTGCATACTATAAAACCCGTTGCAAGTAAAGAAGTGAATGGTTTCCGTACAAAAATATATTTACCGACTTCCAGCTAAGTTCACGAAGTTGTTTTTTTAATATTTTCGTTAGTCATTCAAAAATTGTCTCATCGCCAGCAATATATTTCCCGAGTATATAATTATCCTTTATGTATTTACATTTGAGTTGTACGCAAGGACGCTTAAATTTGTTCAGTAGGTATTTCCGGATCGAATGAAAGTGTCTTCGATGAATCAGACTTTTTTTAAGGTTGGATGTACGACGTAATTCCCTGTCAGTGTCACTCGCTTAGCGCGATCCCAACATTAAAAGTTTGGACATTCTGTGGATTTTTGGCACTTATCTCTAAAGTCGATGACGGGACCTGATGCCGAGCTACCTAATTATTGTTGAAGTCATAATAAATCCCTTTTCTTTTATTATTGGTTTTTTGTTGCGATCATATTCGGCGTGTCAACGTCTAGGCTAGTTATAGGATCTAGACGTTTTCCGTATTTTCGGCTGCGGTCGTAAAGCGCGTCGCTAATAGAAAAACCTGTCACTTCAGGGACAGTTTCCTCGAGGTGTCAGCCGGCTGACGCAACCGGCGCGGTCTGCGCTCCGTCCCGACGCCAAATTGAAAACATATTAATGCCACGGATCAAAGATAGCTTTACTTCACCGATAGATTTACGGTATTACCGAGCCGACGTGTAGCACGCGGTGCTCTCCGACCCCGAATTATGAGATTTTCCACCCATTAATCATGCAATTACGTCTCCGTTCCCGTCGTTCCACTTACACTGAACCTAATTGTATCTGATGCTGAACGATGTGGCTTATTTTGGAATGTAAAAGTGAAATCCGCTATACTTTTCGAATCTGCTATAAGAAAATTAGGCTGTAGCTTTATTTCCTGGCTTGTCTGCTCGCCGCGTATAAATATAAGTTGTAAAATTTGAGCGTGATTCACCAATGCGAGAACTACGTCCAACAACAGACCATTGGATTTCCTCTTTAATTTCACTCACGTGATTCGCGTGACGTACTGAAATTGTCCCCCGTCCAGAACTTGTTCGATGATAGAGCAACAGTTTACATTAATGCATTAATTTATTACCTGCGATATGTTTCACCATTAAAATGGTTTAGGAAGGTATATACATATGCTTAGGCTGATGTTGTAGTATCGTTTCCTCTTCTACTCGTTGATATTAAATTAGATATACAGTGGGGTTATGCATGTTTTGCATGAGTACGAAGTTATGCATGTTTTGCAGTCACCGCCATCCAACATGTGATACGACACGACACGACTACGACAAAGTCACCCTTACCCTTTCTTCGTTTCGTTAGAAGGGTGTGGTTGCCGACAGATTTACATCCGAGGCGACCATCTCAGACCTCAGAAGTATCACCCCATCCGTGATTAATTACATGTACTTAATCACGGATGGGCTGCTATGACCAATACATAGAAGGTAAAGTACATGCTTCTTTAGATTTAAATTTCATAAAAAAAATCTTTATGTATAATAGATAATTACAGCCAAATATGAACCTTCAATACCAAATAGATTAGATTTTTTGGAGTTTACTCCTTAAGAAACGATTTGAGTTATAAGGCCCGGTACGGAAATTTTATGAGGAGTAAAATCAAGTGTAACACGAAAAGTTGAGGCGTAACGTAGAAAGAGACAAACATATATATCTGTAGGATTGAACGTGTAAAAGAATGAGATGGAATACATTACACAGCGTATCTCATTCTCGGGGTCTCCTCTTTGCGCGATACTTCGTAGTCTCACTGTATAGTTCACTACCTCCAGTCTGAGAGTTGAATGTGTGCGTATGTTTGTACGTGTGTTACGCGCCTGCGTATTACGAAGTTCTGCCACAACTTGTATACTGCTGCCGAGTACAGGGTATGCATGCTGTATAATAAATGCATATAGTAGCATCTATTGTATACATCTATATACAACGTACATAAACAGCAACCTAACCATCAAGTTTTAATGTTTTTATTATTATTATTATTTATATTATTTTGTAACATACTTTATGTAATACGCATTATTGAAATAATATAAATAATCCGAATAATTACAGATATATGTTTGTTTCTCTTATCATTTTAGCAGATGCGTTCATTTACCCTTTTTTTCTATTCGATATATATCATAATTATCGTTCGTAAGGAGTAAACTCCAATCGTGCGTCGTAGCTGACACACACACACTTTTTTTTTAAATATGTTTTGTGGCACTTATATTAAAAAACAGCACGAAAATATATTTTGATATTTTTCTTTGCTACATCGTAAAAACGGTGATCATCAAACTTGTTATGATTATAAAGCAATAACAAATGTAAAATAACAAATAATAAAAATAGGGCCTGTGTGAATCGAGTTCACGTTAAAACTTCCGAACTGAATGAAAAACAACGTGAAAAAAACATAACACCAATATTAGGCGATGGTATGAAAATGGGACAGTTTTAGCCAATTGTTCTTATCGCCAACCCTGTTGTAGGTCTTCTCAGAGTGGTTAGGCCATAGTTCATCGTGATAACCAATCCTCCATAACTTTTTTTTAACATCTCTCACTCATTTAGGTTTCCTCACGATGTTTCCTTTCCTTCAATAATTATTAATGGTGCTTCCATAAATTAAGATTTAAGTTTTGTAATAATATAAAACAGTCAGTCTTTGTATAAAAAACACTACCACAAAATTGTCATTCACGCTGGATTAAAACTGTTCTAAAATCCAGTCCAAAGTTAAATTGAAAATTAACAGGACTCCAGCCCCGTTATAAATCTATTAGGTCAGATTAAAACGCGTGTAAACTTTACTGTTGGCGGTATAAATTTTATGCTTCATCGAAGTTCGCAGTCGTAAAATGTAGCGTGTATTAGTCACGAGCGTCCAACGACGTCCGGAGACGATCCATCAACAGGAGCGCGTGTCTGTACGCCGGTGCCTTGTCAGCGCCTCTTAGGTGTACATTAATTAACACGCTCCAGCGGGATCATTCGTTTTTTCTTATACCTTCCCAACTCCAAACCGCTTTCGTGTCATCCGTTACGTAAAATTGTACGTAATAATACGTATACAAAGCGGACACCGGAAAGCTCGCGGAGACTGACAACGCGTGCTATCGTCTCAATGGCCATTCACAAAACAATCATTTCCCCGCAAAAACGTTTTAACAATTTGCGGTTTAGTTGTGGAAGTTTAAAACGAATACGCCGCGTTCTACTTCCGCTGTGAGTTGAATTTGTGCGTTGGATTATTCTGGGCACTCTTTAGAACTTCGTAAGTTATACTCAGGCTGTAATGAGCTATTAAAACAACGAAGTTGGCAAGCTCCACCAGCTATATTATTTTCTAAGGGCACGTGGGAGACGCTCGATAATATCCATATTGGTAATCAGGAGACGGGATTAAGCAAACAATAGATACGTCATACTTCAATTTTCTGACGCAAGTACTACTCGATGCACGTAGTTTCTTGGCTTGAATTTGCTGCTAAAAAATTATAATTTTATCTTCGTACTTATTTCTGATTGTTATGTTATTTTTAGTTTCAACTGAAATAAAAAGTGAAAGTAAACCATTGCATAATTTTTCATTCCCTAGCTGAGAGTTGTGACACAGTGGCTGCCTGTAATACGTCATATTTCGAGAGCGAATGCGTTTACGTCGGAACTACGTTGTTTTTGCGCACTGCACCTTTGGCTGATGTATGCCGCAATCGTTCTATGAATTAGGGCCGGCTACGATGCCGTAATCACCTGGACTCTAATTTATCCCTGCGCAATGAGCACGCGAACGTTACAAACGCGCCACCGCCCGGCTATCGTCCAACGCGCCCTGAGGCACGCCGCCCATGTGACCTTACAAATAATTGCATCGTAACATTGTATGAATCACTGCGATGCTTTCAATGAAATACTACAAAGAAATGTAGAAGTTTCTTAGCGGAGTGTCGAGACGCGTGCGGCGGAAGGGATACGCTAGGGTAACGTTGCGCCGGAGATGAATGCAAGAGTGGAAATATACGTGGGCGAGGGTCGACGACCCGCTACGGAGAGCGGTGCGCGCGCGCCCTGCCAGCGAAAATGGCAGAAAACCTCACGAAGGGCGGCAGCACACGGTGTCCGCATTTAGCTCGGGCTGACGTCTCTGAGTCACCGCACCGCGAATAGCGGCGGTTTGTTTGTTGCACCGCCCGCTCCCGGCTCTCCCGCCGATTATTTCGAGTCGTCGACGGCGTGCACGGCTCCACAGCAGTGCTCGGCGCACTGTCTCCGCGAGAGGACGCGCCATGCCCCCGCTGCCCGCGCCGCCCGCGCGCCTCCGCCGCCTCGACGCATGTGACGCCTCCGCCGGAATCGTCACCACCATCAGGGACACAGTCAGCTGTAGTTGGATATTTTACAGTGAGTGTCGCCCGTACTCTGTCGCACGCGTCCCGCCGCCTCGTCGATAAAACGATACGCGGAAACATCGTCGCCCGCCCTACACCGTAGGCCGCATCTTGCGTCGACGCACCCCGACGGCCCTGCGTAGCACCGTGCACTTCCTGCTACAACGTCATTCTGTCGCGAAGTGGTGCGATTCCATATTTTAGATAAAATGAAAACGACCTTTATTTAAAATCGATTGCAGTGTGTGAATAGTCAGGATCTTCTGTTTTGTTTCGTCTTGGTTTTGTTGTGACTGTTACTTAGAAAAATAATGTGTATTTATTTTTCGTTGTTTTTGAACGTTACTTAAAAAAGTGGACTTCTTTAAAAAAAAAACTTCTAGAGTGGTTAAAACTGGTTATGCGTCTGTTATCGCTTCGTTTTAAGTACCCTGCCGCCATCTATTTGCGGGAAAAGGAATCATTCGTTGAAAGCTGAAATCTAGGTGAAGCGTCTGACATCAGCAACCCGAAGTAAATTTAACTCTTGACGTATTTAACCCTGCCGTGAAACTGCTACTGATTCTTTCGAAATACCTAAACACTGGGATTGTTATCGTTATTATCGTGCAACATCACACTTTGTACTATTCATTTTTAATATGCGCTGCATTTGATGTGAAAGAGTAGGTATTTCGTAGCATAAAAATAATAATATTTTCAATTAGTTACCAAAAAAAAATGTCTACATAAAATTGTAAATATCTCATGTTATACGCCATTTTGTTATCTTACTTCGTATCGCTGATGCGTATATAAAGCTACGTAGGAAAGCTACATCATTCATTCAGACATAATTCAGTTCGTAATTGTGAGACTCGGAATACTTCAAACTATTCTCGAGGCAATAACCTATGCGTACATAAACACAGACATAAACATTGGGTTATACAGAAAGTTTTATCTGGGTACGTTGCCGATAGAAACGCAATTTCAATACCATTTGAAATAACTGCTAATTAAATCGAACCGTGGATCTATCTCGTTAAAGTTTTACTGTAGTAGTTGTTTCGAAACTATTTTGTGGCGATCAAATATCTAGTGATTGTTTATCTGCTACTGATATTGACTAAAGGTTGATATTTAATGTAAAATTTATGCCATCAGTGAAAACACAAATCTATAACTAGCTTTGGAAGAGATCTCTTTGTTCAGGGGCACTAAGATAGCGTCTCCGTATTGCATGTTAAGTATTTTATCTATGACTATCTATAGTCTTCTAATAAAACATGTGACCTGTGTTTTATAAACTTGTTTTAATTTCAATTAGTTTTATATAATGCAAATAGTCACTAACATACAACTCAAGTGATTTTAAGGTACTGTAACTGAGGGCGAATTTAAGAAAAGTTACTCGTATTTTAGGACAATCAAAAATTTATTTTTATCACTATCAGTCTCTCCACACTCTTCAAATCAAATGACTAGGAGATTTACACCATTGTTATATGTTAGAAAATGAGTAGCGCTACAGATGAACCACAAAGAATCCCACCATCATCGAGTTTACCTATAAAATTGCTATTTTATATGCCATCCACCAAACAGCAATTAAAGATAGTCCACCACATATCCCCTCTTAATCGGCGCCACTTCAACCGGTCCTACTCTCCAACCAAACGGTTTCTTATTTATCTTATTGTACATTATCTCATATTGTTTGATGTGTCGCACGAATATGAATGTTAATTTCGTGTATATTGTCCTCAGGTAATAGTAGTGGGTCGACGCCTGCGGAGGGCGCCGCGCCGCCGCCGTCGGAGCCCGACCCCGACCTGGACTCCATGCACATGATGCTGGACCCACACCTGCGGCCCATCTCGCCGGACCTCGCCAATGACGAGTCCAAGCGGATATTCGATGAGCATAAACAGTTGGCGCAGGAGTACCTTAAAGTGAGTATTACTATTGTTTTATAGGATTCTGTGAGAGACTAAATGCGCGGGGCGAATGGCGTGAAGGTTGTCTGTTGTCCCGTGAGTGAAGAAACTTGTTTCTGACAATCAAGATGTTAAATCTTAAGAGCTTAAGTAGAATACAGAAGAATTGTGCATCACCACATCATAATAAGAGCGCATTTAACCCCCGAATTGTTTGGCTAAGCTGGCGGTATCAAGGATTATCATGGGTAAAGTGGTCAATGATCTCTTTATAAGGCACCAGATCTTGGTGATTTGAAATGAGTAGTTTCAGAATTAAAACATACATAATGTTATACAAAAAATTGAAAATCTATTTAATATTCAGTTAATTATAATGTAATCATATACTCTTAAGTTACAAAAAAATTTTATTTTTTCAGATACAGACTGAGCTCGCTTACTTAAGTAAGCACAAGTCAGAGTTAGAGGAACAGATGGGAGACGAGGAGCTCCGGCAGAAACGGGAGATCATACAACTTGAGAATGAAAAAGTATGTATTGCAAATGATTTATCATTTGTTTTAACGCTATAAGAAATCTTGATGAAAGGAACCTACACGCCTCAAGTTCCATAACGCGTGAGACGTCTACGAATCCGCACTTGGTTTGCGGAATATACGCTAGCCGTTCGGATTTACTAAGTGATCTCAATTAATTCTGCATCAATAAATTATAATTTATTAGCCTGTGTCAAATTCAAAATTCTGGCATTAACTCCGTTAACACATGCGATATAAAACAGACATATGGCTTTATCTCAAAAAAAATATTGAAAGCTTGAAATAAAAATACTAAATGATCTGCACCTATTTACATTCTGGTTGGCGCTATACATATTTTAAACAATATTTCTTTTCGTTCCAGGACTCGTTGATAAAACTGTACTGTACGTTGAAGAAGCAGCTGGCGCGGGCGGACACGGACAGCTGGCTGCTGCCCGAGCCGCGCCCGCGCGACTGAGCCCGCGCGAGTGGCCTGCGACGCACAACGGTTTATGCGTTCTCTCTTGAAAATATCATGCGCTGTTCCGATTGGGGAAGATATTTTTTTTCTTTCTTGAGAAACTCATGCGCTGTATTCGGTTGCGGTTGAAGATAGTATGGTACTGAAATCGACAGTTTTATCGAAGCAATTATTTGGTGCATATATAGGATGATATTTTTTTTGAAGATTAGAAAGCTACATAAAATATTAGTCACATTCAATAATACAGAATCATAATTTTGTTATTATTTTTGTATGTTAAGTTCAAGATCCTATCTGCATATGCATTATGATTTTGATCTAAGTGTCGAATTCAGTTTGAATTAACAGTCAAAAGCGTCGAGCCATGATACTTTTTAAGCAAAATAAGGAGTAAACCTTTGTGCGGTGCAACCACAATGTTGATTTGCCCAATGAATGATGACAATAAGTTGGTCGCTCGCCGCGAAACCGCCCGAGTCGGATAGAGGACCCACTTGCGACTCAGTTTTATTTGAACCAAATATTGAATGTATTTAGAAATACTACTCAATTTTTGAATACATATTATTGCAATTTATTTATATAGAGCTATCTTTTTAAATTATTTTGTGATATAGAAAACTTAGAAAGTCGCAAGTAGTGTCATCTGGTGGAATAATACGGCCCGGTAGCCCTTGAAAAGTATTCCACGTGGTAGTGCAGTGGTGTGCAGCGGACTTCCTGGCGTGTAGATGTAAACCACTTCGTAACATTGATCTCAAGTCGCCAAACGAGCCGTCGTCGGTACAATTACCGTTTATTTTTACAGGATCCTATTATAGATATTGTGTGAGACGTGTCTACAGATTATTTTATTGCAGTTTTTATTTCTATGTACTTAAATGCTTTAAATGTATTACTTACAGATTAATATCCGTCTTGCCTAACAAATTGTACTGCCAATAAGTTACCTTTTTCCTTATTATATTCTAATCATGAAGGCGTAGTACCAAATTATTAACCCAACGTTTTTATTTTTTGTATGTTATTTCACTATTTCCAAAAGCACGTTTTAGTGCTATTTTGTGTAAATACAACGAATTTAATATGCAAAAGTTTAGAACCGAATTATTTAAAATTTATATACTTACATACAATTATAATTTTATGAAATAAATAAATATGTATCGTTGTTTTGGTGTTGAACAGTTTGTGTGTGCAATAATTTGCATATTTTGATTTTGTTAATTTAAGATTAGTGTTAGTTTTTAAGGTACGATGTTAAGTTTAAATATATAATTATATACAACACTTGCATTTATTTTTTACATCTGCAACCTACCAACCATTTATTTGGATGTTTAAACACTTTAATATAAAATACTACACATAATATAAAAAATATATTAATTAAAAATATTTACAAAAATCTATTCTATGTAAAAGTTTCAAAGGGGTCATAAAACATTATGGTGTTGAAATAAAACTACTTTTAAAATTCAGTCCAAATTATTCAGTTTTAATAATTCAAATCTGTGTCTATTGGAATGGTGTGTTCATGTTACAATAAAGTTATAGTAAAAAATTAAAATCCTTCGAATTTGGCACTTGAATCAATATTTTCGAGATTCTGCTCTCATACAAATAAATATAAATAAATGCTTTTTCGATGCAACCATCGATTGGACGAATCATTACATAATAACAACTTATTTACAATAATTACATAGGTATTTGTCTTTATTACTAAAATGCTTTATAAATTTTTCCATACAAGGATCTCCAACATACGGCATTATTGAACAATTTAAAAATACAAACGTGAACTATGTAATAAAGTAATAATATGGTGATTGTTGCTATCTATACTATTATAAAGATGGTTGTCCATTTTTCAGTGTCACACAGAAACTACTGGACAGATTTAGATGAAATCTTTTATGTTAAAAGCTTAAAATTAGACTTAAAACTGGCATATATTTCATTCTGTTACAATTAAGGGAGCCATAGATATAACAATAAATATTCTTTCACGCAGTAACAAAGCGTTTCGCTTTTAGATTTTAGAGCTTACTTTTCATCCTTTACAGCAAATTCAAAAAAAAGAAGTCAGTTATTATATCCAATTTCTGTTAAACTTGTGGTACAACAATCCTATAGACAATATTTCGAAACCGCAAGTTGTATTGAATAATTACAGCGACGACTTAAAAACTACCTATGTAACTGACATTCTATTGAAACTTCTTCAGTTTTAGTGGTTTTGAAGTCCGCATTAATCTAAGTTAAAAGTTGTACCCACTATGACGTCGTGTCGAGTTGTCGAAGTTGCGATCAAAAGCTAATATTACATAAAAAATATTTGTGATGAGTGATTAAAAACCTTGCCAATATTTAATATCTAAATAAATTTATTATTACAATTATAATTTACGTCATATAGTGATATGATAAGTTTAACTATTAATATAATATACGAAATTTCAAAATAAATAATGTCACTAACATTGATAAAACAATAATTCGTCATTGAGAGGACAATAATGATCATTAAACCTCACTAGAGACGGTATTAAAGAAGAAATAAATATTTTTGATTATGTTCCAGTATTGCTGAGGTACTCTTAATAATAGTACAATTAAAATATTTAGAAAAAGAATGTGATTTCTTATAAAACACGTACAGAATTTTTATTAAAGATAAGAGTAAATACTATTAACCACAACCATAGATTAGTTTATGGTATAAAATATTAACCACGATGTTGCATTGAGTAAGCAATATGAAAAGCAGACTTATATAATAAGGGTAAATTGATAAATCGCAATATACTTTGCATACCTCAGTAATAAAGAACATGCCTAAAGATTACAGTTTTCGTTGTCAAATGCCTAATATTTTTACAAATGATTTAAATCCAAAAATACGTTCACTAAACTACCATAGAAATCTATTTATAAAATTATATAAAAGGCAATTCCATTCCGTCCTTTTCAATAAAGACGATATGCACTAAAATATTAATTATCATACTTGGTTCCTATTCAACAATGACACGAGTAGATTTAGAATATCATAAAATTAAGGCAACAGTTTGTTTGTGTAAGTACAGATTATTGTTAGACCTGCACGATTCGGCAGTAAAATATTAAAAGTAGTATTAAACACGTGACCTTTTAGTATACTCAAGTCCTTACAGATTTAACAATAATAGCAGGTTATTTAAAACAGTTCCCTACATAAAAAATAATCTCATTTCAGCCAATATCTACATACAAAATTTTGAACAGCGCCATTCGGAGTCATACACAAATTAGGTCACGATTAAGGGGGAAATGATGTCACATCTTATTGAAAATGTATATCGCCCGTCAATAATAATCCAAGAAGATATGAGCGAAGTTTATAAAAAATAACATTGTAAGTCTCAAATAATTATGTAGTGGTATGACATCACAGAAATGTGACGTGGTCAGGGTTAATGGCAATAAAATTTATGTAACATATTTTATGGATGGTCTCTTATGCGCGTACAGAATACATCGCAACCAAAAGTAAAGCGCGAAATCATAATATCACGATTTCAGCAATACATATTTTGATTAACAAACTTACTTAATAACATATTTCAGTATATTTATTTAACTATCCTTGAAATAAAAATAATGTATACGGACTTAACAACAAATAATTTTTCATATTGAAGCACCTTTGCATATATACATACTTCAAAGACGGTATAACATAAGAACTCAAAAAATTGCAAGCAATATACTCCCGTATCTAAAATCACTCATTAAAAGGAACTTAACTATATTAGCGTTTTATTTATGTAATAAATTATATAGTAATATATAATAATAATGCATAGACCAGTTACTTAATAAAGAGTAATAAATTTCCCTTTATCACTGGCAGTCAATCCTAGGAAATAATATTACAAGTATACATTAGAAATAATAAATAGATACTGTTATGTACTTCATATAAATTGTGGCAAATCTAAGGCAGTTCGGCAATAAATATGGCACAAACTTGCGTGCCGCTAAAACTTGGAAAGTAATAACTATTACCTGAAACCTCTAATTGTTCATTAAATCCACAGACATAGAATATGTCAGACACGCGCTGTGGCAAACAAAATAATGTGTTTCTATACAATGTATATTAGCAAATGTATCGTAGCACGGCCGCACAAATGCGTCGCCCCTGTCAACGATATTGTATAAAAAAAACATTATTATGTTTGCTGAGGCCCGTGTCTGGCATGTGCAGTGTATGTAGATATAAATGAACCTTAAAAGATTAATATGTATAGTCCGCGCCAAACTGCTAGTCCGCTCTGAATATAGAAAAGAGTCGCGTCGAATAGCAAATTGTAGATATTAGCGGGACGTAGACAGCGCGGGATACCTCCTGGCATCCGTCCACTGCCTGCTCTCGCCCACAGGCACATAGCTGCGTTAGTATGCCCTTATGCTGCTACGGAATATATGCTTATAGTTGTGGGCAACAACTTCAGAGCGGTCTAGCAGTTTGGCACGGACTATACCACTGTAAGGCATTGGAATCTCCCACTTAATGAAGTGTAGTTAGGAGAATACGCCCCAACACTTGTGTAACTCGGTATAGACGAGGGTTATTGACCAACTCAAATTAGTAATACGAATAATTTCCAAGGCAGTTATACACGTCATTAAATCTGCACAAAGATTTACGGAATTAATAGCGATCATAATAAAAATAGTAACGAAGTATGTATTAGTAAATAGTATTTAAGTATTGTACAATTTGTGAGTGAATATTATTATATATTTTTGTATTTAATTCATTGCATAGTTAAAAAAACAACACATCATCTGTAACAATGTCATTATAAACAGCAATTTAATAAAATATAATCTCACATTCCCTAAGTCATGGGAGGGGGAGTATTCTTAAAACTGATATAATAATGAGCATTTTGCTTCGAGTCTGTTGTGACATATATAATTTTTTTACAATTACGTGTCATAAGACAACTGTTATTATCTTAACAATTAATAAACATCTCAAGAATTTGTGACATAAGGTTTAAAAAGTATTAAAATATATGTGTAAATGAATAAACATCTCATAAAAATCTCATGAAAATGAAACCAACAATACTATTTCATTCAGTACAATTGTGTAAGATCTGTTTGCAAGCGTTACGTAAAATAAACCGTTTACTTCGACTTACTTAAATCTAATTAAATCGAAATATAAGCAAAACATTAACTCAGTATCACTCATAAACACAGTAGACACAATCCTAAGTTTGAGCAATGTTTACAGAGATACAACATATATAACACCATATTATGTATTGTCAACAATTCACAGGACCTCGTGTCGATATACTAATAGATATAAAATTTAGATATAGGAATAAGGAATAAAATCTGATATCTAATGACGGGGAAGACTATTATGGTCTATCGTTGTGTATCCTGTAAAAAAATAAAACATATATTAATTCTTATAAAATAGCATTGTATTATGACTATTCTAGGGTAAGGATTAAACTTACACGAGGTCGTCAAACTCAGTCATTAATAACAAGTGTGAAAAGATTAAAAAATAAAACACCTACAGTACAACAAGATTACAGATAGCATTAAATGAAATATTAGAGACAATGGTTCAAACTTATGACCAAGTTGGAGGGATAACATCGCATCATTGGCACATATTATCCTTTTCAAATAGCTTCCAATCAGGTCCTTAATGTAATAGAGGGTCTATTGCTACCTAGTGTTATGAAATTCAGCCACAACATTGGAAATCCGGAGTACTGTACGGAGTTATGATCATATTAGGACTTTACTACTATTTAATTTAACAGTGAAAAATCATCATAATCTGAAAAATGTTAAGTTTACCTATTTATAAGTGACTACGGTGAACTTGAAGTTCGCAATAAGAGGTGATAATATTGATGAAGCAGATAAGCATGGTCATACACCTGACGGTCTAAGGCCATGGACATTTGTAATCAATCCCCATAAGAGGTTCCCATAAGAGGTTTGCAACCAAAACCACCATGCCAGAATACAGTAGCGCTTAACACGACTGTTATAAGGCAGAAATAGGTATGGTACCACATACTGGTGCGTAGTGGGACTAGCTGTCCGGGCGGCGCGCCTGCCACTTGAAGTCGAGCTGCATGAGCCACTGCTGCGAGCGCGCGCGCGAGCACGGCCGCAGCACCGGCTTCCACACGTCCGCCGCCTCCGGCTTGTCCAGGCACATGCCCGTGTTCGTGTGCTTTATTGTGCGCGTCTGGAAACACACCATACATTACTAAAGATTACTCACTTCAAAAGAAAATGTAACCAGTTTTGACCATTGAAATTGTCACTGTCATATATTTTCGTGTTTGAAAAATATTTAAAAAATGCAGTTTTAGCGCATTTACGAATGAAACGATATTTCTCCGCATTTTTTCTTCAATTTCGTGTTTTTGCACAACTTATCTGCGCATGTCGGCATTGTTCCGCGTAAATTACAGGATCTCGAAAGGAACGCAATCAGAGTCGCCCCGTCGGGCTCGACCCAGGTGAGCTTGACACTCGCCACACCGTTTGGTGGGTACGACGGTATGCGACCACACATACCGCCGTCCTTTCCGAGGTCGTTGGCCAGGCGATTCGAGCTCCCACTCTCGCCGCCCGCAATCCCGGAATCCCCATTTAGTCGCCTCTTACGACAGGCAGAGGATGCCGTAGTCCTATTCTGGTTCCGGAACTAGAGGAACAGTGGCGGTATACCTTGGTGTCGTATGTCCACTCCTGGTTGCCGCGCATGCCGTGGCAGCGGATCAGCTTGATGGGCCCGCGCGGGTGCGCCGCGTCCAGGCAGTTGTCGTCCGACATCACCTGCTTGCGCTTCGTGTACGCGAACACCTGTAACATTCATTATTCATACATTTATTTTAAAAATCACATATGCGCAAAAGAAGTTACACTTAAAAAGTTGGAAAATTTGAAAGGTTCATGGTACGATTCAGCAGGCAGTACCACTAAATCTGTCTGCCGTAAAATAGCAGTGGTAAAGTGCTGTGTTGGCTTGAAGGTTGGTATAAAGGATTTACTTACATAAAACTACTTAGTCCTTAAGGGTGACCACGCAGCGGTGATGCCCCAGGTAGAACACCACTCATTATATTAATGTACATTACAAATGCCCATAAGCGGCAGTAACCAATATCCATCAGATACACTAAACACTCTGATTATTTTTAACGTTACATACCTGGTTGCCGCCCATCCCGTGACAGTAGCCCATGCCCAAGGGCTGGCCCGCCTTGCCACCTAACGTGTCCAAGCAATTTGACGTCTCCGCATTACGTATCTGGAAACAATGAAATGTAATTGTTAACAAACGGTTACTATTATGAAACACAACATACACACATATCTCACAATAATTTTGTTGTATTCCGTTTCGTCGTAACCATTGATACACATAAATAAATCCAAACCCTAATCCTAGAAAAGTATTTCGTGCTTAGTGACAAGAGGATGATTATTATTATTTATGATTATTATTATTATTTATTTCTAATTATACTATATTGAATGAAACCGCGAGCAAGCTTATACAACAAAAGGTTATCCGCAATTATTAAGTTTCAAAGAGTTAATCCTAACCTACAGTATCTAGTTTCAGACATATAACATATGATAACAGATGATATATTAAATTGAAACTCTTCCTATTACTTACAATAGTTTCATCAATAGGAAATAATCACTGCAAATTGTATATCGCTGTAGTATCCCTAATCGTAATCCTTTAAGTATGTTTAGAATGCAGAACAGATAGATTAATCTTTGTTTAATTTCGATTATTTACTATTAATCTAATCGAAAGATTGTGGTACTACGAGTTACACTTAAGATTGTAAATGTAAGTACATTCATAACAAGTGTTATCAAGATAACAGATTACTTGTTAATGAGATTTTTAATGAATACCACAGTTTAGTATGTAGTGAAACTGATAAGAGTGACTTGAGTGTCAGTCTTATAAAAAAATTTAAAGAAAAAATAGAAAGGAATCAATCCTAACAGAAAACTTACAATATATATTAACTAGCTGACCCGGAAAACTTTGTACTGCCTCAAAATCTATTTATCAAATATATTTCATATAAAATATGTAGTATAGTAGTAGTTACTCGTGGATAATGTAGCTTTCGAATGGTGAAAGAATTTTTAAAATCGGTCCTGTAGTTTTTGAGTCTATTCATTACAACCAAACAAACAAACAAAGTTTCCCTCTTTATAATATTAGTATAGATAAAAAACTACAAAAACTAAAAATCCTTAAATTCATTGAGATTATTTTTTATTGCTAGTTTTATTCTGCAATTCCTACTTATTGCTTGTCTTACTAAATCGTAATATCAAGAATAAATTATATAAACATGAAAAATTAAGATGATCATACTCACTTCTCCCAAATAATAATAGTCGAGTGGCATCTGACTCTCTGGGTAGATGTTTTCCAAATACCATCTGAAACTCTTGCATTTGAGGCGGTTCCTTAACGCCTTGCGCTCGCTCACGTCGCCGACCGGGACGTTCAGTGCACCTGCTCAATTTTAGTCAACTTTTGTTAAAAACAATGCTCAAATTTGGTCAACTTCAACTTTATTCGATTGTTGTATCAATCCTTAAGAATCAAACGTACGTAACTTCACAGTCGTCCACATATATATAAGTCGTCCATAGATATAACTTCTAATAATTTCCCCATTACCGATAATCCCTTACGTTAAATTAGATTAATAATTATAATTTTATTATTATATATACTAGAAATATTGTTAACAACAGTACTATTTCAATTTAACAATTCATTATAAATAGAAAATAACCACAACCCCACACAAATGAACAATCTTACGGATGAATGAAATGAATGCATGAATGATGTGTTCACATTATTATCTTTTAATAAAATTAGGCAATATCACAAGTTTAGTATTCAGATTGAAGACATGCAATGTTTAACTTAGATGTGTTCTTGTTTGTAGAAGAATTTTAAATTATATTTGTCAAACATTAACAGCATTTAAATATTATATAAACCATAAATGATGGTAAAATAAATTCGTAAATATTAAAATAGTATTACCTGATGTGATAATATCGTTTGTTGCTTAAAAATAACAGATGAACCGCTAGCAAATGTTAATGTTTCCTACTACAAGACTTGGTTTCCCACTTTCCCATCAGACTTAATTTTAATATAATAAGCATAAATAATAAATCGACACGTTTACTCTGAAATTAATCGTCGTATAATAATTATACTTCACTATAATTTCAATCACGCTATATTAGTTACAATGATGCTAACTGAAATCGTAACAACTCTGCACATAAGTATTTTTAATGGACAACTTAATTCGAGTCAAACACGATTGCAACTTCTTTCGTACTCCAATTGATTTCCTTTCGCTGTTATTGGCAGTAGGTATATGTATGTTAATAGTAGTAACTTTATGAACAATTAAAATTAATTTAAAAGTTACATAATTGCTCAAGTTAACAGTTACGTCACTGCTTCTTTATCGAACAAGTGCACCGAAACGAATCAATTTCCATTCATTATTTAACGAATTTACTATAAAATAAAAAAAGTAGCGTAGTAATATGTAAAAAAATAAAACACGTCAAAGGTAACTTGCGTAACTTGTTACCATTTATCATGTATAATTCAAATTATCTTAAAGCGGTACAGTCGAATAGATGACGTATGTTTTATGATACTGCAGTAGAACAAATTATTCTTAATTTCAGAGTAAAGGCGTCGTTACGATAACAAATCGCGACAAGATTTACGTTTTTTATGTGACGAGCATAAATAATATTGAGCTAAACAACCAATATCCGCGTCTACGAGCATCAATTACGTAGTAGCTAGCCGACAGCGTCGAATTGGCTGATGGAAGGATGTATTACCCCTTCATGTCTGGTGACCTATTCAATTCGACGATGTTTGTTCTTTCATATTAGAAACTAATATCGCTAATTAGCGCAAAACACAATTTTAGGTAAATAATCTTACTAAACTACATTCTTTATTATTTTCAATATGGTTTCTTATATTCTGTGTCCGCAGCCCAACAAAATTTTATAGCACTCAGTTTTCTTAATCGTCCCATTTAGCAATACAATAAAACAATTGTGAAATTTATTATTTGATCAGGTAAGGCCTAACCAAAAATAGAGCACACGGAGTACGGCGTAGCTGCTAAATGGCTATCTTTCATTCTACCAAGCCTCTCCGTAACGGACATCCGTATGTCTTCCATATTAAGAACTACTACGAATCTCTTGTTCAGAGTAGAGTTTTGAGAACCAAACTAGATAGCGCATAAAAAGTGGCAACAGTAACGTTTTCTATCAAAACAAAACGCATCATATCACAATACTAAACATCCATCAGCCAATTCGACACGACCGCAACAGCGAGAACACCAACGCGTCAGTTTTATGGACCTGGGTTAATATTGTAGTAGAAATGCTTCCAGTCGTCGAGCCAGACCTCGGCGAGGCGGGCGTTGTTGTGGTTGACGACGCGGCCCGTGCCGCCGGGGAAGGAGTACGGCGTCGTCTTGCGGAACACGTGGCCCACGTGCGAGCACGGCGCGATCTCCAGCCGCCCGCCGCACATCCACACCTGCCCCGCCCACCGCACCGCGCGTTATGTCACGGCAACTGACTCACTACACTTTACTTCATTTTTATATTGTAACTTTTACACTGTAACTGTAACTTTATACTTTTTTATACTGTAACTGTATCTTTATACTCTTTTATACTGTAACTTTATTTGTTTTTTATACTGTGTTTTTGCCTAAATATGATATGATTTAACAGGATTAGTACTTTCGCGGTTTATAATATAATTAGCGCCTATTTATGAACCCTCTGAAACGTGGTCACAGACATAGTGAATATTCTAGATTTGATTATTAAGCATATTATTTTATATTATTTATAGCGAATGGAACAAGTCAATTAAAATACATCCTACTGAGCTTATTGTTATAAAAAAATCTTAATTTTTACACTCCGTCACAGCTAATTTTTGTCTCAAACTGTGAGGCATTACCATCATTTATTGTTTAATTTGAATTGTATATCTTAAGATAATTATTTATTTTATTTGACATTAAATAAAAAGTGAATTGTATATCTTAAGATAATTATTTATTTTATTTGACATTAAATAAAAAGTTCCTATGGTAACAAAATACGAATTATTTACATTTTACAAACAACAAGTTTAATCAAGTAACCCATAACAATTAAACCTTCCCCAATCAAGGCGAAGTAAACATAATTACCAATTCCCATGCAATTATTGGAAATTGCGTCTAATTTAAGAGCTTTGTCCTCAAAACCAAACTGTTCGAGGTAAACAGATTAGAACCTGTTATAATAACGTGACAAGATAATTTCGTCCCGTGAACAATAATATGAAGTTAATTATTTCATTATTATAATAATATATTTAAGTAGAGCAATAAGTATTTGTCATATCACGTCTTCTCTCAGTCTTATCTCCTTTTGTTATATTAAACAGCTCGTATAATTCATTGTAATTTGAAAATTAATCGAGTATTACTTTTTTCCTAGTTCTAAAAAAATATTTTCTTGTTAATTGTATAATTTGTGAAGCCACCCGAGTTTGGATATTATTTTTATCAAGATTAAATTCCATTTTATAAATTAGGGTTGCCATTCGGGTATTGTAAAAGATAAAAAAAAGAAAGTATACTCTCTTAGGATTGTTTTTTAGCTTATAGTTTTATCATATTTTAGAGTAAGTATACAGACTATGTAAACTAAATTATATTAATGCTGGCTATTCGATTGCGACACAAATCTAACGTATACACGACACGTCATAAGGTACGTACCACCACGTCGTACGTACACTCATTCGTTAGTGCTGTTTGTTCCGCCACGTATAATCTAGTGACATGTAAGATCTTTGATATAAGCGTAGTGTACAAATATATAAAGAACAATGTGAGAAAATATGTTATTTCCTTTCCTACGAATTACGTATGTCGCTTGTTTGATTAAATTCGAAAAGTCAGTTGCCATCACATAATTATTTTGTCTGTTGTTACTATAACAATGTACGCTGTTTATCGTATTCCGTACATATTGATAATATTGAATTTAGTGAAAACATAATGCTAGATTCTTATGCCTACAAAATAGTCGAGATAAACAGTGAACATTTTATTAAAGCAACCACACAAAAAGCATAATATTAGCAGTTTTAGTAATTATGACGATAAACATCATAAATATACCATAAATATTTAAATATACTTTAGTGCAGTTCTACACGGTTAAAGCGTTTAATTTTATGTATTGTTAACTTTTATGACACATAAACTCTAACAATATGGCCACTTATCAATTTATGTTAATATATCGGTTACTCTACAACTAAACAATACAAATATTAGTTTACACTCCACGCATATATAAGTCCCGTATCGTATAATAATTAATTTTATCACTACTTATTCACTTTGTAAGTAAATAAGAAATATATAAGATATAAATTAAATAAGTTACAAAAAACGGTCTCGTTGGATGGCGTTAGATGCGGTTACATTTTGTTATCAATATGTTATTCTATTAAGCCATGAAATGTGGCACAGAGTTGTAGCAGTGTAACTAATAATGTTAAATATGCATAAAAATAAAATACAATATGATTGTAATAGTCGTAAATTTCACATTTTTGTAAGCGATACTCTTGGATACATACAATCCTAAAGCAAAGCACCTAAAATAAAATAACAATTTACTTCGATATGATAATTTTAATAGCAAAAAATGTATAACATTATTCTCATGTTATCTTCAAACGATTCCTTTAATTAAATTAATATATGATTTTTTGTAATAATTCTGCTACAACTCTATGCCGCAAAGAATTGCTGTGGATAATTTACTGACTCCAAACATTTGTTGACTTCATTACAATTATATCATTGCTTCTGCATTAACAGGAAGCAGCTTAAAAAAGAAAAAAATAGGCAAAAAGAAATAAAAAATAAAGTCATAAGATGGTACAGACACAAATAGAGACCTATAGAAAATGATAAGACAAAATAATAGTAAGACATAAAGGATAAAAACATAGAGATAAAAGCAATAAAAAAATGAAATGAAGCGAATGATCATGCAGGAATAAACAGTGCAATAATACTTTTTGTAATTACATACGAGGAACAAGAATTGGCGTATGATGATCTGTAAAAAATTATAAGTAGAAAAAAATTAAAAATGGGTTTGACTGCGGCAGGCCATCTCACCAATTCTGCCTTAAACTATCTCAGTAATCTTTCAGTTTCAATCATATTTAAACGTGGTGTTACAATGTAATCCCCAGGACTGTTATTATTCCATCTAAAATGAAGATAAAGATCAAGTAAACCATTTTCTCATGGGATCAAGATAAAGTGTTCACTGCATTCCTAGCGGGGATTCAATGTCATGGTCATGGTATGTTAAGATAATCACGACCCGCGTCTAGTTCGATCTTCGAATAAAAATTAGCTATCTAAATGATAGATAAATATCTAAAAGTAGAATTTAAATATGTATATTTGTACGATATAGTAAAGTAAATATAACTCCTCTTTAATAGGTTATTAAAGTAATATTATTCACCATTAGACGTTGCCATTCGTACTAGCAAAAACCAAAACAGTTCTTGCTGAAATTTATAAACATACGCGTATTCAAGTTCCTTGCATGTTGTTACTTAGCATTATTTACTGTTATTACTAAAACGTACAGGCGAATGCAGCTGCAATGTTAATGTTATTAATATTCAATGTTAGAAGCTAATCCGTTTAATTAATATGTTAATGACAACAATATAACGCCAATATGGTTAATTGTATCCCAAGCCACAACAAAACTTTATTATATGTGCCTTAACTGCCGACATTTATTTATTAACAATGTCATTTGTCTATGGTAATTATTTGTACTTCAAGAATGTCAAGAAAACAAAAGTGGCCTACATGAGAATAAATACTTAAATGCGATTTTTTAATCTATTAAAGTATATTACATACGATACTCGTACTTTACTCACAAAACATTGTTTTCTTGATTAAGCAAATATTGGTTAAAAACATGGGTGATATCCAATTACAACTTGCAGTAACAGAGACCAATAATATCCGCATTAAATTATCTAAGAATCAATATGATATATAAATTACAGCGTACATTCGGTCAAACACCCAAGTGGAACAAAGTTATCGCGAACACGAAGACTAAGTGGAACGCACCTACAACTCGAGACAAATGTCAAAGTTATCAATATGTCGGCAGCGCTAGCAACGTCCTCTGCGAACCTGGGTTCATGGCGTAATAGAACTCCCCCCACTCGTCCATCCACACCTCGGCGACACGTGCGGCGTTGTGCAGCACCACGTTCTGCACGCCGCCGGGGAACGAGTACGGCGACTTGTCGCGGAACACGTGCCCAACGTGCGAGCACGGCACGATCTCCAGCCGCCCGCCGCACTGCCACACCTTCACCCCGCCTCATATGTTATGTTTGGCTAACTTTTTCATTTATATTGTGAGATTATTTATCAATTCGTAAGATGTGATCAAAGATTTATTTTTAAATCTTTTTATTTATAGTTGACTTCCGACCAGCCTGCCTTCAGGTTACCTTACGGACGGAATATAATACTAAAATATCCAATAAGTGATCAAAGTATTTTCGTAATCTTTCTAAAACATTCTAATACGTTTATTCTCCTATTTCTAAAACGTTTATTCTCCTAAATCGCTTACCGCTTTAAGCGCTTTTAAGTAACATGATAAGTGGCACAAACGAACCCTATTCATCTTCTACTATTAATTTCCTCATCAGCTCTATCACGAATGAAGCTAAATACGATACCCTGAAGCTCATTTCGAGGTTCTCGCCGCCCCAGATGTCCATGCCCTCGTCGTAGGAGCCGATCTTGTAGAAGTATTCGCGGTCGATAGCAAACAGCCCGCCCGCCATAGTGGGCGTTCGCAGCGCCGCTGTACGGTCACCGCCTCGCCTCGACATCTCACGCTCTGGGACTCGGTACCTGGAAATAAAGGTGTCAATGTCTAGACTGTTCTACAGGAATACCTGGTCGTTAGGAAACATTAGGAGATAATACCTGGTCAATTTTAAATGGTAACATATTATGTCCATATATAACAGGTTTATAAGTGGAATAACGTGGCGATATTAAGTTAAGAAAAACTGGTCATTGTTAAAAGTACATATAAATATCTGGAGTTTTAAAGATAAATTATTTATATTACGACATTACAATTACGTTAAAAGTGATGAACAGTGGACATAGCAAAAAATAAAAATGCAGACTCAAACTCGTCGGTATAGCTTAAAGATTATCCATAAATTACTTTACGTCAGATGTCTTTCGAATATAGTATGGTTGATAATCCAATCGTTTACTTATTTATTATTAATTCACTTGTCCATCTCTTTTCACTATCAAACGAAGCTTTATACTAAAAATAAAACATTTTTATCGTGTTTAATTTGTTAGACGTCGCCCTATGATTACTACACATAATTAAACAACAGATTAATTAAACCGGGCAGACACGACAATGAGTGTCGTATTTTTCACTGAATTTTCAATTACTACGTTTACGTTGTCGTTAAATTTACTACTATATTAATGTTATTGAAATTCATCATTCTATCTCATAAAATGAAGTATTATCTTTGTTAATGTCATAAACTTTCAATAAATATTTTTTAAACTAGGGATCCAATAGGAACTCAATTCTGTATAGCTTAAGTTAAAATGGTTGATTAGGAATTATTTTGATTGAATAACTATTATTAAAATTATTGATTATTAAAATTATGAGGAGATACCTCGTCCGCGTTATGACCTCTATGTTACGGATTTATTCATAAGAGAACTTGCATCTTATTACGAAACAAGAAAATCGCATAGCAAAATGTGTTACGACCAGTTACTACGTTGCGATATCGAGGAATAATGGCAATAAATTGATAAATTTTACGTCTAAACGAGACGATTTTCGACGAGCGTGTCATTAGGCTGATAACGTACCGTCCAGTCGTGTGAGTTGTGTTATTGAAAACAAGAAACTTTGAGACAATGACTGAGGCAAAGTACTAATAATAATAAAGTAATATAACTTGTATTAGTGCACTTTAGTACGGAGTTACGGACAACGGATAATTGTTCCCTTAATTTTAACAACGTTCATTTTACGTATGAATTGACATATTAGGCTCCGTCGCTTATGACTACTCTGTAACAGTTCCTACATCGTACTAAATAACTTAGGACATTTTAAAAATATTTTTATAGATGTATTGTCCACCGTCTTAGTTCCCACATCCTCAACAATCATTAGAGCTCATGTAAATATGTTTATATATTCTCACAGTATCAAACATACAAATATTCCATTGTTTCATAGCTTTTATAACAGATAATATGCACGACAGATCTCAAATTATTTATCTTGAGCTAATCTGGTACATCGTCACTAACTCCACTATTAGACGTGATTTTTTCCCCTCATAATAAGAATGGTTGTACTTTGTCCATCAATATCCCTTTTGAAAACATAAGGAACACACAAATATACACCGTTTAAAACAAATAATCATTCATCTGTGACGCGAATATTTCCAAAAAAAACTAAAGTTTCTTAAACTCCAATTTATTTTAAAATGGTAAACCACATTCCGTGCCAATTGACTACAGTGTTACGTGATTGGTGCATAATTAAAAGTCGGTCTTTATCAGATGTACGTTATCGTACGAACGATAGATCGTATCGTGATTGCGACCGGTTCATGCACAGGTTCTTCGCCTATTCGCACGAGTGGGGGCGGATGTACGCCCGTGGTAACAATGGAGCCGTCGTCCTCTGCTAGTTCCATCTTTACAACTGAGAGAATTTCTGATAGCGAGTGTCAAATATATTTTTCACTATTTAGTTATGTATCACTTATAGGTAATTATGATTTTTGCAAACTTTGAATAGTACGAACCCCAAGTAACACTGATTTTTCAAATTAATTTGCGTATTGTAAATTTATATTCGCTTGGTCAGGTCAGGTCTTGGAAGGTGGAAGAACACATTGTGTTTTGACTCCCAATGCACCGCCGCACTAGACAGCATTAAGCGCTACTGTGTTATGATTTGAAGGGTATGGTAACGGAGATAAAATTTGATGAAACGGTCCAACTTAATCTTCAGGGGTAGCAACGAAGTCAACGAATCCGCAATTAATACTAGATTGAGAGACTGGCAAGTGCTCAGAGAGAGAAAACAATAATGACGATGAACAGAGTAAAAGTACTCAACAAATATTCTTTATCATTTATTATTCCTTCAATTTTTAACAGCACGGAGTTATTAATTAACTCCCCAGCACCATCGGCGCCAACAATGGGCGTTGCGCAACCAAAACAACTTCAAATAACAATCGGGCCCTCACCTTGACGCGTCACTCAAGCGACGCTTTCGAACCAAGGTCTTTGCTACGCGAATTATTCAATTAAGGTACTATTTATACCTTCGTGAGTGGGAAATTCACCCATTATCAGAATGTCTAATTAAAATCGAAGTGTCAATTAATAAATAATTAACATCATGAACATTTTTAAGTTCTATACGCTACGGTACTAAAATTTAAAAATCTTTAAAATGTTGTCCCTGTCTGTACTAATTCTGATGGAACCTTTTCTTAACGGGAGATAACAAGAAGATCAGCACGGTAAAGTGTCATAGTAAATAACCTTCTAACTTACATGTAATAAAACAATCAATGGTAAAAAATATACATCAAATATATTTGCATACTGATAAACTTTACAATAGAATAGAGCTCAATAGGAAGTACCTAGCGCATCATAAATCATACTATTTTATATGATACTTCACCATTGAGTATAGGGGTAACATATGGGCTACGGCCTTTATTTACCTGATAACAAATAATAACAACGGACTATTTAATGTGTCCTCCGTCTACCTATCTAAGGTCAGATTCAGGGTTGATTATCTTTATTTTTATCTTTTATATTTATCTTTTGCAATATTTCCTTGTAACCATAGAATCAAACGACCTGACTTGCATATAAATTTTCCGCGATTTAATACTACAAAGTATACTTCTTGTATTGAAAGTTAATTCAGTAGGTCTTTCTACGGATGTCAGAGACTTATAAATGCTACGATCCAAGTTTCTACAACATAAAAAAGTATTATAAAAATATTCAAAATATTGTGATTCTAAGTTGACGATACAATGGCACCACTCTGTTATTGTAGACAAGCATAAGGGAGTGATTATTCTTCACTTGCCGAAAGTATCCCATATCTTTAAATTTAGTTAAAAACAATGTTTCCTACTCACCACCTAAAGTTGAGCTTCCAGTTGAAGCCTCCCCAGGTCATGTCCGAAGCTTGTATGTACTCGAAGGTTGTGTCCGATATGACGTCGATGATTGGACATACCACCGTTGTCCGGTCTTCTACGATCCGCGCCAATAAAGGCTCTAACCAACCCTCTGAAGAATAAATAATTACTTTAATAGGTAGAACTGCTCAATTGAAATAGTGGAAAAAGCTAGAATGACTAATTATGTCGCTAACCTTACCGTCTATCCTTTAATAATATTTGTAATTTGAAAAGAATATTGTTTGTTGCGAAAAGTAAACATGCGAACGATAAAAACTCAATTATTCAATTCAAGTCAATTTATTTTGAAGAGTCTTTCGCGGAAGGGAAGAAAGACCTCTTCAGAAACAAAATGGCTATATTTATTCCTCTTAAGAAACTATAAATTAGAGCATAGTAATAAGAAGCCGCAAGGGCAAGCTTGTTTTAATACAGAAATTTAAACAAGAATTTAATAACCCACAACAATAAGCGCATTAAAACTATTGGTATAGACAATTTTGAATGCGATAACTCGCTAACACACATTCTAAGATTGCCAAAGTTCGAAGTTCAAATTAATTTAGCACGCAAATAACTTTGTGTTGCCTTTTCTTTTTCAATAGTTCATATGTAAATATTCGACAGCCAATTAATTTTAATTGTTTACTATATAACTTTGCAAGTGGTATATTTCATGTGACGTAATTTTCAACCGAACAGAGTATTGTGGGAGACAATTCTACATGTAATTCGCGGTACTTTCTCTGTCATACATTCACCATTGACATGATAAGTGATAAGTTATCAGTAATTTCACTTAATAGTTATTGAAAGGACATAAAATTTAGAAAGTTCGCACTATGGTCGGGGCGCAGGGTCAATATATTATAGATATTGATAATAAGACCTTGTACGTGACGTATTACGTATTTTTTAATATGATTAATTTATATAAGGTATATGTCATTTTCTAAAATCATACTTATTCAATGCCTATTCCTACAGTACTAAAAATAAAAATGTTTAAAAAATTTAGGCGTCTATTTATCTATTTCTTGTCTATATATGACAATTTCATTTTAGGCACTAACCAATATAATCACTAAGATTTTTTTAAACGAGACATTCACAAAGACAGAGGATTTATTGGAACTAACATAGAGAAGAATGTAACACTTCTTAGTACCTGTACATTCACAATGCGCATCGAGGAAGGTAATGACGTCCCCCTTGACATGCTTGGCGCCCAGTAGACGCGCCCTAATGAGTCCCGAACGATTTTCCGTCCGGAAGAGGTGCGTAGGGACTGGCAGCGCCTTTATGTAGTCTTCTAGTTTCTTGCCCAAATGTTCTGTTTCGAAATGGAATAATCATTATTTTCCTAATTATGGTTTATTTTTAAATCGTGATACGTTGAATCTAACGACACACCTATTTTTAGATCGAAGCTATGTATTGTGCTTTATGTCGATTATAGGATGTCGTAGGAGAACAAGACATCTAGCTTAGCCATCAATGATGGCAAGGAATTTGCTATCAAGTTCAGTTTGATTTCTAGGTGGACATTTCCAATTTTCATTTACATCGACATACATGTTAACTTCATTTAAATTAATATTAATTCCAGTCATATAAGAAAACCATTTGCATATTACAAAAAATATATATTAAGAATTAATTTAGAATACAATACAATACAATACAATACTCTTTATTGTACACCAGATTTATAGTAACAAACAGAAATACACAATAAAAATTAATTAAAGGTACAACTGGCGGCCTTATCGCTAAATAGCGATCTCTTCCAGGCATCCGTTTACAAATAGGAAGAAAGTAATAATGTATAAAAGGAGATCCAGGGTAGGGGTGTACATAAGTATAATGTAGCGAGAGTTATATTTTAAATATATCAGCAGCTAGAGTAGTAAAGAATGGAAGAAAAGGAAAGAAAGAGGAGAATACATAAAGTAGGAAATAATAGAATAGTATAAAAATAACAGAGTAACTAGGAAGCAGATTATAGTGATAGATAAAATTCTTTTACCTGATTTTTAAAAGAATCCAGTGACTGCGCACGTCGGATAGTAATTGGTAAGGCATTCCATAGGCGCACAGCCACTGAAGTAAAAGATTTACTAAAGAATGATGAAGAAGAAGAAGGAGTTAATAGGGAAAGGTTTTTATTGGAGCGCAGTAAATGTGTATCGTGAGACAGATGCAAGTAATGGAATAGAAATTAATGTTATGTGTGTAGAATTGCTGAAGTGTGAATAAATAATTACATACCTTTTTCACTAGCGTCGTCAACGAGAATGATCTCCTTGAGCAGCGGTCGCGGCGACCGATTGATCGTACTCCATATGGTGCGTATGAGTGTCGTCCACGCCTCGTTGTGGAACACTATCACCACGCTGGTGGTCGGCAGCAAGTCTGGATACCGTTTGTTTTTGCATCTGGTGACAAAGTACTGAATTACGTATTGATTGAATGGGGAAGAAAGATCCTCGAGTGGCGACCACGCGGAGGCAAAAAGAGTTCAGGCCGCACCCGACCAGGTGGACCGACGACCTGAAGAAGACGGCGGGAAACCGCTGGATTGGCTGGAAGGCCTATGTCCAGCAGTGGACCTCAAAAGGCTGATGGATGGATAATTGTTTTTTTTATTGTTATATTTGTCTTAATATGTACAATTAGCTATCGATCGGAAAGAACATCTTATGGGAAATTGGCTCTACTGTACATCCTCTATGTATTAATTCGTCAGACCGAGTTTATAAAAGCAAAGCAAGATAACATGGAACAACAGTCTGAGTATTGTATAATTGCAACCCTTTAGAAGTACTTAATAAACAAAACATAAAGTAATAATTGTTGTGATATTTATCACATACCTATTCAAAAACTTTCAATTATATTTACAAGAATGAGAAAACTTTGTTGGGGTGCTGAGATTTAGTGTAACAATGTCTGGTTTATTTAATTACGAAGAGAGATAAAAATTTGCACAGAAATGTATTTACCAGTACACTTCAATCTTTCCATACAAATTAAAAACAAGAAAACCTATAATAGATAATAATTATCAGCTGCAGCTCAAGAAAGTCTACAATCAACCTTCAGATCACTTCAATAGAGTAGCTTATGCATATTTAATAGTTAGCAGCTATGAAAAGATTACTGCAATAAAAATACTATTTAATCAGTGCCCGAGGGGAAAATCCATATCATAAATGAGCATAAAATAACAGGAAGTTATATTAAGAGGCAAAATGATGCACAGTTATGAGATTTAAAAATAAATATAGTTCTACGAACAGAAATGTGATAAGAAATCACTACCATAGTTTAAAGTTGTAAAAATAAATAAATAAACGCTTTCTACACTCACAGCCCCACTCTAGGATTCCCTGTATCGTGGGAGCCATGGACACACACATAGACAAATACACAAACACCCAGGCCCAGAAACAGACACCTAAATTCATCATTTAGATATCTGTCTGGCCGGGGATCGAACCCGGGACCCACTGCGCGTCAGACCGGTATGTTGGCCGCTCCGCCACGCGGGTCGCCGTAATTAAAAGATACATCATTTACAAAGAGGTTCTATTGCAATTTATTTTTCTTACAAAGTTATTACTTATTGAGAAAAATTATACTTGTTGCAACACATAATAGTGAGACATTAATTAATTATGACGTTCATTATCATTGATGTCATTAAAATAACATGAAATAACAATTAGCCCGAATTGTTTTATCAATAATGAAGTAATTCAAACTGTTAAAAGATTATCAAAGATAAGAAGTCCATTAAGCGAAATACTTTTATGTAATGATTGTCATCTTGATTGAACGTTTTGTTACAAGGACTACTATTTACAGATAAACCACATAAATTCGGTAATAATACATTACTTCCAGTTAAGATACCAAATTACATTAGTGAACTGATTTCCCAACTTATTATTAATGAATAATATAAATTATTAGCATTATTTACCATTCCAATAGATAGTACACCAGTACTATCTACACCAGTAATAGCTACCAAGCTATTGTATTGAAAGTAAATTAAAAAATATGTCTCAATTATTTAAAATATTTATACTTATATTTTCCATACCAATATTTCCAGTGTAATTGCAATTTTTCCTTTAGCATATTAGTTAGAGTAGAAATTCGATTAATCAAAACAGATTATTGTCGAGAGACATCTGATCAAAAATCCGGATAATGAAACGTATGAAAAAAAAAAAACAATTTTAGTGTCGTCGATCAACTATTTGCCTCTTTTCGGAAGTTCGATTCAGCGATTAAATGTACATTCTACACACATTTAAGCACTGGTTGCAGTTACTGAACATATGCAAATGAACGTAAAAACGCGATGCAGCATTAATGCAGTTTCGTAACGGTCGTTTTTGTCGCCAAAACGGTGCAGTATCGATGAAATCGCCAAAACGCGATTCGTCTAAAGTAATTAGATCATCACAAAGTTACTTGATCATGATTGAAAGTCCGGATAATCAAGTTTCAACTGTATATATCTATAATTTAATAACACTCAAAGTTACTCACTTCTCAAATCTAACATCAGTAAGAGATCTGTTGACTGAGATCATATCACTTGCGAGTAAATTGAACTGGTTCTCTTGGAACTTGTCCAACATCAATTTCTCTTGTTCTATTGGAATGTTTACAGCTTTACCTGGAAAGGAAAATATGTTTAGATTCTTAATAATCTATGATATAATTATATTATATGATAACCTTCGTTATCCACATACATTAGCATATTTTAACATAACTTAAAGCAAAATATTACAAAGTTTTACCTAAATAATATGACTGTAAAATAAAACATATATGAATTATGTAGGTACTCTATAAATACGAATAAAAATGAATATACAGCATCTTGATACATTAACAATTCCAACAGAAAGTCTATGTACATTCGTAACAATGAGCAAATTATATGGATGATTCACTAATTACACATAATTGTTTAGCAAGTTTTATGAGAGTAAGATTAAGTGTAAAGGTTTTGTAAACATTTTATTACAAGGAATACAAAATAATTTTTAATATGTATACCTTGTGTACTCGTAGTATGATGCAGTTAAATCTATTATAGAAAGTTTTGTGACCTTCATGATTGGTTTGACTCATGCATGTTTCAAGAACTGCTTAGTTAGAATAAGTTCAAAGTGGACATTAACAAATGATACTATACCAAAATACAAGCATGATTCAAGCTAATAAATTAAAAAATGTTGACAATCCATCATTTTGACTTGACTAATCATTGGCAGTTTATTCTTAGACTACAACTGAACATCTTTAAAATATCAAACATTCATTATGAAAACAATAATTAGCAATAATAACACATAAATAAAATCCAATAGACTTAGTTCATTTAAAATTATAATTAACTCATCTACATTTCATTAATTTCAAGTGTGTCTCATTTAAAATATTCAATTAATAGCCTACTTCATATGTTACTGTGCCATTAATACAATATTTCCAGTATTTCTAAGATGATATCTAAGATGTGTAATAAAGATGTTATAGATAAGTGCAATAGCGTAATATAAGCACAATAGTATACTTTTTGTAGATTCATTCATTGTAGATATTTATTAAAAATTCAGATATTCAATATATTAAACTAATCATAAGTAACAACCCTGACATGCTACAAATTTAGTCATTTCAAAAATGTATTTTAACATTAGTCTAATAAAGAGTAAAACTATCCTTACCCAGCTCTCCTGGCAATTCTCCTTCAGGTTTTACCGAAGGTGCCACTGCCCATCGTTTCAGCTTAGACTTTGGATATGCTGATAGCATCAGGCCATCTTCTCCGATATCCTGGTCTACCTCATTTTCTTCTATATTTGTGTCATCGTCGTCTATTTTTTGTTGTAATGCAGCCGCTATAGCTGCCTTTTTACCTCTAAACTCTTCTAACTATATTATGAAAAAACATATTAATTAGTTCAAACTTTCATTAAAAAAATGATATATCAGTGAGCTATGCATTTCTACCTAGACTAATGCATAGAATATATTTCACTGAAATCTCTTAACACAGTTATTGAATAAACATTGTTCCTACACATAACAGTTCACTGGAGATTACCATTCACATACAAATCACACATCTTGAAATATTTATACAAGCACTTGCTTAACAATTAGCACCTTATGAAACACATAGACACTTATATCAGTGAAAGCAGACTTAAAATATTGCTACACAGTATCAGTAGGTTATTATAACTTATCAACATAAATAATCATTTTCTTTTTCCTAATTTGAGGATCCATATGTCATGCAAAGGGCCTCAGGTTCAAATCCTAGTTAAAAACAACACTGAATGATGTATTTAGATGTGCATTCTACTTCTAAATATTTGTGTATTTGGTTTTAGTTTTCTATAACACAGAACATCCCCCTGGATCCCATGAGAATACAACTGTAATATATTTATTCTATTTTTATATTTATATTATATTTATCACACTTACTTTTAATGTATCACTTGTTGTTTTCTTACACTCCCAGCCATCGCCGAAACAGTCCGAATATAGCGCCAAAATCGCAACATCGACTAGTAACCACACAAGGGACGTAAGTAAGATTATTCGACAAGTGTGTATTCTAATTTTACTTCTGAACATTTTGTGATTAATCTACTGTAAAATCAACTTTATTTCACTGCCACATGTCAATGCAACGCGCCCCACACTTTTATTGACCTGTAAGGAGACAAAGCCAAGTTGTGGTTGACGTTGCGCGCGTTTTAAACTTCACAACTTACTGTTTTTAAAGAAATATAAAAAATAAACTTTTAATTAAAGTTCAATGTATTACGGCAAAGTAGGTTTCCGGATGTAAATCGTGATAATTGTATATGTTTTTCCAAAGATTCCACTTGTACTGGTCACACAAAAAATCCTAAACGAATATTCACTTAATCACAGTACTCACTCGGCTTAAAATATCTATTTCAATGAACTATTCCGTTTTATTTCATGAAAGACTAGCGGTCCACTATTACCAAACGCATACGCACGTACCAAACGCATACGTCAAACTTTCTATAACTCGATCTCGAGTGCCGTGTCCTCAATAGTTCGGATACTCTAGTAGATATAATGTCACAATTTTATTACAGACCTAATATTTTTATTACTCTATAATTATTTCTTATTTTACTAAATATATTATGTAAAGAATTCAAAACTCATATTAATATACACTTTTTAAAATTGGTCCAGTTTTCCTTTTTTATAATTTCATAAAAAAATATAGTCCTACAGATTTTTCTGTATGTTCCTATATAGGTTACTATATTCTATTTGTCTGTATGTCTGGCAAAGATCAGCTAGTGCTAGTGACACAGAACACCTATACTCCTATAGTGGCAATCAAAATCACTCCGTTAGGAAAATAGCAAGAGAATATAACCACTACGTTTTAGAGTATAGGTCAAAGAGTATAGTCACAGTATAAGTATCTATACAGTATTCTATCTTCATAAAAACGCACAGAACGCAACTTATACCTACGCGCCTCGATTTCGGTATGCGAACAGGCGCGAATGTGCCGCAGTGATGAGCAGTCGGTGTTTTTAAGCAGTTTTTTTTTTAAACAATCATATAGCGTGTATACGATAATGATTTGTTTTTTTAAAGATTGGTATTTCCAATTTTTACCGAGCAAAATACCTGGATTCATAAAGAAATAAATGACACACGAATGATAATTGAGCAAAAGGTATTCTCGTTGAACATGAACACATTATAACTACACTTTTCATACCTACTAATTTGCAAGTAATTTATTATATAACTTATTAATTTACTTATTATTTTCCACTAAAACAAATGTCCGTCAACCTCTCGCCTACTAAGGAGCAGCTATGTAAAACAAATAAATATAATATTTAAGAGGCTAAAATATAATATTTACAATATAAAAATCTAGAAGAAATTCAGACGTAAATAAAACACTGTAGGCGCGTAGCCCTAACGCGAACTCTCGCCCAGCGCCCCTGTAGGTATATATTTCAAGGACAGGGCAGAGTTACAATATTGTATAGATCCTTATACTGTGGTATAGTATTCACAGAACACGAAAGTATAAGTTGTTCTGTTCTGTGCTAGGATGCAAAGAGTATAGTAACCATATACAACAGCTACGATGTCAAAAGTATTTACTATGAATCTCTAATAGAAATGTTAAATATTACTCATTTGATTAGCGAATAACGTAAATTCTATTTTTTATTTTCTTATAAATGACGTGAAAGCGAAAAAACTTTTTACTTGAAGAACTGTGTGTGGCTATTTCCAACATAGATGAAGACCCAGAAGACCTATACTCCAAACTCCTAACGGAGGTTTACAAAATCCTCGGAACAATAACCTAAGACAAATTCCGCCAGACGCACGGAATAATTTATCAATTTTTACAGCATGTAAATGATGTATGTTGTGTTGTTTTATCTTGATTTGATAAAAAACTAAAATCAACAAGTTGTCATATGTGACATTGTCATGTCAACAATTCAACATAGGAGCTACTTAAAATAGACTGCGGTCAAACAAGAAGTTTATTATTTCATTTTATAGACACTATGTCTGTATTAATGCTTACGTGGTTTCGTAATTGATAAATCCATTACTAATCATGAATCGAATCAAGAATAACAATTCTAGGACCACACGAAGTTCAGTGCATACTAGTGAAACCGAAATGAATGCTGATAATTGTCAACTTATTAACGAGAATAAACCGCCCGATATAAAACATGGAAAAGAAAATTCATGGGTCGCCGGAGTTCAAATGTTTATATCCTTTCTGCTCGCCGGCTATGGAATGGTGGCGGCCAGCCTGTTACTCGATCGAGTACAACACTGGAAAGTCTTCGAGGAAGTATCTGAAGTGTATATCCTAGTGCCTGCGCTTCTCGGATTGAAGGGTAATTTGGAAATGACTTTAGCATCTCGCCTTTCTACTCACGCTCACCTAGGGCAGCTTGACACGCATCTAAATAGCTTGGTTATTGGTAACCTGTGCCTCATTCAATGCCAGGCAGTTCTTGTGGGTTTCTTAGCTGCAATGGCTGCAGTGGCCATGGGCTGGATACCTGATGGCAAGTTTTCTATCGGACATGCCATGTTACTATGTGCCTCGAGTGTACTTACAGCATCATTAGCAAGCTTTGTGTTAGGGCTAATTATGATTGGTGTCATTGTCATATCTAAGAGGGTGAATATAAATCCAGATAATATAGCAACACCAATTGCAGCCAGTCTAGGAGATTTAACTACTTTAGCCCTATTGTCCTCCATAGCATCTATATTGTATAAATCTATTGACACTAGCATATTTTTAGCTGGTGTGATTATATTCATTGGTGCTGCCCTTGTACCAATATGTGGTTATATTGCCTGGAAGAATGATTTTACAAAACAGGCATTGGATGAAGGCTGGGTTCCAGTTGTGTCTGCAATGGTCATCAGTAGTGCTGGAGGATTGATATTAGACTACACTGTGTCTAATTACAAGGGTATAGCTGTATTTCAGTTAGTCATAAATGGTATTGGAGGCAATATGGTAGCAGTGCATGCCTCGAGGTTATCAACAACTTTCCACACTGGTCAGAAGGAGGGTTCAGTTTTAGGGAACACAAGCAGATTGTTATTGCTAATGGTGATACCCAGCCAGTTAATATTTGTTTACACAATAGCTGCCGTGCAAGCTGGTCACACATCTGTCACACCTATATTTATTTTAATTTACATGTCTGCTGCATTGTTGCAAGTTCTCCTGCTATTAGTTATAAGTCATTACATGGTAATCTGGATGTGGAAACTTGGAATGGATCCCGATAATTCAGCTATTCCATATTTGACTGCACTTGGAGATTTGCTTGGTACAGCGTTTCTAGGTATAGCATTTCATATCCTATATGCTATAGGAGATAAGGACAGTGACTTAGGGGATTGAATTACCTACAAATGTGTGTATGTGTGTCACGGAATGTTATCTTAATTGTGTTTTAAGTATTATATTTTTAATCTTAAAATGGTGACCACAATACCTTATGGTGTTGGTTGCTCTTAGTGACTTTTGTTAAATTTAGTTTTAAATAGATTTTAGTTAGACACTTTTTTAAAAATATTTAACCAGAATCTTAAAGCATAATATTCTGTGTGTAATTTTATTTAAACCTTTTTGTGTATTTAAAGTATGTGTATAGATTCCTTACAAAAGACATTAAATTTATAACTTGACAAAGTATGTACATATTGTTTTCGTATAGTGATTGTTTTTTTTTTTCAATGTAAAGAAAATTTAGTTTGAAACAAAACTAAAAAAAGTTGTATATTGGTGCTAAATTTTTGCATATCAAAAATTATATTTTTACTATGTCCCAACATACCTACTTTTGTACTTAACAATAAAAGACATGTTATTGAATTATGATAGTTATTTTATTACCACAGCAAAGTTATGCATTTGTTCTGCCCCTTTGAGGATAACTTTTCTATAATCTATTCTTACCTACATGATACAAGAAACTTGTGTGTAAAATTCCACAGTCCAAGAATATAATACTTTATTCTGTTAGTCAGTTCTACTTTTAAAGTTAAGCTGAGCAGATCATAAAATAATGTTTATTTTTTAACAATCCAACATAAAGCAAAAACACTTGACAGATAAGTGTGCATAAGTCAACCTATCAAATATGTTAAATTTACCCAGTTATATGACATGGACATGTTGATAACAGAAATGTTATCTCAAACAAACAGATGTTGGTTGATCAACAAGCATTTCTTTTTATTTTTTATACCACAAATTGGTATGGTTGGATGTACAAAAGAAAACAGCATATTTTTTAGCTTTTGTTTATTGTCTTAAAATTAAATGTTTACTTGACTTCACGCAACCTTCTGACAGCAGACCTGCATGAGGAGGCAGCGGTTGTTGAGAACACCCATGCTCCTCCTGCCACAGTCCTCTTACAACGCTTGCAAGACCAGATGCCAACACAGGAACGTTTCATGGCATCCTGGAAAATGTTTATAACAGAACCATGATTTGTTATATTTTAGTTGTCCATTTTTCTTTATAATTATTGACATTTATTTTATAGCATACAAGTACCAAATGAAAATTCTGTCTACCTAATAGCAAGTAGTTATTGCTAGCCAGACAACTTTAACGGCTGAATAGGATTGGAGCTTTACTCGCAGTAAGGTATAGACAGATACATTAGTAACTCTAGAGACAACTCGGATAGTTCATGTTGTCGCTTACCACACCTTTTATACCAGAACTCAGCTACCATAGTACATATTTAGTATTAAAATCAGATTGTCCAACTGAAAATTGTAGTATTTGTAGGTAAAATCATACATCTTTGCTTATTTATTAGCAAGTTTTACAAATGATATGTTAGGAAACTTGGTTATCATATATATTTGTTCAAAAGTTTAAAGTATTTATAGTAGAACATAACAGAATCTGACATTCAGGTACAATTACATTCATAAGGAGTACTAAATATACATGCAAACATTAAAGATGATATGATATCTCAAAATTATTCATCATACACAGTAATGTTTATATTATTACGGTATTGTAAACCAAAATCAAATTAGGCTTTAACTGTTCTTTCAGATTTGTTACGCCGTAAAAGATTGTATATTATGTGTGTTCTTTATGGTACATATAAACTTAGTCTTTGAAGTCAAAACTTCTAGCAGGAACATCGATAGTATGGATGACAACTAACCTTTCCACAGAATGAGCAAGTATATTTTGCGTGTTGCGTGACTTCCATCTTCTTGACCATTTTACGCAGTGAGGCACCGTAACGTGTGCCATATTTGCCAGTAATTCCAACCTTTTTCGTACGCTTGGCCTGAAAATAACGTCGAGCGGTCAGTGGTGTAAACTTTTAGAGAAACACTTCTAGTGCATTTAGTCCCAAAATATGAATTATTTGTCGCAGCATTGTCACTAAACACTTCAACTGATCATTTTTTTAAGAAAAATAGTCCGTGATTTCATTAATATTTAGAAATAACTTTCTCACCATTTTAAAGGAACCTGCCTAACAGTATTGTTGACAGAAAAGAGAATTGACAGATAGTGTCGTATTGTAAGTGACACTCAAATGTCAATTTGACCACAGTCAATAAAGTTGCAATCAATTTAAAGATAGGGCTGCTCGTTATATACAAAGCTTGTATATTATATAAAGGTTTAATATGGAAATAAATAATAACTGATAAACTCTATCCCGCTTGGTTTAAAGTTATATTCTTAATAAATATTATAATATATCCTATATTATAATAACTAATGAATTTGCTGTAAATAAAATTTTTGCTAGCATGTTTTATAAAAAAGAAAATATTTAAAACATTTTCTGTCATTGTCACTGTCATCTGTCAGGGACGACTTCCATTTCAACGACCTACAAATCCGTAAAGGTCGATCTTTCGGTTTTATATAAAACCGTCCTATTATTTGGACGGATTAGGTATAGTGAAATTATTTTCAGAAATGTTGCGAACGATTCTTGTACGAAACCAGGTATTAACAGAGAGCCTAAAAAAGGCTATACGTTGTAATGTCACGAGATGTATAAGCACAGAGTTGGCAAGAAGAAAACATTCTAACAAGTAAGTTGAATTTAAGGATGGTATTTCGCAGCATTATATTGATCCAAATATGGTATTCTATAGTAAAATATCTCTTTATTACGTATAACTTTAAAATATACATCGTATTTTTCGCAAACTTGTCTACATATGCGGTGCGAATTGCATAACCAAAACGTCAATGGTTTGCCTTGAAAAGTGTCATTCGCGAAACATGCTTAAGAGTTCAGGAGGTTCCGGTCGACCAGATTATACTAATTCAAAATTTTTAAATAATTCCTATGTACTCTTTGGAGTTCAGCATAGTTTAAACGCTTCAATGCTTGCCATATGTCTGATATAACTTGATTAGAATCTGAAGGTATAGTAATCAGCTGAATGTGGTTTACTTTCTACATGTTTTATCAGTCAATATTTACACACTGTAAGATGAAGGATTATTCTTATACTAAAAATGTAAGTGTAAGTAAAGTACCCATGTAGTCTATAGTTAGAAACTATTATCAAATACTAGCCGGCAAACTTTTTACTGCCTCAAAATCTATTTATCAAAAATATTTCATATAAAATATAGCCTATGTTACTCGTGGATAATGTAGCTTTCGAAATTTAATTTTATTTTTTTTAATGGTGAAAGAATTTTTAAAATCGGTCTAGTAGTTTTTGAGCCTATTCATTACAATCAAACAAAGTTTTCCTCTTTATAATATTAGTATAGACTAAACCTTATCTTAAGTTAACCAGCTCAATAAATAAAGCACTACAGGAAAGAATTATGTATGAGGTTTCCTCAGGGGTGACAACACATATGACGGGCTTTAAGTAGAAACGGATCTAGTATATGGAGTTCAGCATTGAATAGTTACAATCAATAACAGGTATATCAGGACTATAAAGTTAGTTTGTTAATACAATCTTATATAAAACAGTGACTCTGTAAGCAGCTTCCTACATCTAGATACAACAGGTGTTTTATATTCACCATTCATTGCAAAAGGAGAATAATAAATGTTTACAGAATGAACAGACTCTCCAAATAGAAATAGTACATGTAGTCAAATCTTCTGCACCTCTCAGAACTATATATCTATAAAATTTTAGGTTGAGCATTACTTATGATGTGTAAATAACAGGCCTTGAATATTTAAATCTTCATAACTATCTACAGCTTACACAAATAATGATAAAGAATATTTCTAGATTACTATCACCGTCCAACAAGAAGATTGTATTAGCGCCACAATGGACCATACAGATGAGATATTATTCAGACCTGCCTCCACACAACAAGGTGAACCTGCCAGCCTTGTCACCCACTATGGAGAGTGGCTCCATTGTCAGTTGGGAAAAGAAAGAGGGAGATAAACTTTCTGAAGGTAAAAATAAAAAGAAATCAATATTAATTTTTAAAATATTAAATATTGGTACAAACATTTGGTAAATCAACTGACTCACATTCTAAATATTACTACTTGCTATGTCTGATTATTGTAGGTTTAAAAAATTCATATATTCATATAATTATATGATTATTGTTCCCTTGCAATCCACCATATATCATGTATTTTACCCCTAAAAAAATTTAATATTAGGTGACAAGAGTTACAGTTCAAATTATCCTAGCTTATTGACTTGATTTACCCACTATTGTGCTTCTGTTGAACATAGGTTTGCTTTCAGTATGAATAGGATTAGCTTAGTTGGTAGGGCTTCCAGTTTTGTCAACAACTGGTTCTAGATTCCCTTACAATCTAATACTTCTTTATTACTAAAAATACTGAAATTCTATGCACACAAGCTCTATGGCAGGAATTGTATCTGAAGCAGGTTATCCAGTGTGAAACTGAATTTTTACTTCAGATTCTAAATATAAATTCTTTTTCAAATCAGGTGTAGTCCACGCCTAACTGCTAGTCCGCTCTGAATATAGAAATGAATCACATCACCATAGCAAATTGTATGACTACACCTGCTCGCAACAACTTCAGAGCGGACTAGCAGTTTGGCGCAGACTATACTTAATTGTGAGACTAATTTTGTAGAAGTTTCTTTATGCAGGATAAAGATGAATCTTATGGGTTCATTCTCTCTTAATATTTTCAAAATTTGCTCATAGACTAGGAAATGCTTTATAGTATAGATGAATAATGTTAATAGAATAAACATAGTTGTAAGAATTTATTATATAATACAATCTGTATACTAAGATTGATAAGAATGTACTTAGTATTCAACATTGAAAGTTGACCTCTAAAAGATCTATATAATTTATCACATAACTAGTTACTACATAGTTAATATGTGCAAAAACATATTTCTAAAAAAGAAGTTTGTAAAAATATTGTGTGAATGCAATAAAAACTATTAGCTATGTGCTTAAAACTCATATTAAAATGTAATACCAAGTTTTACCATTGGCAACATTTTACAAAGTAATTGTATACAAATTATATTAAAACATACCTATTATTGATATTGTATCACATTTATCTTTAAGTTGTGGTATTATTGATGTGAAATTTATTAATTCCATAGGTGATCTTCTGTGTGAGATTGAAACCGACAAAGCGACCATGGGATTTGAGACCCCTGAGGAGGGCTATCTGGCTAAAATTTTGATTCCTGCTGGAACAAAGGGTGTACCGGTTGGTAAAATGCTATGTATCATTGTCGAGAACCAAGCCGATGTTGCTGCTTTCAAAGATTTCAAGGATGATTGTAAGTATAAATACAATTCAGGGTATTCTACAAAACATTGTTTTTTTTTGTTTATAACATTATAGTCCTCAAAGCATGTATTGAATAAAATATAACTGGGTGTTTTTTATAAGGTTATGTACTAAAAGATTTATATTTTGTTACATCAAATCCATAAATGTTCATAATGATATGTAATACAATTTGTGGGACCCATTTCTCCAGACAGTTACATAAAATATTTTGTAAATCAAGGAATAATAATAAAAATCTTCATCATGGTGTGTTGCATGTATTAGTTGGATTTTTTTTAATGATGTATAAAACAAATTAATGACTGTTAATTACAAACATTTGCATGTGGTTATTAACTCCTGATTGTCACCCACAGCCACTGGTACTCCTTCAAAGCCTGCTCCCAAACCCAAAGGTAAATATAATTACTTCCACATTCCACGAGTATAATATTTTTAAATTGTATCATTTCCATGCATTGTTAATTGATGTCGCACATAAAATAACCAGTCCTTATTATAACATAACAGGTATCAGATAAATTAAGTTAATGTCCTTTATTCTGGTTCTTATTTAAGCTATGTGTAACTTCATTACTACATGAAAAGCAATGCTATTTATGCAAAAAGTTGTTTTTTGCAAAAAGTATTTATTTTTTACATTACATAATGATTTATTTATGCATTTACACCTTATGTAATACGGCATTTGTATTTTAAATATTTCTTTAAAAAGCTTCATAATTTTCCGACTTAGTTATGTGAACATTACTAAGTTATCATTTAAAGTGTGTTTTGCGTAAAGGATACTGATTTCAATTTGATTTAAAGAAACTATTTCATTGTTAAATTAAATCTTATTGCCATTTTACGTTCTAAAGTGAAACTTGTGATTGTGTGAAACACTTACGTATGTGTAAACGGTGACAAATGCTTTACATAAGGTTTTTTTTAACCAAATGCTATTGCAAGCTGTCCCTACGGACATTCATATTTGTTCTCATAAGGACATTCTCTTAAGTGGTGTATTAAACGTTTTATTATACCACTAGCGGCCGCAGCCCCTCCCCCCGCGGCCGCAGCGCCCGCAGCCCCCGCAGCGCCCGCGCCCGCCGCACCAGCCCCCGCCGCCCCCGCCGCGGCCGCGGCCGCCGCCCCCGCCGGCAGGGTCTACGCTAGCCCCATGGCTAGGCGATTGGCCGAGATCAAGAACATCCGACTTGGTGGTGAGTTATGTGTACCTATGTAATTCTGGTTTTGCCACGGCTCAATATTCCTCAGAGGAACAGTGGGACGATAATTGTTAGTGATGCTGTGGCATAACAACAACTTACTTCCTAGTTTCTGTCTGGCTCTAAAATAATGTAATCGACCTCTATCATTTTTTTGAAGATGAAAGTAACGAATATTTAAAATAATAATATTTTAAACTTACATTTTCTTTTTACTTATTTCTTGTACGCTCTCTAATTATACAAAGAAAATTCATAGTTTAAAACCCACCGCATCATTTACCATTCACTGATTTTAATCATTATACTATAAGCTCAAAGATTGCCTTTCAAATGTAGTCGGTTTTTAATTATACTTGCAAGATTGCACGTGTTTTTATGCTGATCTATCAATTTAAATTGATCAACATCATAAGTCTAGTAAATGTCATGCTATCAGCTGTGGAAAAGTTTAGTTGATAGAATCGCGAAACTAAATTTATAATGCTTATTTTTGTGGTATTCATATGATATCATTTTTATTTTGTAGCAAATTTTTACTGGATATAACCGATTTTTAAAATTGGCACTTGTCCTATCTTATTTGCATATTACACCAGTTCAATCCAGTTTCTCACTGGATAGCGCAGAAAAAAAATGTGATGCCACATGCATAGATCAATGTTCTTATCCCGAATTTAATGTTGTTTTATTTATTCCTTTTTTATAATACACTAACTCTTAAGCTAACTTAGAGACCACAGACCTATATCTAAACCTTTAGTATATCAAAACTTTAGAATCATCTTGATCTTCATAAACGTGTGATATGGGTACAAAATAAATACAGGTCTGTGTAAGAGACCGTCATGTAGTGGTACAGACGTGGAGTTGAGCGTGATGTGTTGCATGATTGACACAGGGCAAGGCTCTGGGCTATACGGGTCGCTGAAAAGTGGTGATCTCGCAGGCGCCCCCGCCGCCGCCCCCGTCGCCGCCGCACCTGCACCCGCTCCCGGCGCCGCCTTCGTCGACATCCCGCTCACCACCATGAGGGAAACCATCGCGAAGAGACTGTCTCAAGCCAAGCAAACCATCCCCCACTACCAGCTGTCCGCCACCGTCAATATCGAGAAGACCCTCGCCATGAGGAAGGCTGTCAACGACCGGCTCGAAAAGGAAAAGGCTGGAGTTAAGGTGAGCGTTCTAAACATAGTAGTCATTTAATGTTATTAGCAGCTTGAAGAGTTGGGAGAAAAACTATTAAGAAGGCACTTTTATAATTAATGAAGGCAAATTTTATAATGAGAAATGTCTTCAATTCTTATTATTCTATATTAATTTTGCTAAATGAAAGGGTCGAGGTATACAATATTTTACAAGTACATAATAGTTAAACAAAATCGAATATTATTATTTCAGATTTCCGTAAACGACTTCATAGTGAAGGCAGTGGCGGCGGCGTGCAAGCGAGTCCCCGCTGTAAACGCTCACTGGATGGAAACGTACATTCGACAGTGAGTATCTCTTATCTAATCTTTATGTTTGCCACTGACTTAGAATCATAACAAAGTATAAACAGTGATATGCACTTATTATTACAATATTTTTATTACTTTTTGTGAGTAACAACGAAAGGCTTTTTAAATTTTGTAGTTATTTTTGTTGTATAATTCTTACATTACATATATTATATGGAAAAATATCGAAGATCAATATATAAGCCAATATAGAGAAAATGGGTAAAAATTGTCCAATAGTGAATTTCACACACTCAAATAGGATGTAATAATTACCACATTCAGTAGAAAATCATTTACAGAATATCCCATAAAAATCTTTCTTTTTATGTTTGAGTAAACAACTAAGGCTAATTTCAAAACGAAATTCTACTCATAATTTACTTTGACAATCTTCCTTGTTTTCGTGATGCTTTATAGTTCTTTTTTTTTAAACAGTACCTTTACCAACGTGTCACGTTTCTCACTAGATTCTCGAACGTGGACGTGAGCGTTGCGGTGGCCACGCCCACGGGGCTCATCACGCCGATCGTGTTCAACGCGGACTCTCGCGGTGTCATCGACATCTCCACCAACATGAAGGAGCTGGCGCAGAAGGCCAAGGACGGCAAGCTGACTCCGCCGGAGTTCCAGGGAGGCACTGTTACAGTCTCCAACCTTGGCATGTTTGGTGAGTTGCATTGAAGCATCTATTGAAGTGATCTTTTAGTGGTTGAATCTTGTCAATCGGGTGGTTCAAGGTTCGAATCCCGGGCACGTATGTCTATTTTTCATAGTTATTTATTAGAAATTGTTATCTTTTTATAACAGTGAAGGAAAACTTCGATAGGAAACATACACAACTGAGTTCTTTAAAAAAATCTTAAAGCTCTGTGAAGTCTACCAATTCGCAGTGGACTATACCAAAGTATATATAATTTTGGCAAAAACATAATGTAAGGTATTAGGAAAATGCAATTATGTACTAATATAATATAAAATTTCAGGCATTACAATGTTCAACGCTATCATCAACCCTCCACAATGCTTCATCATCGCTTGTGGTGGTGTGCAAGACCTTGTTATTCCCGATAAAAATGAACCCCAAGGGTAAGTTTTTTTTCAGTATTCACTTAATTGTAACAGTGGTGTAGTAAGTTTTCGCTCTCCAATAATAATGAGTGGTGGATTATGCTTCAGTCACTAGGACAGACAGGTGCCCATCAGTGGGACACGAAGAATGAAAGCAATTTATTTTTAAAGATAATATTTGGTTATTTATTATTTAAACAATAATGAAATTATATATTTATACAATAATATTTCAGTATACATAGTCTGGAGGATACATATACAATATGTGGACCTCAAGATTTTGTCCGGCAAAGTGCATAATGTTGTAATCATGAATTTATACTTTTACTATGTTCTTTACGTATATGTCTTATGATCCTGATACCCACATAGGAATAGCGTAGGACCATTATTTTAATAAATATCAATTTCCAGATTCCGTCAGGCGAAATTCGTGACGTTCACGGCGTCGGCCGACCACCGGGTGATCGACGGCGCGGTGGGCGCGCAGTGGATGAAGGCTTTCAAGGAGAACCTCGAGGACCCCGCCAACATCATCCTCTGAACACGTAGACTATTGTAACACTCGTGCAATTTGCTGCTTGGATCACTATTGTAGATAATTCCATGTTATGTTTAAGAATAATGATTGTTATTTTTTTTATTTGGTTTATGATTGGTAAGGATATGCCAACAGACTTAATACGTTATATTTGTATGGGCACTTATTGTTATTCAATTTCAGCCACCAGAGCTTAAAAAAACAATTATTTTTTTGGAAATGTATTTTAAAACTATTGGAATAATAATGGGATCATGTTTCTTTATGTTTAAACTATTGGATTAATAATCATGTTTCTATATTATTGAATTTGAGATAAATATTTTTTATTGTATATATTTTCGACACTTGTTTAAAATGTTTCTTTTATCTACGTCTCGAATCAAATCTACGTTAAACCATCCTAAACAGCAAATTGCGTCGAGTAGGAACCTTCGATAATATTCTGACATATCCTTCGACACATTATGATCATTGGCTAAAAGCTAGGTTGGGATTTTTTTGATAATTTACAGTATTTTAAGGATACACCATACTGTATAGTCGATTGTAGTTTTAAGAATTCATAAGTAAGTTTGTACCTCTAGATAAGCACACTAGTGACCGCGAACATTCGAAGGATATGCAGGTTAAGAAGGGTTTATTTATTTAGATTAATTAGGTTAATAATCGTACAATGAAATGTGCAAAGCAAGGAAACTAAAGTGATTCATTGACATTATAAAAGTTACAAAGTACCAAATCCCGCGATATATTGTTATAAATAACATAAGTTATTTATTTCTGTGAAAGATGATATTGATCGATTAATATTGTATTGGTCTGTATCTTAAGGTAACAATAGACGGTGACGCCTGGAATTTCTTGTATATCTGCAAACTTGCATGCTTGTAAAGTTATAAAGTTAGTAAAGTTACGCATGTTTATTCTATAAAATATTGTTTAAAAGGCACTAAATCATGCATTTTTGTATAGTTTTTAGTTTATATTTTATCGTAGTGTCTTCCATCGTTTTTGGAAAAAAGATCTATTAGTTTTTTTATTTATTTTATTTTGTTAATGCCTAATGATTTTGACGGAAATCGGAAGAATAACAAATCAATGTAAATACGTAATGGCGACGCGGCGCTTACGATGGAACTCAGACGTCTTTTGTTACCAACATTATTGTAATGGTTCGATGCTGCCAGATTATTTTATTAATGTTAGTGGAATATATTTTATTTATAAATAAATCCACTTTTAACATAATCTTATTGTTTTATTTTATAACTGGTTGGAAGTAAATATAAACATTTTACTGTATTGTTTTCGTATTACATCCTGTTTTAAGTCGAGGTGAGTGTTGTTCGAATGTTTATTGGTGGCCATAGTGCAATACGTACATAGAAAAACCATCGCATCGCATTCTGGATTTAGTTCTACAGATTCCTCCTAAAACATCACGGTAAGAAGGTAAATTGTCCTATTTTAGGGCGAAGGTACACTTTTAAATAATACTACACTGTGATATACACAATTGTGGTTGGTCGCAAACTTTTCAGTACATAATACCATTTGGGACTAAGTTTTGAGCAAAGAGTATAGTAACCTATATAGGAAGTTTTGTGTATTTATAAAAAACATATATGCGTTCGAATTGAGAAACCTCGTTTTTTGAAGTTTGTTAAAAACGGATATTTTTAACACGCTTTTATTAGCTTGGGTTGTATGTATGTAAATATGTAACGGAATCTTTGAACCCGATTTCTATCCACTTTGAACGTTCAGTTTATTTCAAAACTTTGAAGAATTATCAAAAACCGATGATAATACACGATTTTAATAATTTTGTACCATTGTTCTTGTCAACATCCTCAGGATTCACGATTTTCGAGGCGAGATTGTTCGAGCGCTTTAGAGAAAGTCCATCGCAAAGTTTCTAGATTGCAACAATTAGTTAGAAAATAATAAATATATTTGAAAATTAATATATCCAGCATATTTTGACTGGCGCAATCACTAAAAAGTATAATATTACATAGTTCATGGCCGAAAACATTAAATTGGCGTGCAAAATAGCATCTAATTCTACATGACGATGGGCTTGTCATGGACACAATATGACACGCATAACTGTAATTAATTAAATTAATGTGACAGGTGATTATAGTGAGCAAAACTTATAATTAAAACATATTTCAGGCAAGGTTAGCCGTACTTTATACTTATAATTTTAATTTCATACTAGGCATGCTATTTGCATTTTGATTTGCAACTCATTCCGTTCAAATATTTACATAAGATTACTTCTTACTTATTCTTGCGTATTCTCTAAATACTCAGAGATAATGTCGGAAGAATCCGCAGAAGGGGAATCTGAGTCAGAAATAAAGAAGCCTGTAAAAGAAATTCCCGTGGTGCAAGACCAGGGATGTTTTCAGCATGATACAGGCGACGTGTACGAGGGATTTTTCGAAGCGAAGAAAAAGGACAGGAGCGTTAAAATGCACGGTAATGTATTGGCCAGAATAAAACAACAAATAGTATCGATAGAGTTCAACCTAATGTATTGAATCGATTAATAATACAGTCGAGAATTTACGAGTGCGTTGGGGAACCTTGAATATCTAAGTATTTTCGCGCAACAATCTAATGTCCTACGTTAGGTATGTGTCCTATGTTATAACGTAGGAAGCTTAGACCAATCTTGATTTAAGGATGTTCGTACCTACGGATTAACCTACCTGATAATATTAAATGGTTACTGCAGTCTCCATAGGTATCTTCAAGTTAAAAAACGTTTGCGTAAATACTTGCTTTATAGCAGAAATAAGTCATTCTTACGAGATTATTTTATCGTAATATGTCGTATGCTTGACTGCATCATATTCAAATGTAAGGTCTTATAATGTTACAGGCCGTAATGGAGGTTTGATTAACCTGGATCTATTATGTAGGCTATGCCTATTACTATGGCTTAAATAATCTCAGACGTAAATAGGTAAAGATAAATACTGACTTATCCAGGTGGATACCTATTTATAATCGGGCGGGGCGAGTAAGGAGACAGCCATAGATTTTAAGTCCTATTTATGTAACGGGCATTCCTTCAGGGACTTACTAAGCTTAAGCATAAATTAGAAGGATTAAATTTTAATACGTACACGCCTAAATAAACCGTAACGTCTTTTATATACTTAAGTAAGATTTAGGAAGTCATTTGTAGCTAGTAATGAGCGTAAAATATCGTTACGACTCCCCAATGCACAGCTAACGGCCCTAGTGCAATTACGTTTGCTATTTTCTGGGTTCGACTCCCGAGGTAAGCAATTGCAATTGTACAAATTGTTTGAAAGTTGAACATATTGTTTCTTATATTCATTCTATGCAGTAATAAGTATCGAACGCCTCATATGAAATATTATTATGTGAAATACTTGCGTCTGAATCAGACTGTCTCCTCTCAAACATTTCCACAGAAGTAAGTACCTACTTAATTTGCTACTTAATGTTCTACATTTTAAAATTTACGCCTATGATAAATCCAAATTGGGAATGCAACGAAGCAGCACTGAATGTTTTTGTCTTTTATCGAGTAGAGTTTAATGGACCGTTCAGCGATCCATTCCAGCTCATAAATGCATAGCGTTACGCTCTAATTGTACGAAACGCTAGATACGACAATGCTGTTTTTTTAAATTCGTTTATTTACCTTATTTTTTTTTATAAAATAAGTAGTTATTATTATAATATTGCACGACAAGAGAAAACGTATTACAAATAAAAAAATATGAATATTATTTAAGGTTGTATTAATAATAAGATTAATAAGGTTCTTGGGTATACATTGTTTTGGCTGAACTTGAGGCACTATTTAACATTAGAAATTACTCATAAAACATTTTTTAACTATTGGAAAACCGCAAGATATAACTAATATTATTATGTATAGTCATTGTATAGTATGAAAGTATCAGTGATCATTACGACATGCGGATCGTCGAAGTCGATAGCCTTTATAGTAAATGTTTTTGTACGTCAAACTTTTTTATAATTCAAATTATAATGTTTTATCAGGGCCAGGAAAGTACACGACTGCAGAGGGCGACACCTACAATGGCACTTGGGACGCGGATCGACTAGGCGCTAATGAAGACGTAGTAGTCAGTTTTACGGACGGCTCCAGATACGAAGGCCTGTTCAAAGACTGGTCGTATAATGGTCAAGGCAGATACTTCTATCCTGATGGGAGTGTACTCCAAGGTGACTTTGCTGAAAATTCCCCAACCGGCCACCTTATGTTATTGGATCCCAATGGACATAAATGGCTGGGTCGAGCCGAACAAGGCTACGGGTGGTTTCAGCCAGTTAACCACTTTTATGAGATGTTAGAAAAGACGCGAGAAAGCAGAATTAGACGAAAGCACAAGATAAAAGATTTGGTCGCAACAAATATGTAACATGTGTGACAAAGCAAACACTGAACGTATCTATGTTTATTGTTATTGTTTCATCTGTGTGGTTATATTTTACGTTTATTGGCGTTTAAATGAAATATAATTTTGTTGTTATTTATTTATTGGAGAACACGTTTACGCCGAAATTGGTGAAGTGCTGTATAAAGTAGCCACTTAATTATTATTAAATTTTATTTTAATATTTTTATATCATTTCAAGACGAATTTAAATAAACATTTCAATTAATTAAATGTATTCAGTATTTCTATATTATAAATAGTTTCTTTTTATTAAAAATAAGAAAATATTTTCTTAACTACTTAGATAGACATTATTTATTTAATTAAAAACACTGTTTTAGTTCTTCACAATAAATTAAGCCAAGTTATCAAGGTTCCTTAATTAGTTTTATTTTTCCCATATCGAAATTGGTGTCGATAAAGTAACGGTCGATGTTCGGAATTTCCATTCATGTTGTAAAGGAAGGGCTATACTCAGATTCTATGTAAGTGGACCATTTGGACGTCTATTCGACGTGACAGGAAACGACTATGCATACCGACAGTCAAAATGGGCACATGGAATTAAAAGTGCCTTCCGTCAACAACTAGTATAAATTAATGAGATTTCAAGATGGTACTTGTCAATAGAATCGGTGAGTCGAAGTAAACAATGGTTACATCGAATAGAAAAGGTCTTTGTCGAAGGTGTTAAGTGGTGTAGTTACTCTACCATTTAGGATAAGTACACGCTTATGTGACACTTCACATTTTGAACCCACTTAACTTAATAGAACACTTTTAGAGGTAGGTGCGTAATAGTGCGTATAATCGTGCGCGACTTGCTTAAGTGGAAATTACTTTCCGTTCCATTGTAGTGGAATCTGCCTTCATCACAATGGCAAAATAGGCATTAAAATTAATAAAGTATTACTTAGGTAGGAATTTACGAGTGGTCGACACAAGGCCATATGCGTTCGACACAAGACCGAGCTTTGAAAAAAAAACCTATTTTTGTCAAAAACCATAGATAATGTTTGAGTATTCGATCATAGGGCATAGCTACGAATACGCACACTAGTACCTAAAATATGAATATTATTTAAGATTAGATTCAATTAATTTTATTTGCCCGTATATATGTCTCCAGTGTGTGTAAAGGGAATAAACAGTAAGGTTTTCCACATAAGGCTTAGCCTCAGAAATATGACTTATTGGTAGCAACCTTAACTATAGGTACAATCTTAAAAATATTGTATTTCAGAATTAATTTAGCAATACTTAAAGTAAATAAGCGTAACATTTACTTTTTTCGTGCCAACTGACCCTACGCGTCTATTACCTTTTGTGTAAGCAGTAGGTAATGTCGCAATTTAATCTTCTAAAACAGGAGTTGGCAAATAGGCGGCCGCCCACGCACCGCCGAACAGTGACATGTTGAGACTAAGGTTGTTTATACTGTACCCATTATTGCCTCGATCTTTGTATTTTGACCTCGAATGTACGCCTCCAACTGCAGTGGACTGTTAAAAGAAACAAAACAAAAAATTTAAAAGGATTTTTGAAAGTTAGTGAGTGTTAGTTTAAAAGTTAGTTTTGTTTGACTCTAGGCTAGAGTTTCAAAACAAGGTGTGATTTGTTTCAAAATGGATTTAATTAAAGTGGGCTTTTCTTGTCCAAATTCTAAGAGTTTATTTGCCTAGGCTTGTTAATGGCTAAGTAGAAGGCATTACGTCAATTTTAACACCTAACTACCGCCTTCGATTGATTTTGCCCCAATGAGTATCCCCGTTTGAGAACCCCTGTTTTAAGCAAAAATCTTTAACAAGAGCAGACGCTCTCGATAGACGTCTCAAATAAAATATATTTCACCTCACTATGGATTATCGAAATTATTATAGATGCAATAGTTGTTATAACTTAGGTAGGTATATCGATTTATCGATTTCCTGCCAATCTTTAGGTGCGGCATTCGTGACTAGGTTATGACTATCTGGGTGTTATATCGGCAATTAAGAGACTCAGGAATTAATTAATGGCATAAGTCCACGATATTACTACCACTGGTATAAACATTATAGCCAAATTACATAGCATTTCGTAAATTATAGTCTTTTTGTAACGATCCCATAATTTTCGAGATGAGAGATATTATTGCTATTCGTTAGGATACATTCTGCGTGTAACAACCGAGTAATGACTTTAACAGAATTTGCTGACGTCATCACCGTGTGATCCACGCATATAATATTTGCATATAGTATTAAGCAATAACATAGGATGAACTTTAATAGTACCTACCTAATATTTATTGTGAAATAAATATGTAATGTATTTTCTTTTTTATTGCTTTTCTTATTGTATTATTATTTTTATGTAGAGTCGTGTTATGTTTCCTTGAGGTGCATTATTTTTAGAATAAAAAATTAAAAATGAATTCAACACGCTCATTCGTTCGCGGCGTTACCTGCGTGCCTCCCTTATTTCGTGTACCTACACAAATATCTACTAAAGTAAAAAAATATGAATGAAGACATACATTTATTAGTATAAGTAGAGTCAATTGTCCTAAATTCAATGCAACGCATTCGTAAATTTATCTCGTATAATGTGGGGCGATAGTCTGAAATTTTCGCGCTGAAAAGTTTACAGGAGACTTACTGAATCTTATCGCACGTCATTGAAAGCGATGCAGTGCGGTGGACGGCGGCGGTGTCGAGGTGAAGTGCGTGTACTGTGAGTAGAACTTCGGCAGATGTCGGCTAGAGGAGACGTGGGAGCGAGCCACCGCGCCGCGAGCGCGCTGCCCGCGCCTCCCCTTATCACCTTATCAGCCCTTATCACTTACTACTCATCGCGAAACTAATCGCATAACCAGTTGATTCATACACGTGCAAATATCAGTTCCAATGTGATTCAATTGAAGCCGATATGTTTGGAAAATTTGTGGTGTTCACATCATTATATTTGTGCGCGTTTTTCCTGATTATTGGATATGTAGCCGGTCAAGGTGAGCATAGCGCGTCACGTTTACTAATACTGAAAAATGCTTTCCGATAAGATATACATACATATGTACATAATAACCATTTAAAGTACTTGCTATAATTGCACCTCGTGTAATATTTTTTCAAATAACGTTCCTTTACTGAACTTATAATTTTTCTTCAAAGTACATCAAAAAGTAATGGGTCGTTATGAAGAAAGAGGCGAGCATCGTAATTACTAACAATCATGTATCGTCCCTTATCAGGCCATAAATGTTGCATCTAACTTCAAAAGGAGTGATTTATAGTCTGTGCATACACGAAATGCATTTGTAACTAAAATAGCCAAACAGACGAATGCTCGATCCCGGAACTCACCTGTTACGGTTGAGTTTTCTAAAATAGAAAATATCTCAAATAGGAATGACAGTTTTATTTATAACGGCCAGATTTGGTTGGTTAGTATTACCGACGGCGTTGTAGAACATCCATCGTACTGAAACGTGATTCACTGAATGCTATTAACGATTAATTCTTAGTTATGTGGATGTTAAAGTAATTCACTGAAAATTACGATCCACTTGATTTTCCTCGGTTGAGTTGTGACTCAATTTTTCCTAAGTACCTACCTATCCTGTTTTATTATACCTACTGTTTTATGATAGTTCGTTTGATGTTTATGGTGTTTAAAGACAAAATTATAATTAATTGTATAATTGATTATGTTTTCACAGTGTCAGCGTATTAGGTTAGATTAATCCAGTAGTTTTTTATGCAAACACTTATTCTGACATAAAATTATTATAGCTTTAGTTTTTCATTTTTTACGGCATAAGGTATTACAATAGCGCTCTATTTTATTACACTTTTTAGTGACGTATTCTAGTTCAAGATTCCCTCTTTATAATGAATGTTACCGTTTTTTACAAAGAACAGTCACGTGTAACATAAATTATATAGGAAGTAGCCTACTGTTTCTTCATAAGTTTTTTTTATATCCGGGAAAGCGGAAATTAATCTGTTCTAATTTTTGTACTACTTACTGTTTTGGACTATTTTTAAACTAAGTTTTTTTTAAGTCATAAATGATATACACCTTTGTAAAAAATAAATAAATAATAACTTTGTATAAATGATAATAATGATGATATACCTTGTAAACTCGTGATTTTTTTTTGATTCAGAGCTAAACAATGGGCCTCTTTAGTGTTAAACCTTTAGTAATAAAATATATAGGAACTTATCGTAGGTTCCTGAAGCAAGGTGGGACTTCATACCCACCAATCTCTCATATACCGGCGTCTGCGTTTGCAATATGGTGGTGGGTTGGGATTATTCGGGTCTCGAGGGTCTCTTTGCCCGGGCAAAGGATTTTTAATATTCTTTCATAATAACATAATATTATTATATAATGATGTCTCATTATAATAATATGATGATGTTGTCACATTAAAATTAAACCAACCCCGCTGTTTAGCGGGAGTATATAGGTTCTTATGCAGTACTAAACTTACTACCACTATGGGACATAAACCCATTACATTTTAAGATTCTAACGATAGAATTGTGTGATTATAGTGTTATCTACCACTTCCAATTTTAATAAACTTTGAGATACATCCGCTGGTTTATTACCGGGCATCGAGCTACTACACTGCGGAAATATGCGATATAAAACCGATAAGATGTTACTAATCGACATGCAAGTATGCCTTACGATGGGTATTTGCTTGCCATAGAAATAAGGTAAAAGGAATTACTCTTTATAAGATATAGTCATATTATTCTGCCCCATACAAGTAAGAGAATCAGGAAAAAATATTAAAATTAGGAGTAGGTGTTGCATCTAAATTTTTATTTAGTATGGGAAATCCCAATGTACGTTATAGGTGTGATATAAATGAACGTAAAATAAAATATTTTATCAATAGTAAAAATAACCCTTTAATAAAATCAAATTATTATCATGTATTTAAGTTAATTAAATTAATTAAAATTAAAATTTCGCAAAAATATGTGCCTACCCATATTTTTTTGTTAATACGTTTCCTCATTCATTAACACTGTAACGTCTATGGCGTTAGGGAAATTTGGGAACGTAAATTACGAGTTTTAATTTTAACGTTAATACGATATTGGGTAACTATAATTACATGCTGTTATCATGATTGGATCTGTTGGTACGTCTCCATTAACCCGAATATTAGACACGTGCCCGCTATATCAAATTAAGTTGTTTAGTTACCACCATACGTTCGGTATTACCTAGGACTGTTTTCATTATTTTGAATTTTAAATTAATTTAATACGAAGAAAATATTGATACAGTTGGTTGTATAAGAATGTCAAGAGTAATTATTATTATGCTTTCTTTATAGTACCTACTTATCTGCGAAATATTATATTCAACCAATAATATTTCACATAACGATGTGTGGGATACATCGTTGTTATTGCATCCATATTATGTAATGTTAATTTTGAGGAATACATATATTTTTAACAAAAAAAATGTTCTTCGACGTTATAACCGAATATGAAATAACAAGTACTAACTAACTGTACTACAAGTTTTCATTTCCCCTTATAAATTCAATGTCCTGTTAATTTTGCCTAAGTAATGGTAGACCTCGTAGTGTTTTTTTTTTTTTTTTTTTTTTTTTTTTTTTTATATATAATATAAGAGTAGCAGACGAGCATGCAGTCCACCTGATGGTAAGTGGCTACTGCCGCCCATGGACATCCGTAATCAACCCCAGATAGGATTAGATATTCCTACCTGAAGTCGGCCACAGATGCGCCGCTACCCCTGAGGACTGAGCTGGAACGCCTCGGAAAAGTCTGTCTCCCTTACCACACCCTTCAAACCGGAACACAGTGTTATTGTAGATGGTGTTAATCTGTAGTGTAGGTACTGACTCGTAATGGTGTTTACGCCCACACAAACTGTGTCAACACAGCGTGACATAAAAGTGTGTGATGATCCAGTTTTGCCGTATCATTTTTATACTTGTTCAAAAGGTTATTTAATAATATCGATAGTAAGCACTAAGGACGTATAATATTCTGAAAATGCTTGCGAAAAAGCTTTTAAATCAATATTCAATATTGTCTGAAAAAATCTAGGGCTGTAAACGAAAATGTTATTCAACGTAAAGTTAACCCTTAAGACATAATTTTTTATTAAGTATATAGAGTGAGCAAGAGAGCTTGCCGGTCATATAACAGTAGGTAGCCACTGGATTGAAGTCTTATAGATTGACCACAGAAGCGTTACTACCCCCGAGAACTAAACTGGAAATCTTTGTATAAATCTTCTCCTGTAATCGTAACCTATTTCTGCCTATTTCTGCCTAATAACATCAGTGTTAAGCGCTGCTGTGTTCCGTTTTGAAGGGTGTGGTAAGGGAGACATACTTTTCCGAGGCATTCCAGCTTAGTCCTCAGGGGTAGCAGCGCATCTGTGGCCGAACTCAGGTAGGTATATCTAATCCTATCTGGGGTTGATTACAGATGTCCATGGGCGGCAGTAGCCACTTACCATCAGGTGGACTGCATGCTCGTCTGCTACTCCTATATTATAAAAAAAAAAAAAAAAAAAAAAAAAACTCACGCTAAAACAGTGTATTTAATTATAAATATTAGAAGATTGCATGGCATGAATATATGTTGTATTCAACCAATGCATATTTTAACAAAGAAAGTGTCCGTTATTTCAGAAATGAAGATATTATATCGTTGAATTTAGTTAATCAACACAACCTTAACAACATAGTGTCAAAGTCAACACGATGTGTTAGGATAAATATTAGCTGTTATAAAAGTTGTCTCAACGTCTCTAAAATTACAACACAAAGGCGTATTTTATTAACAATAGTAAAATTTGGTGCTAATTTGTGAATAATATTTTATGTTGACAGTTGACCAACAAATGTTGAACAAATTGGTGTGTATCGAGCATGAGGAATGTGGCGCGTGTCTGTCTGCGGCATCACATTGTCGCTGGTGCGCCGATCCCTATTATAGGTCAGCTATCCCGCGCTGCAACGATGATGAAAGGTGAGGACAAGGATATTATAAGCAGACATTATTTTAACCTAATTAAATGTCATCTATAATGTTGGACAGATAGTTTAAAATGCTCCCTTGGCTGCAGTTTTGCGGTTGTTTTGTGTGCAGAAATATATAACTCTCAAAGTCAATATACGTAAGGGATAAATACTCTATACTAGTCTAGAGGCAACACATATTTTTTTAATAAGTTTAAGGTGGAGACTACTGTAATGTGTGAAAATCGAAAAAAAATAGAGATCCTTAGCAAATCTAAGAGGTAGACTCGACACAGTTCTGTTTTATGTAGAGCATTAATTCTAAGAATTGATTATTATTGATTATTGAGTATAGGAATTTCACTGAAAAATGTAGCTAATAGCAAGGCTTGACCTATTCATTACACTTCAAAGAATAAATGATGAAAAACGTAAGTTTTGGTAATTATTTGAATGTTAGTACAACTTTATACAGTAACGTTACCTACTACGTTAAAGTTAAACAAAGCAACAAAATAACTGTACTACAAAAAATGAATAGAATTGATTGTGTCGGTAATTGTAGGCGAAATAAGAGGCTTAATTTGAAGCCAAGCTCGGGTCAATAAGTTGTAATGGGTGTTATAAGTTATACTATTTACAAACATTACCGCTTCAATTTAGACTTGACGTGGAGTTAGAACGTTCCCACGACTCGTTGAGATTTGAAAAGAGAGGTCGAATTCTGAAAAGAAACAATTGCATTATTTATACGATTTGAACCTTAGAGCATCTATCAACTGCGTTGACGTTCGGCGTTTTGAACTTCCATTTTTAACGTGAAATCCACTAAATAAGTTTGCTACATTTTCTCATATTGTTGATAGGCAATTCGTTTGATTGCTTTTAAGATTAGATTGAAATAATGTATTTTCTATCTGGGTCACTTCAATCGAATGATGAATCAATTTTATGTATTTAATTTGTATGGAGTAATAAAAGATGTTTGATTAATTGTTTTAATCAATTTTCGCATAAAATATAAACCGGGCTACAGATTACTCTTCTGTTATATTAATAACAGGAAATTGTAATCAAGTAGGTTACTATATTTGGTGTATCTAAACTATCTAATTTATGTTATATGAGCAAACATTGTTTCCTATGCTTAAATTTAATTTCGTAACATGTAAAGAATAATAAAATTTATCGAATTACGTTTAGTATTCATCGAGATGAATAAATAAATAGTAGGTAATTGAAGGACTCTTTCACATTTAGATTATAACTTATTGAATACCTGCTTACAGTTGTGTTAGAAATATATTCAAATTATTTAATTATAGTATTATTTTAATTAATTATTTTGTGTTATTTTCATGATTAAATAATGAATTCCCCCTTATATAGTCACTGGCTGGTACGATTGTATGAGTTAGCATAAAAAAAGAAAAATAATGATGTTGACGCTTGAGTTGTATTTTACGCGGGAATAATAAAAGTTGTAAATTGGTCGAAGAAATAGTTTTGTTTTATTCGATGATATGAGATTTCTATAAGGAATACAGAAACAAATTCTAATAAATAGAAATGCATTTCCTCAAAATTAGTCTGCTTGATTGCAAGTAACCTAATACTTTTAACAGTTGTCGTTGCCCTTCGCTCGAGCCGCCTCCGCAATTAAGACATCTTGATGATAGATATAGATATGGACGTGGTATATCTTTGACAGACAAATTTAGGACGAAATTAAATGCTTTTAAACTACGGGCCTGCTTACTTCAAAAATATAATTTAATAATAGATCCGACAATTTATTAATTTATACAGTGTTATAATTCTAATGCTAACATTGTCGTCTTTATGAACATAATAAATAGCAATAAAATAGCAGTCAAGGTATAGTTCGCGTAAAATTGCTAGTCCGCTCTGAATATACAAATGAATCGCGTCGCCATAGCAAATTGTATGACTACACCTGGGGGGTTACTACCATCTCTTAAAACAATATTATTTTAATCATACATTGAAATTTCGTACCATGACCTCCTTAAAACAAAATAATGTTGATGCAATATTGATATAAAACTTTCCTGAACTATGATGGTTTTTAAAAGATGGTGTTAGATCCCCTGCTCGCAACAATTTCAGAGACCACTAGCAGTTTGGCGGGAACTATAACTGTTAATGAAATGTACAATTAAGCATGTTAGTTTAATAAAGACTATAAAAGTAAACATTATATCATAGTAATATCCAATCGTTCGTAATAAGAAAGTTGTTCGTTTCAAAAACCGAATTACTGGGTTCAATAAGGAGTTATTCGGTTCGAATTAAAAGCCCTTCATTTCGACCACCTCTCGAGCCTCGTACAATCAAGACGTTTCCATGATGGATAGTGAAGCGCATGACGTGCCACGAACGCTCTCAATGCGCTTATTTTATTGTAATCGCATGCTGCGCCTGTCTGTATTATCATTGATCGACAATCAATGTCTTGGAGAAACAATGAAAAGCTCCGAAGAATGCCACCAGCTGAGCTTGATTTTGATGCTCAGTTTTAATTACGGGACAGTTATCACTAAAACTACATTACTGTAACTTAACATAATAAATGTATAAGTAAATCTGTTCGTGCTAAAGTCTCAAAAATAGTTAGAAAAGTTTAGGCCATAGTTCACAAAGCTTGCTTAGTGGAGATGGATAGACTTTACACATCTTTGAGGTTTTTATTATAAACAAAAACAAGTAACTCTCAAGCGTGTACGTATCCTCATGATATTTTCCTTTTCTGTTGAAGCGAATGATAGTTATATTTAAATTTTTAATATGCACTTAACTTCAAAAAATCAAACATCGGAATTTGAGTTTCAGATTGAAAGATTAAGAAGACTAATTTCAAATCACTATGGTTTATATATTATGTACATTTTGTTATCAGTCTCGTAGCAGCTGGATGCAGCCAGGGTATGATTCAACGTCCAGAGAAGCCTGTTTGGGAAGTAGCCGAAAATCGCTCACTTCAAGACGTGGAAGTCGACAGTGATGAAGCTGTCGTTCAGATACAACCGCAAAGAATAAGGCTTTCTCTGAAACCACGTAAGTTGTGTGTAACACATTTTAGTGACTAAATTATTGTTTTCCTAGCTTTCCGTGTTTGTAAATAAATTGATAAATATTTTTATAAAGACAATATCTTTTAATTACTAATTGCTTGGTTTAGAAAAATATTAGAAAGTTTTAAAAAGGTAGATTTTTTTAAGTTTGAGGGAATCATTATTATGTTGCGTGTTACAAATGCGCGGTGCAAATTAATTACATGAAAATAATTATCGAAAATTCATGAAAACCTGGATGTCGAGAAACTCAAATTTTTCCTCACTTTGTCGCTTAATAAAAATGAAGGAAATATGTTTCCCTTATAAAGCTTAATTCGGTCATCAGTGTTACAGCCTTTAAAAATGTGATAAATTATGAGTGATTTATCGATAAGATTGACTGAATTTCGACACCGACACCGCTGACTGGACCCTCTATATAAAGAAAGTATAATCAGGTCATGTGCTTGAGATCATAAAACTGAACTATAATGATAGATAAGTAAATACCTCCGATTACTTTGTGACGAGATTTAATTGCACTTTTAACCTCTATTTCATCTTTTCAGGGGAAACACGGGTAATCAAATTCACTTACAGGCCAGCTAAAAACTATCCTTTAGACTTGTATTACTTAATGGATCTCACGTGGTCGATGAAGGACGACAAAGAGACGTTGGTGTCCCTGCGTGATGATCTTCCTGCACTGTTGAAGAATCTTACCGATAACTTTAGGTAATACTTTACTCTTGAATGTTACTAAAGGACACAAAATGCACCTGATTTTAAGGATATTCTATCCTTTAATAGTAACATTTTTCAATACCCATAAATAAGATCCAAGTCTTCACTAAAATCCGTAATGATTCCTCTGACGAATACATTGAAATACTTTTCTTAGTATAGTCTTTATTTAGCATAGAATATAAAATGTTAGATCAATGAAAAGATGTAAAGATACGAAATGTCAGTTTGTATTAATAAATTAAAAAACTTTAAGGCGTTTCTACAATATTTTATTATTTAATTAAAGTAGACTTAAAGCTAACAAATATCGAATTTTGGTAGAATAAGATACCTAAATAAAAATGAATACTATTTATTATTACACACCTGGCGTATAATGAGCCCTTAATCCAGCAATTTTATTGTATTTTGCTGAAATGTTTTGAATCAAAAACAGGAAGATAAAATTAAGTTCTACTCTTTATGTTTTTCAGACATACAATGTTAAAGATATGTATCGCCGCTGATTTGTCAGTTCTTTTTTTGAATGAAAACATTTTTAGAGAAAATTTAAGAATAAATAGCTAATACTGCCTAATTTACATTGTAAATAAATAAGTATTTCAAATATTTTAGGGAAATTTTAGCACGACGTAGCAAAACTTTTTTACGCAACTATTTCAATTCTCAAAACTGGTTACATTTTGTTGTTAGGAGTGAGTAACTTTTACTAATCTATGTTTTCAGACTTGGTTTCGGAAGTTTTGCCGATAAGCCGATAATGCCATATATAAGCGTGGACGAACGGCGACGCGCGAATCCATGCACGGTCGAAGAGCAGGCGTGTGAAGCAACTTACAGTTACAAACATCATCTGTCGTTAACCAACAAGGTACTCGTAAAATAGATTTTTATGCGTTGGAAGTTGGAGTTTCTCATATTTGTTTAAAACTCGTTGCTTATATACACAATGCCTAAGTTTACGAAATAATTTTCTTAATTTATTATGACTTTCGTAAAAATCACAATGAGTGACACAAGCTTTTATTGCTCAAAAATATCTTATGAAATACAAATTTAAAATCTTTCTACGGCACACCCGTATTTACCCTATCGAACCATGCTTGAACATGTTTGGGAAAAAAATATATACCGTGTTTATACAATGCCTGTTTGGTTCCTGAAAATTCAGGTTTCCAGTTTAATATACAACGAAGTTACAGGGCGTCAAAAATGGCCTGAATTGCTTCGAGAAAAGTATGGTACGGCCGTGCCGCTTTCTTTTTGGCTCGACTTGGCGGAGGCACATCCATGCCTCCAGATAGATAGACTAAATAAAAATACACTGTACTTAAAATTGTGCTTGACCTAAAGGCAAAATGGCGACTTTTGCTTTAACTTTCTGCTATGCGTAAAGTAACATTTATAGCCAGTCAATTTTCTCTATACTTTCCAGGTGAACGAATTCATAGAGGTAGTTAATAGCTCCTCGATAACAGCAAATTTAGATAACGCCGAAGCTCAATTAGATGCATTAGTCCAGGTCATGACTTGCGATAAAGAAATCGGCTGGTCACACCGAAGCAGAAAAATCGTCATCTTGTCATCCGATGGCCTAATGCATACAGCTGGAGACGGAAAGCTTGGTAAAATAATTAAGGCTTTTATTAAATATATCGGAATTATAACTTTAGTTTCATAATCATCATCGACCCATTATTGTCCCAATGCCGGGCACGGGTCTCCTCTCAGAATGAGAAGGTTTAGGCCATAGTCCACCGCGCTGGCCGTATGGGTGGACTTCTCATACCTTTGAGATTTATTTTTTAAAACTCTCCCAGATATGTAGGTTTCCTCACGATGTTTTCCTTCACCGTTTAAGCAAGTGATAATTAATTTCTAATAAGTACGCACATTATTTTGAAAAATCGTGTGTACCTGGGGTTTGAACTTCGGACCCCTCGATTGAAACTTTGGTTTAGTAATTGATTATCATTTGCAGGTGGCGCGTCTATAAGAAACGATGAAACATGTCATCTTGATGAAAACGGGTACTATAGCGAAGCTGGAATTTATGATTATCCATCTGTAGCGCAAGTTTATAGACTATTAGATAAGTACAAGGTAATTACAATCTTTTGTTGACCTAAGTTAAGCCATAGTCGTTATCAAATCCCCATTGTACTCATATTAACCTAAGGCACGCTTACATTACACGATTTTGTTTACATTACAAGGCTATTTCTTCATGCGATTAAAAGGTTATGTGTAATCTATGACATTGTTTTTAGGTGAATGTAATATTCGCTGTAACGGAAAGTGTTAAGTCCCATTACGACAGCTTACATCGACTACTCAGCGACTTCACTTACGTCGCGAAGTTAGAAAGTGACAGCTCGAACATTCTGAAGCTCGTAAAAATGGGTTACCAAGATATCGTGAGCGTGGTAGACTTTGAGGATGATTCCGTATCGGGCCCTGTGAAGGTTAAGTACTTTACGGACTGCGGAGTGAAAGGAGGGTCATTGGTAGAAGCACAACGATGCACCGGAGTCGAATACGGCATGACACTCAATTATGAGGCACATGTTAGTTTAGATTCGTGTCCCGAATACAAAAAGGTCGGTATAAAAACGTGCGTGTCCAATTAACGGTAATTATGTATGCATAGCATTTGTTTGTATCTGTTTCTCTGTTCTACAGCTAACTCAGACAATCAAGATATCGGAGAGTCAATTGGGGCAAGACTCATTAATTGTGGATGTGGATATTCAGTGCGGCTGTAAGTGTGAAGGTGATATGCTAAGGGAATTATCCCTTACATGTCCTCCCAACTCTCACAGTGTTTGCGGAGTTTGTCAGTGCAACAAAGGATGGTAATTCTTATGTATATATTCAAATAATTTGAATTTCATAACATTTAATGATGATTCTACATATATTCGGTACTTTTGTAGTGATGTCGCAGGCATTGAAGTCGCATTGAAGAGGCGTCTTGCTTAGATGATGTCTTTATTATAACTGTCTTAATAATACTCTTACACTAACTTATATAACTAAGAGTCTTACGTACACTACACTTTGAAGTTATTAACACTGCCAAAGTTGAAGCTTAGTACTGGAACTATTAATACAAAAATTAAAACATAAATATCCAGCTTGAATTGAATGTGCTTAATCACATTTACCTCATGATGACTGTATTTGTTCATTTCCTTTATAATTAATTTATAATACGGTTATGTTGCTATCGGTACATTAAAGTTTGGCTGCAAGTATTTTTACTATGCCACGTCTGTACGCTTGCCAAACCGTTAAATTTAAGCATGTGGATCCAGTGTTTGAGTTGATTTGTGAAGGTTTGTAGGCGCTTGTGTCATAGCTTTTGATCAAACCAAACGTTTGAGGTTTGCTGTCACCATGACCGTCTGACGTGCAGAGGGTCCCGGATTCGATCCCCGGCCAGACAGACATCTAAATGATGAATTAAGATTTCTGTTTCTGAGTCTGGGTGTTTGTGTATTTGTCTATGTGTGTGTCCATGGCACCCACGACACAGGGAATATTAGGGCTGTGAGTATAGAAAGCGTTTTTTTTAGGTTTGCATTAAGCGCATAACGTGTACGTGGCATTAAATTTATTTATTTATTTTCGTCGTTAGGTCGGGTCCACAGTGCGACTGTTCTATCGAAGACGAAGCGGCATCGGCTAATCTCCAAGCACAGTGCCGGGCACCCAATAGCACCAACTATCTGGCGTGTTCTGGCTTTGGGGACTGCCTCTGTGGGAAGTGCCAGTGTGACAACGGCTTTAGCGGACGTTATTGTCAATGCAAGGCTTGTGAAATCAGCTCGTGAGTATGATATTTCAACTTTCTTCTTGTATGTTTATGTGCAACTCTGTTATGAAAACACTGAACGAATCAAGTATTCTAGAAATGTAGAGATGTACACTACTTGTATTATATTTTCATCATGTCAATATAACTTATTTAATGCCGTAAAATCATTATTGATTACACAATAATCAATATCAGGGATAGCCTAGTGGTTAAGAAACTCGGCCTCTCGATTGAGGGGTCCGAGGTTCAAATCCCCGGCACGCACGGCACCTCTGATTTTTCAAAATTATTTGCGTATAAGAAATTAATTATTACTTGCTTAAACGATGAGGGAAAATATCGTGAGGAAACCTGTATACCACTAGAGTATTACTACTTATACTACTTACATATAGATACTTATTCTATTATGCCCGTGCGAAGTGGGCTGTTAGATGCTTTATAATATGTAGTGATGATATACTTTTTCGCCGTTCCACGCTGGGGGTTAACAAATCAAGGTTGAAGGTTGAAGGTGGTAGAACCCTCTGTGATTCGACTCCGGCGGCACCACCGCCACACTTATTTCTGCCTAATAACAGCAGTGTTAGGTGCTGCTGTGTTCCGTTTTGGTGTGGTAAGGGAGACATACTTTTCTGAGGCGTTCCAGCTTAGTCTTCAGGTAGGAATGTCTAATCTTATTTGGGGTTGATTACAGATGTCCATGAGCGGCAGTAGCCACTTACCATCAGGTGGACTGCATGCTCGTCTGCTACTCCTATATTATAAAAAAAAAATCAAGATGCCGGAACAAGTATATAGGTACTTACAACAATTATACTGCCTTTATTATATTTCTATTGTTGTAATTAATATTTTTTTAATGATTTGCTACTTATATTTTATTGCACAATTATTGTATGCCCACCTGTGGCGGGAATATGTTGGACTCAAAATATGTTTGTACCATGCACCATGTACCCATGTTCCACAATAAATTTGATTTGATTTGATTTAAATAAATACGGTCTCAACTTTCAGTGAGAACGGTATGGAGTGCGGCGGTGTGGGTCGCGGCGTGTGCGGGTGCGGGGAGTGCGCGTGCGCGGCGGGCTGGCGCGGCGCCGCCTGCGACTGCCCCGACACCGACATCACCTGCGTCGCGCCCGGCACCGACGATGTATGCTCTGGACATGGCGAGTGTCACTGTGGTAAGTATTCCCCGCGCTAAACTGCAGTCCGCTCCGAATATAGAAACACCCACCTCACCTGCATCAGTACCGTGTAAGTAAGTAGGTATCTATAACATAACTAAAGACTTATGCGCCTGTACTCAACGCGTTAGTAACCACAACGTAGCGTTTGAAAGCTTGATTCAAATTATATAAATTGAAAGGTAGTTTATTGTCGTATTAAATTGAATAGCAGTCTCCTTATTGCAAAAATGTCTAAATACGAAACTATTTTGTGTTTTACCGCACTTTCTGAGATCAGCCACAGATTTTTCGCTACCTCTGAAGATGGAATGTCTCGTGTAGTTGTTTTTTCTCTACATAACCTTCGAACCAGAACACAGCAGCACTTAACACTATTAGTAAGGCGTGGTGGTGGTGCTCTGCCTCAAATCGAATTTAAACATTTTCAGGAAGATGCCAGTGCTTTTCACCAGATCAAGATAGCGACACGAAGTTCATAGGCGCGTTCTGTGAAACATGTGCGAATTGTGTGAACCCTCTGTGTGCGAATGCGGAGCCCTGTGTGCTCTGCCACCTTAGCAACAACTGTACAGACACGTGTCATATAGGAAACGTTAATTACACAGTCATACAGCGGCTTCATAATGCTGGTGGGTATACGTTTCTTCTTTAAAACATATAATTGTGAATGAGTAATTGAAATAACGTTTATTTTAAATATTATATGTAAATGTGTTCTTACCTAAATTATCATAGAATCTTTATGAAAGTATAAAATTAATTTCCGCATAGGTTTTTAAGTTTGTACATAAAACATAAAATTAACGAATATTTCGTCTACATGGCAGATAATTATCCAATACGTCCACAAATCCGCATTTGGCCAGTACAGTATGGGCCTGACACGTATCATTGATAATAACCCCAGAGGAGCAGTAATATGTCCATGATAACCATTAATTAATGATATATAATCATTAAACATAATCGAGCAAGCGCTACATAATAGAGGCTTATAAAAAGAGAAACTGTTCTATATAATACCAATGAAAGCTACACATTTTACAAAATGTAGGCTAATTACAGCTTGCGGTTATATGAATCTAAGAGCATACTTTGACAAACGACATCTCATTTCAATCACGAGATTGCTGTTAAAAAATGTATATTTAGTGGTTATCTTTATGGAAAATGGCAGTGAAAGGCAAAAAACTTGAGAACGTATAACAAATTACTTCGATCGATTATATTTATAACTAACTGTGCCCGTTATTTCTTTTTAACGCGGGTGAAACCGCGGGGCACAGCTAGTTTTAAAATATGAGTAGCCTTAGTTACTCCTTATTACATCAGCTACCTGCCAATAAAAGTACCGTCAAAATCGGTTCAGCCATTTCCGAGATTAGCCAGAACAAACAGACAGACAGACAGACAGACAAAAATTGTAAAAAAAAATATTTTGGTGCACGTTCCGTATGTATATTTATATGCATGTAGTTAAAAGTGGCTATTTCAATATTAAAAACAGATGCTCCAATTATATTTCTATGTATATATTATAAAAAATACCTATTATTTATCAATCTATGTTATTATCATTTGTTTTATTAATTTCAGAAATCGCGGATGTAGATGACATCGCTTGCATTCTGCGTCTTGAAGAAGATGGTTTAGAATGCGAATACCGATACACATACACAGCCGGTATTAACATGGTCATGGCGATGGAAATAATCATCAGGTCCAAGGAATGTTCCCAGCCGACCAGTGCCCAGATCATGATAAGTGGTTTTATCATCATGGCCTGTGTAATAGGGATGGGAGTTGTGGTCATTATGGGGGTTAAAATTGCCCAAATCGTATCTGATCGAAGAGCGTACGCGAAATTCCTCCTAGAAGCTCAGGAAAGCAGGAAAAATATGCAAGAGCTGAACCCGTTGTACATATCTCCTATTTCGGAGTTTCGGTTGCCAGAAGCATATCCTAGGGATAAAAGCGATTGATTGATTTTTTTGAGTCTCTACCAACCTAATTAATGACCTAAGTACCCTTTTAGGTCTTCTTTATTTTTATTTTTTGTGCTATGAGATATGGGACCTTAAAAAGATTTATGGTACAAGAACTCCTAGCTTGTAAGAATATTTCGTTAATTACTAAAGGATTATGCTAGTCGTTATGTGGTAAGTCGGTATCTTACTTACCTTATTAGTTACTCTACAGAAAACGTACTTACTTATAAGTTTAATGTTATTCGTAAAAAATCTATTGACACACAGAATAAGCTTTAAGCTTTTACTAAGAATTAACTAACAAATATTCTATGTTATGTTTAATAATTGAATATTACTTAAATTTATATTAAACCGTAGTAATTTATTAGTTCCTGAAATTTTATAAATTTCAGAGAACATACTTGTAAGTATTTCACACCATTAATGGAATTGACAGTTTTGTTTTTAAATAATGATTAAAATAAAAGACTTGATGACAATTTGTTGTTTTTTTAATTTCCTTTTCAATCATTTTACAAAAAATACTTTGTTAAACCCCACCCTTTCCATTGTCTTTTATAATTAAATTATAAAAGCATGTATCGTCTAAGTACGACTCAAAATTACTATAGTAAGGCCTGGTTTTTTTAAAAGAAGAGATCTAATTAATAAAATCCTTTTTCAAATTGACACTGAACGACACTGAAACCTAAATACTCATTATATAAGCTTACTAAGAGAAATGTAGAGCTTTATATGTTACAGCTATAAAGTTGGAAATCTCATGCGGTTCCCTTTAAAATTAAATCAATTTAAAACAGCTCTATTGTAGAAAGTTGACTGTAAAATAATTGTAGTTTTAAAATTACCAAAAATAACTTCAAAATATCTCTTCACAAAACAATTACATTTCAGAACGAACGAGGTACCTCACCCTATTTATTACGAGTATAATAAATCCATTCGATTTCTTTGCGTGTTTTCGTCTATAGAGATTATTATTGCTAAATGAAAATCGGAGTCGATTAAAACAGTATAAGAATAAAGCAGGCATAATTGTAGTCTTATTATCAAGAGGTAAGGATTAGTTTGGAATGCCCAACCTATATTACGCTAACTACATTTTACACTCATAATATAGATTTACTTAACTCACAACAAAAACAAAGCTGTTTTTTAAACTTGTAAAAACAATCCTAAAGTGTATACAAAACGTTATTTCTATTACAATTTACATTTAGTTAATACTATGAGGTATTCAAACATGAATACAGATCACAATCAATTATGATGAATATTTTGTACAAATTCAAATTAAGTTTATAACAAAAATGGAAGACTACAGGCATGTATAAAAGTAAATAAAATAAAAATTAATGGGTGAATTATGAATACAGATATTATAATTCTTCATTCAGCAAGTACTGTGTTTTTTCGGCATTTAATTTTCGGAACAATGTCTCGGTAATTCTAACAAAAAATTACATCTTAATAATGTTATTAAAAATTATTTACATATCTGGTACTTACTGAGTTGTTGAACCCAAATTACATGAATAAGTACATTAATTTTATTGAGCAAAAAGTCGATTAATATGTTATGGAAGTTTTATTTACAGGAAATAACTAGTAGTAGAGTAGAGTAATTAAAGTAAGTACAACTTCAATGAAAAGATTTTTATGGAACTTGAATGAGGGTTGTTTTACTAATAGTTGCGTCCCTCTATTTCACCCGCATTTATGTACCCGTACATATACATAATATCATTATACATATAGGTACATAATACATATAACTCACATTTGGACTTCATTATTAGAGTAAATTTTAATAGACCTCTATTATATATGAAAATTCATGCTGCAGAGAGGTCCAGCTAAATGAAAATTGAAGAATAAAACTCTGACGGATTGCAAAAAATGACGCGTTCAAACAATATCTTCATTTTGTTTACTATTATAAAAATAAGACTAAGAGGCTACTGTCGCTCATGTATACCTAAAATTAAACTCAGATAAGATTAAAGTCCTACCGTAGGAAGTTGAGACTCCTCCTTCGAGTGGCTTCCCTAATAACGCAACGAGCTTTATAATGTTAATGAAAAAGTAAAGATATTGCTTTTTGCAATATTCATTGTATTTTTTTGTTTTAGAATTTAAATGATCCCCGAAGAATTTAATTCGTAACCATGGTACCCACACCATAAATTAACTCTATCCCTATAAAACTCTTATACACGACTGAAGTTAATATAATTGGTAAACAAACAGTCAATAACATCTAAATATCTTATTTATATTAGAATAGAAGCACATTCGTAAGTTTAACTTTAGACATCACTTATATTTGATTGCATGATAATATTCTTAGACATATTTCAACTTTTAAATGTTTACGCACGAAATCTTTCAAATGATTTCCACCTTGCTGTAATAATATTTATCAGTTACACGAATGCCTATATTTAAAATACTAAATATCAATTCATTTCATTAATTTCATTGATTTACATAAGGCAATTTTTTGACAACAATACATTATCCCATACTAAAAATAGGTACTTATTAACAAAGGTATCTTGGTCCCTTCGCCCTAACCTTATGTAGATTTTCCTAAAAGATAAGAATTTGTAAGTACGCACTACATGTTGGAGCGATTTTCCCGTCGTGCGTGTTTAGCTTCAATCACGCGTCTCACACACATCTATTAGCTCGCTACAGTCACTTCGCAGCTAGTGTGCGTTATAACGACAATATGATATAAGTGACACGCGTGCGAGTGGGACCCGCGTGTACATACGCGCGACAGGAAAAGCGCTTTTATAGGTTAGTCACCAGCCGTTAAGTTCGGTTAGGCATTAATGTTATATTAAATAAATATCGTATTTAATTATATGTTGTTCTACAAAACATGACGAAAACGAATAAAATGAAACAAATTATACTCTTTCTTTCTCATTGAACAAATAACTTTCAATAATTAATCACGATATGTAGTAATACAACTATTTATTCATTCTTTTTATATGTTTTACGGAAGATTCAACGTAGTGCGTACTTAATGAGCCATTTTCCCAAGCTTCTGACAAAGTTTCTCATCTTTTACGGGTCAGACTTGTCTGTCGTGGCGAGAGGGTGGCGCTAGCGACATGGGACGCGAGTCGCTCTTTACCGGGATGGCTTTCTGTTGTAATTTCGTGTGCCAAGCCTGAGTCCCTGGCATCGGTGCTGGAGAAGCGTCGGGTACCATCCGACGGATCAGCACTGATATACACGACCATGGTACCACCCTGTAATTATAAACAAAGATAGTTACTATATTTTAAGAACAATAAGGAAATGTGATGAAGTAACTCAAAGTAACACTCTCCTGTATGTTGTATTGGAATCGTTCTTTTACATCATATTACTTGGATATCATTTTGTTTTATCTTTGTATGGATTTAAATATGTGACAATTGAACTATTAAATGCCATTATAAATAACCTATAGCCTAATTTATAAGTACCTAATTATCACATAGTATTCAAATTTCTGAGTTTAATATCATGAAAATTATGTGTACATTATATGCACCAAAAAAGGTAGATTGTTTATAAAATTAAAAAGAAAGGAAATACTGACGCGGAGTACCTACTCCCATGGCTTATAGCGTGGACTGTGAACGCGATCCGGATTCTTCATACAGAACTTTTTTGTTTGTTGTCAAAAAATTTTAAAGAATATTTATTTCGAGCCTTTAACAAAGGTAGTTCAGATTATGTTGGGTTTCAATGAGCGACAAAAAGAAAATAAAATATTCAATCTTTATAGAACCTGTTTTACTTGAAATTCGCATATGGCTTGATTTACCGATAAAAAATCCCAACCGAAGAGTTCCGTACAATGAAATATTCATTTATTTTTTATTTTTAGAATTAGTTATCATTATAATGGTGACACGATTTAAAAGGTAAAAATAACAACGCCGAAAAATAGGGACTCCTTATATGGCGAGTGGTGATCCCTATTTATTTTTAGTATTTGGTTTTCTATCGGCCATCGTTATATGTATGTACATTGCACATGCTGTGTAAAAAATTCAATTGTCTACCTATTACGGTTCAATAGATAAAGCGAAAAATGCCGAAAATTAGCGGTTTTTGTATGGCGACTCCCATTTATTTCATTTTTTATTTTTAGTATTTGTCTTTATAGTAGCCACCATTATACATAATCTGCGAAAAAGATAAGTATTTATCTATTACGGTTGCAGTGATAGAGCCTCGTGACCGACGAACAGATAGCGGAAGCTTCGTAATAGGATTCCGTTTTTACCCTTTGGGTACGGAACCCTAAAAACTAAATTTAGAATGGCGTCAGACAACTTTATGCAATGCAAATGCAATCTTGCGGAAGACAATGTAATTTATTATAAAAACTACTAGTATAATCTAGTATATTTTATTATTAAATTCAATATTTATGATCTAAATGTGAATATGCAAATAAAGCAAGCATAGAGAGATGACTAATTGGTCTTGAACGCAACCTTGAATTTTGATATTCTACTATCACTTTATCATTATTTAGCGTATAAACCCAATGTTTTGTCTATCATCGAAAAAATTCGAAACGAAATAGACAAAATTAGACAATTTCTGCAACCAATTTTCAACGAATTATTTTATGTATTTTTAATCCTAACAGGCGTTGCATTGTATACAACTAAGCGTCTACATAATACCATTAGATAAATCTGCAAACGCGAGAAAATATCAGTTTCCTAAATCTTATTATTTTTTAAATTTAATTATTTTTTGTTTTATTTTTAGTATTATATCGGGCATTGTAATACATACTCTGTAAAAATTACGAATGTTTATCTATTCCGGTTCAAGTAAAAGACTTGTGATAATAACGCTAAAGGATAAGAGAGCTATGCATTTCTAAGCCTCTAAGGGTATACTAATACTTACGTTTTGAGCCTTTGGATCGGGTATTTAAACATATAAACCAAGGTACTTACCATTTGAACGGCATCATCAACCGGAAGAAGCTCGGTATGACCGCCAGCGGCTCGTTGGTGCGTATCGCGAGCACCACGCGGTCCGCCACGTCATTTGAGTTCAGCTGTGGCACTAGCCTGGAATTGATAAAAAACATTAGGTACATAAGGTGGAAATAAGTAACAAACATATTGAAGGTGGTGGACCCCCCGTGGTTTGAATATAAAAACATCATTTAGTCTGCTGTGTTTTGGTTTGAAAGATGTGGTAAAGGAAACACGAGGATTTACAACTTGGTCCTCAGGGCTTGCAACGTATCTGTGGCCAACTTCAGGTAGGAATCTAATCTCATCTGATGTTACCCCTCGCTAAACAGGGGTTATAATTTTAATGTTGTCTCATATAGAAATATTATTTGATAATATTACGAGTATATTATTATGAAAGAATATTAAAAATCGAGGGGGTATACTCCCTTGACAATTTGCCCGGGCAAAGAACCCTCTTTATTTTTACCTTTTTATTCGGGTCTCCAGGGTCCCCTCGAGACCCGAATAATCCCTACCCACCCCCATTTTGCAAACGCAGACGCGGCATATGAGAGGCCAGGTGGGTACGAAGTCCCATCTTGCTCTTGCTCATCTGATGTTGATTACAGATGTCCATGAGCGACAGTAGCCACTTATCGTCAAGTCAACCGAATGTCCCTTTGCTTGAAGTAGCATTGATATATTTTAAAAAGATATTGCATTGTTTATTAATACAGACATAATGTAGAGGTAACCTGGCATATATACATAACGTTATGTCAGACCTTGGCAAAGTGTTAATGAACGGAAAATTAGAAACACGATAAGTAGTTGGTCCCAGTCGGTGTCATTAGGTAGCAATCGTTAAACTACGTTCAAAGTTCGGTGAAACATTTCCATGGGTCAGCCATTTCGATTCTCAATTAAAGATCAAATTTTTTTTTCTTTTTATAATATAGGAGTAGCAGACGAGCATGCAGTCCACCTGATGGTAAATGGCTACTGCCGCCCATGGACATCTGTAATAAACCCCAGATAGGATTAGATATTCTTACCTGAGGTCTACCACAGATGCGCCGCTACCCGTGAGGACTAAGCTGGAACGCCTCGGAAAAGTCTGTCTCCCTTACCACACCCTTCAAAACGGAACACAGCAGCGCCTAACACTGCTGTTATTAGGTAGAAATAGGTGTGGCGGTGGTGCCGCCGGAGTCGAACCACAAAGGGTTCTACCAACTTCAAAATTCAAATTGTAAATAAAATAAATATTTAGAAAATCGTAAATATTAACGTTATGTAATGCTTAATGTTTCCTTGATAAGTACTCGTTCGTTTTTAGAAATTACCTAAATAATTGTATTTTTTTAAATATTTCGTTGATCTTGAAAAAAAATATGAATTGGTGTAGTTATATTAAAAATTAAGTCGTCCGGATTCTTGTACCTGTTTATTTATTATCAGCACTTATAGTGTTGATACAGTTTAAAAATAACAGGAAATATCAATCATCATATCATATAATGTGGAAGTAAGTGTATGTAACTTTATATACTGACCTGATTACAATCGTAGATGCTTCTAAAAAGTATCCCTATCCTCAAAGTTAGGAAAATCAGAAACGAGATCTTATAAGCCTATATCACTGCGGAAATATAAAACATACGAGTACATAGGCTTTAATATAACCAAAGGCCTATACGAGTACAATGAATGTAGGTACCTATTCCTTGATCATCCGTCAATATTAACATACCTTTCCATGCAGGGAGATTTATGACTACAGTATTAATTAAAGGAAGCGAGACACGCTTACCTTGAGTTGACTTCCTCGAACATTCCGGTAGCTCGGATGAAGTAGGGGCAGATGAGTGACGTGTGGATGCCACTAGCCCCTTTCACTTCGAGCTCTAGCCTGAGGGCCTCGTCGAAGCCGCACGCCGCCGCCTTCGACGAGCAGTAGTCGACCAGCTTCGCCACGCCGACGTGACCGGCCATGGACGCTATCGTCACTATGTGGCCGTTGTTGTGTTCTATCATGGTGGGTAAGAACGCTTTTACCGTCTGGAAGTATAAAAGGTATATTGGTGGCTTTAAATTAAAAATAGTAATTACCTAGAAATTCAAAATTCCGCTTACGGTGCTCTATGACCTAATCCTTTCTCAATTTAAAAGGACAACTATACTGAGCTGTTGAACATGAGCAGTTAATTAGTCATACAATACTACATTCATTAATAAGCAATCACCAAATGATTGTAGCGTCCCCGACTATAATAGAAATATTATTTGGCTCGCAAATATCCTACCACGTCCGCTCGGGCCGACAGTCTCACATAGACTGACTTAATCTTCTTATGACATTTGTGAAGTGACGTATGCGCTCAAGAAAAATACTTATCTACCCACTGACTCTCTGATCGAATACAGATTCAGGTACTTAAACTAAGTATAGCTCCTAGTGGGTATGTTTGTTCCTAGAACAGAACTGCATCTAGAAATAACACAGTTGTATGGCAACCCGCTGATTATAGAGTCGGAACGCCCTGGGTAATAAGTACCTATGTTGCACCACAATGTTTAACACGGGTTAAAACAGATCAAGCTTTGTTGCAACCTAGACTTTGTTAGAGCCGCAACTAAACATGTGTCAGAGGTTTCTATTTACCTTAGCAAATATAAATATATAAAATATTTCCGTACTTGTAGCCGCACAATAGGATAAGTTTTTTGAGTTGAATGTACCGCGATGAAATAAAAACAAGGTAAGAAAAAACCAGACAATAATGATTATTTATATCAAAATTTATTTAACCTAGACCAGGCGATTATTATGGCGATACGCGGGCCAACATACAAAATTATTATGATTATTTAGAGTTAGATGTGGGAAATAATTTTAAATAACACATTCTCATCATTACTGCGCTTGTAGATGCTTATCTATCGGAGCAGTACGCACTTCATACAAGGACAAAACATAGTAAATAATGTTGATTTGTTTAAAACACGGAAAGCTCGGTGCTTTCCGCGTTTGAAACAAGTGTTGATTTCTGTATTTGTATATTAAATATTTAATTATACGTTTTTTTGTATTCACAGTATATTGTATATTGTCTTCATATTAAATATAAGCCAGATAATTAATTTACATAGGAACTTTAGCTATTAAGGTATGAAAATAAGATATGAGCCAGCGCATCCTATGAGAATTAACAAGTACATTCTTAAATTCCTGTGAAAAAATAATGTTTTAATGAAGTGACATGTGTATCAGGAAGTTATACATTACGAGGCGAGTATATAGACCATACCGACTTGACTTGTCCTCGCCCGACGTCTCTTCTGTGTTGAATTTAATATAAGTAGATAAATACGAGTTTATATACTCACACGGCATTTATATTATATTAAGGCGGATACAAAAAAACCTGAAGTGATCATTTCAAGCGTTTCAACAACGGATATCATTAAAAGTAATTTAAGCAATGACGTATTAGTATACCAAGCTGCTTCATAGTTGAAGTATTTTTCTATATTACGAGGTTATTCATTAATAAAATGAGACACGACTCCGAAAATGTCGAAATCTCGATATACATATTTATAAAATATAACCCTTTATACTTTAAAATCAAACTAGTACTTGATTTACTTTACCCAAAGGCGAGTTACCGAATATATTAAATACTCAATATATTGTAATTATTTCTATGAGGTCTGAGATGTCCTAGAGCGTACGTTTGCACTTTGTTTGAATTGGACAAGGCCAGTACATAATGAAATCAATAGCGTTAAAATTTGCCAGATTTTTTTCATTAGGAATCTATTTAATTCCTTAGTATAAGACTTAACGCGCAATAAGATAATAGCGCACCAAAATAATTATTTATAAGCAAACAACCATAGATTAGTAAAGATTACTCACTCCTAACAAGAAAATGTACCCAGTTTTGAGAATTGAAATACTTGCGTAAAAAAAGTTTTACCACGTCTCCGTGCTAAAATGTCCCTAAAATATTTGAAATAATTATTTATTTATACGTAATTATTACGTAAATTACGCAGTATTAGTTATTTATTCGTAAATTTTCTCTAAAAATGTTTTTATTTGTGAAGAATTCAAAAAAAGAACTTACTAAAATAAGCCGTTTGTGGCTTCATTCAATTTCAAGGCGGCGAAGTATCTTTAGTCTTTACTAATCTATGCAAACAACGATTACTTTGTTGTAATGCAATCGTGAGCAAGGTTAATATTAATATCTGTATAATAATCCGAAACACGTTTGTAATTTTATTAAACTCATCTTCAATGGTTTTGATAGAGCCATGTTGGAGACCTTTATTAAAACTTTATGGTATTGGGTTAAGCTCTCAATAAGTAATTTGTTTGGCTTGGTTAATGTTTGATATGAAAGGTGCAAGTCACGGAACCTTTTTAAACGATCATGCGTCAACGGAACCCCCTTTTTTGCAATTGCAAATTTTACACACACAGGATGTTTGCACTACAATAAAATGTTAATGTACTAAAATGTTAATATTTCAGTTATTCATATCAAATTTTATTTCTGTATAATTTGTATATAGACTTGATTTAAAGTTATCTACTACATTATTAAGCAAACAGAAAAAGGCGTGTAGGTATCCTCACTTTTGTCCCTGTAGTCCCGGGACTAGAATAGGGCTACGGTATCCCCTGCCTGTCGTAAGAGGCGACTAAAAGGGGGCTTCCGGGGTTGCGGGCGGCAAGATTGGGAGGTCGAGCCGTCCAGCAAGCAACTCCGGGAAGGACGGCGGTATGTGTGGTCGCATACCGTCGTAAACACCAGACGGTGTGGTGAGTCCTGAAGCTCACCTAGGAGGAGCCCGAAGGGGCAACGCGTTCAGAGGACTCCGGTTGCGTTCCGTAGGAGATCCCGGAGTCCTCTTGGCAACGCTGAGGACGGCCACCGGGGGGGTTTTAGTGCGGTAAGAATCCCACATAGCCCCGTGTCGCTCCTACGACACTGGGTACCTTTTGAAGGTTTCCCCCTCGTAAACAAAAAAAAAAAAAAAAAAAAGGTATCCTCACTTTATTTTCTTACGCCGTTTAAGCAAGTTACAATTAATTTATAATACGCATATACTTATGAAAAATCAGAACTAACCACAACGTTTTTATTGCTATATTTAAAGTACTATCTACATATATTTAAGCTCATGCAAATGCATCTTTTCCGCGTCAACACTATTTAATGAGGCCGTACACAAACGTTTAATATTTACTTACCCAAAAATGCGCCAATATGTTGACGTCGAATGTCCTTTGTATAAGATCATCTGGAGTATCCAGCAGGTATCGACCGGACACCACACCTGCATTATTAATTAGCAGGGACACCTGTAAAAGAAAGTAGGTACTTCGTTCATAATATACCAACAGAGTTAACTAAAGAGACGTATTATAATAAATAGGACATCCTATATATTTATGTGACACCCTATTATTCTGTATAGATGTTTGATACTAAAAAACCTTCAAAATGACATATTTATATTCTTTTAGACATATTTTGTTATGTGTGAAATAAATCGCACGTCTTTCATTGTAAGATGGATGGATTAATCTTCTGATTTGAAGTTTTCGAGCGAGTGAACAAGTATAAAATTAATTAAATCGTAAAATAAAATATAAATACTTCGATGAGTATGAGAAAATAATAATTTACTTCAATAAGATAAAGATAAAAGCAGTGATAGCCTAGTGGTTAAGAAACGCGGCCTCTCGATCGAGGGGTCCGAGGTTCAAATCCCAGGCACGCACCTCTGATTTTCAAATTTATGTGCGTATTAGAAATTAGTTATCACTTGCTTAAACGGTGAAGGAAAACATCGTGAGGAAACCTGCATACCTGAGAGATAAAAATCTTAAAAGGTATGTGAAGTCTACCAATACGCACTTGGCCAGCGCGGTAGACTATGGCCTAATCCTTCTCATTCTGAGAGGAGACCCGTGCCCAGCAAGTGGGACAGTAATGGGTTGATGATGATGAGTTTAATGTTATATATAAAAATGCTAATTTAAAAACATAAAATATGGAAATTAATATGAGTATATGGTGTGACCGTGTGACTAGTAAATTGACGTGAGATTTTAATTTATTAGGTACATGTAGTATGAAAAATAACAAATAAAACCGGATTTCTGCGAATTGCCTTTGTTTAATGTGATAAATGTTTCTTGGGTAATATTTATTTTTTTAAACATTAGTCAACGAAGATATGAAGGAAGTTTGGGTTAAAATGACGTAAATGCTTTTTGCGAAATTCAATGACGTCATATAAACGTACAAGTATAATCTGAGCTCATTAATTTTGAATGGCAACAAAAAATTGACACTTTTTTATAGTTTTAATAGGTATTTATTTTGGTAGTCGTTTTAGTAGGTTTTCGTATTTTTTTTTGTTTTTTTTTTTGTGTAAACCAGTGTAAATTTTTTATGCGTTCTTGGTTTCCACTTCTAATAGTAATCGTTTTGGCCTAATTGGAAACTAAAAAAATATTAAGTACTTCCTAATCATTACGATATTATTTAGTAGGTATACTCGTATAATAATGGTGAACATAAAATACACCTAATCCAATCTTTGTACTTCAGTAATGACTTTTAACCAAGCATTTTTCTTTACGACAAATCTATAAAAGTTATAAGTAGCCTTATGATTACTTTCTTTTTATATGTTTGTAATTAGTTAATAAAGTATCAGCAACTATACACGTCACATGATCAATCAAATTGCTACTTAATTTAGAGAGAGAAACCAGTCGCTTACGTAGCAGTCATAAATCATTGTATGTATTTAATTTATTCAAAACGACCTTTTTGTGATCTCTTATTGGTAAAGAATAATATTTGATTATTTTATATTTGCTGGCAAACATTATCGTGGATGTCCGTCACTCCATGACTTCCTTATTTATTTATTCGCTTCGGAATAAAATTTTGAGGTCTGGTTAATATGTTAAGTTTATAAATATTGTATCGTGAATGTAAACAACTAAAAATATACAGGGTGAATTTTTCAAATAGGCTTTCACGGCTAAATCCGAAACTCCTTAAGGATTAGTATGCCAATGTATGGAAAAATGTTTTTCTTCTAAATTTTCCTTTTCCTTTAATTTGTCACATAACATTACTTCCAAGAATTTGATTCTTATAAGCAACACTATCAGATAGTGGAATAATATAGAGGGTGTATTATTTTTTCAAAATGAACTCGTTCTATTCCCGGCTAAAGATATGTTAAAAAGTAATGATGCAGTTTTAATTTTTATCAAAATCAGCCTCGTAACTCTTTTCAGCATTTTTCGCTAATCCTTATAGTTTGGGATTTGGCCCTGAAGGCGCGAAAAATATTTAATAAGTCTTCTTATTTTAGGTAATTGATTAATAAGTATTGCACATTGGATAGTTGAATATCATTACATAGCCTTAGGCGATTTGCAAATTTAAACGCAACTAGTATTGCATTCTAATGTTAGAGCAATCATATTTTTTTTGCTTAGAAATTTCTTAATTACCTACTAGAAAGTTGTATGCACCCATGTCAAATATAATTTCTAGAACTGTGTTGAATTTCTTCATCTTGATGGTTTTAATAAGTCACGAAGTGGTTAAATGTTATAATGAAAAATTTATAAGAATAATATAAATATTTATAACACTTAAAAATAATGGACACTAAAGGATGAGTAAGAGAATGCAAATAAACTTTAAAACTATCTTCAGATTACATTTGAATATATGTTATTATTATTAAAATTGTTTAGTTAACAGACGCGTAATATTTAGTACTATAATATAAAAGCATTGAAACCCGTCCTTAATGTTTTTTAAATTGTCTATCTATTAGAAGAAACCTTGAAAACAGTCGAAACGATTTTAACTGCATCTTTGCTACTTTTTGCAAGAAAAATATTTTTAGAATAAACATTGTTATAGATAGAGCTTGGCAATGCTCGCAGGGAAAACAAAATTAAGCTAGTTAATATGATATATCTTATACCGCTTTCGCACGTTTGCCAAACTATTTTGAGTGTTTGTTTCGGTTTGTGTAGACTTCCAATTGTAGTACAGCTTTTGATCAAACCAAACGATTGAAAACTTTTGGAGTTCGTGGCAAACCTCAAGTGTGTAAACGCAAAATTATAGTTATGTCTTACCCTGCCGACTTCTTCATCCACTTGTTTCGCCACACGATATATGTCGTCACGACTTGCGAGATCCACCACATACCCGTAACATTTGCCCCCGATACCCTTTACTAGTTTCACCGTGTCTTCTAATCCTGAAACCAAATAAAACTATATTGTAATAAAAATTATGATAAAATTATATAAGTACAAAATAGAAGTAATTAATAAATTTTTTGTAACAATAAAATAGACGCAATTTTATAATATAATAGATACTTATATCTACTTCTATGTAAGACAAAATTTTATTTGTACCCAAACAGTTTTATACAATTTATATATAATTAAAGCTAATTACAGAATTATATCGTGTAGTTAATTACTACATGAATTTATTTAAAACACATGTTAGTAGGAGATTATATTATATTTATTAAAAGTAATGAAAGTTTCCAGCATTACCGTTATTCTTAGTTGTATGATTTCCAAGAAAGCGCTTAATTATTTCTCCATTCGTCTTATAAACATTACTATAAACTACTCGTATATCATATAAATGGAAGCCAATATTCCAAATGTCAATCCTACTTTTCACTCAATGTTCAATAAATCTCACTTATTTTACCGACTAATACTCACAATAATGTATTAGAAAAGCATTAGATACAGGCATATTATTTCACTTTATTCATTACTTTAGCATTTAATAGACCGTGCAAGTTAAATAGAACGTTTTGTATTTTTCAACATCATATATTTATGTATGTCTATATATAAATAGCCCAATTGTAAGTCAAAATAATTCAGTATTTTCTATCTTTTGTTTCGTTATTCGCTGGCTTAATTTTTTTCGTAGCAACTCTAAAAATGGTTTTCGGAAGTTATTTCTTCATTATTGACACATGGAAAGTTTTAAAGGTTGCTTGACTATGTTTTTATATCAAAAACAAGACAGAGTGTAAAAAGTTGTACTGTTATGTTACAATGTGAAGTAAGTGGGGCTACCTCCACCGAAACTGGTATGGGTCGTATCAAAAGTCCTGTTTAGTAATAATAACTGTAGTTTTTAAGAGTTGGCCATGCATGAGAAACTTCGAGAATCATATAATCGCACGTGTACAAAAATATACATGTATAAATATATATTCGAGTATGTCTATCATAAGAGCTTTTGAACTATAAAAGAACTTGTAACGGTGACTGGCATCAGAAGTTCAATGACTTTAAATATTTGCTATCCTGTTTTCGTAGAAATGCAGTTTTAAGTAGTAATGCAGTGTAAAGTGCTCATATATTTTGTTATTGAGTTCTTATTTAAGATTTAATTAATCTTTTCAATACTCCGCCGTGAAACTGGTAAGTAGGTACAAGTATAACGAAACCGCACAACTTTTATTACAGTAGTAATTAAATAAATATTATAATGTCATAATATGTGATGTCTAGATTATCGTTGCTTAAAGCCGAGGTTGCTTATCAACCCATTACCACAAAATCCATTACTGTTCTTCTGCTTGTTCCTCTAATAGTGAGGAGCTTAGTACCATAGCCCACCCCACTGGCCAAGTACGAATTGGCAGACTTCATACACCTATGAGAACTTTTGAGTACTTATTACGGAGTAGTCATTAACGAGTTGTAACTGTAACCTAAAGATACAGTAACTTGTTATTATTTGTACGTACGAAACTATCTTCGCTCACTACGAACTACTTCTATAAGCAATATAACGTATTGTAACTGTTATGACTACCTGAAAGTCCATTAAATGTATTTTACAACAGTTATAGATATTATAGTATACCTGATAATATGAAGTATACAATTGATTAAGTGTTAGAACTATAAACAGTTGTTACTGTCGTTAAGACATAATATATATGAGTTTATCGAAACATAAAATGCAAGGTAATGACAATGATTAACCATGACCCCAACATGATGTCGAAACAAACTATTTGGTACTTAACGTCTACCTGTCTATTCTGTAGTTATAGACTACACACTGAAGCATACTTAATGTACCTAATGGTCTATGACAAGAATATTAAAATATATTTTTAAAATTGAAAAATATCCTAATGCATAAGTAAAAATTATTTTTCTTTTCTTAAATTTCAGTGGCGTAAGTCGGCGTAACATACTTTCTTTCTTAGGCATTTAGTCGCATATTAGAAAAGGATTATTAACGTAAAAGTCAAACTATATGACTAATATAGATCTTTTATTTGGATCTTTTTAATACTTAATGGGTAAAATAGGTATTTTGTAGTACCTTAAATCTTTAGCGGCCTAATTGACCGAATCACAGGAGAATAATCTTATGACACATTTATAATTTTGTAAAATCAAATCAACTTTTTAGACTGGGGGCCTCCAACGATCATAGTCCGCCACTGCCTACAATAAAAAATATTTCAAATATTTAGTTCATCTTCATGCGTACGCCGCGCCCAACTATTAATCAAGTTGTTTCTATGATATACATTTTAGATAATATCACTCTAATGAGAATGAATAATGCCTAAGGAGTCATTTCTTAATCTTTAAGTAGTATCATATATCTTCAATATGAAATATTACTAACCTTTACATTGCGAAATTTCTAAAACTATTTCATATTTATGTGTTACGCCTACTGTTATTTTATGTTGATTAAGTTAGCCAACTGAAATCTGATATCACTGTGCTGTTTTGATTTTCTTTATATTTTTATTTAATTTGCGGTTTTGTTTGTTTGTTTTGGTTGATTCTTCTTATGTCCCACTGCTATACTTTTACATGCAGATGTAAATTGCAAATAATATACATTATTATATTTGCAAAAACGTATACATTCACGAAAAGATAATTATTCCAACATAATATTTTTCACTCAGACTTATATTCATGTTAATCATGTTATTTGTGAACCACATTTTTTATAATTTTAAATTTTAACGTCCATCGTGCTAAATTAAGAAAGGCTAAACAGTGTAATAAGAAACATAAACACTTGAACGAAGTAGTTCAAGTCTTTATAAGTGTTTGTTTATAATAGTCGTCACCTCAGGGGTAGCAACTCATCTGTAGCGGACTTCAGGTAATATGAGGCTATGGGCAGCAGTTGCCAATTACTATCAGGTGGACAGCATGCTCAATCGTCACTTCTTTAGTATAAAATAAATAAATATCGCATCATGTTATACCTACTATAGTAAATCCTATAGTAAGTGGTGTAAGTACCTATGTTATGTGCTATGAAAGTGATGTTCGATACTTTCGAGTACACACCATTTGTTTAGGTAAAGAGATAGCTTTAGAGGCCATGTTTAGAAGAGGAAACGTTTTGCATAAACTTCGCAAATTATGGACGAAGAGGGCAATTCATAGGCAGGGCAATGGACGAATTTAATGCCGCGAAAGAAGGTCATCTCTAAGTGAAAAGTAATTTGAATTTTAAGACCAGCATATAAAGGAATATTAAATTATAGTTGATAAGAAACTCCAATGGTATGTGTGAAATTTCTGTTTTTGCGATGTTGGTTGTTGATTGTCCTACATTGTAGAGACTAGTGGAATTTGTTCGTTTTTTTAATCTACACTAACAAAATGCACATCTATTGTAATGAAATCAAGCCAGTCCCACTGATGAGCACGAGTCTCCTTTGAGAGAGAGAGAGGCCTCTACAAAATCGTGTAAGTGATCTCATGCTTTTCACGATTTTGTAAAGCAGTAAAGTAAATAAAAAGAAAATAATTTAGACTCCTATGTACTATTTAATTATGTTCCAAAATATTTCGATACTACTTATAGTATCGAGAGTCAACGATGACTTTAATGTTTACATCTTTATTTCTTATTGTCATATCTATTGTTTATTATTTTGCCAGCTAAAACTCAAGTTTACTTTAAATTGTAAAAAGTCTTGTAAAAATTTGGTATTGTAGTGTAGTCAGTGATAAAGAATGGTTTGTGTAACATTACGATAGCGCAAGAGTTGCCATGTGTCCGGCTTTAGTCAATATGTATTTACAGTTATGTCCGGACCGCTAATTATGTATATATTAACCCCGTCCCGCTGTTAATAGACTTTTGGCCAAACGCATTAAAATATTTATTGACGGTCGCGATTATGATCTGTTTAGAAGTGAAAAAATAAAACACCTAAAGTATTCCTAAATTAAATTTCTGGTGTACATAACCTAATTAGGTAGATATATAAATATCTGAATTTTAATTTCGCTCAAAACAAAGCTTACGTTATAAGTTACAACAAATGCCCCACGATACATTAATGTATGTATGTCCCCCTGTTTCAGTGTTTACAAACAGTGCTTCGTAACCCTTATCATTATCAGACTACAGAACATCTTCGTATGAGTTTTTACGTTTTTACAAACTCCCTGTTTTGATATTTGTTTACGTATTTGCCCATAAATTTTCAATCAGCGTAACCTAACGGATTGTATCAGAACTGATTGGAAAATGTATGTGAAATACGTAAACAAAAACAAAAACAATAATTATTGTCAAAACGTAACAACTCATACTAAGGATACAGAAAACCAATCAAATTCAAGTAGGTTACTAAATCCGATTGGTACTTCCAGAGATTCTCGTGTTCAGTGTCTGTGTTTGTAATTTTTCTTCTTGCAAACGACTTGCTCGTATTCGATATAGAATATTTTGTTCGTTAGCTACCTACCAACAACAGATCCAGAATTTTTAGAATTCTCCAAATATATCATTTTTAAATTTACGAATCGGCAGCCGGTTTGTAGTATAAATTTTGTTTTTTTTTTTGTTTAAGTCATACGCCTGGCAACCCTACGCGCACTGTGGCGTAGCGCGGATGCGTTTCCGCGTATGCGTCGCAACGCTAACCAGATTAACCTATCAAGCGTGACCGCCGTACTGCCTTGCTCCACTGTACACTTCATTTATTACACAAAAACCCTGATACAACGTGTTTGGGTTCGTGTTACGAGTGATGGAAAGGGAATTTCTTACCATTGTAATTGTACATGAAACAGATAGTTTTCTAATTCTAATTTCCAGCCTTAATGTTAGAGCCTTGTATTCTGCTTTGTATTGTGTTGTATTCTTGTATTTAGAGGCTATGAGATGTTTTAAGTCAAATTACTTCAATACTCAATCAAAAGTACTTATATAGAGGCGTTTTACTTGGAAAAAATACTAAAATGATGGTACGGCCGTGCCGCTTTCTTTTTGGTTTTTTGGCTCGACTTGGCGAAGGCCCTGCCGTGCCTCTACATACTGCAGTTATTTAGGGTTGTTACTGAAGTCATGTGTCTGACTTTTTGATTTACCTGTACTTTACAGCAAATACATAGTCAACAACTAGTAAGTACCTTCGTGAACATAAAACCACGAATACTTATAATAAAATAACTCTGTCGTTGTGCTCTACATTTTTAATAGAGCACTCGATAGTCGACGATGATAGTTAGAGTTAGTTCATTAAAATATAAAGTGATGTCTAGGTTTGATGCAAATTCATAATATTTGTAGGTAGGTAGGTTTGTTTTCAGTTGCGGGAAAACTCTACCGTTTTGGTCTTGGCCGAGTACACTTGAAACCGCCTGCGCCTGATTCAATTCAACGAACACGACATTCGTTTACGTTGCGTAAACGCCGGAATCCAGTTTACCTTGACTGTTAACTGTAATTCGGTTCTCGGTTAAGTTTTCATACGCATCGTTTTCAGGACCGCTATACTGAGTCTACTGGTTACGACATCTAAGGGTTACAAACGCAACTAAATACAGGATGTTAACAAACTGAAACTCTTTCACAACGCTACAATATAATTGTCAGTTTGACTGTGTAAAAAGTAAACCAACATTGAGCTTATTTATAATTTGTTTATTTTTTAACCTTCAATTGGTTAAAATGATGAAATGTAAGAATGATTCTTACATTTCATCATTTCAAAGATTCAAAATATTGTAATAAAACGGGATCTCCCATTTTCACGTTTCTCATGTATACTATAAACAGTTATTTCGACCCGGCCCTAAAATGTCTTAATGGAATCAGTAAAACTGAATTATCACAGTAATTTCTTAGATATATTGAGAAACATGTAACATATATCTAAGAAATATATTGAGAAACATGTAAACAAAATGAATAATAGTGTAACGAGGTAACTTCTTTATTCATATACACGGAATTGTACATTATCATAAAATTTAAATGAATTGCAATATTGCATTATTAATATAGTGGTAAAATATAATTTAGACGTACGAGCTATGGATAAACACAGTAATATTATGGTAATATACTTTATGGTATTGGCCCACGATTTATATTATTACGACATTGCAGTGATTTATACGTACGCTATTTTGTAAAGGTATAATAAATTTATCATTATATAAAATGCAAATTAAATATAAGGATGATGTTTCCTTATCATCGAAAAGCAAGTATTAAGATGGAAATAATAATAGAAAAATAAATAGACGATTATCCTTCAATAAGAAGATTATGTTATTATTTCCGCAAATTTTCATAATAAATATGCAAATAAATTAATATTAATTTAAATATAATTACTTAATAATAACAGAATACTTAATAATAACACAGAACAGTGACAACCTAATGGTTTAGAAATTCGGCCTCTCGAACGAGGGGTCCGAGGTTCAAATCCTAGGCATACACCTCTGATTTTTATGTTAAGTTATGTCTGAAGGAAAACATCGTGAGGAAACCTGCATACCTGACAGATTTATATGAAAAAGAACTCAAAGGTATGTGAAGTCTACCAATACGCACTTGGCCAGCGCGGCGGACTATGGCTTAAACCTTCTCATTCTAAGAGGAAACCCCTGCCCAACAATGGGTTGATAACGACTTAATAATATATTGTTTAACTTTATATTGTTTAATTGATTTAAAGTTATAAATTAATTGTTAATCGCATGTCTTTTATCCCTTGGTCGTGAATCGTGAGTTATGTTAGTAGGTATAACGTAAAAATGTTATGCATCTGTTTAACATATTAAACAGATGCATAACATCTATTTTCGACATTTCGATGACAAAATTTTATTGACCATCGACTTTTATAAATAGTAAGCTTGATACGAATAGATGGGAATTTATGAAATGTTAATAAATGATTATTGTAGCGAATCACGAAATAAACACGATGCATGTTTTATGGCTTTTAAATAAGACGAATTGTTATTGCAGTTGAATAAAGAATTTAGAGGAATTATTTATGATCGAAATTGAGTTAATTAATAACATCACGCAAATTTAAATATGTTAAGCATCCAATATTAAGCCACAAGTTCTATAAGCGACAAAAACAGTGATAGCCCAGTGGTTAAGACACTCTGCCCCTTAATCGCGGGGTCCGAGGTTCACATCCGAAGCACGCTCCTCTAATTTTAAAAGGTATGTAAAATCTGCCAATTCGGAAGTGGCCATCGCGGTGGACAATGGCCTAATCATTCTTATTCTAATAGGAGACTCGTGCCCAGCAGTGGGACAGTGGATGCAATTTTTGGAGCCACACCCGACGGCTTGATTGGGGCTGATACCATTGTCGAAATTAAATGCCCTATAACAGCATACAATAAAAATGTCAGAGAAGCTGTAGAGAAAAAGAAAATACCGTTCTATAAAATTAATAAAGGAGAGATGTTTATAAACAAAACGCACGCTTGGTATTTTCAAATACAGGGACAATTGCATATAACCAAAATACCAAAAGGTTTGCTTGGCATTTAGACGGGAGAGGATCGGCCTTTACAGACACAATTGATTATCAAAGACGATAATTTCTGGGCGAACGAAATGGAGGAAAAATTGTGCACATTTTATACAGAATGTCTACTTCCAGAACTGGTCGATCCCAGGTTCCCACGAAATATGAAAATAAGAGATCCCCAGTACATTCAAAGCGCGATCGAAGAAAAAATATATAAAGAAAAGCGAAAACATACGAGTACAGAAAATAACGATAAATCTGGCAAGCCACAAAAAAAAAACAAAAAACTGTAGGAAAAGAAAATGAAGAAGATATACGGAAGTCAAGCTCCAGTAAAAAAACACAGAAGTAAAAAAAAGTACCTGTAAATTAAACTATTATCATAATGTTGAAGAAAAAGGATACAAAAAAGATATATTAAGATGTAAGAGATATAAGAGTTTGACTTCCAACTCTAACCAAAGCAATACAGATGAATCTCTGTATTTAGAATCTACGTTGGTTAGGGATTTAAAATTTAGCGAGTTTTGATTGATTTAACGAAACTGCATTGTTTCCGCAAAAAGAGAACTATCGTATTCATAGTGATTTGATGTGATTTTTATGCACAGCCGTGAAATCGGGTCAATTTCACGTTGTTTTTGATACTCATAATGAAGACAAGAACGTTTAGTGACTTTCTGTTCGTTTAGTGAATTTAAGATTTTTATTTTAGCTTCGTGATGTTTCGTCGAATAGCTAGAACCCTTGTCATCATCCCTATAAAATGGAGAAAATCCCATTTTAACGTTAAAAATGTTAAAATAAACGATAGCTATAGAATGGTACTTTCAAGACTGTTTTTAAACGGTCTTAACGAAACGTTCAATAAAGATGTTATTTCCACATTTCAGTTTTTTATTAGAATAAGCACAATAAAAAAGTGTACCTGTTAAAAAACGCATAAGGCGCATCTGTGGAACCGGTTCCTTTCACTCACTGTGCAACCGGCTCCCGGTCACGTCACAGACAAGCGGTATAATTTTTTTTCACAAAATAAATTAAAATTTTCCTAATTTTAGTACTTATTTAAAGAAGTAGTTGGTTAATAATGAATTTTAAAAATCTCCAATTTCACTTTTACAACAATAACTGTACTTACTAAACAATATTCTATTCAAGAAATAAGCACTGCAAATATTTGAAGTCTGCTTACATTCAATCGTTTTATGATAATAGAAGTCCATAGGTGACAAAAATGCTTCGAACGCATCTGTTTCAAATACTCTTTGACTTTCGGGGGAGTGCGCAAGCGCGCGAAGCAGTAATTGCTAGCCGCTTACTGCTTACCATGTCGTGTTCGATTCTCAAGGACGTTGGGCTATCATTTCGCCTTAAAAGATCCTAGATTACAAATGTTTTATTAGATATTAATGGAGAGAGACTCGGCGAAGATTTTTTATACTCAGAATATACTGTTATAAAGCATGGATCCGTGACAGATAGAACAAGTTTTATGATTGATTATAATCATAATTTTAACATATATATTAAGACAATTAAAATCAATCAATCTTGGTTATTTTATAACTGTCTATCTATTAAATTTAACGATAAAAATATATTCCACTACACAATATCGTCAATATCTGACAGTCATCTTGGCTACATGCACATATCTCCTATCTGTAAAAGTGTTTTAAGTAAAGTATGCTTGATTAACAGAACCAAGCACGACGGCAAAGTATTTTTGAAATGTAAACAGCGCCTATAACTATTTGTGGGCTACAAAATAACTCTACAAAATAACAAAATATTCAAGTCTATCTAGACATCTAACTCTGTTTGCCCCCGAGCTATCTTTCTGTGGTTGTTAGTTTTCCGTAGAATATTTCATATTCTAGGTTATTTGAAAGTAAATATCGTGGCAGTCGCTCCCGATATCAAACCTTTAAAACTTTCCTTGAAAACAAAGACTAAGGTAACACTAAATTACACGTGCACTTGACTTTAAGACTCGAGGTTTGGAGATCTTGACTTTTGTCACAGGTCAGAACATAACATTTAATTATATTATTTATACGGTATTTTAACATGACAAGTCCAAGGAGGTGAGATGTGGCTTTAATAACGGAAGCCATCATTTTCAATTAACAGTTATGCTATGACAGTTTTACCAACCTTATTAAGTTTGACATTTACCCTGAATACGTGTTAAAATCCGTCCTTATTTTTACATTGTTAAAATTTTCTTGAGCAATTTTGTAATTTGTAGAATGAAAGAAATAAATGCCCTAGGTCAAGTTTAATAACCTCATCATTGGGATTGATGTAGGATTTAATTCTGAAGTCTTTAGCACAGAATAAATACCTTTTTATTTTATGTCTTTAGGAAGATTAATTAAAGCGAGGATAATAATGTCCATTTTAAGAATACAAATCACATTTTGGAAAACTATTATTTACTTTGCTTTTTGTTAAATGTTTCGAATATTATTGCATACTAAAATTACATATACCTAAAGTAAATAAGAAATAAAATAAGCATTTATGACCCGTTTATTACAAATCGATTGATTAGTGCCTACACGATATAGGTAATTATATCTTTATGCTTCATATCATTCTTACACGATATGAGGAAGATATCAAGCGTCGTTCATACATTTAAATGGTCAATTAGCATGCTTCTTCTCTAATTTGGCTTATAATACCAACTTTACAGACATTTTTGAAAAACATCTTATAAATATTGAAGTACTCTTTTACGCGAGAGTATTTCTGTTATATTAATAAAGAAATAGTATGTTAAATAATATTCTTCTTGTTCTTATAATTGCAGTTCCCATGTTAGTGACCGTTTTAGATGCATTGTAAAATGTGTGAACATTAATAACAATGAACGTATGGAATCATGTCTTCACGTACGCTTATTTGTATACATGCGTCTCGATATACAGACAGTTCCGTTCAGTTTATTTACGAGTCCCCTTTCCCTCAATTCACAAGAAAATGTTCATACTAACAGCTTTTAAAACGGAAATGTGTTTCCAAACGCCTGCAGCCATTTTGTTGGCAAACATCTAAATGAGTCTCTGCTTGCATAGGTACTTTTCCACGTACGATGCTTTTTCAAGAGAATTTAATATTGTCTAACTTAATATTATAGACTTCTTTAACCAGAAAATGCTTCCCCATAAATTCCACTAGCTTTACGTGAAGCATGTTATCAAAATTCTATCATAATTGGTTCGGCCGTTTCCAAGGTTAATTCGAAAATTAATAATACACAATTTTATATTTTCTTACCGTAATACATGCATATATTCGTAAGTATTATAAGGACAGGATATTGCAGTTTTACTTTGAAACAACGTACAGATACATTAATATTATAAAACAAGTAATTAATTAAAAAATCAAAAAACCCGACTGCACTATAAAAGCTAAAATAGACTTTCCAAAAACGGTGAAATAGGCGTTTTATTATTTTTATCCAGAAAGCCAAATACATAGATTCATAGAAGGTATCTGCTTCAAAATCATAAGATGTTCAAGCAATATTATCCTATTTTATCCTCGTAGTGCTCATTTACGCTATATAAATGACCTAAGAGTAAAATTTCGAGCACTCTAAAGTTCAGCGGTTTTCCTTTGCGTTGATCTTTATCACAGCAACACCACTCATTTAGCCAGACAGTCATCTCAATGTGTTTTATATATGTATATATTATATAATGTATGTGTAATATCTTTTAACTTCCTTTATTTTGATATCCTACTCGATAGATTTGGTTTACTTTTTTTAAAACGTGTTACTATTTCGCAAGAACAATCTACCATTTACGCTGCATAAAATATATAACTTCTGTAATTCAAAGTTCCGTTCATTATTTTACCTCGTAATGGATAGAATTTCATTATTTTTATCCAATAAGCCAAATACAACATTTCATAGTGTTTTCTTCAAAATTGACGATTGTTTAAATGAACTTTTAACCCTTATTTTACCCTCTACGAGGTTAATTTTTCGGATGGGGATAAATAGGTGTGTCCTTGTTCCTATCCAGAAAGCTAAATACTAAATTTTATAGTAGTTGCTTCAAAATTAAAGGATTTCAAAAAAACTGTTTTTCCCTATTTTACCCTCATAGGGGCGGAATTTCCAAAAAAAAATTCTTAGTATTTATTTACGCTATATAGCAAACCCATGTACAAAATTTTAGAACTCTAAGTTGAGCGGTTTTGGCTGTACGTTGATTTCTGAAAAATGAAAAAGTCATTTAATTAGTCAGTCAGTCAGCCATCTTGCTGTTTTATATATATACAAATATATTTTTATAATCTACGTTTAATTTACTTTCATTTGATACCCCACTCGATATGTTCGGTTAACTTTTTTTTTGAAATGTGTTACTATTTCGCGCCAAAAAATCGCCCTTTTGATTTTTTTTTTCTAACACCTATCTAAGGACACTCGGGTCATTGAGATGAATATAATGACACATTAACTGTCGAAATTTATCCAGCCGTTTGTAAGATCGGATCAAATAAAGAAAGACAAACATACAAGATACGCGCGAAAAACATAACCCTTCCTTGGCAGTCGGGTAATAAATAGTAAATTCACAAACACATATATTCTAGTCTCAAATCACAGCAACGATTTTAGACTAGAATATAAATAGAAAATAAGTAAATTATAGGTTCGACGGTTAAAAATCTTTAATAATTTATTCATTTACGATTCTCTTGATAACAAAATAATACATTGAATATAACTATCCCCATCGCTTAGATTTCGCAGACACATGCAGTAATGACACAAAAAATGGTGAACGTATCTCTATCAAATTCATTCGTACATAAATATACAGGATAAAACGAAACGATCATTATTTATTTATGGCGCAATCAATACTTTCCTTGAATAGTTGATTCCAATCGACACCTCATTTCTATGTGTGAAGCCATAAACACAAATAAAATAATGAATTCTGAAATAGGTATAATGTTTTGAATGGGTTATCGATAAATGAGTTATTTCTTTATAAAACTTTATGGTATATTTTCTGTTAGTGTTAGTTTTATCAATAAAATCTTGATAAAACAATCCTTTCTAGCTTTATTTAAGATTTTTAATCAATAAACAATATTCTGACTTCTCGGTATCTCTGCTGGACAATTCAGAATTTATTTTTCGGTGATTATGTTGTTTACACAATTCAAAACATTTGAGGTCATATTAAATTGTCCATTTTACGGTATCAAAGACAGAATGCAAAAGAAACGAAATAAAAAGGTTTAAAGCAAAAAAGAAACGATTAGTGAATATTAGCGTTTACCGGTTACCACAAGTTTAAGGCCTCGTGCATATATAACTTCTTTAATGTGAAATCAAAGTAAGGATTAGTACAAACAACAGACTATTTTCCTGTAAAACTAATTTTTTAATATCAAGCATGGCAACAGCGCCCATCAACCAGCTGTTATAATTATAAGCTAACAATATAATTGTTGTAAAACAATTGAATTGCAACATGCGCGTGAGATTATCGACGTGGCGAATTATATCAATAAGTACATACATTATTTATGAGGTAATTATAATGTTAGGCAATTAGGTCAAAGTGTATCTAGAAATAAAAACTCACCGAGGTATATAAAGATAAGTTGGAGTTTAAGATGATAAAATCTTAGAACACTTTGTGGGTTCGCCCCCGACTCTCGCTATATTATTTTGCCTATTTCTGTCTAATAGAACTGTTAAGAGCTGCGTTGTTCTACTTTGAAGTAAGACAGACATTTAGATGAAGTTTTCCAAATTAGTCTTCAGATGAAGCAAATAGCAAAAAACTGTGACGTAAACAGACAGATAGAAATTTTATCCTATCTGGAAATGATTACAGTTGTCATGGCGCCAGTGACACCATCAGTTGAAGAGTATGCTCGTTTGCTTCGTCTATATTGTAAGTATTCTACAGAGTATACATCAGCATCTATCGCCAGTATCAAAGTCAAATCAAACAGTGCCGGTAATCCGTCGGCGACACTAACAACTGCCATCGACATTAACCTACTTACAGTAACTAAATACATCTGTTGCTGACCTTAGCAATTATAAGCTCGCCTTGAACACTACGTAAATACGGCCAACAAATGTTACGAACTATTATGACTGTATTTATGAATATGTATTCTATGTTTAATTGCATATTAGCATATTATTTAAGTCAGCAGCGGCGATGGACAGCATTTTTATATTTGAGTATAGCTAAGATTATGGGTATCGATCAAAATCGTCCATTAATTAGATAAATGGTTAATTCGTTATTATGAACATAAATATAAAAATATAAATATTTTCTTTTACTTAGAGTTTTGGAGAATAATATTTAAGAACGCTGTAGCAAAAGTTTATTTTAAAAAGATTTTTAATTACAATAGCAGGTATTTGAGCATACGAAAGTCATCGTCATTATTATTTAGTGTCAAAACTCCATTTAATAAACCTGGACGATAGCCTATGCTAAAAACCTAGACAGATTCTTCGAAGTGCGTTATGCACTTCGAAGAATCTGTCTAGGTTTTTTCCTTATTTAAATCCAATTCCACTAGAGTAGGTATCCCAATTCAAATTAAAACGAATCGATTATCTGTCTACGATTATTTACACAACAACAAAATACAATATTGCTTAAAATATGGATATACTGACTTATTCTGGAAACTACTGAACCTATTTCATTTTAACTCTCCCGAAGGACTAACAAGGAATCCTATGTTTACGACGTCATGTAGGGTAGTATAGATGCGTTATGTGTGAGTGGATCTAACTAATAATTGCCTGTAATTCTAGGAATAAACACAGCACTAATTCTAGGAATTAGTATGCTTGTACAGTCATTGGTTATAGATAACTAAGGAATTTAGATTTTACTTTTTGTAAATATTAATTGATTCCTTCCCTATATTGTCTATGCTGCTGTACCTTACGCACTCTTACTTTTCACTTTGCACAGATACCCAATATATAAATGAAAACATTCTACGGCAAGGCCCAGATTTCTTAAAAATCCCATTTAATTTAGTTCAATTGCCACATTATCCACGCGTCCACAAATTTAAATTTACTGTTTTTATAAGTATGAAATAAGTAGAAATGTCAATCACAAATATTTAACCTTAATGACTCTAGTGTTATTGACCATTAAATTAAAATAAAATTGTCATTAGGCAAATGATCTATGAAATTTTATACGACCTTCTTAACAGAACACGAGCCTTAAATTGGACCAGTTGGTTACAATGAATAAGTAAAATTAAAATTATATTTTGTTACGGTAAACGATAGTGTCTCGTTTAATAAGACTCTCTTTTGTTTAGACATCTAAAAAACAGTTTTTTTTTTATATAATAATAACAAACGAGCATGCAGTCAATCTTATATCTATTGATCTGTTTAAATCTAAATAAACAACACTTGATTTGGACGGTCTGAAACTCACATGCAGCACAAATGATTCAAGGTAGGATAATACTGATTCTTGAATTAGGTTCAAGAATTTCAGTATTATAGTACCTTATTACCAGAAAATACCAGCTTTACGCTGCTGCTACATTGCAAATGTAATGTTAATACTGTCTTTAAGCAGTCGAGAATGTTGGTTCATACACGACTTAGTAGCACCGCGTTATACTAAAAGTATTGCTTCAATTTTAGGAAATTTAATAGCGTTTTCTTTTTATTATTAAGTCTACAGAAAGATTATAAGCATTTTAACATTTAAATAATTATTTCATAAAATATTGTAATACTGTAATGTTTTGAACAAAATAAAAATGTTTAATTTTATATTGAAGAAGACTGTGTGTGTTTCTACAGTTTTTGCGATCCATTTTATTATAATTTCTAAACTCGTAGGTACGTAAAATATTGTAAGGTAGAAACGATAAGTCACACTTAGGTGAGCACGGTAGAACAATGAAAATAATTTACCGCCATTAAGTATTCAAATAATAATAATGCTAAGCTATAGGAAGGCATAGACTGCAATTAATTACTTATGATATTTGCATAATCCATAATGTGTAGAATAATTAATTCTTCATAAGATAAGGAATAATAATACTTAATAAAAGAAAATAATATTTTTCAACTTTTGCCGACTCTGGAGCGAGTACCTATATGTCTGTAAGTATGCACATTGTACGTATGTTACATTCTTTGGCACGCCTACAGATTCCAGACCAAACGACTTGATGGATTTTAACATATGAGGTGTCGTTGGATTTGTCTAAATTATACGCATGACATAGGGTTTCTACTTAACATTTCAGTTAATTATATTTAAGCAGGATCATTTAATTTGGTTTTTATTATAGGCACTTACATGTACATAGAATGATATATTTTAATGTTTATACTACATACATGTATTTCTTTGTGTTTATATAATACTACTGGTATTAGGTATTTTATGTCTTCTTCCAACAAATAGAAACATGTTTATGATTTAGTAATCAGATAAAGCTTAATTTAAATCTTGTTACAAATAGATTAATGTCTTAGAATGTTAAGAGATAAGTAGCAACGATACAAGCCTCAACTAGACCGCGTTAATTAGTTTCGAAATTTAACAACTGTGCATGTTTCTTAACACGCATTATTTAAAAAACAAAGGCTTATTATTTTGTTGCTGTGGAGTGTGGGCATATCGTGATTTTTTCTGGATATTTGTACTTATTATGTATTATGTATTACTAACATTATTTTGAGTTTTGTAATATTGTTTTCAAATTAGGATTTTGATTGTTCACAGTTATGTGTCTGTTACGCGCAGGAAAACAAACGTGAGGAAACCTTTTGAATTCTTAAAAAAAACAAATTCTCAATGGTGTACGAAGTATATCAATTGACACTTGCCTAGGGCGACTATGACCTGAACTACGGTCATTCTGAGGAATAGGTGGACAACGACGACGTATGTTTAACTTGTTTGAATAAATCTCTCGGCGAAATACCTAATGAGGCTATCGGTTAGTCATGTAATGAAGTGTAGAGGGCACCAGAGCGTGAGGAATGGCACCCACGCAAAGGACGGACCAAATTAAATTCGCTATGGATTTCATGATTACACCAGGATATATCTGCCAGACAAGAAAAATGGTACGAGACATCGTTCGGTGAGCTACATCGGCCCCCTAAAGAAAAAAAAACAATTAAACACATCTATTTCTGCCTAGCAACAGCTGGCTTAAGCGCTGCATGTTTTGGTTTGAAACCTTCAAAATTGTTGGTTGATAAGTATAGAAGACAAACTCATTTGAAGTTTACCAATTTGGCGGGTACTTAGAGACTTCAGATAGGACAAACTGGGGTTCTGGGGTTGATTACGACAAAGAAGAAGAACTACAAAATATCTGAATTAAAAGCAGATATAAAGCATGCCGCCTGATCATAGACTATGGAAACATACAACTATGGATATAAGTAGGTATATATGTATTTTCGATCAGCTGTTGCAATAGTGGCTTTGGCCTTAGGTCGTAGTGTCGTAGTAATAAGGCAAACATCAGTTTCGAAAGCCCACTACGCGCGAAGGGTAAACATTTGATTGCGAGTCTATAATGACCACAGGTTATAAAAGTAATAAACCATTAAACTTCACCGCTGCAAAGTATTTTTAATACTCGATCAAAATGTGTAGGTATGTTTTAATTTTATTAGGACAACTTTACAGCTCGTCAATAGCTGTCTACTAAATGAAAGAAAGAAAAGTTGATAAACTAAAGGGAAAAGGTACGAAACTGTGTGTGTTTTTATGTGTACCTATTTGTTTCTGTATCGATTTACCTTACAAGATACGAAAACAATAAATATATCTTATAGCGTCAATAAGAAAAATTAAGATAAACAATAAAAAATGTAAAGTATCAACCCGATAATAAAAACGTAGATTTTGTTATCAACCCTATCGTATACATATAAAAGAGTTCAACGCGTTTTACATCACAATTTTACTTCTATTTAATATACATTTTATGTTTTTATTTGTGTGTTTGTTTCAATGCATAATTCTTCTTAGATACAATAATGGTACGAATGAAATGAGATATCAATAACCTTACAGCTAAATACGTTGCAATTCGATTTTTAAAAGAATATCTAAACAATACATATTTTAATAATACATATTTTGTTGCAATTTCATAGTTATTTCATAAATACTTAGCGTTATTGAATAAGATTCTTACATTATTTAGCTAAAGAATAAGTGGGTTCTTAGAAAGATCTAACCAAATGGCTAAAGTGCTATACGTAACAAACACACCACACACGCCACTTCAATCACGAGTCAATACTGTAGTCTCGATCTCAAACAGCGCATAAAGTAGGTAAATAAGATGTACATGTAGCAATAATGTGTCGTCTATAAATAATAACCTCAGTCTGGTGTATATTATCTTATTCTACGCTAAAAGGGCTGAGATATCCTGCTATTACTGCTATGAGGTAAAAATAATACCTAAATGTAGAGATGATATTATCGCAGTCAAAAAAATTAACTTCGCAAACGAGTCGATAGATCATATAAATATGGTCTCTTAGTAGCATCATTAAGTAAATCAATCGATTGAACATGTATGATAATATATTCGTAATAACCAAATTTTTGATTTAACAATGTTTTAACCCGCGTTTAAGTTTAATTACGATTAGCTTAAGTTGCACTTCTTAATTCACGCATAAATATACCTTGAAGCATAATGAGGGCAAACAACTGCATAATTGGCTTATTAATGTAACACGTACGTTGAATAACGAAATAGTTTTCAGTTACTGACCTTGTTTGTTGATGTCCCATAACACGACCACGCAGCCGAGCCGCGCCAGCCTCAAGGCGATGAGGCTTCCGAGGCCTCCACCACCGCCTGTTACAACAGCTACACTTCCTTTCAAGTCCTTCTTAGGGTAACCGACGATCGATCTGTATATCGCCCGTATTACGTATCCTATGATTAGCAGCCACAGGGAGATAATGTCCATAATCCCTTGTATTATTGTGTACTTGTTCCGCATACATTCTGGGATCTCTCTTGTGAGCGGTCCCGGCCTCATGCCATTGATGTATTCTTCTGTTTCGGTGGACATTTTGGTCTGTTTAAAGTTTTCCGTTATGTAAAATGTGCCCAATCACTGACCATTACTTTTCTAAAGTTTATTTTATGGTCCCATACGATTAACAGGGTATTTGTTTATCGTGCTATGTACCTGGAACAAATGATATTCTTTACTTTAATTACTTTATACGTAAGAAAAATCTATTTAAATTTTTTTCGAGACTTAAATATAATACAATAGTAACAGAAAGAAACAAAAGATAGGTTAAACTTTTCAATTGAATAAACAAAACTAAAACAAGTGTTCAAAACAAAAAGAAATAGGTCAAAGAAATATGCCAGTAATTTTAAACAAAATATTATGAATGCACATTTGTTTTAATACAATATACTCACACAGTAATTTGCGTATTGATAATAGTTTATACAGATGTACCGATATGTAATTTTGCTTACTATGTAAACACCTACACCTGTATTCATTTCGTTTAATCTGTTTTAGTAGGTCGAAGTCGTGTGACGTAACGGATTGATGAAATGCTTATAACATTATAATCAATTCGATGAGAGACATACCGCAGTTCATATTTTTCAATAATGTAGTAGCAAACAAGAATGCAGTCTACTAGATGGTGAGTGATTACTACCACCCATGGATATCTGTTATAATACGCACATAACTTTGGAAAATCCAGAGGTGCGTGCCTGGGATTTGAACCTCGGACCCCTCGATCGAGAGGCCGAGTCTCTTAGCCACTAGGCTATCTCAAAAATAAGTGAAGTCTACCAATACACACTTGGCCATCGCGGTGGACTATGACCTAATCTTTCTCATTATGAGAGGAGACCCGTACCCAGCAGTGAGACAGTAATGGGTTGCTGATGATGATGATGATGGATATCTGTAATTGCACTGCACTGCACGCTTGGACTGCACGCTTGGAGTACCTACATAGCTGTGGTGGTGCTACGTCCCCAGTGGAACCATATAGGTTCTACCAACCTTCAAATATTAAGTGGTCTGATCATCATATCCAAATACGAAAGAATTCCTTAGTTTAGTATATTTTGTGTACATATATTTATTGTATCTATCTTTAAATCAAGAGGTCAGCTCTACAAAATGCTGTTTTGAGAAAACACTATTCTTATAAGAATAACATTTTCTTTAAAATAAATATAATCTTTTATTGGTTAAAAAATGAAAAATGGAACCTACTAGGGTTTCTATACTTTTATTTTATGGAGTCATTAAATTATCGTCCAGATAATTTTAAAATTTTAAAAATGGTTACAGTGGGATTTTCTGACTAACTATTAAAAATATAAATAAACCGAAGAAGTTTACAAATGGATCTTACGAATGTACTTATTCAATAAATATTTCACTTTTTAACACTGGGTAACAAAATGTAGCTGTCTTAACGTTCTAACAATAACACAAATGTAAAAAAAATAAGTTTCTGTGCGTGTATATATTTCCCTATTAATATGAGATTGCATGAGGTAATACAAACGCAATACACGTAGTCTATTACTTTTCTTGATACGTTGGCAATATAATACCTAGTGTGTATAGAATCATCTTGAATTACCTTAGTTACCAAGGAATTGATGTGCATTACAAAAGCTTAGATAATTCGCTTTCACAAATAGGGCGTCATATTATCGATGCAATAGTTATTTCATCTGCCATAATGAGTTACGACATCTGTATTTAATTAAGTAACCTAGGTTAAGGTGTGTATGATTTATACTTCTGGAGACATAAAAGAGTTTGATCTTTAAGTTTATATAAAGTAAGTACATAAAATCAAACTAGAACGTTTATATCGGATTTATATTATTGCCATTTGGAATGGCAATAGAGGTAAGTCAGTAAAGTAAAACTTGTACATAAATATTGTAAATACTTTGATTATTATTTTATTTTAGGAATGAATACAGAGTAAATATATACCAATATAGAGCTGATCAGAAAGAGAATATGAAAGTAGATTACAGGAACTCTGGTCTCGTAGCGTGGTAACTACAAACGTACTTCTTTTACCCGTACATATATCCAAATCGGAACGGAAATTTTATAATTAGATAATGTTCAATATATAATGATGGAGCCAGAGATGACAGAACTACCGCGATCCCAGCCACATTCGCTCCGAATTAAGACTTCTTCGATAAAGGTGGTAACCTTTATCACAGAAGATTATATCGTAAATAGATTGAAATAACGCAGTGTACTCAGCTATACATCACAAAAAGTATTATTCGAGACAATGTCAAAGGCATATAATTAAAGCATTAATTTAGTTAGAGTAATTATATCCGTCATGCAAGAGAATTCAATTCTGGTTAAACGAGTTTGTATTTTGATCTTATTTTGTTTATGACCCCGTAGATATCAATCATATGAATGCCTAAGCCTATTACATACCACATGTTTATAGATTACAACACTATATGAAGTAACTATTTCACATATCGCTAAACGAACGGCTTCACCACACAGTACCCTTAGTATGAGATTACGTTTTTACAAAAATGACTGTTTTTGTGTTTGTATACGTATTTGACCATACATTTCCAATCAGCGCCCCTAGCGGACTGTATCAGAACTGATTGGAAATGTATGGGAGAAACGAGAAAATACAAAAACAGACATTTTTGTAAAAACGTAAAAACTCATACTAAGGGTACAGATAACTAATTAACTATTACAACCGGTAGCGACACAAGGTTTTTACATTGTTTACAAGGTTTACATTGAACGAGCAAACTGAATGTATGCAAATTTTTGACAGAAACTAATTTATGACAAACTTCCTTATGTTAAAACAAATATAGAGTTATAAACGAGCGTATGTTAAATGAATAGCGCCAAATATTAATTTATTAGATAAATTACCATCTGATATCATAGAAGCAGTGAAATAATATACAAAAATAGTAGGAATTATAGTCTTCGTAAAACAAAGAATACCCGTTAACTTAAAAATGCTTATTTCTTGTACAAGGAATATTTTTGTCACTCGATTATTGCAGAAAATTATGCAATTAAGGTTTCCTACGCCCTAGAGTAATTTTGTCACCCTCAATTATCGCAGGAAATTATGCATAGGTTTCCAATCACCAATATGTAGAGTGAAACCAAACAGAATCTATACTATTATACCTTCAAGAACATTTAACGCAAATACACGCGGGACTAGTCTAAGAAAATGTTTTTTTTTCATACAAACTCGTTTGTATATAATCGCAAGTCGTTTTTTATTCAAGGTTATAAATATTTAGTATTGTGTAGTAATTTTTTACTCAAGCGATATACCTATTCACTGTACGGAGTGCGGTAAAAATTAGGTAGATGCAAGGTCTCATAACACTAATGATTGCAAGATTTGTCGCGAGAAATAATACTTGATGGATAAGTATCAAATAATTTACAATAACTAATAATTACAATTTAACTAAAAAGGGAAGTAATGTAGCCTATATTATCAATCCCGCAATGACGAATCCAACGACACCATATAGTTATATTAAAATCCATCAATCCGTTAGAGTTGTAGGCCGTGCCAAAGAATGAGACACATTCACACATATGTATGCTCGAAAAACATTATCCGCCAAACAATTACAAATACCAATTAAAAGCACTCGTACCTAAATGTAATCGCAGAAGTTTTGCTGCCTGTTTCAATTCTAAAACTTTATACAAGCAATACAATCTTATCTTATCACAAACATTTTGAGAACAGTTCGAAATCAGCTGCTAAATATGTGGCGGTAGTGTCGCCTCAGTCACCCTTATACCTTTTACCATATCCCTCATATGTCGACACTACCGTATATAATTCAGTTTATATAAATATATTGTCTCACGAACACGAAACATTTAGATTATAATCCACTTAATTTAGGCTTTGTGAAGCAATTCAGCCCAGAAAAATTTGAAATTGAATGAAATCTTTAATCAAAGTTGGGTAATACGCAAATGCTTATCATTGTATTGTTGAGGATTATTCTAAATCGTAATAAATTAATGTGTGTTGTGATTCATTGAAGTGGAACGTCAAGTAGACAGTACGCGAGTGGAAGTTTACTCTTTCATACATCGGCTGATGTCGCAACCAGCTATCGTCGGTCGGTGAACGCAAGCGTGTTGCACAAACCACGCCGTACCCGCACCGTGCTAAACTAGGATTCTATATTCTCTTAGAACGAAGGTCATATTTATAGCACACATTGTAAACAGCGACGTCGTCAAGATATACTGATGAGTATAATTACGTGAGACTGAAATCGGTCGGTAATCTCGAGTTGCCCACTTTCCAATGGTAATTGTGTTCGCTCTGTAATTGCTTTCGAAATTGTCTATTCATTTTTATTATTTCGCGAAGCTAATTCCTTTTTCTGTTCAGCTAGTATGCAATTTTGTTATTGTTTGGTTGTGAGACGATTATAGAAAATGCATGTTTAGTGTAATACAAAGAGCAAGGGCACGTAACTGCGGTTCCATTATCTTATTTCAGTTAGTTAAAGTAGTCACGAATCGGCAGTTAAGTCTTATGAACTATGGTGTTGGCTATTAGGTGTAATATAGAATACAAAGATTCTACATAAAAAACTAAGAAATGGAAATAAGTTAAAATTTCTTCATGGCAGACGATTATGATGTTTCATAGTCACTCTACATTAGCTCTAGCTCTATGTAACTATCTTATATTTGTAAAATTAAACTAGCTCACCTGACAAACGTTGTGTTGCCATATAAATAAAAAAATGTTAAGGGTGAATAACCCTTATCACTTAGGGGTATGAAAAACAGATAGTAGCCGATTCTCAGACCTACTGAATATACATATAAAATTTGGTAAAAATCGGTACAGCCGCTTCGGAGGAGTACGGTAACTAACATTGTGACACGAATTGTGACATTGTGATTTTTATAAATTAAAATTAAGACTTTACTCCTACTTGCGACTTTGCATTAGAAAAAGTAGTAATAACGAAAGATAGAAAAAGTAATAATAAAGTTTTATTTTAATACCTATAAAACCAGAACTCAACAGCGTGACAGCGGGTACAATAAGACAGAAATTGGTTGTCACAGGAAGCGCGCGTAGCCCTGCGGCTTGAACAAATCGTGGTGATCTACAAAGTTAAACAACGTCGAGCGCAATAAAAATACTAGGTGATTCGCTGGACGCAATAAAAAGCTGGCTGGGTAACCCGCAGGTAGGTAAATTTTATACACGATTACATTCAACGAAAGACACGATGAACTGGCGATAATTAGCTTTGGATAAACGTCTTGTTTTGTCTTAATGTCAAGGGCAGTTGGAAACATCCGACACGGGTAAGCCATTAACCCGTACCTTATTCTACAAACCACACTAAAGTAACTTTGTGAAAAAATCTTCAGCATTTCGGAAGGTGGTAGAACCCTTTGTGGTTCAACTCCGGCGTAAACACCGCCACGCTTATTTCTGCCTAATAACAGCAGTGTTAATCGCTGCTGTTTTCTGGTTTGAAGGTCCTGATAAGGGAGACATATTTTTGAGGCATTCCAGCTTAGCCCTCAAGGGTAGGCCTCATCTGTAGGCCGAGCTCAGGTAGGAATATCTCATCTGATCTAGGATTGATTACAGATGTCCATGGGCGGCAGTAGCCACTTGCCTTTAGATGGACTGCATGCTCATCTGCTACTTCTATATTAAAAGAATATATAGATTATATATAAAAATAATATTAGGCGGAGGGAGACCTCATCAGCGGTATATCTATAACCAAATGACGCATTCTGCGCGCGTGACGCCGTGATCTGCATAGGTGATACGATACTCACTTACCTTACATATTGCTATTGAATGAACTTCAAGAGCATTCAACTTCACCGATTGTTCTATTGATGGACTTGTCAAGGACGGTCGCCAGCAGCCTGATAGTATTCAACCAATGCCAACAAATCACTATTATCATACAATAGCGTTATGCCCGATAAGAACGCTTTGTTAACTTCTTGATTGTGGTTTTTATCGAGTATGTTTTTGCGACCGTTAATTACGAATGTAATAGTAAACAATACTACAAAACGTATAAAATGTTATTTTAAATTACGTTATAATTGGCTTACATGGAATTGATAATGATTAATATTAAATAAGCTATTACATAAATTTAAATGTCGCACAAAAATCTCACTTGGCCAGCACGGTGGACTATGGCCTAATCATCCTCACTTAGAGAGGAGATCCGCACCAAACAGTGGGACAGTAATGGATGGATGATGACGATGAAATTTAATTACAAATAAGATTTTTTCACAATATCGAAGACGGAGAAAGTAATATGAAAGTTCATTTTTAGTTTCATCGCCGAAACATAACTTTACACCACGTATTTCAATAAAATAATATCATGCCATGCAAATATACAAAGACTAAGGATAAGACATCTTATTTAGTACGACTGTAACTACAGGGCACTGGTTATAAAGTAATAATTAGCTGTACAGGCTGTCTTGTACAGTTTGATTGGCAACGAATAATCTCTCCTTTCTAAATTCGCCAGCGGATAACGGATCGATGTGGTTATTCGTGTGGTGATAGCCACTAATAACACCTTTCTTTCCGTGGATTTCATGAGATGTGATAGAGATTTAATGCAAAAGACAGGTGGTGGTTGAAAGGTGGTCAGAAGTTAGAACCAGAAACTTTGACCACTTCCATGCCTATTTCTAGCATGAGGCAGTTCTTGCGTTTTGGTGAATAGGTGCTGTCCCTGTAGTACCGGGACCAGAATAGGACTACGGTATCGCCTGTCGTAAGAGGCGACTAAAAGGGGCCTCCAGGGTTGGACGTTGTGTTCCGTTGGAGATCACAGAGTACTCCACCAAACGCCGAGGACGGCCACCGGGGGTTTTAGTGCGGTAAAAGTCCCACATAACCCGACGTCACTCCCATAGCGACGGGTACCTTTTGAAGGTTTCCCCCTCGTCAACAAAATAAAGGGTGTGGATGCCAGCAGATGCATATGAAGCTACCATTTTGCTCCTTAGGAGTGGCACTGCATCAGTGGTCTGCTTTAGGTAGAACCCCTGTTCTACATAGGACTGTTTTTCTCTCTATGCGGCAATTGCCACTTATACCACCACTAGATAAGGTCCGCAAGCTTCTTTGCTACTTGAATTAATATATAAAAATGCAAATTAAGCATGATAAAATTAGACATAACATATAAAAATGTAAATTAGAGAGAAGAATCGAGGCGCCTTAATTTTATTTTATTGTACATTTCTATTCAGTTTATTTTCCTGTTATCATTGATTAAATTATGCTGAAACAAAATATCACTGTGAAAATTAGCGTTGGTTATAGAAATCTCGGTTACTTTATTTCGGCCTTCGATCTTTTCATTTATCGGATATTAAATGTGCTAATTTTGTTTTAAAGCATTTTGACATCGAAGTGTTAATGTAGAGACGATTTGATAATCCTAATAATACAATAGCGGTACAAAAGTTTATTTCCTTTCATATTTTTCCTTAGCTACGATCTGCACACTTACAATGCTTATCATTTAAATAAACAGTTAACTTATCGGACCCTCATAAATAAAGTTGGCAATTAGCAAGATGGATATACAAATAAAAAGGTTTTGTCGTAATGCGTTACAGTTGTTAATAAAATTAAGGTTTTATGACAATAAATATGTAAATTTTCTCCAAGATTACGATTTATAGTAAAACACTTTAAAAAATGTTTGGACAGAGCCTATAAATTATTCGATATAGCATCGTTTCGTTCGGTTTCATAATGTGAAATAGGCTTCATCACATTTGAATAAACGATAATGGCCGGTAAACAGTGATTGCTACTTTTATTTTTATATGTATTTTAACAAATTAGATACCTTAACCACAGCAGCCTTAACCTTATTAATTATAAAAATAAAATGAGAATGTAAGTGTCATCGATTTTTATTTCAAATTATTTCACTCTAGTCGTGCATTATAAAATTTTCAAAACAAGCAGTTTTACCATGTCGAGTTGGGTGCTTCTTTTCAATGTCGTACTTCGACTAAGTTAAGAGGACGGTTATTGCCTTAACAAATGTTTTTTTAGGTTGTTATCTCATACATAAGGTTGTTTTCCATACATAAGGTTGCTTTCCACCCGAGATGTGTGAGTTAGCTAAGCACACCGCGCTGGAAGCTAAGCTACGTATCAAAGCTAGACGAGTAAGATGTGCTATGAAAATGCTACACCTATACCTGTCAATGTGATTCTTAATTCGCATACGTAGCACCAATCTATAGGACAAATTCCTCTGTATAAAAGTAAACATAGCTAACCAAGCTAAACTAAAAAAATAAAATAAAGCAATAGTGTTTGTGGATTTAACACACATGCGCTTAGCTACTTCGCACATCTGTGATGGAAAGGTACCCTTATGGCATAAAGAGTACCTATTTCTATTTAAAAAAATACAGGTTTTATGACCAGTCTCTAAGCTAGTATGTGTGTATGAATAAACACAAAATCGGGCGCGCTAAAACAAGAGAGAGGTAAATTATTAAAATTATTGATCTTTATATCTTCATGTTTATGAGATACATATATGGAAACATCGTTATGTAACGTATGTTAATATTATAATTGTATGCAAAGATCATTATTCAAAATCATAATTAAGATCAAACAATTATTATAATTTATACGAATATCCATCACACACGTCATGATTATAACCTCTGTTAAAAAACTCAAGTGTCTAAACTACAACAATTAATCTTGCCACAGTGTTCTCCAAGCGTGCAAGTTGCATAAAATAGTAATGATGAAATTATTCATCTCTAATAATACTAATTATATACATAATTTGATAACGAAAAGTAATTTCTAAAAACTAATTAAAGTTGCTAAATCAATTTGTGACGTGCAAATATTAAGTCGATGGATTTTTAATATTTTATTCTTTCGTTGCTAGCTTATCTGCCACATTCAAACCATTATACGATTTCGGTGCTTTAAACCTTCCTGTTTTTTGTGAGCACTTTCTCTTGCTTTCACTGCGGCATTGATGGACCTCAATTTTGAGTATAATATCTCAACAGCGGTAAATATGTGACCGTTACCGCATTACGCATGTGAACGTTACACCAACCTTTCATAATATTTTTTAAACCTTTTTTTCGCAGTTTTTTTTTTATAATTATAATTAATTACGTGTTTTTATTACCTACCTACTTTATAATTTATGTATGTACTTAAATTAAAATTAATTTAAAGACATAAATAAAGCTACGAAATATCCGAAACATTATTCGGACGAGTATATTTTTTACATATAACGTGTCAAATTTATAATGTAATTTTAATGTTAACGAATTATAACACACAGTTACCGAGAAAAAATATGGAAAAATACTGGCAAGAATATTTATGCCTAAATATTTATGGGTGATAGGTAATCACAAATCATTTGAAAAAGCTATCAACTGTCAACATATTTAGGAGGTTGTACAATTCACACGGTTGCCAACTGGCATTGACCTAGTATGTACTCGAGATGTCTGCTGACACACAGACATCCAAACTTTTAAAACTGCTAATTATTTATTGTTGCAATTAGTTACAAATAGTGCTTGAAATAAATAACAGATATATCATTCTATTCACTATAGTTATTATTTATTTTGAAGACGTATGAGGTAAAAAACTAGTATTTGTAGTTTTGTCTGTCATATCTTTTCTCACTATGTGGTTTGATTTAAGCAATAAAAATAAAACAGTGAAATATAGCTGATGTCCTACTATTTATTTAGTTTGTATGAGTGACTTATGCTATGAATATGCGTTGATATTTTAGATAGGAGTCGGGTAATAACTGGCTCCACCATCTTCACTATCTTTAGCGACGACGGACGGTCTAGGCATACGAAGCCGATAGACGTGACCAAAACCATTTTTTTTTGTTGACGAGGGGGAAACCTTCAAAAGGTACCCTATGCCATGGGAGCGGCACGGGGTTATGTGGGATTCTTACCGCAATAAAACCCCCCCGGTGGCCGTCCTCGGCGCTGCGTAGAGGACTCCGGGATCTCCAACGGAACGCAACCGGAGTCTACTTGGCGCGTTGCCCCGTCGGGCTCCGCCCAGGTGAGCTTGAAACTCACCACACCATCTGGTGTTCACAACGGTATGCGACCACACATGCCGCCGTCCATCCCGGGGTTGCTGGCCGGGCGGTTCGACCTCCCACTCTTGCCGTTCGCAACCCCGGAAGCCCCCTTTTAGTCGCCTCTTACGACAGGCAGGGGATACCGTACCCCTATTCTGGTCTCGGAACTACAGGGACAGACCAAAACCATGCCTTTCTTTCAGCCCATAGCATATGTCATAACTAAACCTTAAGCTCACCACCAGAACCCAGTAAAGGTGCAATGGCCATGAGGGCTACAATTACACATTTCGAAAAAAAGAACAATAAGAACCGGCGCTCTCGCAACTTGTTGCACAGAACGGGCCAGAGGTTTGGTGAAGTCTGCGTTCAGCTTAGCAGTGTTCTTTTCAAAGTTAAACACTCATAATTTATAGCTATTGCATTACATTTTATAGTATACCTTTAGAATGAAATAACGTGTTTTCTCCGATTGAATTAGTCGCTATCGTTTTAAATCAAGATGACCCTACTGTTTGCGTAATATTAAAATTTACAAATCGGCTAATTACCAGCTGTCCTTCAAAATCAGCGATGCATACACATTAAAAAAATAATAAACATGCTTATAAAAATCGTTTAATGTAATTGCAGCTAAATAAATGAAAATTGATGGAGTCGTACTTATATTTTCATATTTTTGTGAGTTATAACGATAATAATATTTTACAATGAACTTTATATTGACGGAATCTATCAAGAATCTTAGTTCTTCATTAATATTCATACCGATTAATGTAGTGTTATGTAATATTACATGCCCGTGTAAAATAACATGTGATCTTTTAACCATCGACTCCGAAGTTTATCTCGCACTGTCATTTTCGTAACCCACTACGATTGTCCCGTCTCCCTCACATATATTTCACGTATGGTACGTTTGTTTAGAATTACCTTATTTTGTAAACCGTGGATGAATAGGAAAACTCCTAAATTTTGTTAATTGCCTAGAAAATTATCAAATGAATCAATACACGAATATGATCTTAATACTTGACGAAAGTAAAAAAATACTTATTATTTAACAAATCCCATGTGTTTAAAGCTAGACAATATAACTCTTGAGTATTTTATTTTTAAGGTGAGTCATTTTTTAGCGGAATATCGTGGTTCTTTCTACGATGGTATCTTATTATACCTAGGCTCATCGCAGGTAACTAATGGTAACCAAAGAATACTAGAAAATCGTTTTTTAAGTTCATTTTGGTGTATGTACCAGTTTAAGATGGTAGGTATATAATAGTACTTCTCGCTGTTATATAATTAAATTTATAATTCGCGTTAAGATTCCATTTCATAGTTCCCTAGCTACTTCAAGTTGATTAATTCTTTTTTGAACGTCAATCGATAAAAAATATTCATTTACATACATGAATTACTTTATTTAATTCAAATATCAACATGGCCCTCACACGTGTCACTTGTTTACTTATCAGAAATGTAGAGTTCTACGAAGCAGAAAGGCCAAGTCTTTCAATGCCTTTATGGGGATTTTAAAGGTTTATAATTATCACGGTAGAATAGATGTGATGAAAATAATTATCAAAGCATACAAAAATCTTCTACTAGAGATAGTTTTTATAATTTAGTAGTAGCAGACGAGCATACAATCTGTCGCCCATGGTCATCTGTAATCAACCCTAGATAAAATTGGACGTGCCACTACCCCTGAGGACTAAGCTGGAATACCTCGGAAAAGCATGACTCCTATACACCTTTCAAATCAGAAGCCAGCTGCGCTTAAAACTGCTGTTGTTAGGTAGAAATAAGTGTAGCAGTGGTGCTGCCGGGGTCTAACTACAGATAGTTCTACCACCTTTAATAATAGATATACATTATACACCTTTCTAATAGATGTAGTATCTATAGAGCCATAATATTGTATAGTCTGCCTTCTGGACACGTTACTCAATGAATATGCAACAGGTTAATCTCGACGTGATCAGTCTGACATATAAGTTTGTTACCACCGTCCTGTTGGAAGATAATAAGTATTTATATCTAAGATTAATCGCGTGAGATGATAGTCACCAGCGCGGTGGTACAAATAACTTAAACATACTAGTCGGCCTTGCGTTACTCAACAGCGCACGCGCATTACCTGGCCTCTTATATAGCCACACATATACTTTGATATATCTATTAACAGCTATTGAATTCGTGCTGTGTTTCTGATAAAAATTGTAATGTTTCGTATTATTAATAAATTTAAGTCCAACAATTAACACTCGTTGTTAATAATCAATCGATCTAACGTTTTACCAAAGATCGTAATTTGACTTCTAGTAGACAGAATTTGTCTAATTTAGATTTTAATATTATGCATATTGAGTGGATTGGTTCAACACCAACCCATTACTGTCCCACTGCTGGGCACGGGTCTCCTCTAATAATGAAAAGGATTACTTGACAAACCTTTGAGATGTTTTTTTTTATAAATCTCTCAGGTATGCAGGTTTTCTCAAGATGTTTTCCTTCACCGTTTAACAAGTGATCATTAATATCTAATACGCACATAAATTTAAAAAATCAGAGTGCCTGGGATTTGAACCTCGGACCCTTCGATCGAGAGGCAGAGTTTCTTAACCACTAGGCTATCACCGCTGCGGATTGGTTAATGTTGACGAAGGTAAAAAAGTTAAAATTATTTTACGCAAAAAATATCAAAATATGTTTTTAACAGTCTACACTGAAAGCGTATTAAAATTTTCCATTATGTTGTAAAACTCGTATTCGTTTCAACAGAATAATTAAATGCAATCAGCGTAAATAATCAAACAATATTTTTGTTTAAGAGTTTCATTCATACATCTCTGTTCATTGCTGTGAAGAATTAACTTACTTTGTAACAATTATTCATGCATGTTTTAAATTTTAAGAAGATCCATCAGTAGTAGCCAAAAGACAAGAAGTGACGCTGAATCATGAAGTAAATTATCATAATTTATGTTCATTCCAATGTTGATCACTCCAAAATAAATTTGTGAAAGTGCCGATTTGTAATCACGTCCAATAACCCGTTAGTTTTACAGAAACAAAGTTGATTTGCAAATATTCTGGATCAGATAATTTTATCTGTATGTCTATATTTGTACCGTGCAATATTTTACATGTATTTTGTCACAAACCTTAAAATGTTTTTAAAGGACATAATTTTATGTTCACGGAAGTACTTACTATGCAACCTTTAACTTAATTTCTTTACTTATCAACGATATACGCGGCACACACCTACTTAAATATATAAATCTTATAAATTCTAACAACCCAAACATATTTGTAAACCTTTTTTATAAAGTTACTTATATTATTAAGTATTTGGGCAACTTCGTTGTCAAAAAATGTCGGCTTCGGAACACACCTAAAATAATAAAAAAACTGTTTTTAGTAATAAACATTTTCAAAATATTTATCGGTTCCCCGGAATACAATCATGACTTCTTTAGTCATAAATAAATAGCTGAAAAAAATAATTCGTCTTCTTAACCTTTAACATGGAAGCTATAAAAAACGCAACTTTTGCTGAATTACATTTACCTAAAAGGTATGTATTTTTTATTAATGGTTGTCTTATATCAGAGCTAATAAACAATTGTGAATATTGCTTACTTAGCATTACAATTCAACCAGTGGCCTAAATATAAGATGCCTAAAAAGCGGAGTAAACATAAAGTTGTCATCTGTGCCACCAATGTCAATATTGCTTTATCTACCTTATTATCAACGACAGTTGGTAACTTAACTTAAAAACGTAAAGAAAAGATCGAAATAATAAGTCAAGAGACAGAAAAAATAAGATTCAATCATTTGAATAAAAAGTTTTTAATGACTTGTTTCATTAAACTTAAGCCAATGATTGGATTGATTTTAACTTTTAAGCGTTCGTAACATTGCGGTCATTATCATGTCAATAGTCTCAGTAATCATTCTATTTTTTTAAAATCATTATTTTATTTATTGATGTATATAGAAACTAATACTGCTCACAGTTTTATTGACCGTTACATTTTTTTTTTTTTTGCAACGATCGGTATTACTTCCGATGAAAAGTTGTTTTAAATCATGTTTTTCTTTACACCATACGAGAAATAAACTTAGTTTTGATATGCGATCGATATATAATTTATTTCGGTAGCAGGCTCAACTTGTCAATTCAGTTTCGTAAGGCTTTGCTCGACACAGATTTTATTTTAACTGACACTGGCCTACAGAAGATTCCGCTCATATTGTAAACTGGTTTCCCAATTTTGCAAAACAAGTCGATTGCGAATATTTATTGTTTTGTAAGTCATTGATAGCTTGTTTGGTTTGGGATTTTTAATATACCATAATTACTACTGGACGGTTTCAACACGATGATTATAATAATTGTTAATCCCTCAGCATTTATGTTTGGCGTCAATTCGGATTCGTATTTAATTGTGTGGTTGTTATGGTTAATGACCGATTATTCTGTGATAAACTCGTAGAAGTTAATAGGTATCTAGTTAGATGTCATGACAAATATATGAAAGTTTTATAATGTTGTCATATATAAATTCATTCACTCCTATTTCAAGTATTTACTCTTGCTGTGCTTGTTAATTCTTGTAATGTGCATAAAATATTATTAAATTATTTAAATAAATACGAATTTATTAGCAATTTATGTTCTTATAACATAATAACGTTACGCACAGTAATCTTTTTTTTTCTATAACTCATAAATATGTTTTTTTCTAATTCAAAGTCAATCAGATCACCAAGAAGCAAGATCGCCTTGAAATACTTTCCAATCTCTTGTGAACTATGCGAAAACGTTTACCTAACACGAATCAACATTTAATTAACTGCCCGAAGGTTTGACAAGTCAACTCACCTAATCGTCGATTTGACAGGAAGCCGGTGATCAGCTGATCACACTCACTGTTCACACAAAGTTTTCGGGTTCGTTTTGACTTGAATGTAAAGTTTCAAGGTAAACGATGATTTGTTGTGTTATTGTTTTTTGGTGCGCGCTACTGTGTGTTGGTGGTGTTGGTGGCGAGAGGCCGGTGGCGGCGCGCGACGCTGCGGATCGACTGAGCGCGGTCCGCGGAGTGCTGCGCGCGCATGCGACCCTCGCACCCTGTAGATCGCGACCTTCATGCTCCGCCGCCCCTGCTTCTGTCAGCGCTGACAACCAACGTCAACTGTCTGCTATTGTCATGTGACAGCCATGGCAATAAATCTGCCATTGCGGTGGTTGAACCCCTTATGTCGTCTTCAACTGCGCTAATCTGCGGCTAGCCTGACGACATATTTATGTATTTTTAGTTCTGTGGATGAGTCACCCTAAAATTATCTATGACCGAAACCACTGAAGAGATATATTATTTCGACTCTACCTGTTATACATAATACAAATTTTATAACAATCATCTATAACATGGACTCGAGCCCAAATTTCGCTTCAGCCTAACCACCAGCGAATATCTTAGAGTTTGCAACTGAAGAAAACGTTATATTTCCAAGAGGAAAATGCAATTCGCATCGATTGTAAGAAAGAAAAAATGATTAGGTAATTCATCTCTACTTAAGTTGAAATATTCGATTCGAGAGTTCAGAATTTTTGAAAGAGTTCTACGAGAGATCGGAAATAGAAATCAAGAAAGTACTCACAATGTTTTACTTAACTACGCAATCAATAACTTGCCTTTATGATTGCTTTGAACAAAAATTGACATTAACATCTTAAGTATCTACATTTTAACATTATTAATAAGAGTATCTATGATTCTATGCTATTTGTTATCGGTCAGTAAAAAGAGTTTTCCTTTCACTTCGATAAAAAAAACCTACTGATATTAGGGATGATGATCAATAAAAATACGTAGGTAGGTAATAACTACAAATACCTATTATCCGAGGTTAAACTTATCTAAAATATAAAGAATAGATATATATACCCAAACTAAATGTATTTTTATAGACCTTATTTTCTTATTTACATGTTAAAATGCCTAAGATTTAAGATGCCAATACAGTTCTATACTTAGGTATTTTATAGAGATGCAAGTTAGCTTAACGATTGTATGTTGAAACTATATTTTCCTTCTGAGGACTTATTTTAATAATACCTATCATTATCAAATTAAAATACTAGTTACAGACAGACCTACAGGTGTAAAACAAAACCGTAGGCTTCGTAGAGTCTAGTGTCCTACACAGCGACACGAGATAGTACGCAAGGCCGACCGGCTTTGGCAATCAAGTATTGCTGCACACCGCATTACGATAACATTAGATTTAAATAATAGGTACTATTTTGACCTAAACGTTACACATAAAACATGGATATTAAAACGATTAGCATTATAATATTATTCATAAGTTTATTAATAGTCATATTTCAGGTTGTTCAAGAAATATCACGACTCTTTGTACTTTCGACCTCTACTGTCACATCCTGGTCTCAAATACTCATATTTATGTGACCCCTCAGTTTTTGTATGTCAAAGCTTGTTACTAAAGGCTAAGTTTTGTGTATTAGGCTAATAATATTTATGCTGATATACGAAATGTCGATTAAAACGCGGTAATAGCCTAGTTGTTGAAACTCGGCCTCTCCATTGAGTGGTCAGAGTTTCGGATTATTTCAAAATTATGTGCGTATTAGAAATTAATTATCACTTGCTACACACTGAAGAAATTAAAATGAGGAAACCAACACGCCTATGATATAAAAAATCTCAAAGATGTGTGAAGTCTACCAATACTTACTTGACCACCGCGGTAGATCAACTTCTCAACCCGTTTTTTTGTTGAGAAGGAAACTTTCAAAAGATACTCAGTGCCATGGAAGCGATACGGAACTCCATATCCATGTGGGATTTTTACCGCACTAAAACCGGTGCTTGTCCTCGGCGCTATGTAGAGGACTCCGGGATCGCCAAAGGAACGTAACCGACCAGCGCAGTAAACCAACCCCTCAACCAACACTCTTCTCAATATCGCATCAACCAGTGCCATACATTAATAGGGTGACAACGACTACAGTCATTTTTCTATAGACATTGAGCATGTCAGCCCAATATTACACCTATTCATTTTTCTTTTATGACTCCACTCGTGTGTTAAGTAGAAATTTTCAACAACTTGCTCGTTCACCTACTTCTTAATTCCGTCACTTTACCTTCACATAACACATTTATCGTGTTTGCATGCTTTAAAAGCACAACCATTTTAATTGACCTTTTAGTGCATACAAGTGGAAGGTCATACTGATACTTCCGATTCCTTAAAATTATCGGAAAAAATATACATTCTACATCTGTCGAGTTTTACATAGCATTTGGAATGAACAACATTTTCAAGGTCCTCAAAAGTTCAGTAAATGTCTTGGTCCGATCGCAGAATTTCCATCTGGTTGCCTTGCTTAGACTCATTAGATTGTTCTCGATAAACATTTTGTGATGTAATTGTGGTTCGTGTCTGAAGGTAGAGCTGTACCTATGTGGTCACTGTGTTTGGACTTGTTGCATAGAATTAACCTTAAATAATAATGTATACATACCTAAATCATGGCAAAATATTCACAATCTAATGATTAATGAATGAATAATAATGAATGAATAATAAATAGGGCCTAAAATGTGATATGAGGAACTTCGTCCTGATAACCGTACTTCATCATCATCATCATCATCATCATAACTCATTACTGCTGGGCACGGGTTTCCTCTCAGAATGAGTAGGATTAGGCCATAGTCCACCGCGCTGGCCAAGTGCGTATTGGTAGACTTCAAATACTTTTGAGATTTTTTTTTATAAATCAGGTTTCCTCACGATGTTTTCCTTCAACGTTTAAGCAAGTGATAATTAATTTCTAATACGCACATAATTTGAATTTGAACACTATACTTAACCATGAATAATTAAGAAGTGTCTATTGTTGAAATGAAATATAAGATTTGGACGATTCGAGGGCAATAAACTGATTGATACCTACTTGTTTGACTAAATTTGGTACGAGATCACACAGTTATGTATATACTCCTAAAATGGTGTTATTTCATTTTTTTAATAACTTCAAAGTTATTTTTAAGATATAAATATTTACCTGCTTATAAAAAGATATCATAATGTTAAAAAACGTAAAACTTAGTGTTCTTTACAAGGAGGTAGAAGGATAACTTCATAAATCGTGATTATTATTGTTTTACTTTGTTTTTTGTTTAGGCACGAACATTTACGAACGAATAAAACCTTTTGTAACAACCAAAAAACTTAATACCTTTACATGAAACAAAAAAAAGGTCAAACCTGTTTTAATGACTTGGAGCAAAAGGTAATTTTTATGAAAAAAATAACACGTGAGTATATGAAAAACATAAATAATTAAACATAAAATTCTCGGAAATTTATCGAGTGCACCAGAGCCATTATTATTATATTAATCGTAAATATATAATATAGGAATATTTTACCTCTTTTTGTCAGGGTATAACTGCAAGCATATCATATTATTATTAATCATCTTTTTATTAAAAATGAATTATTAAAAAATCAATAAAATAGGAATGTTAAAAGAATTATAATTTTCCCAAGTTGGAGGCATGAAATAGAGCCTCAAGCGATTTTTTTAAGTATGGTTTTTTTACAACAATTGCACATATAATAAATATTATTTTTTCCTACTTACTACTTATTTATTTCAATAATTTAAAAACAAATGGTGCCTTTATTGATATTTTTTGACTTGTAGAGAATGTTTTAGCCAAATGGTTATTTTACATTTATGTACGTTAATTAAGTTAATTAAATATAAAATCTACGCCTTTTTTGGTGTTTTTACACATCAGACAACATATGCAACGCCATCTGTGAGGATAAGCACTAAACGAGTAAGGCATAGAAACAGGTTAACTACAACCTAGCCACAACGCGTAGCCTTCGTATGTGCAAACTTATATCAGCCGTTGTAAAGTTAACGTCACTTACAACTAGATGGTGCTTAATAGTAACAGGCAGTGACCACGTCTTATTGACTTGTAAAGATTTGTTTCGGCTTTAATTATCGTCACCAGTACATTTACCATGAGTTTTTACGTATCGACAAATATGACTGTTTTGGTATTTGTTTGCGTATTGGCCCATACAATTCCCAAGTTCTGATATAATCCGCTAGGGGTGCTGTTTGGAAATAGTATGGGCAAATACGTAAACAAATACCAAAACAGTCATATTTGTCAAAACGTAAAAACCACAGACCTTGGTAAAAACTCATAGTAAGGGTACAGATGCAATACAAAAGCAGTGGCAGCCTTTTTTGGAATCCTAAAGACTGTTCTCTGATTTCTCCAAGCTATATCCATGTTAGAAAATTATTAGCACTTGTATTTACACTGAGAGAAAATAACGTGAGGAAACCTTCACGCGAGTTTTTAGAAAAATGTTAGAAAAGTTTGTAAAGAGTACGAATTCGCACTTGAACAGCGCGGTGGATTACGACCTAAGCCGCTCTCACTCTGAGAGGAGACCCTTGTCCAGCAATGGGACAATAATGTATTGATGACGACCAGAAAATACTTTACACATATGACAACATGGCAACCATCATAATATTTAATTATATGAAATAGATCATTTCTATTGTTATACTTAATGATCTGTCCATATATGACTCTACCTATATTATGATTTTCTTCTTTGACTTATTGACTCAATCCCAATATCTTTATTTTCATTATAGAAATTTTAAAATTACAATTATACAACAATAAACAGACATAATAAAAACATTAATATATTATATATTCGAAAAATATATAATGTCATAGACACGTCTAAGCTACTCATACATTTACCTACATCTATAAAACATGTCATTCGTAGCCTCGATACCAAACCAATTATAGCTTCAATTAGTACCTACCAAACTGCTCTATTGCGACAACTCTACTCAAACAACATTATAATCCGGAGCTACTCAATCATACCCATTACATACACGCACAGGCATTAAGAGTTCAAGAACAAACTTAAAACCAAACATTAAAACATTAAACTTAAAACATTCAAACCCATCAATAAATATAACACATTTAGAAAAAGTAAGTTGCAATTGACAAGTTACTTGCAAAATCTATAATGGTAGTTACACTTCAAGTTGACCTTTATAAAATACCCTTAATAAAATAAACAACGAAGAAAACGCAATCCCAAATATCAGTATTTTACAGGAGAGCCAAAAAAAAATTGAAAAACCAATTAATGTATTTTTTTTTTTTATGGATTAATAATAGTGTTATTCATCATTGGATGCACCTTTTTTAATTTTTTAAATACCGTGTGCTTAGATCACATTTTTCCAATAACTGGTTTGCTGATTTTTCGTTTCGCGGCCCTTTTGCATTTAATGAGCGATTTATGTATGGTCCAGAGATGGGGACCCCCAGGGGTCCGCGGACCACAGGTTGAGAAACGCGACCCTAAGGGACAAAATTTAAGCGCTGGCGTGTTTATTACTTAATTCACCATCAACATGCCTTCATACATGTTAAGTTCTGTAATCTTATTGAGCTGAAAAAGAAAAGATACCCACTACAAAATAATGTTGTATTTAAATGCAAATCAGCATTGGAAATTTTGCATGAAATCTTCATAACAATACCTTCTTACTCGCTTTTTAAAATGTATATGTTGCAAGTATACCTTGAAATGTGTTCAAAAATATTGTGAAGAACTATATTTCATTGTTGGTGCAAAAACCTTTTCTTGTCATGTACCTACTGTTACATAAACTTTTACAACTTTTACGAAGAAAGTTCACATGTTCTTTACCTATTATTAAAGAAATAACATTTTCAAACGTATTCTACATAAAGATATTTAGGACGCAGCATAAAAATACTGGTAGAATCGAACGGTGCATTCTAATCGTCTCTTATCCACATGCAGCAATCAGAGTCTGTGTTCAAAGTTTTATAGAGATTGTAAACATTATTAAATCCTTATCCTTACTAATATTATAAATCCGAAAGTAACTCTGTCTGTCTGTCTGTCTGGTTGTCTCTTCTTCACGCCCAAACCACTGAACCGATTTTAATGAAATTTTGTACAAAGATAGTCTGAGACCCGAGAAAGGACATAGGATAGTTTTTATCCCGGAAATCCCACGGGAACTAAGGATGGCGATCTAAGATCGATTAATCGGATAATCGATCTCTTGGACCCAAAACATCGAATATTTTAATCGATATTAGTAAGGATTGAATCGTAAACTATGCATTTGATAAAGTGATGATCTTTAGTAAAGTTGAAGGTACGAATTTAACCTAACTTTGCTCAGTACTAAGGTAATTTTCTTAAATTAGTTTCATAAAATTTTAATCGAGTATATTAACTAGTAATACATATTAACCCTAAGACTCGGCAGGAACAACTTCAATCGTGAAATCGACAGACGCATACAGTCGGGCTGGGCAGCATACAGGAAGTTTCGTCAAGTCTTCTCGTCGCCAATACCACAATGCCTAAAGACTAAGGTCTTCAACCAGTGCGTCTTGCCGGCCATGACCTACGCTGCCGAAACGTGGACCCTGACATTGGGACTAGTCCACAAGCTAAAGGTAGCTCAGCGAGCTATGGAACGAGCTATGCTCGGCGTCTCTTTGCGGGATAAAATCCGTAATACGGAGATCCGGCAAAGAACTGGAGTAACCGACATAGCTCAAAGAATTAGCAAGCTGAAGTGGCAGTGGGCTGGTCACATATGTCGCAGAACCGATGGCCGATGGGGCAGGCGAGTTCTCGAGTGGCGACCACGAATCGGCAGACGGAGTGTAGGACGCCCCCCGGCGCGCTGGACCAACGACCTAAAGAAGGCTGGTGGTAGTGGCTGGATGAGAGCAGCGCAGGACCGAGTGCTGTGGCACACCCTAGGGGAGGCCTATGTCCAGCAGTGGAACGATAAAGGCTGAAGTGATGATGATGATGATGACATATTAAGCCATTAACTCTATAAAATTCAAAGCGTTAACATATAATACGTTAGTATTGTCACGTAGTGTTGGACAAGATTTATCGAACGCCGTAGACAAGATTTATTAAAGTGTTTTTCTAAAACTTGCCATCATTTCTGTTGGTAATAATATTTTATGAAGATTTTCTTATTTTTTTTTAACTGCTTCACTCTATCAGATATATGTCTGGCGATGGTAAAGTCCGCGTAAAACTGCTAGTCCGCTCTGAATATAGAAATGAATTGCGTCGCCAAAGTAAATTGTACTACCAGCTCGCAACAACTTCAGAGTAGCACAACTTTTAAACATTGCACAGCTTAGTGTAACTGGGCTATATTCATTGATATTTTACAGTCAGTACATTGCAAGGTATTTCAGTTCTTTCCTAAAGCAATAACACTTAGCAATTTCCTTTGTTTAATGCACGGCGAACGGCGGCTGACGATCCATAAACACGCCTCAGGACGTTAGAGGGCATAACAAGCGCGTGCGGCCTCGGATAATGAGAATTTAACGAGAACTGAATACAAATTGAACTAAGATATACTAACTGACATGTATGGTAATAGAGACTGCGATATCAATAAGGTTAACACCACATTGTAAATATGTAATACCTATAACAGCGGTAAGTGCTGCTATTTTCGGTTTGAAGGGCGTGGTAAGGGAGACATACTTATCCGAGGCGTTCCAACTTAGTCCTCACGGGTAGCAACGCAGATGCGCAGACCTGAGGTCAGCACATCAGCTCCTCCTCCTGTGCTGTAGGACTCCAATCTTATCTGGGATTGATTTCAGATATGCTATGGATCAGTTGCCACTTACTTACCAGGTAGACCGTATGTCATCTCAATATTATAAAGGAAAATATGTATAAAATTTTAAATTTCCTGAGCACAAGAACTCAATCCTACAATGGACAATCGAATTTTACCAATAACCTATTACCTTTAATACCTACCTAACTCCAATCTCATTATGGTTATAATATAAATGTCAATCGACCACAATCAGGTACCTACCACTTGTCAATCGGTAGATATACTATAGGTAGTTGATATACATACGCTTGTTTGCACCTTGCATAACGTAAAAAATCAAATACGAATGAAGCAACTAAAGGTACATAAATTCTAAGCACCAACCAATGATTATAAAATCATTGGCACCAGCCAAATATAGTTTCACAATTCCTTAAGGTAGTTTTTTTCTTTACTCGGTTGATTGCGGATTGCCTGTAGCTATAACATGTTTGAAAAATTGTAATAATAAGAAACCAACATAATATAATACGGATATTTTTTTACAAAAAAATATATATTGTTTTAAAACATGATGCCTATGAGCTAATGAATATAGTAAAACAGTATATTATACTTACACATTTTCATATAAATATCATTAGTAATACATATTTTAAAGTTTTGAAAATGTAAAGCACATAACCTTTTCCAGATTGAAATGGCAAACGAGAATGCACTCCATTTGATGGTAAATGATCACTGTTGCCCATAGATTAATGTAACGGACTCTATATAAAATAAGAATTCTACCTGCAACCGATCACGGTTGCGATGCTACTCTACTCTACTCTTGAGAGACGAGCGTTTCATACAGGTATATAAAGTCAGCCGACATACTACCCTGCCACCCAAACGGTAAAACAACTTCACCCTCGAAATAATACAATATTTTTGATAAATGAATACAGTAACACTTACTTTCAAACTACTCTTATATATACTCTAATGAGACTACTTTATTTATAGCTACACGTTATACGTTTAATTTACTTAATTGATCTCCCTTAATATTACCATAGTTGCGTGTGATCCTAGCCTAGAATTGAACTATTTCTTACCTTTTTGGAATTTGACGCTACCAAACCAGGCAAAACGAATTTGTTACGACAAAATCTTTCCAGAGGTAAATTATATTCAACAATAACGTTTAATGATATAATTAATGGCTTATTATGCGACTATGTATTCAGAATATCTACAGAGATGAACAGCTAGATCTAGCTAACTAGCCCTTGGCTAGATTTGATATTTGCGTCCGTTAATATTTTTCCTGAAAGAAAATTGTGGTGGGTGGGCAAAACTCTCCCCTTGAACATTGCCAACCCCGACATTGTTAACGTGAGAAGAACTGAGGTAAATCTAATCTAGTAATTAAGTTTCTGCTTGTAATTCGCATATATTTACATTGTGATAAGCTTTATTCATACATGCAACACACGTTTGATTGCAGACGACTAGACACTAACTGTGATAATCATTTATCACCTCATGTTTAAATAATTCCGCAAAAAAATACTACCACTTTATATATAGTCAATTAACACTACTAATATTTTACTAATTTTGTTAGGAAAAAATTTAAAATTTGATGCCCCAAAATCAATACATATGTCAAATCAATACATCAATACATGTAAAATGGATTAATTAATGTAAAATAAACAGAAGTAAACATTGCTATGACTAATGTTCGTGGGCCGAAATTAGTTTGAACATAAGTTGTTGTCCAGTAATTTCACCACGGTGGTTCTTACAAGCATGTAACGCGAGTACGCTGATCACATACCATTAACGCAACGTAAAAAGACAATAAAATCCATCAACCTGACGACGTTTCGGCTTCCGTGACAACCATCGCAATATTAAACAGTGTGGTAATTACTTTTTATAGTACATACATTTTAAAGAATGTAAATGTGATGAGAAATATTCCCTTAGAACTGATTTACTTTTTGGAATTTGGCTATATACATATTTTTCTGAACTCTACAGAGTAGTAATAGTAGTACAATTAATTAGGATGTAAGGAGTGCTTTATACCAAACCTGAGATGTATGTACTTATTTTGAAATTTTAATTACCTAATATTTGTAGTCACAAAAAATAGACTTTATATTTATAGAGGTAAGTTGCAATACATGTTTTAAGATGCAATAATATTGCAACTAACCTCTACTAAATTGGAACATCTTACATGTAATGAATTTTTAGACAAAATCATTAAATCATAGCCATAGATTAGTAAAGATTACTCACTCCTAACAAGAAAATGTACCCAGTTTTGAGAATTGAAATAGTTGCGTAAAAAAGCTTTGTCACGTCTCCGTGCTAAAATATCCCTAAAATATTTGAAATAATTATGTATTTATTACAAAATTACGCAGTATTACTTATTTATTCGTAAATTTTCTCTAAAAATGTTTTTATTTGTCAAGAATTCAAAAGAAGAACTTACTAAAATAAGCCGTTTGTGGCTTCATTCAATTTCAAGGCGGCGAAGTATCTTTACTAATCTATGATCATAGCACAGACAGCCGAAGGAAACCTTGCACAATTTTATTAAAGCAAATACTCGTCCTGATCACTGGTTCCTACATATTCTCGATGTTAACCAACCCCAAATTTAAAATAAATCTTATAGATTGCTAACATTTAATATCACTTAAAATGTCCAATATTATTTAGAATGTCCAATTTTACTATTTGAAACCATAAAACAGTGACTCTAGGGCCGCAATTTCTATACAATCTCATTGAGAAATAAAAACATGTCATTTTTAACGTAAAGCAGTAAAACATCGTGTACCGTTATCGGAGAAAGCGCGGGAGTAGCACAAGAGGTGCAGTAGTAGGCCAGCCGGCGCACACAGCGCCTACTCCCGCGTTAATTGCGCGGGTAAATAGATTCTATACGATATCTGTGCATTTCTTTTATTTTTCTAGTGAATATTGGATATATTTGACATAATAAAGGTGCCTTTTGGTAAGGATTTTTTTTAGTTATTTAAAAGTTTTAGTCTAATAGTATATAAATTTATATTTTCGAATTTTAATATAATCCCTCACATGCCGAAAGAAAATTATGTTAATATTTGGTTATTTCTATTAATTCGATTATTTTTGGACTTTTATTTCATATATTATATAAAAGATCATCATCATTAAGTTGTGAATAATTTAGTTATTATTGAGTTTCTACCACCTGATATATTACTACATATTTAAAGTAATCAATTATAATAATAAATTTTAAATGCAATGTAAATGATTAGGCAGGCAAATAATCCGCTTTTGTACTAAGCCATTATCATTTATATTCCAACGAATTATTACAAAATGTCGATAACTATCAACATCGAACAGATTGCCTACCATGGATACCATGAAACAATTAGAGCGAATACCGTACATAATCTAAAATACCGTTACAAGTATTGCTGCTATTCTACTTATAGTTAGCCTGACATATCAATGTAAAAATATTTAAGAGTAAATATTGTATGTATTTTTATAGATTTCGTGATCTCTGTGCAAGAAAAAAAGATATAAGAATAAAACAAAATAAAAATATGAATAATTTGTCTTGTATTATTCCAATTTAATAGCCATATTCATCAGAATACACCTCCCATAAAATTCATTGCGCAAAAACTATACTATTCGAGTTTCCTGTCTAAGTGTTACAAAACATTTAATAGTGTGCTCGTAAAATGTAATAAATCTAGACAATATTGTAGGATATGATGAGATGAGACTCTTAAATACTATTTTGTAGCGCCACGGCAAAGCAAAACAACTTTCTTTTAACTACTTTCTCAGAACGAATTCTTTAAATTGAAATGCATTTTATATGATTTGTTATTTATTTAGCAACGTATTTTTAAAGGTTTTTAACGAGTTACATCAAACATTATTTTTATGTTTCTTACATCGTTTGATGATCAAATGTAAATAAAGTTTTCTAAATATAGGAATATATTTTTATAAACAGTCTTGTTTGTATACAGCATACAGCAACATACAGCATATTTGTATGGGTCATTTTGTTTCTTCAAAATAGTACATTACGATACGCGTGGCCAAAGTAGCCTATTTTTGCACGGCGTGAAGTTAGCGCCCGAGCGCAGCGAGGGTGCTAAACGCCGTGCAGATAATAGGCTACTTTTGTCACAAGTATCGTATACTATTTTATAGCTCGTGTGACATAAACCCGCTTATACTTGTGAAGAAATATGAAAAAATATGATAATTATTTTGAAACTTATAAATGATTGAAACTAAAAAAGCAATAAAAATGTGACACAACCAAAACCATTGAAATTTAGAAAATTTAGTAATTATTCTGCACTTGTGATAAAGACAAACCTAACACCACACATACGTCGAAATCTATCAAGACATTTAGGCTACATACAGGCGTATTAAAGAAACATATGATAAGCAATCACATAATGTACTAATACATAACTAATACTAGTGATACAGTAGAAAATCGATTATCCGGACCTTAGTTATAAATATTCGCGATGGTTCGGATTGTGAAACGTGAACAAGTAACTTTGTAATAACCCTTACAGATCAGCCACATTTTGTGTGACTTGTGCATTTAAATTCCGGAAAGTCGCCAAATCGCAACAAATAGTTACTATAAAAAACAAAAACCCGATTGCTAAAAATATAACCTATGTTATCGCCACAATTTAGACGAATTCAGCGACACATCATGTATCAAAATTAATGAAGTCGTTTGAGTTTGCCAAAGAATGAAAAATACATACGTAACAAACATATAGTCGAAAACATCACCTTCCTAAATCGGTTTAAATAGCTTTTTCTTCATAAACTCAATTATCCAAATTTTCGATAATCCGAATGCCACAAATACGACAACAAATAGGTCGCTTAGTCGAGTAGGAGTAGTATTATGGCTAATAACTTTGAATTGATAACGATTCCTAATTTAAATATCTCCTACTATGGTGTGTAGCGAAAATAAAACAAACACAGTCAAAACAAACAATAAAATTCGATAAAGCCCAATAGTCTCAAAGTCAAAAGTTAGTCTTATAGTGATGCTATTGCTTAGTATGTACACAATGGCAAACATATTTATAAAAACGTCCAAAATAAAATATTAAAATAATTATAGCTTTAAACAAAATACTCATTACTCACTTTTAATTTTTAAATGGCATTTAAAAGTATGAAACGTTCATAGCTATGTTTATTTTTTTCAACTGTGAGGGTAGTGTATTAATATTCGTACGGTGTAAAAATCGGCTACTTTGGACACAGAAATGCGTAGCTAAAATGCGGGTTTAGGTCACAGAGTGCTATAAACGTATTTTTATAAGTTTCTATACAGATTTAATAAAACGATACTTTAATTGTGTGCACTAATTGACTATCAATTATTATATATGTATACAAATATATAATTCTTTATAAGCTGGAGATCCTTGATTCCCCTAAATTTCATCTCAGTAACATTCTAAAATGAGGGGCGTACCTACCATACGGGACCTACCTTTAAAACACTCGCAACTTCTATTATTTTAATCATGTCATTATGCACTGTGGCTAGCTAGCTATGTTGCATAGAATTACCGCTAAAATTGCTTTTTAATAGCCTTGCTTCATATCCATCAAAATATTGCTCTCATGAAAGTATTTTTAACATAAACTATTCTATTCAAGTATCTGTCTAAGTTTCACATCTCTCTATACTATACTTTATATAATATGAAAATATAATACGAAATCTAGATAATATTATGAGATGAGATACTTGTCGATACTTACTTTTAGCGCCACGGCTAGACTATAGAAATTGTGCACTAATAAATGTCGAAACAACTTTCTTTTTACTACTTTCTCAGAGCGAATTTTTAAATTGAAATGCATTTTATATGATTGGTTATTTATGTAGCAACGTATTTTTAAAGGTTTTTAACGAGTTACATCAAACATTATTTTTATGTTTCTTACATCGTTTGATGATCAAATGTAAATAAAGTTTTCTAAATATAGGAATATATTTATAAACAGTCTTATGGATATCGTTGATTTCCTTAAGCTAATTTAAGACATTCTAAAATAAGGTGTGTAACGTAGGCAGTGGACCATTAGGTCAATCGCAATCTCCTATATTTTAATCTTCATCAGTATTCAAGATTCAATCGATTCAACGGTGTCGTGATTTGCGTATAGTTAAACGTATTTGTTAGATGTAATGGTATAGATAATAATGATTAATGATAAAGAACATGTGCACTGTGTGAAATATGTGGTGAACACAAATAAACGAAATTTTAGATACAATTGAACAAAATTAACAAACATTAGTAAATGATTTAAATTTTGCTCTTAAGAAGAATCCAAGCCGGGACCATCAGCATCGTACACACGCTCTAAGTTTGTAATAGGCTGTTCCTGCTTCATTGAGTTCGTAGAATATTACAAGTAAAGTAGGATTAGTAGGTACTAGTTCAAGTTAAACTTCTATCAATCTAATTCCAAACTTGTTGCACAGCATCCAATATAGGTACTGTTTTAGTGAAGGTAGAGGTTGGCCTTAGTTAATGTAGAGCTCCATAATTGAAGGTAGTTATGTTTGAAAACCACATTATTAACTAATTTATATCTTATAATAATATCAATAGGTACAATTTTATGCAAGCTTGGACGTTTAAATAATTTATTCTTGAACATTAAAACGTAATATAATTTATTAGGTTAGGAATATTTTAAGAATTAAAACTCAGGTGTAGGTATATTACAACATTAAGGGCACCGAAAAATATGTATGTTCATAACGACAATGATGAGCACAAATACCAACTCTCGTGTTGATACAGTACTGTTCCCTCTCATCCTATTGACGGTTGGAAGGACAGACTTATCCAAAAGATAGAGAACATTGGGCAAACGGAGAAATCTCTTGAACGTTAACCCATAAAAACAATGTAAAATAATGGGGCCATTGTTAAGGAAACGAATCATTGTCTTTTGCCATACATTATGTGTACATTTTTTGTAATACCTACCCAAAGAGTATAGTAACCTATATAGGAATACCTACCATTGGCAATCTTTCTGGATGTGAACTAAAATTATTTTACATTTTACGTAATTATTATTTGTGGTAATGCTTTCTATTATTTACAGGAACATACCATGCTTGAAGGTACAAAGATACACACACCATCTCAAATGGCCAGCATTTTCGATATCGCCAAGGACACCGTCCTATTTCTTCTGCTCTCCTGTTACTACATACTGGAGTCGTTATTCTGGACCCTGGTGCCTAACATTATACGACCCATGAAGAGTTTAAAGGGTGATGTGGTGTTAGTGACAGGTGGTGGCGGTGGAGTGGGACGACACTTGGCTATTAAGCTGGCGAGACTTGGTGCTAAGGTCGTAATCTGGGATGTTAATAAAGAAGGTAAGAAGTCAAATCCATAAAGATACTGGCTTAGCTTTAGTTATGAAAGTAAAAGTACTCAACAGTTCAAGTGAAGTATCATCACTACCATGCCTATTAATTTCAATCTACCTAAAAGCTGCAGTATTAATGACCTTATGCTCAAATATTATATTTATTTCATTTTGTCATTGTCATCGAAGAAATAATGTTGATTAAGAGCCACTTATAGACTGCAGTTGAAATTAGCTGCTTCGATACAACATATAAAGTATAACTACGAGATTTTACACATACCTTCACCTTCGTATAGATTATTTTCTACAGACAAATATTGTTACTAGAAATTAGAAACAAACAAGCACTATTTTGATGCGAACCCGCATAAACTCAATTATAATTATATCAATGAGTAAATACAAATAAATATGGTATTAGAACTACACATGTCTACAGATACTAAAACGCAACTAGACCTACCTTTTTAGGAAAATGTTCTACATAAAAGGTAATTCAAAGAGTTGATTGAAATCTTCTGACTCTCGAGTATTTGTAGGGCCATTAGTTATTAAATGATACTTACTTAGATTTGCAAGAAAATCGTATTTATAAATAAACTTCTATCTAACGAATACGATTAATACTAGTGACGTTGAATTTTATATCACTCTGAATTCAGGACCTAAATACAAATTTTACCGATTTAAGAAACAATAATATGCATTAGGCATGTATTAGGTACGTGCTATATTTTAAACTTTATATTAATTAACATTATATGTAACTGTATAGCTTTGCAGAAAACATGTGCAGCTGTGACTGACGAGGGTTACAATATAGCAAGTTACGTGGTGGATCTAGCAGATAGAGCAGCCGTGTATTCTGCAGCGGAAAAAGTAAAAAAGGAGGTAAAGAAAACAAATTTTTGACGACCCGCGTGGCAGAGCGGTCACCATACCGGTCTGACGCGCAAAGGGTCCCGGGTTCGATCACCGGTCAGACAGATGTCTAAATGATGAATTTAGATTTCTGTTTCTGGGTCAAACACACAAACACTCAGGTGTTTGTGTATTTGTCTACGTGTGTGTCCATGGCACCCACGACACAGGGAATCCTAGTGTGGGGCTATGAGTGTAGAAAGCGTTTATTAAATTATGTACATGAAACTAATCTAAGAACATTTTGAATAAATTCAATACCATATGCATAGGTACTTATAATTAGAAAACGAGCATGCGCATTTGTAGAGCAATTTTATAATACCCTACGTGTAACTCGACAGTTTGCACTCGTAAAATTATTTGATGTCTGATATTAATAATAACAATACTGATGATACGGTACTTACATGCTAATTAACTTTTTAATAATTTATCTGGATACTGTTTACTGAAATGCATTTTTCTGCATGATAAGCATGTTACTACTTTTTTCTGCGTTTTTGCTTTAATATGGCAATGCTTGAATCCCACACCAAGTTTGGTGCTAAAATTACTCACCACACGAAATATATGTGATGTGGCTATATAGGACAAGGTGAAGATAAATGTTAGGAGTTCAATCCAAAGATTTTATTAATTTTGCAAGAATATTATTGCGTTTACTTCAATATAAGGAAATGCGTGACATTAAAGAATGCACCATTACGACCAGTTCTCGACCATTAAAGTTGCTGGACGGGTCAAAGCATTATTGTTTAATGACACTTAATGTATTTCATTTTGAGAAAGAGATATTCAAAAGTGCAAAAGGCAGAATTATCACGATAAAGCATCCGCAGTACTTACATACCTTCAGACATTTTAATTCGTATTTTAATTTTTCTTTTCATCTCAATCCCACCGTATTTATTTATTCTTGTACTATAATGATTAATCTGCGATCTAGATTTCGATTCTTTAATAAAAAAAAAAATTAAAATCGGGTATCATAGCGTGAAAACTTATTTTAAAAAAATTAGTTCTTTAATTCGGTGTTTATCGAAATCAAGACTTTTTACGATAATATTGACGAAAATAAATTCAGTTTCACAATTTATTGCATCATTTTATTCTGTAATCGGTATTTAAAAACTGCACCTTTATTTATTTCAAAAAATCAAAAACTAAATTCGAAGGTTAGTTCTTATTAAAGCACTACTCTACCAAAGAACTCTACTCTACCTTCTACCAAAGAAGATACTATAGACTCTTCTATTCTACTCTTCCTATCGCATGAATCTGTTTCTGTCGTCCTCTGGATTTAATTATTGTGTCGACATCGGCGGTTTTTCATAGAATGGAGATGAAGAGCCAAAAGATTTTTGACCACAATAGCCAATGAACACAACAATGACGAATAGACTCTTAAGTAAACTGCGTTTTTAAATCATCTTTTAAACGACTAGGATAGTAATTGAAACTTGAGGTCATTTTCTGATTACAAAATAACTGCTTACTAAGTTAAACATTGCTTTTTTTTCAGGTAGGAAAAGTCGACATCCTAATCAACAACGCAGGAACAGTTTTTGGCGATACTCTACTGGACTTGAGCGATACGGCCATAGAAACTACGTACAAAGTGAACATCCTATCGCATTACTGGGTAAGTGAAACTACAGAATTAATAATCATTATCACTATTATAAAGCATCTGCTGTAATTACTTGCGAACAACATTGTGGAAACGTGTTGCACATTTTAAACGAATCGAAGAGACTTCCTCACATAGAATACACATATTATATACAAGTGTCTTCATCATATTTAAGAAATTAATAGAAAAACTATAGAATATAAATACAATTTAGCAGATTGATAGAGATATTGCTGAAACCGGATCTCTGTGATATAGATACACGAACCATAGGAGGAAACTTATTTCAAGTAATCTAGATAAATTATCCGAGAAGATTAAGTCATAAAGCCTTTCTAACTGCGTCGCGCTAGGCTAGCTACGATAGGCTAGATAGACTAGGTAACTATTACGGCGGTGCAGTAAAGCGTGTTCATATATGACACAAAACTACAAAAAAAAAAACAATAAGCTAAAATGATTTCATCATAATATTACTAAATTTAAAATTTGTAGCCTATAATTTTTTAGCTCTACTTATTGTAAAACATGCTTTCACGCGATATTTTATAAATTGTTGAAATCTCTTTGAGATTCTACTGTATCACAATTCACAGTATTGGTATTTGCTATTCTGATGTAGGAGCTGTAGGAATGTAGAGTTTTAACTTAGTGCCATCTTCATTTTTATTTGTGGGGACATACTATAGAATACGGGAATCAGATTACAATAAGTGGACTGCCTACCCGCTTGCTCCACCGAATAAGTAGTTTTATTTTTAAATCTTACTTACGAGTAGGTTCTACGTCTTAGTATAATATTTAGAATTAGACAAATTGGCATCAAACTCTACTTTTCACTTTGTTGATTTGTTTAGATACTTGTTTGGTAAATAATCTCAATGAAAACAAAAGCTATCGTTACAAATGTCTTTCTTGGAATCTAGCAGTAGATATTGCAAAAGCAAGCTAATGGCGGTTATATTCACCGTACCGTAGATGAAATATGAACTAGTTACGTCATGATGATTATGTGGTTGTGTTAGGTAATACTGAAATTATGACAAATTTTGTGGCTTTTAAATAATTCATAATTATTATACGTAACTGTCGGTATTATAAAAAAAGAAATCACTTAATGACTTTTATACGATTGTTTAGCAGCCGTTTAGCCGGTTTACTGTATAGCACTTTTAGTTGTAGAAAAAGATACCCATATATACCTCTAGTAAAAATAAGATTACCATCCCTGAAAAAATAAAATTTATTCAAAAAATCTACAAGAATATAGGGAAACTGTAAGATATAAATAAAACTGTATTAACCCTAGGTAGGTTGTAAATTTAAAGGACAAGTTTCTAGTTATTTATTTATTTTGACATTTTGTAAATTCTGTTTCTTTAAATCACGTACAGAAAAAAACACTTGCGCACTAGCAAAAGAAAACGATAAATGCTGCCCATTCTATTTTAAATTTTTACCAAAAAATACTACTACTGCGACGCATCATTGCAACTCTAATACTAACTTTTATAATATTTTATTTCAGACGGTGAAGTCGTTCCTTCCTGACATGATAGAGTCGGGCAAAGGCCACATAGTGACGGTAGGTTCGGTCGCCGGACTACTGGGCACGTACCGCTGCACTGACTACAGCGCCACTAAGTTTGCTACCGTCGGTTTTCATGAGAGCCTCTTTACGGAATTAAGGGTTAGTTAATCATAATTATCCATTATTATTGCTGCTAGGTCATAGGGTGCCATGGACACACACATAGACAAATATACAAACACCCAGACCCATAAATTCATCATTTAGATATCTGTCTGGCCGGAAATCGAACCCGGGACCCTTTGCGCGTCAGACTGGTATGGTGGCCGCTCCGCCACGCGGGTCGTCCTTGCACACTTGTAAGAATATTTTTTTATTAGCGAACTCTAAGGCATCTGCAACTACGATGTTTTCCTTCACGTTAAAACGTGTAATAATTAAGTTCCAATACACAGGAGCCCCTATTGTGAAAGGCCGAAATTCATAAAACTATGCAATAGCTGTTTATTGACGGTCAGTTGCAAAACATTGTCTAACACATTTATCATTAAATTATGTAGATTTACATTCTCAAGTAACCTAGAAATGCAATAGATTCTAGATTTTTCAAGCGAAAACAATCAGAAGATTTCGATAGATACTTACGTAACAATAAATAGGTATATGTAAGTACATTAATAACTTTCATTTTGCAATATTGTTTTTCTCGTTATATAATGAAAGTGCAAAAGCAATGAGGAAGTTTCCTCCCGTGAGGATATTGCGTTGGGGTATTCAGGCATGACCGGCGTTCATAATCACATATTAAAGGATTAGGTACTACTAAGTTTTATTACGTGCTCGATGTGTCAAACCACTCAAGGGTTGCGAGCGATTACTCCTATTGACTATTTAAATTACATATTAGGTACATACATACATGCGTAATAAATACTGCACTATTTTTTGCATTTCAATCGCCTGATCTATTCTCTTCAACGATACATTCCATTTGTGCTTTAAGAACAATGCAACAATAAAATTTAGTTAGGTAGGTAGTTTCTTAAAATTCCTACTGTAGATAGATAAAAATCTGACACGCCACGGGTGCGGGTTCGATTTCCAACCAGACAATATTTAAACCATGAATTCTCTTTCTCTAAAAATCTCTAAAAACAATATTATTTTAATCATACATTGAAATTTTGTACCATAATTCGATTAAATTTATAAATAATTGATTTCGACGCAATATTGAAATAAAACTTTCCTGAACTATCATGGTTTTTAAAAGATGGTGGTAGGCCTCCAGAGTGTTGTCCCTGTAGTTCCGGGACTAGAAAAGGGCTACGGTATCTCCTGCCTGTCGTAAGAGGCGACTAAAAGGGGGCTTCCGGGGTTGCGGGCGGCAAGAGTGGGAGCTCGAACCGCCCGGCCAGCGGCCCCGGGAAGGACGACGGTATGTGTGGTCGCATACCGTCGTATACAGAGGACTCCGGTTGCGTTCCTTTGGAGATCCCGGAGCCCACAACGCAGCGCAGAGGACGGCCACCGGGGGGGTTTTAGTGCGGTAAAAATCCCACATAACTCGGCGTCGCTCCCACGTTGTCGGGTACCTTTTGAAGGTTTCCCCCTCGACAAAAAAAAAAAAGGCCTCCAGAGTGTAATAAAAAAAATACCATCACTTTCTAGCTTTGATAAGTAAAGATACTTCGCCACTTTGAAATTAAATGAAGCTACAAAAAGGCTGAATTCTTGACAGACAAAAAACATTTTCCGAGAAAATTTACGAATTAATAACTAATACTGCGTAATTTACATAATAAATAAATATTTCAAATATTTTAGGGACATTTTAGCATGGAAACGTGGCAAAAAATTTTACGCAACTATTTTAATTCTCAAAACTGGTTACATTTTTGTGTTAGGAGTGACTAATTTTACTAATCCATGCGATTAGTAGAGGATATTTAGTTATAATAGATGCTTCTAACATATCTTATTTAATCTTCAGGCTCATGGTCACACCACTATCCACGCGACTCTAGTATGTCCATACTACATCAACACGGGGATGTTCGACGGCGTCACACCCCGCCTGATGCCCATGTTGGAGCCGGACTACGTCGCGGAGACCATGATAGACTCCATCCGGAAGAACGAAGTCAACTGTATCATGCCTGGTTCCGTTCGATATTTGCTGCCCCTTAAATGGTAAGCAACTACTCGTATTAACTACATCATGTTCTTAGACAATCAAATTTTTTATAAAGTTTATATGGTGGCAGCTGTAACAAATAATACTAAAAATAAAAAATCTTTAAAATGGTGATTGCGGTACAAGAAACCGCTCTTTTTTGCTTTATCTAATGAACAGTGGTCCGTGACATTTCCAATTTTCACAGGGCATTTATTTTTATGGTAAAAATACAAAAAATGAAAAAATGGGCGGTTCGAGACCCTGCGTCTGCGACTTCAACTCGCACTTGGCCAATTATTTACAGTTGTTCATGGTTGTGCTGGTTTAAATATTGAGGAAAAGAAGTAGCATTTAAAGGAAACTATCCAACATTATCCTCGTTTAAAAATTATTGCTTAGTACTACACACTTGGTACCTTATTGGTATAGTCGGGCGTAAAACTGCTAGTCCGCTCGTAATATAGAAATGAATCGCGTCGCCATAGCAAATTGTATGACTACACCTGCTCGCAACAACTTCAGAGCGGACTAGCAGTCTGGCGCGGACTATACTTGGTTATGTTTCGATAATTAAAGCACCAATTTTATATTTCAGCCTGCTTCCAGCCAAAATGTGTTGGGATCTGATGCATCGCGTGATGAAGGGGCCGCAGTCGATGATGGAGTTCAAAGGAAAGCCCAAAGTTGCCAATCAATAGATAAAGTATTTAAAGTCCCTCAAAATCAATTTCTAATATTCTACCAGTGCAATGTGTATTTTAAAAGTTATAAGGCATCTGGTTTGAACAAAGTATCATGCAGACTTTATCTAAGCAAAAATGTTATTTAACATTTATTGTTAACTTACCATTTAAAAATGGACATTTAAATAGTGCCTATGTACGCGCCTTTACGGTTATGGAGAATTTATTGTAAATTAATGAATATTATAAGGGCATTATTTGCGGTCTACCAACCGAATATTTGTAGATTCTTAAACATGTTCTTAAATAAGAATTTTCTGTATCATATTTTTAAGTTATTTAGAAGACTGAAGCGTGCTCAAAGACGAGACAAATATACGATAGTAATCTTTCTTCAATATTAGACTTTTACTTAATCTAAACTCTCCACCATCTACAACCTGTACACAAAAATTAAAAAAGGTACCTAAGTACAATTGTACAATCAGACTAGTTAGGAAAGGGCGATGAAACTTGTTCACTTCTATTTTTGTATTTAATTCAAGTCATAATCATACACACACATAGGCGAAGTAACACCCAGACCCAGAACGGAAATCTAATTTCATCACATCACAAATATTTGCATGGCCGGGATTCGAACCTGAAACTTTCAAATTGTGAGTCAGAATACAACTACAGTGAAGGCTTCTTACCCAAAAACTAAATAATAATTGCGGTAATCTACATCGCAAGGGTTTACATTACAAGAATAGGTCGTAAAGTTAAGGGCTATATTGCCCAATTACTACCAAACAGTATACCGTATGCGTGAACCTTTACATCAATAGTCACTGCTAATAAAGGCAATATTTTTGGTCGTTGACAAACATATGAGTTAAATTCTTTGAGCACATAGCGACGATTGCTTGACGATCCACTATTAGCTTAACCCAGATCTCCTCGTGTGTGGCTAATGTAGGTCGTGGTGACGCATATGTGAAAGTGACTATTCCCATTGGGTCAGCCAACGCTCAGCTCTCGATTTGTATAACGAATATCAATTTGCATATATTGTCTCTTTATCATAGCACTATGTGAACCCTTAGGGCAATTTTCATGTGGCGCGTATTTCCGCACGCTCCGTAGTTGCAAGCGACCAGGCATAAACGCCGAAAAAATAGTAAAAGCGCCTTAAAATTATTTCCATTATAGCGAGTCGAACCTTGATACCGTGTTTTCCATACATCTGCAAGCAGCGCCTTTAGTGACCTGAATTTGAACTAAAATTCAACAGTACGACTCTCGCGAATAAAACAAACGTATAAACTTTTGTTTTTAAAATTAATTATTGAAAAAAACTGTTTCGTAAAATACTATTAGATTGACTTTGTTAGTTTCACTTTCTCAATCGTATACTCTACTGTTTATTCTACAAATCCTCACCTTACCGCTAAGGTTGACTATTTGGAAACTGCTGGCGAAACATATTAAGGAATAACTTCTTGCAAAATCTAGGAAACTGGACCTTAAAATGTTTTAGAGGTGTGAACCATACATTAATACTCATACAAGGACAGGTAACAAATTAAACAGGTAACTGCGAGAAAGTAAATAGCAAATATACAACTACTTGATTTATTTATCGAAATTAATATAATTTAATAACATAAGACTAGTATCACATTAGATTAGAATAAATCATAAAAGTAATCTAATCCTTGTCCTATTTCCCAAATAGCTACTCCTGTGCCGTATTCGCGTGCGAGATCTAGCCGCTTCTTAATGGAATATAGTGTGGGGAAGAATATCTTCTTAGCACCCTGAGATGTCCTGCAATTGAACAACTAAAGTAGAAACATGAAGTTGCAAACTAGGTTAGTGTCTACCTGATGGGAGATGGCTACTACTGCCCAAAGACCATATAAACCCAGGTAGAATTGACTTCTTATTTAAGGTCGGCTACAAATGCTTTGCCAGCCCTGAAGACCAAGTTCATATAATTGTCTATCCATTAAAACATCCTTTGAACCAGAACATAGTAATACTTAACACTGCTATTATAAAGAAGAAATGGATAAACTTCCGTTTAGAACATACCTCCGATCGATCTGAATATTATTAGTTTTATATTGTCTTATATGTTCCAACCTAACCTAACCAATTCAATACGAAACACTATAGGCTAGGCTATACGCAATACTATATTATTGGCTAGGTTAGGTTGAGACAGGGAAAATTATATTATTACCGACTAAAGAAAACTCCGCACTATATAAATATAACGCGCGTGCTAAAATGCAATTTTCACAATTTCATTTCTCGGTAACTATGGGTATGCGCCAAAAATCCCTTTAGGGGTTGTCTTCGAACATCCAAAGGAAAGTCCGAGCCAAGTTTCAAATCGATCGGACGTGGGGGTTTTCGGAAGTGCACCACATTTTTCTCCCAAACAACTGGGTTTATGCGGAAAACATACAGAACAAAAAATGTTGATCTTTTTAGCGTCTACAACTTTTGTTTGAAACATTTTTCTCTAACGTTCATGTTTGCTGCAATATACGCGGAAAACCATTAAAAAAATCATTTTTCAGCAATTTGACCTTGAAAATATAATTTGCGGGTATTTTGAGTATGATATTCGTAATTAGGGAGCCAAAATCCATATGTGTACCAAAATTCAGATCGATTGGAGGTATGTTCTAAACGGAAGTACACCCAAAGAAATTAATATTATAGTGCCTCGAAAGTCGTAACAATGGTCTCCAATTCACTTTTAAATTCATTATAGGCATCCATGAGCAGTATAGGCAGTATAGGTATAGGGTCCATGAATATCCAGTAATTCTAGCACAGAAGTGACATACACCTAGATAATATTAAATTATGCAAATATACTATAACATCATTATTTTATATCATGATCCAATAGACCTGCACCTTTACCAAATTTCATAAAAATACAAACCAAACCCACCTGATTTCAATATAATTTTCAGCAGTGTTATTATTATATTGCAATGCCTGGTTGTTCTTAGCATTCTTTAACAATTCAATGTACTCAGTGCCAACAATGGGCCCACCTCCATTGGCAGTATAAGAGTTTCCATAGAAATTAAGACCTAATAGGATCTTTGAGCGCTTTGATGGGTTGTCATCATTATCTATCAATTTCTCTAAACACAACCTCACCCAGTATAAGGGAGCATTAGGACCTGTAACAGAAAAAAATAACACTAATGAATCATTCTATTATACAACACCCAAACAATCCTATTAGAAGAAAGCAAAACAAGGTTATTCAACAAAATATATAAAAGACAATAGCATAAAAAATTAACAAAAAAAATAATGTAACAAAAAAATATCTCATCAAAATTATTGTCTGCCTGTAATTTCTGTATTAGTCCGTATATGTCATCCGATTCATGTAAAGATATCAATGCATAATTGCATATACTTACCAGGCTTTTGTGGATTAGAGAAATCATATGTCATCACAGACACAGCTTCTACATAAGGGTGAATATCATTAAATGCTTGTATGAAGAATTCATCGCTGGGATAACCTCGGAACGGAGGATAGACTAGAATCAAACTGAGGTTCTCCTCACTCATCTCCAAACCTAGAAAAAACGCATCATTAGTTCAAACAAACTGTTATATATTTCTGTAATGTATCTGTGCTGTGGCCACTTATAATAATTAATCATTTCCTCTTAATAATTACTCATCAGTAAATTATTTTTAAGTCTTGCTTATAGAAGAGTACTAATTTAACATCCTATAAATTGTTATCTATCCTTTTCAAGATAAGAGACTAAGCTACGGTCAACTACCCTTTTTGTGTGTCACTGCAGGTCGCAGGTCTTTCCCTTTCACAATTAGAGAAGACCTGGATACTAGCCCATGCTACTCTAATGTAAAGTGTCTACCACTTTGATGGTTTGTGCAATAAATATTTTTACAGTGACCAAAAGGTTTTTGACAAGGTTTAACGAATTACATGTGCATAATGATAATAATAATAAATAATCACATAAGAGCACTAAGATTATTACATAATAATTGTTTTTCCGTTTTGCTTAATTTTCTTGAAGTCTTCCTTATCATTTCCTACATTGATAATAAAGAAGATAACTTACCAAACTGCTGTATAAACTTCACTGACTTTTCAGTATACTTCCCAATCTGCGAGAGCATTTCTAAGACAATGCCATCAAATTTCCATTGCTTGCATGTCTTTTTCACCTCATCAATCAGAGCCTTCTGCTCAGAGTGGGATGTTGCCTCCGAGAAGAATGCCTTCAAATCAGACTGTTGCCAATTGTCGAAGAGAAGTCTTGGTACAACTGAAACAATGCATGATAAAAATAAGAAATAAGGAAACACAATTATATAATTTAACAATTAATAGCATGAACATAATGGTAAGCAGATTAATTTCATAAGGTCACTATAACTCTACTACAAAAGTTTCATGAGAATACAATTGTATTTTTATTGGATACATTAAAAAAAATACAAACTACTAAACTTCGTAAAAATGTCTTATCCATACTCACTTCTCAAGCTGCTCTCAGAACCTCTCTGGCGAATAGTCTTCATCCAGGCATGGTCCACATCATGCAACCCGGTAATAATATAAATATTGGGAGTTTGTCTTTTAATCTGTAGCCATACTGGCGAAATGAAGTTGAATTTTGGAGACCAGGTCTTCGCCACATCGTAGCCTTTGCTATTCCACTAAAAATAAATGTTAAAGTGACAAATTATTTACTATATTATACTAAATCAAATTTGTAAATGGAGTATCTATTATTATTAGTTTTAATTGTAACACAGACTCATTAAAATGGTTAGTAGAAAAGTTATAATATTTATCCAAAATATTACTTACATACAAAAATTATCATTGTTTTATTAATATTGTACAATATCAAAGGCAACAGTTGAAGTATCTATAATTATTTATTTACTTATACACATGAAATCGTATCGCATATATATAAACAATGATAACAATCGCATTCGTATACTAATCAATAAACCGACGCAAACCAAAAACAATACCTACAGGCGTCACGAATCCCAGGACTGTATTCTTGAAATTCCTCCACGAGACGTCGTGGTGATACGTTGCGTGGTATTTCAGTATATCCTTCACGAGCGGTGTTTCTACCACTAATTTTCGGTCCAAAACATTATTCTTCCTCACACCCTCTTGTGGTTTCACGCCTTTTTGCGACTTCTTATCGGTTGAAGGCGGCGATAGAGTAGCTAAACATGCACTTAAAAGGAAAAGCACCTGCAGGATTGTTGGCGTGCATTTCATTTTATAATAATCTCTCAGTATTTAAATAAATAAAATGAATTCAAACACCGGCACTCAAGTAGCATCTATTCAATATTGACACTCCGTTGACACTTTTGTTCGGTGTTGCATGATAAGTTTGTGGTAAAATACCTTTTTAAATCCAAAGTAACTAGTATGCTAAAGCCAAATAGGACAAAATATAATTTAAATAATATTGATTATAGAAATATTAGCAAATGTAAATAAAATTACATCTGATACTTGTTCAAGCTTCTTATTATTACAACAGGACATTTGGTTTTAGCATTTTATCGTCGTTCTTACATAAATGGCATACGTTGCTGATCGAGCTATCACCGACTACTTACCTATATTTATCAATGATCATTTAATATATTTGTCAGTGTGTTTAGCCTCATCAGAATCACATCCTGCGAGAAGTTATAGATAGCTGAAGCTGGTCGCCATATCTGGGAGTGATGTGGGGTGCCTGATTACCGCATGTCGGTAGTCTTTTATGATTCAGTTTGTATGGCTCACGTATGACCATGACGATTATGTTGATTTAGGATCACGTAAACTCATCTTAAGAAGATGGCAAACCAATATATTCGACTATTTGAGGACACCGTTCTCCCACAAACCAGGAAATTAAACGCCTGAACACGACTGCTGACGTCCAACCGGGTGAAATCCGTGGAATAAGTATACCTACTAATTATATTGTACCTATAGTAATAAAAATAATATTTGAAAACAGTAATAATATTTCGAAGAACTTACCCTGTTGTGACCAATGAGAGTAGTAGCACTAGTAGCACAAAATAAAAACTAAGTAGGCTCGAGACTAATTCATACATTTTGTTTTTAGTTTGATCTTTTACTTCAGAAAATAGCTCATTAAGTTTCTTTCTTCTTTATGAAACTGCCTACTTTTATCCATAGTAATAGTAGAATAAGGTAATTATTATAAAATAATTTGAAACTTAAATTGTAAAAATCATATCAATACGCAGTACTACAATATTGCAATATTATGTGATTGTATTAGCGACTTTCATACTTCCTCTGATGTATTAAAAGAAAGTAATGTCGGTAATGGTCGACGGACTGGCTCATAAACAGTATTTTACCAGAAACCGAGTCCGCAACATGCCTCGGCGACGCCTTTCACGACTTATCGTAACTATTGTCGTGTTAATTACGTTAGGTAAACAATATTTACACGCACCACAATTAAATCAATTATTTATCGACTAAGATCATTGAACTACTTACTTTTTAATTTATTAAGTATTTCCGTGATTGATTTGAAATAAATGTGGGTTCTCAGTTACGGTTTTGAAATAAAATATTATTGTAGTGATGATTTACTTACGTTAACTAATTAGTTTCAGGAGTGAGTGCAAAACACGTGCAAAAAAGGAGTGCGGATAACGTAAAGTGCCATGAAAGTGGGAGATTTTACAGGTTTCATTTTTTTCTACTAAATTAAATTCTGTATTTGTTTCAAATAATTACAAAAAACTAATAAATCATATACTTTTTTGCGATTAAAAGCACCTGTATTCGAAAATAACTGGTTAATTTAAAAGTACAAATCAAGAAATTAAATTTTCCATATTAAATTGGTACCGTACCTACCTATTATTAGCGCATTGGTAAGTATTATTTCATAAGTTAAGTAATATAAAGTTACTTCCGTCCAGACAAATCCGTTAATCCAAGAGCTTTTATTTCCGGCATTAAAATAATCGAGGTAGATATAATACTTATTTTCTTTTTCTAATACACCTATTAAGAAATAAAGTGATCATGATTAGGTCTTCTTACTTACGAATATTTTATCGACAGATAAATATATAATTTTAAAATATAATACTAACTTTAAAAACCTATATGATACCCAATTATTTGCATAGGACTTCCCTTTTCATAATTTATCATTCCATTCATAAAACTTACGTTCTAAACAAACAGAGGAATAAGGAGAAATAACAGTTCTTTTTTGCCATTTAACAAAAGCATGCAGTCCATTCCATCTAAATGATCATTTGCCTATGAATATTTCCAAATGATCAAATAAATAAAAGTCCTTGCCTTAGGTAAGTCTTTAACTCTCTGCCTCGATCTTAAGATGTGTCGCTACCCTCGAGGGTTTTATTGGAACTTTTCTGACTTTTTAAGTACCACTTCCATGGACCAAATAACAGCTACACTAGACACTATACATACATGTACGTGTAATAGATGTTTCTGAGATCCCACTTCAAAACATGAAGAGTTCTAGCGTCTTCTCTATCAAGTTTCGCCGATTTGAGATAATAATCCTAACTTAATTCGAATATCACTACCACAAACTTACGTTACATAATATTAATATATTTACATACTTAACCTACTTTTAAAACATACACAGATAATGAGTAAAAACTTGTTCGTAAACATTTTGTATTTCATAAGAGATGACAAGTAAATACCGAAAAACCACATAGTAATATATAATCTGAGTGAAATTTTGTGGGTTCTTCGTAAGGCGTACCTAACGCTTAATAATTCACGGGGTATCCGAGGTTACGCAAGTTTTCCACGGTGAATCGATTTGCAAGCATACCTACCGTTTTTACTATTCTATGTCATAGAGAAAGTTAAACCTGTAGGAATCTGATAAATACGTACCGTGTCTAAACAATTTATTTGTCTATAATTATTGCGGTTTACAGTTTGCCTGCCAGTAGATTATATTAATAATAATTACTTGGGTATTTCCTGAAAGCTGTATTAGTTATTTTTCAATCATATATTTTTGTCAGTAAAGAAAAATGTCCCATATTCAATCCTCAGCCCTTTGCCTCAGCCAATAAATTATCTAATTGAAATGTTTAGATTTCTTAGGTATTACGGGTGTCTACCGAACCCAAGACTATAAATCATATTTTATCACAGTAAATGACTACGAAAGTTAAAAGCGTTTGTCGTTCTTATTCATACAAGAAAGATTAGTGACATACACTTATGAATGAAGAAGTATATCGACGACAACAAAAGAGTCACGCACGCGGTAGTGCAATGCGATAGGAAACACTTCCTAGCTTCCTACGATGTACGATACGATAGAATGCGTGGGGACATTGACCCGCAAGACTTTCGCCACAACCTTGACAGCGCATGCAGCTAAGCTGCCGTCCGCGCGTCCGGGCGTCCGTAAGCAGTGGACTACTGTACTATATGTGTTTCACATCTCGTCAATTTCCTGCACTCGCCCGAGAAATTCACTTTCGCTGTTCTTAAGTTCGATCCGCTTAAATCATCATGACGCAATAGTGTCATACTAATTACGCATGCATTACGTGTTTCGTGCAAATATATCCATGACATTTTAAGTCTGGGCTTATTTTTTTACAATTTGTCCGTTACAATTCGAACATTTTTTATTACTACCTATTATCCTAACAATTGAAATGGTCTGGAGCGTCCTCCTTCGGTCCGTTTTCCCTAATTCCCGTGCCAGGATATTTCTTTAAAAGATTTAAAGATTTGGACCAAGCAGACGCACGAATGAAATTTAGTCATTACCTAACAGGCATACACAACGCCTTATAAAATGCTTAAATTTGTTAATGAGTAACAATCTTTAGTATAAACTATTCGCAGAGTTATGAGCGAAATGAAATTTAAATAATTTTTTTCGATGGTCCAGATTTTTTGCCTGCGAATATTTAAATTAACTTTTATAAAAAATTATTACGTCAGCACATACATTATAACTGGAATAATATTTAACAATCGATGTCAAAGAAAAATCTCGTGGATATGCCTGTAGGTATGCAAATGCATTCGTGCTTAGTATTTTGATAATTCTAGGAATCCTGACCGAACGGAAGATGTAATGTGGACCAGCAACGAATGCGCCAAGTACTATCTCTGCCTTGAAGGCGACGTGTTCGAGTTTCGTTGCTCGCCTGGTTTACTTTTCGATGTCAATCGTCAATTGTGTGACAAGCCACCGAACGTTCATAACTGCGATCTGACGACAGGTATGTACACTTTCGTTTACTCTTATGTAAGATCGTGTTAATAAATAAGCCTTTCCCATACCGCCTACCGACACAGAATGTGGGCAAAAACATAACGATATGCAAGACGGATGTTAACTTGATTTGTATTGCGATCACGAAAGCCTTGAACACTACTAAAACTATAAAAGATAAACATATGTCTTTACTTAGGTAACATTTGTAATTTAGCATAATTACATAATTTTTATGAAATAAGTAGGCACTTACTTTCTTCATGTTTGGTCCTCTTTTTCCCGCACTTATTCAAATCTCTGAACTTCTCTTTTCATGTTTATAGAAACTCTGATACCCAAACCACTACTAGAAAAAGCAACGTGTGCCAACGAAACACATCTCGGCTGTTCTAATGACAGTTGTATACCTGCTGAATACTTCTGCGATGGCTCCACTGATTGCAGCGACTCATCTGATGAAGTAAGTATTAGTGACTTCCTACAATACTTGATAATCGGAATGGCTGAATCGGGAGGCTCTCAATGTCCAATAAATACAGCATAAAGTTAAAGATATTTTTTCTTACTTTCATATTTCTCAACTGCTTTTCTAATATTTAAGTGCATTTGCACTTAAATATTAGAAAAGCTTACATCCCACAAAAACGGCTGTTGCTAACTTTCACCTTCAGTTACTTAAAAGTCAAAGAATATCAATCCCTAATTACGTACAAACCATTTACTGTGTACAAAACCTACCGAATAAAATAATATCTATTTGGAAGTTATGATAGAAGATGACTTAATTATTTATCATGGTTATATCTGGCCCAGGGCTGGTGTGATATCAACAATGATCCCAACTCTGCAATGCCTTGCGATCCGGGTTTGTGTAACTTACCTGAATGCTTCTGTACAAGAGACGGCAACGAAATACCAGGAAGACTCGTTCCAAGCCAGGTAATCATCATTATGCAGTTGCTTTATTATGAACGGAAATAACACCGACTTCCTATAAATCTCTCCTATAATGAATGATTTTCACAGACGCCGCAAATGATCACGCTAACATTTGACGGCGCAGTCAACCACGAGAACTGGGACATCTTCACGAAGCACCTATTCCCTCCTGATCGTCGGAACCCTAACGGTTGTGGAATCAAAGCAACGTTCTTCGTATCGCATCCTTACACAAATTACAGACACATACAGAAGTTGTGGAACGATGGCCACGAAATAGCGGTGCACTCGATCACGTAAGTTCATATTTTTTCTTTTTTGAAGTCTTTGTGTTTATGATATAACAAACGAATGCGTTACATCTACGAATATGTTTTATTAAGCGAGTTTCCATTTCAGACATCGTGGTCCAGAAGAATGGTGGTCAAAAAACGCTACGGTAGAAGATTGGTTTGATGAGATGGTTGGTCAAGCAAACATCATAAACAGATTTGGTAGAGTATGGATGGAAGATTTCAGGTTGGTATCTAATGAAGTGATACATCACAAGGTCTTCTGTTAATAACTAATAATGAATTTGCTCACTGGCTTTCTAATTGATATAAAGTACTTGCGTCCAAGAATGATTGTCATTAACTTTCCCTGTCTGTTACGATTAACAGCTGCAAGTCCGTCAAACTAGTCCGATATCGCCCTAGCGACGGTAATATGATCGTGTAGCAAAGTACCTATGTATATATTCATGAACTTTCATTGAATTACCTACCCCTCAATCAATCGTCAATCAGAGAGAAGCGAACTCTGAATCTGATTTTTAAAAGAAAACCAACTTAACTTTTTTTTTCAGAGGCATGCGAGTACCCTACCTCTCAGTAGGATGGAATCGGCAATTCCTGATGATGCAGGAGTTCGGCTTTGTTTACGACGCCACTGTGGTAGCCCCAGTCTCGAATCCACCGTATTGGCCCTACACATTAGATTACAAGATGCCTCATAACTGCATGGGTACAGTAACTAATAATATTTCTCTATTTGTAAGCGCAGCCACCAGTATCAAATTAGTACATTCTTTTTTACGTCGTTATATTTAACAGGCGTATATAACAAGTAGAGCGTGTGAAAGACGATTAAGTAAGATGTTATGACTATGAGTCTATTGTAATGAAGGACGCGCTGACAACTTCGTAAGAAAATCCATCAGATAGCACACTGAAGATACATTATCTTATTTTAGCGTCAAAAAGATCTTAAGCAATTTTATTTTGCTTATTTCGTAAAGTTTTAATTATGTGGATTCTATACTAATGTATTATGAGAAAATTGAATATCTACATCCCAAGAGCAGCATCGCTCTACAAAAGATATATTATTTTTTAGGTAACAATCAGTATTGCCCGACGAGAAGTTACGCGGGTCTTTGGGAGATGGTTATCAACCCTCTTGTGAGCGGAGAATACACTTGTGCCACCCTGGAATATTGTCCATCCACCCTCAAAGGCTCAGATATTTATAATATTCTAATAGAAAACTTTAAAAGGCATTACTTGAAGAACAGGGCTCCATTTGGAATCCATCTGAACTCCACATGGCTCAAGAATAAGGAATATTTGGTAGCGTTGAAGGTAAAGACATTTTTTAAACAATTCGATACTGTTATGTCTGCAACGCATTTTATGTTGCACGAGTCTTCCCTTATAACTGGGAAAGACTGGAACTTACTCCAAGGGTTGATGAATCATGCGTGTACACATTTGGAAACCAAAGTACACTTTCTGGTTTCAACCTGATTCATATATTTGTTCACAGATTCAGAGCATACCTACAATATAGGTTACACAAACTTTCAAAAAAATATTAAATTCCAATTAGATTACAATAAGTTGTCATACCAAATTCCGTTAATTTAGTTACAACACTTTTAAGGACAAGTTTTATCATCAATATTAATACTACACAATCATAATATTTCAGAAATTCACTGAGGAATTACTGAGACTACCTGACGTGTACTTCGTGACCTATCGCGAAGTTATCGACTGGATACGACGACCGACGCCTGTGCTCCAACTGAAGAAGTTCCAGCCCTGGCAGTGCAAAGCGCGCCATTTCGAACCAACTGAGGTCGCTTGCAACAAACCCAATACTTGTAAACTTCCTTCGAAAGTATTGGAACACGACAAATACATGATTACATGTTCTGACTGCCCCAAGAGTTATCCATGGATAAGAAACGAATTTGGCTTTAAGTAGACACAACATTCTCTAAAAACATTTTCAGAGTTACCTTTAGGTTAAGTAGGATATAATTTAATGGGATTGTTTGATGTAACTTATTTAAATTATCTTGATGCTTTTTAAGTACTAAATTGTGCAATACTTTGTTAAGTAGAAAATAAATATTTTGATATTAACTGTTTTTCTTGTATTGAGTTGAGTTACAAAAAAGTATACATATATCATTATTATGTAGTTTGCAACGCTTAGCAGCATATTCAATATACATTTTAGAACAGTTCAGTCAGTACAAACCTTACAATAATGTACAGAACAAATGTACAGTTGGACTCACAGTTAACAGATTATTCAAAACTACCAGCCAGATATATGAAATGAAATGAAATATATTTATTTTGTATAGGCCAACGGCGGCACATATAAATTGTCAGTTACAATATTTTTCTTAAACTACTACCGGATCAGAACGCGACCTCTTAACGCGCATAAGAATGTCAAAAAATAAAAATACAGTGTATGTGGAACATGAAGTCTGTTAAAAATTAAAACCACTAACAGAACACTCATATACCTAATTGAATATATATATACATAAATATTTATTGGGTAACATATGTATAATACTATAAACTATATAATACAGTATAAGCATAAATAACTTGACAGGTTGCTTCAGTTACAGGTCATTTTTATGATGAAATGAATGAGAAAAAAAAAGAATAAGTAGTCTTAACTTTGTATTCAAAAACACTTAAGCAACCTTAATTCACTCACTTATTTCATTGTTCATTTTGTTAATATTAAATATAGACATATTGCAAATACACTATCCTTCTTGTGTGATGAAAGGATTTGGAATGGCTTCCATGCCGTCCATAGGGCATATTAACACTACAGAAGTACCTCTACACACTACGAGACCTAGGGCTCTTGTGTCATCTAAGAGTTTATAGGGGTCATCAGGATCTGTAATAAAAAATATATATATTAAAACTAGACAAGTTTATAAGGACTCTTGGATTATCTGGTCTGATACCACTACATATATATACTTCTATCTTAGTTTTGTACAACAGTTTTTAAGAAATAATTAAAACCATGCACTTAGGTATAGTCTGTGTAAAACTGCTAGTCCACTCTGAATATAGAAATGAATCACATTGCCATAACAAATTGTATTACAACACCTGCTGGCAACAACTTCAGAGCGGACTAGCAGTTTGGCAATAACTATAACTGTTGTTTTTTCATTAGATACATAGTGGTCCGAGACTCATTGGCAGTTTGATTACAACTAACAGTTGAGTCTAACACCAAATGGCCAAAGTTGGGAAGCCTGGAGAAAGCATTGCTTCTTAACTATATTCATCAAATCTAACCACAATAACACTTAACAATATCGTTATAAAACTGAAGCAATGGAATTGTTGTGGCATTGATGTGTCTGAAATCAAACCACAAAGGGTTCATCTTTAAAATTGACGCAATTATTATTGCAGTTATTTATTTAATAATTACATACATATGACATACCTCTAAGATACTCTGTCGTATTGTCTAATACAAGATTCAGAAGGGGGTCGTAACCCTTAAGTATGCCGGCGGCTTCCCGCCCTCCCGCGAATTTAACTCGGATACTCTTCTCCAAATATTTACTCAAGTCCAAAATAGATTCTTTCCTTCGTTTCTCTTTATTGTCTCCGGAACCCTGCGATCCCTGGAACATGTAAACACAAAAAGCTTGTTTTGGAAAAATAAAGGCAGCGTATCAGTGAAATGTTTTTAATTTATATGATTTACGCACTTTTCCTTTATCGCCGCTTTCTTTGGATGCCATTTGTAACGAACAGAACTTTATGTAGACTTACTGTATATTATATTAAATAACTTATTTAGATCTAACCGGCGCAAATTCCTACAAAGCAGTAGCACGAAATGAATTTCTTGTTGTTTTGACACTTGAAACATGAAATCGTAAATTTGAGGTTATTCAGTGTAGCCAACTTCAGCATTAAAAACATTTGTTTTTAATACAAATATTTATTAAATTATTATACTTAAAAAAACGTTTTTAAGTCAAAATTAAATAAGAGATAATGCTTAAAGGAAAAACCTTCATATTTATTGTATCTGTTATCTTATATCATGAAATTTAAAGTTTAGTGTTCTTTGCTTATTGAAGTTAGGACGAATTAAAAAGTCGATTTTTTGTTTATGCTTGTCCAAAATTGACAGTTGTATATTGACAGCAATGTCATATTGTCAAACAAATGTCAGCTGATAATCGTAATCTGTTTATTTTATTCTGTACGCTTCGATTATTTATTCATTCGTACGTCATAACAACGGCATTATTCCAATACTCTAATTTCACTTCTGTACAAACCGTGTTTATTATATCATGTAAGGAAACCTTAGCCTAGTTAGTTCGCAATTCTGTTCGATTGAATTATGAAGTAATATTTTCGTTCCAGCTGTGGTTGTAATGGGCAATACATTAGACCTGTGAGAGTTTCGTGTTGTGTACAACAAATGGTATATCAATGCGCTCATCGGTGAGCTACATCCTGTCTCACGCTCCCGGAGAGTCGGTGATGTCGCACCCGGACTATGCACAGCACGCGCAGCACCACGCGTGCCTCCTCGTGCTTGTGAAGGGCATAGGGGGCGTGCTCGGCAACTTCAACAAGCTATGGGAGAGGATACAGCGCGTCAACAATATTAAAGTAACTGGTAAGAGTATGGCTTATATCTGATGATTGTGCTGCAAAACTTTAATGTGCTTTGTGTCTAGACAGTATCGAATCTACCATGGATAGTCAGAACCAAGAGTAGTAGTAATTGTAACAAGCTTTTGCAAAGGATACAGTGCATCAACAACATTAAAATTATTGCAAGAAAATGTATTAGTATTGAAATCTGTAATGGAAGAATTTTATTGTGTATCTGGTAGTTAGAGCTAATGCTAAGTAGCTGAAATAAGTTCTCATGAACAAAAGAACAACTATATTAAAGTTGCTAGTAAGTGCAAGATTAAGTGTTTGCAATGCTAATCACTGCAACATGCTCTACAAAGGGCAGGCTACATTGTATCAACAAAATTAATATCACCTGTGAGTTAATGTATTAGTAATAGTTGTGTAACAAAATCTTCTCATATAAAAGCAACAAATATAATAAATGCTATATAGTTAATTGCATCAGGTGGAAATCTATGCTATTAAGTTAGGATTAAAATTACTTAGCAAGAATCCATCAAAGCTTAATATAATATACTTTGCCAATAATATTTTGACAGATTTTAACTATGTAAATTGTTTATTTAATTTAATTATATTTTTTACAGACTCCACAGGTCAAGTCAGAGACATTTGGGTGAGATATGTAAGAGATTATCCAGTGGAAAATAATGACTGGGGAGATTTTCAAACTCACAGGTATATATGAGATGACAAAATATTTTTGTAAAATTCATCATATTTTCTAGACTTTCAATATATGGTATACACAAATACTTGGGGGACCTTGGACTGAGATCCTTGGACCTTATCCTTTCATGGGCTCAAGTTACAGGGATCAAAGTTGTGACAGAGAAATAACAATAAATACACAGTGAAAATATGTCCTAAATTACCAAAATTATTATTAAATGAGAAACCAAGCTAGTTTAATAAAAAATTAAAAAATTATACAATTAGTGAATTAGTTTGAATAGAGGAGATTTTTTTTGTTTACAGGAGATTATTAGGACTGATAACTCTAAGTAAATTCACAAATCAAATAGAGCTGAATGAGGTGTGCAGGGTTCATGAGTCTCTCAAAGTGAAATACTCAAACACACTGTATGATTCCCGAGCATTCATGTTTGGTCCGGGCAGCCACTTGAAGAAGCCGGAACAAGAACCAGAGACATACAGTGTTTATGAAGAGGACAAAGTGTCTAAAGATAGAAGTAGTTTTAGTGATAAGTAAGTAAAAGTATAACAAATTGAAAATATCCACTATTGATTTACCAATGTCTGAGACCGTCTTCTATCAATCTTCATTTGATTAGTGTGGTAAATGTTGCTGATGTTGTTGAATGTAATTAACATTAATAAAAAAGTAGTTAAAATTGCATCTTCAAATACTATTTTTCAATATTTATTCAGAACCTCGCGATTTTGGAGTATTTAAGTAATCAGTATAATTCCTCTTTTCTTTAAATTTCTGACAAAGTTCACTATTATTTTGTAAAAATCTTAAATTAATTCTATCAATTCTAATACTTACCACCATAGTTACTTTTCAAGTGATCAATTGATTCAAATTAGGTCTATGCAATATAATCTATGGATATATGTATTGTATATACTTTCAGAGCTTCCATCCCAAGTGAACAACCAGACAGCATATCCTCGTCAGACAGTTTCCCACGTTCCTCGTCATCAGCAGCTTCTTATGCTGTTCAAGAGGAGAATTTTACCACACCTTCCAACTTCAAGACCACAGCCATGTTCTATGGAGAGAATGACCCAGTGCCGGATCTAGAGCAACATGTTGCGGATCTAATTAATTCTCTGTTTTGGGTGGTTGAATCTAAGAGACTAGAGAGGTCTAGAGAGAAGCTGGAGAAAGTGTCCTTGCTCTTAGCTCCTTTTGAGAAGAAGGATTTTGTAGGTAAAGCTATTCACCAATTATTCTCTTTTGTTTTAAAGTTATCAACTGAAAAGCAAAGTCAGTGCAATCTATTATCTTTTTTTAGTACTTAAAAAGCAAGTAGTTTATGTACAAAAAGTAATGAAAATAATAATACTTTGAGAGAATTATTTATTATTTTGGAAAGTAATAAAAACAAACAATATTGGCCTGTTACACTGCTAATTAATTTTTAGGCATAATCAAGTCATATAAAGGCTCCATATACATAATCAGATAATCATACAGGCACATAATCCATTACTTGTTTAACTTAACTTTTCAATCTATTTAACTGCTTTTGTTATTCTAACAGGTCTGGATATGGAGTCACGGAACAATAAAAAGCGTTGCATGGGGCGCGTGACAAAGAATCTAGCTGACTTGACATTGCAAGCAGGATTAGTGTCTGATGCTCTTAATATTTACCACTCTGCAGCAGAAGTACTCAAATCTGTTAATGATTGGCTCTGGTTAGCTGCTGCAAAGGAAGGTACGGACTTAATATTTAACTATTATCTAGAATATTTATTTATATAAGGGTCCAATCAATGAAAGTTTATATAAGTCAAATACTACAGGGTCCTCCGCTTTTCCAACAAATGCTGTGAATTTATTTACAAATGGAGCTGTTCACTTTTTATTATTTGTGACAGGTATCTGATTTGGTATGTTATTGATGGCAACAGTTACAACACTTGTCTGCCATAAAGGATCCTTAAAACAACCTTCAAATTAATAAAAAATTCTACCCTGAGCCTGGTATCTTATGCATTTTATGTATTAAGGGAATTTACGACAAAGAATATTATTTTTGTGAGATAATGACCGTAGAAAGAGTCCATCATAATTATAATTTACTCAGCAACAATTTTCAGGTCATTGTGCAACATCAGCAATACTCCAATATCCAAATTTGAGAAACAACACGCCGCTGCATCGTAATGCAAGCTTACAAGAGAGTTCACCGAGCAAGGCGAAACCTCTATCACTGTACCAACCGGGGACTGACCCCTTTAGGAAGTATAAACTGACGTCATCCCCACTCCGGTCTTCTAAAACCTCTAGCCCAATAAATCCACCCAGTGAACTGACGCCATCCTCTTCAGAAAGTATGGAAACATCCTCACGGCAATCTGAGACAGATAATGCAGATTCGGTATCACTAGCGTCCTCTAGCGACATTGAGTATCAAAGCCAGAAGTCTTACTTAAGCCCCGACTTACCTTCAATACCAAGACAACCCCCCTCCCAAATAAATAACCAACACCTGCTCAGTGGGGAGGAAATCGCAGAAAAATATCGGAAGGCGATAATACACTACAGTAAATACCAAAATGCTGGGATAATTGAGACTGAGGCCTGTTTCAAAGCGGCTAGGATTGCAGTTGAGCAGAATAATAGCTTGCATGCATCGAGTTTTCTGCAGAATGTTATATTCATCAACTTAACTCTCAGCGAACAAGAGAAGATACAGAGATTCGATACATTAGCAGAACTGTATAAGGAAATAGGTAAGATTTTATCCCTTCTTTACACATTGTAAGAAAATATTTTCAGTATGTTTGTGATGTCTATGTCAGTGATTTCTACATATCGATACCTTAATTCGCAAATCAGCCAACTCCACTTTTTGTCAAAATGTTTTTTTTTTATTTATTTTGATTTCGTTCAACGCCATTTACTACCAAAATAAATAAAAAAAACATTTTGAAAAAACTGGAGTTGGCTGATTTGCGAATTAAGGTATCAATATGTAACTTCCGTTTTTAAAAGTATTTTTTAATAAAAACTGAACCCTACTCACTGATCCATACTTATTTCTTTGAAACAGAACGACCCATTTTCACGAGATAATCACTGCAAACTTTACAGACGATACTTGCTCTTATGCCCAGACTCTAAACAAAACCTGAAAAATAACACTAATCCCTCAGAAAATACAGTTGTTTATATAAATCCTAGGATTCCTCCGAAAAGCGGCGTTTTGCCAGCGGTTGGCGGCGACGCGGCAAGTTAGCCCGAACAATCCCAATCCGGACTGGCAGCGCTGCTACTACCTCATGCTGCACAGCTTCCCTGGCCACCGACTCAGTCTTGACCCCAACTATGTCATACAGCATCAAGTGGGTGAGTACAGCTCATACTACATTCAAACACAAACTACTCAGCTGTTCTGAGCTGTGTTTGTTCCTTCATTCAATCAATGACTGATTGATAGATAATGGATATACAATAAGCTGAGGCAGTATCTATTTGGTGCTGGTGGTAAGTTGATTTAGTTTATTAGTAGATTTCAATAAAGAGTCTTTATAAAAAATTTGAAAGAATAGAAATTTTATTTTCTTCTATTTTTATTTACAGTACTGAAACTAAATAAGATTTTAAGATATTCCTCTACAGTAGCAACCCGTCTACGATCGATTACAAATACGACTCCTGTTGTCTTTGTGGTAGTTGACAGAAGTTCAGAAACATTGACCACTTAGTCTTATTGTAAGTTCATTCAGTGATAAAAAAATCAAAGAAAGCGTTCGTTATCTACAGTTATTTTTAGGAGACATTCACCTTTTTATTATGATGTTGGTTTTGTCCCAGGTTGGCCAGCGCTCCAGATCCAGCTGCTGCAGGAGTTGGTCGTGGCGGCGCGGCGCATGGGGCACCCCGCGCTGGCCACGCGCCACATGACCTTCCTGCTGCAGACCATGTGGCCGCACCTCTCGCGGCAGGACCACCGCGACCTCGCCATCCAGCTGCAGGTCAGTACACTCACGTATATTGACAGCTATTTAGTATTTACTTGTTGACAACTTTATAACGGTCCCTGTGACGGAAAATCGCTATGCCAATATGTCACATGGTGTGACCGTGTAATTCCGATTACGCAGCCATCTAAATAAATCTGGGCGTTTATTGTAAACTCTAAGCTCTAAAATTGATGATATATTTTATATACATTAAAAATTAATATATTTTAATGGTTATTTTGGCAAAGGGAGATCTACCGTCGGGCTAGGTGATCATGTCCGCGGAGCGGTCGTGCTCCAATATTCTTATTTTGGAGCTTGTATATGTACAAGAAGTTTAGACTTCGATAGCGTGATTCAGAAACGAGTAGCGGCATCTCTTGACGAGCAGCAGGAACTCGTCACAGTAACAAGGAAATTAATATTCATAACAGTTGTTAACTAATTTTATATTTTGATTTGTTTTTTTTGAGTATTTTTTTATGAGAGTAGTACTAAATGTGACATCAATTTGTTACTAAGTTTAAGCTCATAATATACTTTTAAACACTCATGTTAACGATTTTTTAATCGCTAAAGCTACCAGTTTCTTAAGCAATAGCCACTGGATGGTCAGCCTAAGTGTGCTGTAGTTGCGCTTCACGCATAATCTTTATATATATATATATATATATATATATATATATATATATATATATATTTCTTATGTGCGTGTGTATGCCACTGAACTGTTCCTAAACGACTGGACTGATTTTGATGAAATTTGTTGTGTGTGTTCAAGGGGACTTGAGAATGGTTTAGATTCACAATTTAGTCCGTGGGAAAAGGTATTTTTAATTAATTTTTAATTCGTAAGTAGTTATAGAATCGGGAATTAAGCATTTGATCAAGTGATGATCTTTAGCAAAGTTGTTGTCCAAGGGCCCACCAGGGTTTGGGAGTTGGTAAGACCAATTTTGCCAACCAAGGTTGCACAAATTTTCCGTTTTATGTATGTCATATTATCTTTTTAAAATGCGGCCGAAGCCGCGGGCACCTTTAGTAATTATTATAAAACGAAAATCTCCTTCCAGGCGCTATCAGCTCAATGCGAGGGCGGGCCGGTACCCCTGGTGCTGGAGACGGGCGAGGTGATCCCGCCCGCCAACCTGACGCACGTGCCGCGCTGCTCGCAGTTCGCGCCGCGCCCCGCGCCGCCCGCGCGCGCGCCGCACCTCGTCAAGTGCAAGTCGCAACACGGACCGTTCATATTCACCCCCATACACTTTGGTAGCTTAGAACGGAAGGCGAAGAAGGATGAAGGGAAAATGGGTGAGGGTGGCTTTTTGATTGTTTTATTATACGAGAAAATTATTTGATTTTTTGCATATCTATGATATATACACCTGGGAAATTAACGCTAAAGGATTATGTATGGAAAGAGACGAAATAATGACTTAAAAACTTGTCAGATATTTTTTATTAGGATTATACACCATTCTTACGCCCATAGCCTTCGTGAAACACATGTGTACGTATCTTCCCAGTCTTCCCATTTTTATCATAATTTTAAATAACAAATTGAGAAAAATGTTCGAAATAAGATATTTAAGAAATTATTAATTACCATTATTTTTTTTATTTTGTTTTAGAGTACTTATGGGTTGAAGACGACATCTGCGAAGTACAAATGAAATTGACAAACCCGCTTCCTTTCGAATTAAAAGTGTCCAACATGCGCCTTCTGACGTCAGGCGTCGTATTCGAATCTATTCCAGAAACTATAATCCTGCCACCGGACTCACCAACAACAGTCAATCTACACGGAACACCAAAGGAAGTGGGCGAATTGCAAATATTAGGGTACTCCACACATACATTAGGGGTGAAATCGAATTGCAGGTTGAAGAACATGCCTACGCCACACAAATTCCCCGCCTCGTTCACAATTGAAGTGATTCCGAGCTTACCAACTATAACAATAGAAACTACAGTCGCGCTTTCAGGTAATATAAATTTGGCAAACGCTGAGAATGTTGGAAGTATTACAAATATTTCCTTGTATAATGGTGAAAGCACTGAATGCACTATTAAGATCACTAATACCAGTAATGTGCCTATTGAATATCTGGATTTGGCTATCCAAGTAAGTATTATAAATGTATACATATGTATAATAATATAGTCTGAAATTAGGTATTAATATATTCTAATAAAAGAGAGATAATTCACATTTACCTACAATGCTCTAGTTGCAACTTAGTACTTATGTGTAATTAACCACTAACACTAACGTTTTTTATTACGATACATAACTGCTACTTACTAGGTTATAGTGTCATGTATAAAATTAATATGCAAAATAAACAATACTTATTTTCAAGTCAAACATGGACAACCAACTCCAATCAAAAGTATTCCAATGGTCCAATGAAGACGTCCAAGCGCAACTACCAATCGCTCCTAACGCCGTAGCGACAATAGTTATGAATCTGTATGGCGAAGCCGATTTTCTAGACCTGGGCGGAGTGGGGGAGAACTTGTTCCCGAACAGTCTAACTTCAAACTATCCGTCGAGGGTAGGGTCCCCAGTGCCACATGCACAATCGTCACTGCCAACGCAAACTTCAAATCCGCAGACTTCGCTAAGCAGTGGTCTTATGCCTAGGACTTCTGGAAGTTTCAGGTACTTACATAAATTTGTATTTTTCTACTCACAAAAAATATTTTATTATTTTAAAACCTTTAACGAAAATCTTAAATGTCACCTGAGAAATTGGATTTTTTTCAATGATGGCTTTTATTCTAAAGCTTTATTTGCAAACTTCATTACGAAAGAGTTAAAAAAATCAATTATCTAAGCATATAATGTGTGAAAATACAAGTATACAATACAAGTCTGATTTAAATACTTCTATTAATTTATTCTAGATCAACAAATTCTCAAACGACAAGTTGGTCCGCGCCAATATCAGTAATGCCACCGTCAAGAGGTCGTCAAATTGAAACACAGGTACATATATGCATTATATATATTATTATAATTACAGGTCTGTGTTCATTGTTATCTTAACGAGGCTAGAAAGAGTATAGAAAACTCGTTTTTTCTTATAAGTTGTAAGAAGTTGCTTAAAAAATTCTACAATTTTGACTAAACTTTTTTCAGATAATCATAAGATATTCCGGTGGAGCGGGCAAAGAAATGCACTGTCGTCAATCAACTCTACAAATGAATCTGGAACTGCTGCCCAGCGTGTCCATTACTCACTGGGATGTATTGCCTGCTGAAATGTAAGTTTCTAACCAAAAATATTGATCAAATAATCTTATTTTATTCGTAAAGTTAATAAAAATATTTTTTCTTATAAAATCGTGCAATATCTGTAATAATTGGCACCGGAAATGTATGTAATATGAGTCATGTAACCCATGGAAGCTTTGACTTAACCATAGAACCAATCGAGAACAAAGCCGCTTACATCGGGATTATAACACCAGGAGGCAGAAATTGATGTGGATATGGTCGTGCTCAAGTAGGTGCTAAATTCTGTCGGAGATCGATTATATCTTTGCGCGTTTGCGATCTTGACCCTTGACCAATCACCATTATATAGAATATTTTTTGCTATTGTTGCCATAGATTAATCTAATCTATGATTGCTGCTATAAAAAAAATGCTATATGCCAGCCCCAGCCAGCTGTACCTGGTGCTGGACGTGCGCAACCTGACCGCGGAGGAGATGGAGCTGCACTACGCGGCCGGCAAGCACCTGCTGGTGGAGGGCGGCGAGGCGTGCCGCGTGCCCGTGCCGCTCGAGCGCTGCCCCTTCGACGCCGTGCCCGCCAGGACCGACGATGACGGTAGTGTTGGGATAATAGTAATTAAATGTGGAAGGTAGAATTATGTTTTCGATATATTTACTCTTTGGTAAAGGGCACAGGAGCCAAATATTTCAAATATATTATAGATAGTGTTACTAGAAGAATACCTTTAAATTTTAATGTAACAGATAGGTTATTAACTTTCAGTATTTTAGACAAATTATATCTGATTCACCATAATAATACGATTTTTAAGCGCATACCTTGTTTTTTGTCTTCGTAAAAATATAAAAAAAACATACCTACTGTATCGATCACCGCAACACAAGGGATAGGTATTGGCTCGATACGTCACCAGCAATCAGGGTTGTCCAGCTCGCTCTCGCCTACGGTGCGTACGCGGTTGACTCCACCGCTCGTGCACCCGAGACAAATACTATACCTATATACAATATACTGTAACTGGTTAACTGCTGGTTCGCGGCCTCAGTCAAGAGGCCTCTCCGAATTCTAATTGATTAAGTTCTGTTATTTACAGAGACGACGGAGTGCCGGTCAGCGGGTTCGGGCGCGTCGGGCGGGTCGTCGGGCGCGCTGGAGGCGGCGTGCGCGGCGCACGTGGCGGCGCGCGTGGCGCTGCGCTGGCGGCTGGCGGGCGGCGCCGCGGGGCGCGCCGGCGTGCGCGGCATCACGCTCTCGCAGGCCATGCTCGACGTGGTGCGCATGTCGCCGCTGCACTGGGGTGAGTGTGCCGGGGGCGGGCGGGGGCGCTGCGCTGGCGGCTGGCGGGCGGCGCCGCGGGGCGCGCCGGCGTGCGCGGCATCACGCTCTCGCAGGCCATGCTCGACGTGGTGCGCATGTCGCCGCTGCACTGGGGTGAGTGTGCCGGGGGCGGGCGGGGCGCTGCGCTGGCGGCTGGCGGGCGGCGCCGCGGGGCGCGCCGGCGTGCGCGGCATCACGCTCTCGCAGGCCATGCTCGACGTGGTGCGCATGTCGCCGCTGCACTGGGGTGAGTGTGCCGGGGGCGGGCGGGGGCGCTGCGCTGGCGGCTGGCGGGCGGCGCCGCGGGGCGCGCCGGCGTGCGCGGCATCACGCTCTCGCAGGCCATGCTCGACGTGGTGCGCATGTCGCCGCTGCACTGGGGTGAGTGTGCCGGGGGCGGGCGGGGCGCTGCGCTGGCGGCTGGCGGGCGGCGCCGCGGGGCGCGCCGGCGTGCGCGGCATCACGCTCTCGCAGGCCATGCTCGACGTGGTGCGCATGTCGCCGCTGCACTGGGGTGAGTGTGCCGGGGGCGGGCGGGGCGCTGCGCTGGCGGCTGGCGGGCGGCGCCGCGGGGCGCGCCGGCGTGCGCGGCATCACGCTCTCGCAGGCCATGCTCGACGTGGTGCGCATGTCGCCGCTGCACTGGGGTGAGTGTGCCGGGGGCGGGCGGGGCGCTGCGCTGGCGGCTGGCGGGCGGCGCCGCGGGGCGCGCCGGCGTGCGCGGCATCACGCTCTCGCAGGCCATGCTCGACGTGGTGCGCATGTCGCCGCTGCACTGGGGTGAGTGTGCCGGGGGCGGGCGGGGCGCTGCGCTGGCGGCTGGCGGGCGGCGCCGCGGGGCGCGCCGGCGTGCGCGGCATCACGCTCTCGCAGGCCATGCTCGACGTGGTGCGCATGTCGCCGCTGCACTGGGGTGAGTGTGCCGGGGGGCGGGCGGGGCGCTGCGCTGGCGGCTGGCGGGCGGCGCCGCGGGGCGCGCCGGCGTGCGCGGCATCACGCTCTCGCAGGCCATGCTCGACGTGGTGCGCATGTCGCCGCTGCACTGGGGTGAGTGTGCCGGGGGCGGGCGGGGCGCTGCGCTGGCGGCTGGCGGGCGGCGCCGCGGGGCGCGCCGGCGTGCGCGGCATCACGCTCTCGCAGGCCATGCTCGACGTGGTGCGCATGTCGCCGCTGCACTGGGGTGAGTGTGCCGGGGGCGGGCGGGGCGCTGCGCTGGCGGCTGGCGGGCGGCGCCGCGGGGCGCGCCGGCGTGCGCGGCATCACGCTCTCGCAGGCCATGCTCGACGTGGTGCGCATGTCGCCGCTGCACTGGGGTGAGTGTGCCGGGGGCGGGCGGGGCGCTGCGCTGGCGGCTGGCGGGCGGCGCCGCGGGGCGCGCCGGCGTGCGCGGCATCACGCTCTCGCAGGCCATGCTCGACGTGGTGCGCATGTCGCCGCTGCACTGGGGTGAGTGTGCCGGGGGCGGGCGGGGCGCTGCGCTGGCGGCTGGCGGGCGGCGCCGCGGGGCGCGCCGGCGTGCGCGGCATCACGCTCTCGCAGGCCATGCTCGACGTGGTGCGCATGTCGCCGCTGCACTGGGGTGAGTGTGCCGGGGGCGGGCGGGGCGCTGCGCTGGCGGCTGGCGGGCGGCGCCGCGGGGCGCGCCGGCGTGCGCGGCATCACGCTCTCGCAGGCCATGCTCGACGTGGTGCGCATGTCGCCGCTGCACTGGGGTGAGTGTGCCGGGGGCGGGCGGGGCGCTGCGCTGGCGGCTGGCGGGCGGCGCCGCGGGGCGCGCCGGCGTGCGCGGCATCACGCTCTCGCAGGCCATGCTCGACGTGGTGCGCATGTCGCCGCTGCACTGGGGTGAGTGTGCCGGGGGCGGGCGGGGCGCTGCGCTGGCGGCTGGCGGGCGGCGCCGCGGGGCGCGCCGGCGTGCGCGGCATCACGCTCTCGCAGGCCATGCTCGACGTGGTGCGCATGTCGCCGCTGCACTGGGGTGAGTGTGCCGGGGGCGGGCGGGGCGCTGCGCTGGCGGCTGGCGGGCGGCGCCGCGGGGCGCGCCGGCGTGCGCGGCATCACGCTCTCGCAGGCCATGCTCGACGTGGTGCGCATGTCGCCGCTGCACTGGGGTGAGTGTGCCGGGGGCGGGCGGGGCGCTGCGCTGGCGGCTGGCGGGCGGCGCCGCGGGGCGCGCCGGCGTGCGCGGCATCACGCTCTCGCAGGCCATGCTCGACGTGGTGCGCATGTCGCCGCTGCACTGGGGTGAGTGTGCCGGGGGCGGGCGGGGCGCTGCGCTGGCGGCTGGCGGGCGGCGCCGCGGGGCGCGCCGGCGTGCGCGGCATCACGCTCTCGCAGGCCATGCTCGACGTGGTGCGCATGTCGCCGCTGCACTGGGGTGAGTGTGCCGGGGGCGGGCGGGGCGCTGCGCTGGCGGCTGGCGGGCGGCGCCGCGGGGCGCGCCGGCGTGCGCGGCATCACGCTCTCGCAGGCCATGCTCGACGTGGTGCGCATGTCGCCGCTGCACTGGGGTGAGTGTGCCGGGGGCGGGCGGGGCGCTGCGCTGGCGGCTGGCGGGCGGCGCCGCGGGGCGCGCCGGCGTGCGCGGCATCACGCTCTCGCAGGCCATGCTCGACGTGGTGCGCATGTCGCCGCTGCACTGGGGTGAGTGTGCCAAACACCAAGGATATACGGTTCGCACTAATAATGGATTATATTAAAATAACATAGTAACGATGAAAACATCGTCAAAAAACGTGCCGGTATGACGTCTTTAAAAAAGCTCTTTTAAGTTCGTAAAGTACCAATTCGCACTTAGCCAGCCTGATGGAGTATTACCAAATCCTTCTTATAATGAGAAAAGACGCGTGTCTAACCATGGTACAGTGATGGGATGATGATGTATGTAAGGTGTACGGGATATATCTATATTTAGAATAATGTCAAATGCAATTAAAACGCGTGTAATCCGCGGGAAGCCTTTATTCGAACTGTCTTTGTAACATGTCATACACATAAAGATTTCACGAAATAAGTAAAATGCAGTGCAATGCAAAAATATGCGAGCTGGCTCGTACATAAGGCACGATTCTAACGTTGCGTTTCTTGTAACAGAGGTGCAGGTGAACGAGCAGCGCGTGCGTCCGCAAGCGGAGTGCGCGTGCGCGGCGGGCGAGCGCGTGCGGCTGCGCGTGTCGCTGCGCTCGGGGCTGCGCGCGCCGCTGCGCCGCCTGCGCCTCGCCGTGCGCCTCTACCAGGACCACGCCAACGGCACGCTCGACTACCGCCTCGAGAACCGCGTCGCGACCGCCGGGAACAACAAGTATTAACAACATGCTTACTTAAATCATTACGAAGTGAAATTTAGTTTGTTGAGATTTGACAAGATTTTGATTGTAAAGATTTTTAGGGCATGTCGTTGTAAAGAAAGGTTGAAGGTGGTAGAACCCTTTGTGGTTCGACTCCAGCATCACCACCGCCACACTGCCTTATAACAGCAGTGTTAAGCGCTGCTGTGTTCTGGTTAGAAGGGTGTGGTAAGGGAGACATACTTTTCCGAGGCGTTCCAGCTTAGTCCTCAGGGGTAGGGCGCATCTGTGGCCGAACTCCGGTACGAATATATAATCCTATCTGGAGTCGATTACAGATGTCCATGGGCGGCAGTAGCCACTTACTATCCAGGTAACTGCATACTCGTCTGCTACTCCATGTCATAAACAAAAGGAAAGTGTAAAAGAAAGAATATTGTACTTTACTCCTTTCGTATAAGTAATTAACAATATCTGTAGCAACATCTACATACTATTAGTTTTGAGTTACGATAAGAAATTCAACATATAATTATGATTTTGATATTGAAATTCTACATATGTGTTGAAATAAAATCTCACTTGAATGTTGCTGCATGCGAATTATTTTTAGATGAGGCCATGTAAAAATTGTACCCGTTGTTATTCTCAAAGCTGTCATAACATTAAATTCGTTGTATATAGCTAAAACTCAAGCTTTTATAGATTTATTTTTATTCATTCCGCGAATTTTAAATAATTAAAAATCATAGTGTGGCAACACTGCACTTATCTCCCTTATTCCAGTCCAGCTTTCCATTTGTTTATCCTAATCCTATGATCATTTTTTACAGAGTCGTCCTCGCTACTTTACTGGAGTCTGCAACATTTCATCACGAATGTACTGTCGTGTTCTTGACGCCTGGAGAATATAAAATTGATATTCAGTGCTCAACAACAGAACCAATGTTAGATGAAACTTCTACTATAAAGGAGACAGACAATCAGTCCATAGCACAGTCGTGCGCGGGCGAAGTCAGTCATGTTTGGAGGTTCATTCCACCAGTAGCTATAAGTGTTACGGATTGAAGAGATTTATATAAAAGAAAATATAATAAATATTTATTTTAATTTGTTATCTAGGTTAAGACTGAATAATTATCCAGAAATACATATATTATACCATTATACAATTTCTTTTTTATTTTAAAACATATAAGTACCTAAATGTTGATGAAAGATTAATACATTAAACAAATGAATCGGAGATTGCCTGGAACCGAATAACAATATTGATTGTTCCTTCAGTTCTGGTAATTCTACTTTTTTCTTCAAGATTTTTGCTTTACTATTTCAAAATATATTTGCCATAAACTCAACATGACTACGCTGCAGCTGCCACCCGCCAGTTACCCGGAAAAGGCAAAAGAACGAGACCAAAGAGGGAAAGCGGGAACCCCCGCAATGAACCCCCTCGCAGTGCGGTGTCCAACCATGTGGCGGACAAGGATGGCTTTATTAAGGCGGAGCGTAAGAAGAAAAAGCCTCCTTGTCGTAACCAATGTGGCACAGCACCGACGGGATCTAACCATCTCCTGCGTTCTGCCGTTTTAGTGACGCACGCGTATGTCTCACGGCTCCACTACAACACGAAGCCGTCAGACATAGTCGAGTATTTGGCGGTAAAAACCAAATACCGACTGGTGGTTGAAAAGTTGAAGGCGCGTAACACGGTGAACATTTATTGTACACGTCCCAACTGAACAATTGTCGACCTTCCTGAAGGAGCTATGGCCGAAGGGAGTTGTATTCCGGAAGTTCTGTGGACGGAGAAGACCCCCGAAAGTCACCAGATCCGCGTCTCACGTCGCCTCAAGTACGTAATTTAGTTATAAGTATAAATTAGTATGTATGTTAGTCTGTAAGGTATATGTGATATGGACCTTGTTGTCTGAAATAAATGAATAAATAAATAAAAACACCATAACTTTTGAGACCCATTTAGTTTCGGAGTAGGCGTTGTATACCATACCATATCCAAGATTGCTGAAGATAATAATTTAAAGTTACAGAAATACATAAAAATATAGAAAAATTTAAAAAACCTATTTTCTGGATGAATTCGAAAACGCTAAGCGAATAAAACTAAAAATTAAAAACAATGATCATGTATTTTTGATAAGAAGTGCCTAATAACATTTGATTACATCAATATGGGATTATTGAAAAACTGCAATCGTCCTTAATTGTGTAATTGTTAAAAGTGTAATTTCAAGGACGATTGCAGCTTTTTTTTTATTTCGGAGGGTTGGTAGCCGTTTCAGTTTAGTTCATTCTATATTTCATTTTTATTCTGTATCTGTGTATACATATTGTCGGTTCTTATCTGTTCATATATTGACATTTGACGTTTGACAAATGACAGCAGAAGCGGAGCCTAGTAAATAAATAGGAATTATTTAAAAGTTTAAAACGCAGAATCTAAAACTTTGTAATAAAATTCCCTACAATATAAATTTTAATCCAGAGTCCAGACGATAATATAGTATAAAAGCAATGACATACAACACACACTGTTTCATACAGGGATGCAAGACGACCGTTTTCAACAAACCTACAGGCGTCAATTTTTTTCCGTAAGTCCAATATTTAATACTTTGTATTTCATTAAACTGATTTCAAAGTGATATTTCTTTTATCAATTACTAGTAACATAAACATTCGTTAACGTCACAATCACAGATTTAGTTATAAATATTGTAGTCTTGCTTGAACAACCTAGAAATTAAAAACAACACTAGCAATTAGATATATAAACAAAAACATTTCGTCAGTCTGTTATTGAAGACTTGTGCATATTACATTGTCGTCACCACGTATTTCCAGGTCTTAGAGTTAGTCTTGACATTATGGAGAACTGGCATCATATACAAATCTTTCGCTGATCTTGTTCAAATGTTATTTTATTTATAATATGCATTGCCTTTTTTCTAGTATAAAAATCTTTTTTCAACTTGTTACAGGTGTCCTACTTCAAATGAAATGAGAAATAAATGGCTACATGTCTTAAAAAACAAGTGTTCTTTGATAGACTGGGCCAGGAGCAGGATCTGTTCACGGCACTTTGAGCTTAAATATTTTGATTCACAAAGAAGGCTTAGGGATAATGCCATTCCTACTTTATTTCCAGTTAAGGTATGTATTTTTTCAATATAAATAAATATTTATCAATTTTCATTCAGTTTCATTCCTTTAGAAACAAAACCTAGTATACACTAGATATATGACTTACTGTACCAATCTGACCTGACCTATTAAATTGAAGATTAAAAATTATATATTTATTTTGGTTATTTTATCACTGTGTAATGATATAATGTTTTATTATGTTCTTTAGCCTTCCGATGCAAGCAAACCAAGACTCGACAGGTTATTGAATAAAATGACTCAATCAGAGCTCTCAGAGAACATAAAAGAAGAATTACAGTTGCTGAATGAACCATTTAATTTAGAGAATGGCCTCAATGATAACTTAAAATGCAAAACAGATGTTTCTGAAAAAACAAAGCTTTGGTTAATAATAAAAAAGCAAGAACACTTGAATGCTAGGTTATCGGAAGCAATTGCTCAGAATAGAAGACATGCAGAAATGTTACAAAAAACTGTAGATGAATATAAAAATAAGAGAAAAGACAAGGATCAAACAGCAGAGACATACAAATATATTGTAAAATGCTTACAAGAAAAACTGGCTACTTATGAAGAACAAATTGAAATATTAACAGCTGTGGAATCTGTGTAACAATTAATTTATAATATTTCTGTTTTTTCATTACTATATTACGTAATAGTTGTAATAAAATAAAATTTAAGTAAAATAGTGTATTTATTTACAAATATTTAAAATGTTACATAAGTCTAAAACAAAATATTATAGAATAAGATCAGTGTCATTTTCAGTCTTATTTTACATGATATTACATAAAATTTTAATAGTTTATGTATTTATTCAAACTATCATAATAAATATTAGTACTACGTAACCTAATTCAGGATTTCACCTTAAGATTACAGAATGCAATATTATAATTATATTCTATATTATTTAATTTTTTAATATAGTCACACAAGTGTCTACAATTTTATATTAAAAATTTGCTTTGTTAAAATCTAAGAAAAATTGTTCTATATCAGGGATAAATTAATAATAATGCTCATCAAGAATGTTGAGCATTGTTCATATGGTATTTAGTAAAATTTAATTGTACTAACATATTCTTAAATGTAAATTAAAGATAAAACTGTGATGTTCTATACACAATCCAGTACAGTTACAGGAACTACAACCAATTATTTTCTACGTAATTGCTTTTCTAACAATTCTCTAAGTTTGTGTTTTTTGTTTGTCTTATCTTTTAAGGTTCTTCCAAGTGGTATGATTTCCATTTGTTGAAGGCGCCGTCTAAACCTTTGATAGAATTCTAAAACAGCTGGATCAGCCCACACATGTCGTGAGTCAAAGTCCAAAACTCTCAATGTGTCTAAGCTTTGGGCTCTACTCAAAGCAACATAAGCTTGCCCGGCTTCAAATATTTTAGACAATGACATTTCAACACAATCTAATGTCAGTCCTTGTGATTTATGGATAGAAAATGCCCACGCTAAGTTCAAGGGAACTTGTTGACGGCATAATAAATTGCCATTTGAATTTTTAACATACCAGCGCTCTGGTCTTGCTGTATACTCCTTTTTATTTTTAAATCTTACCACTGGTAAACCTTCTTCAAATCTACTCACAATTCCTCTTGCACCGTTCACAAGACCTGCATTAACATTTATATTTTTAAGTAACATTACTTGAGCACCAATTTTTAGCACCAGTTTTGAAGGTGCAACTGTTTGCATGTCGAGCAAATTCGTTGCATTATCACTATCCTGAGAACTAAATATTTTCTCATCACCTTTAAGATCACGGAGTTTTGATACATTTATTGTTTTAGAGTCATTAGTGTGAGAACACAACCTTGTAGCCAAGATTCCGTCACTTTCAATTTTTTGAGAAGATGTGCCAAGAAGTCGATCACTTATTTCTTTTGTCACCCGACCAATTCTTATGCTATTAAGTATTGACACAAATTCTTGATCTTTTTGTCTATGCACTTCCTTCAATTCGAAACAAAGTTCAATGCATTTATCCCAGCAAGGAGACTGGAAGCAGAATCGTTTACCAGATTTGTTTCTGTCCACTACTGGTGGCAGTTGTAGGAAATCTCCACATAGAATTAGTTGGATGCCTCCAAAGGGTTTATCATTTTTTCTTACATGTCGTGCTACTGTTTCCAATTTCTGAAATATATGTACATATTTTATGTGAAAAAAACATACAATAAAAAAATAAGCTCCTCCCAAATTAGTTAAAAAATGGAAAAGAGTTTTTATGTGCTTTTATTAGATTAAAAAAATATATGATTAAAGTAATTTTTAAATACCCTAAAGTAAATTTTTAATACAAAGCAAAAAATTGTTTAATATTTTACTACTTATAACAACTATTTTACTTTTTGTACTTTTTTATTACGTTAATATTGTAAATAATAAAATGTAACTTGTAGAATTATTGAATAAATAACTTATAACAAATGAATACCTCAAAATAAGCTCCATCCACCATAGATATCTCGTCAATGATAAGATGCTTGCACTTCCTCCACTTCTGAGCCACCAAGGGTAATTTCATTGCCTTCTCACACAGATGTTCTGTGGTACCACTCCCATCCCCAATACCAGCAAAGGCATGAAGAGTTGTCCCACCTGAAAAATGTGATTTCAACATTATTTAGCTTTTCATACTCTATCCAGACATCAGGCACATATTTTTAGATGTGCTGGATTTATAGTGAATGATGAATTTATAAGTACAACAAAAAATACTGCTATTTTATAGGATTTTGTTGAATATACAACATATTGCTGAAAGAATTTTACAGTTAAAAAGTTAAGCACATAACATAAGTATTGATATACTTTGCATTTTTTGTGTTTTCAAATATGGTTATGTTCCAAACAAATATTTTGTTACTGTTGTGTAAAAATAAAATCACTGACCAATGTGACAGGCTGCAACACCAGTAGAGGCAGTGGGCATTGTGACATCCGGAGGCAGAGCTGCGACTATTCTCTTGAGCAGGAAGCTTTTACCTGTACCTGCAGATCCAGTGAAGAAAATATTTTTACCACTAAGACAAGCCTCTAAGACTCTTTCCTGTTCAGGGTTCAATGAACTTGTGGTTGTCAATGGAGATGGAGAATAAAGCTTCTTAGGAGCTGGTCCTTTGCCTATATCCTCAGATTTGCGCTTCTTTGATGGCGGTGAAGGAGTTGTTGCAGTGGCTTTACTAATTTTGCTTTTAGCGCTACATATATCAGCGACTGTCACCGGACTTATCTCGTCAAATGCTTGTGCTTTACCACTTAGAAGCTTAGCCCGCATACCCTGCTTGGATGGGGTACTATTACCAGACTGTTCTTTGTCACCAGTCATTTTCACAAATATTGTTCTAAGAAAAGAAACCAAGTTTGTCGGTGGAGCGTTCGATAAAAACAACGTGCATCCCACTTCTTGAAACTTTATGCTAGCCTTTCCTTCGGCCATGAATTTTTTGAACACATTTATACCTTTCAAAGCCAATCTAATTGCAGCATTTTTGTCACTCGATACCTCCATAAACATTTCCCGAAATTCATTCCTAATCAACCGCAGAGAGGCAGACTTATAATTGACTTTCCTGAGAATAGATCCTTGCGGGCTAGTCCATTCAAGAGTTACAGCACACGACAAAAATGATTCTCCGGAATTCATCTTAATTTTGAATACGGGTTTAATTCATAAATTAATACTTTGAATTAAAAAACTATGCTAACATTAATTTAAACAAAATGATAAATGCAACCAAAAGTGCGCGGGCGTCGAGTCGACACTGTCAGTGTCATTATTGACAACGTCAAAATTTCTCTTCAAATTCAAGTTTTTTTTTATACTGTTTTTGCGGCCCTGGCTACTTTCTCTTTAGCTTAACCTATCGATAAAGTAAAGTTTTATTCTGAGGACCTGAGAGCAGGACAAAGACATAAAGTCATTGTTATTTTAAATTACATTTATTTTGAAACAAAAAATATATCATATATATATTCTAGCGGCTTAAGGGGGGGGGGAAGGGGCGGTCCCCAAGAGTATAGTTATCTGGGCGGTCCGCCCCGGGCTCCCGATCCTGGGGGGCCTCCAAACACACTTGCTAAAAAAAGGTCGGCAGAACAGGTTACTAAATTACGAAAAGGTTACGAAATTTCCAAGTGATTCCTCTGATTATTAAACTATTTTGAAAGAATTAACCCATCAAATAAAACAATATATATTTACCAAAATAAATTTAATTAATTTAATTTTTAACCCATTCGTTTTTAGTTTTTAGTAAATGTTTTAGACAACATTTATTCTTAAAGACTTTTATGGCGACTTCCCACAAGAGATGGCGCTGTCTGAATCTTGCTATTGAAGTTTTCTCAACATGCTTCCCGGTCATAAACATCTAGCCCAAAAGGGGATCTCAATTCGCCAAAATCTTTTTTTGCTATTACTTCATTACTACTACTCCAAGTTACTTGGTGGCTAATAACATAGTTATACTTTATTAAAGGGAGCTTTCTGAAACGTACACCTTCAAGGGTAAGCGTAGCGCGGGTTCGCGATAAATTTGCAGTTACATTTTTAGGTGAAATAGAGTTTCCATTATTTGATTATTTTGTACAAAACGCCATAAACGACGCTGGATAATAACTTAACTTTACTTAATAGCTTTACATATACATATACGCATATGGTTACCATACTCAACACTCACCGTTTCTTTCACATCTCTATGTTCACTGGGCTGAAAACCTGAAACTAAATAATTAATAAACACTTTTCAAAGTGAATGATTTAAATAGTCGTACGTTACATACATTAAATCACATGTAAGTATGATTAGTCTAGTTACGTACCTACTATGGATAGCAAATCAACATATTTCAACTAAATAGTACAAATTTCACATTAGTCCGCGCTTATTCTTTTATTTTATTTCGTTCCCGGAGACAGGCTGTCACTTACCGAACGGCTAATAATTCATCGCCGGGTCGTAAAAGCGGCTAAAGATAAACAGACTGTCAGGAGTAAACAGAAATATACGAATATACGTTCCCAAGCGATGTTTACCCACAATTACACATTGTATTATTGATTAACTTCAATATTCAATAAATAAAGCTTTCTTCATGACTCTAAAATTAAACATAAAAAAGAACATAATATAATATACATGATAGACACATTTTTATATAATATACCTTTTTTATATAATATACGGACGAGCATGCAGTCCACCTAATGGAAATTGGCTACTGCCGCTCATGGAAATCAACCCCAGATAAGATTCGATTTCTATCTGAGGTCGGCCACAGGTGCCGTCGAAGTTGAACCACAGGGGGTTCTGCCACATCCGACCTATTATATTAATTTTGTTTAAATTAAATAAAACTGAACAAATAAAACACTTTGTTTCGAAATATATCTAAAAGGCTTTGCTTTTTTAATTCTATGATGAAAAAACGAAGCAAAGTCAATTTTGGATAATATCGGCCGGTGGAACGTACCTACGCGGCTTTCACAATTTATGAAATAAGTAATTTAAACAATGTATTAGAAGGAAACCGCACTTCTGTACCTATATGGAGACTATTAAAGTAGTTATTAGTTAACTATCTCTTCAACTAAATCCAACATTAATTTATGCAACTGTAGGTAACAACCTACATTTATCTTATGTGTTATTTATCTATGTAGATATTCCGACTACCAAAGCTCCGACTCCGGTCGCGTTTTGAAATTTGATCCGAACACGAAGACAAGACAGTATTATATCGTTTCACAGACTCACTGTGCAGAAATCGGTAGTCTTCCTTCAGTATGACGCAATCCCAGTAATACCAGACGCTCGGTCCAGAAATTCATTACACATGCTATATTTCAAAAGCCTACCTACCGTGACAATAACCAAACCTCGATGCCAAATGACACATGAGGTCATCAGTCAAACACTGTTTAATGTTTAGCTGAAATTGATCGCCTTCTGTCTTTAATGACTGACTGATGATTAAGTATCTAGTTGTGTTAAGTTCAATATTTTCAAAGGAACCCGGCATATCTATCTTTCTTTGGAAAGATTCCTTAGTATTTTTTTTACTCTTTCCTTATAGACATGCGTAAATAATAAAGCTAGGCCTTAAGTAATTATCTGTGAATATTCAAGGCAACTAGACATCTTAGATCTTACACAATCTGGTATTTCAGTAACAATAACAATATCATAACAATAACACTTTATTAATTTCGAGAAGTTTAATTCGAAGTATGAACGGAAACGGCTACTAAACGCATCAACGCCGTTTGCTTTCAAAGTAAATACACTTATTTTCGCGACGGTATGGAATTATTTAGCGATGAAAGAATTAAAGTCAATAAGCACCCAGATATCGCATATACTATATTTTATGACTACATTAATATTTTCCATCCTTTGTTTAAAATTAATTATGACTGACGGTGCGACAAAATTCTAATTTATATCTACCAAGTCAGGAGTCATTGCGACGGAAATTAAATTAGATTATTCTTATTTCTTCGCGTTGTAAATAAAGTATAGGTATACGAGTATATGGCTTACCATGAATACCAAAATGGCCTAAAAGATATACATGTTTATAATATTATGATTAAATGTTATAGCACTTAAATTATAGATGTCAATAAATCTGTATGATTATTGTCGTTAATCAGATTTTATATTATTAAAATAAAAATATGTCAGAATTTCTATTTCTACCGAAATGGCCGGTAATTTCCTACTTGATGACAAACGCCAGGAATCAATACAGGAAACGAGCGCACATAACCCAGAATTAGCAAACTGTCCGGTGCATCTGCAGCTAACTGGCGTTTCGCATTGTAACTGCGACAAATGTAGAGGTAAATATCTACCTATCTCTACATTCATATGAGTAATCCTAACAGATACATATCTATGTATTTTAATAGATTACTCAAATGACCGCATCAGCCCTTTGTTTTACAATTAGGCACGGGTCTCTTCTCTGATTGAAAATGTTTTAGGCCATTACACTAGTGCGGGTCAGGCTACATCTTATAAATATGCTGTATAAATAACACGAGGTTCCTCCGCGTGTTTTCCTTCATTGATTAATTCCTGGCAAACGCCTTTAATTTAACAAAAATCGCGACATGTGGAATGGTGGAATGCCGGTATTTTCCTGGACTCGAACCTTAGACTTGCGCCCTGCGATTTATATTATACCAAAATTTGAATATTATTACTGCGAATATTTTGTTAGGGAAATATCATTGTTATGGAAATAATTATGTACTTACGTATATTAATTTAATATAAAAATAAAACATAATTCAATTTATGCAAACATCATAAATTTGTAAATGGTCAATTCTTTTTTTTCACTGTTATTACAAATTACGCACCATCCCAATACACCTAATTACTATGTAGGCTTGAAGAATAGTAGGTAAATAGTGTGAAATTTACATTTCTTTGTAGAGTCAATTAGTTGGCACCATTCCGAGTAGGCAGAAATACTGGGATGCATTAGCAGCATCTTAAATAAAACTATTTCAGCCTTTTTCACTACCGATATAATATTGATTTGAAAATGTTTAGGTATATTATTTAATATAAGGTCTTTTAATATAAGGTCTTTTAATGTAGGGTTCCAAGGTGCAAATCCTACCACATGTTTTTGTAAAAAAATAATTTCTACTTGTTTTAACGGTTAACGGAAACATCGTGAGAATCTTACATTTTTTTCAAGGGGTTGTGAAGTCAAGATTCCGCACTTACATAAAATACTTCAGAAGTCTTTTACGTCTTTGCCACTTTACCACATTTTTAAAAAGCTGATTTTCCTATATGAGTTCTAACTACTTAGCTACAAACGCGGGATTTATGCGATTTTATTCAATAGTAGGTTATTCAAGACCACAGCCTGAATAATAATTCAAGGTATAATATTATTTAAACTCTATTTATTACGCACCTAAGTAAGTACTAAGGGCCTACACATTATTTTGTATCGTCTGACGTCTCGCGTATTTTGGATTTTTGTGGATACTAAATACTTTGTAGGTATAATATTACTCGGTGTACCTAATTAGTTGGCTAGTTTCCAAGTAGGTAGCGATGCCCGGGTTGCGTTGAAACCGTGTTGAAACAAACAAATTCGTGTGAACGCCGGACAATGCAGGGTGACGTTCGGGTGTCCATATTAACGCGATCTATTAGGACATACGAGAGAGTCGTGAAACATTGCTATGAGATAAAACAAATCCTTAGCACTGCAATTTAATATTTTTATAACTAGTCGTTGTATAATATTTATTTTCTTGCGAGCACGGTTTGCAACGAGCACATAATATGTTATCTACTCGACTCCAGATAGTTACGTATTACGTAGGTACGTACCTACCTATAGGAATCTAACTTGAAGTCGATAATACTATATAGGTATACCTACACATGACTGCCTCATAAGAAAAAAATAAACGCCTTAATTATATTAGTTTTCGCGTAAAACTTTATATCGGCACTATATCACTGATGCTTAAAACCCAGAACAGAAAAAGGATGACGGTGAAACGCCGCAATCGGTCGCATTTTAAGAGGTTTCATTAACCTCGATTACTGTTTTATCGAAGTCCGAGTTTCTATTACTCAAAATCATTTTACAAATAATTAATAAAATATGAATTTCAACTGTCCACGGTGTAATATCGTCATGGGGCATGTAGGCGGGCGTCGGCGAAGGCGGAGAGAGCGCCACACATGGGACGCATCTGTGCGCTCGCTGGAGGTGTACCCTGAAACGCGTATTTATAGTGCAATCCACGTATTTGAATGGCTTCAACTGGCAGTTAAGGCTTATTCATTAATATTTAGTCACTTGTAGCGGCTTCATAATTTAAAAAACTTATCAAAATGCTAAATTGTAAAAGTAATTACATTTTTTTTATTTTCTTCTGATCATACCGATTACATATAATTTATACTATATACAGGCATTCAGTGCCTTTTGAATGTATACAATAAAAAAGTAATCATACTAAATATTAACTGGTTTTATTAAGATATATAATTTTCTAAAATTAATTGTTTAATTTTTTCCAATCATCAAATGTATTTAATATTTTTGTAAATCTTAAAATCGAATAAAAATAGTAACTAATTAAACGCTAATAAGACGAATATCTAATAGTAATAAAATGTATAACTTAAAAATAATAATAATACTAATAATTGTCTCGGGTTCTCAGAAACAATTAAGAAAAGCTTTTTAGCCAGCTAATCGCGCAAAACAAGTTCAGACAAGTGTTTTGTGTTTTCGTCTTCTTAACTTCTTATCACAATACTTTCAGCACAGGTGTTCGCAAACATTGATAATACCGTGTATTAGTGAATTAAAAACTGTAAGAACAATGGAATCGTTATCAGTTCATCAGGTAGTAGGCTGGCTCGACTATGGATGGGGCACACGTGTGACGTATTTTCCTCTAAGCGCAGCTGTGGAGGTCTTCGCAGATGTTTTATGGCACTGAACATTTCCAAGACGCTTTATTATTTATTACGATATTGCCGTTTAGAACCTAATCTCCGTTTTTATTATCCAGAAGGAACAATGGTCATCATGGCTAAACGTTATTTTTGGCATACGGAGTGCAGCTGTGGTGTCCGCGTGGGAAAGTATGTGTTTTCTTCGCATTGTTTGAGCAACCCCTAGGTTCCGCTTAATGACGGCAACTAATTACAATACTTCCTTCAGTATTACCGAAAAGCAACCGGGAAATCAACATTTTGCAAGCATACACCATAAAAACTGTAGGTATTTTTATAGATTATGTTTTAATTGCTTTATACATAAGCATGTAAGCAGCGATAGCCTAGTGGTTAAGAAACTCGGCCTCTCGATCGAGGGGTCCGAGGATCAAATCCCAGGCACGCACCTCTGATCTTTCAAGTTTATGTGCCTATTAGAAATTAATTATCACTTGCTCAGACGGTGAAAGAAAACATCGTGAGGAAACCTGAGACCATACCTGAGAGATTTATTAAAAAAATAATCTCAAAGGTATGTGAAGTCTACCAATACGCACTTGGCCAGCGCGGTGGACTATGGCCTAATCCTTCTCATCCTGAGAGGAGACCCGTGCCCAGCAGTGGGACAATAATGGGTCGATGATGATTATGATGATGATGATAAGCCTAGCCTAGTCTACTATTAACCTCCAATACTGTAAAAAATCATGTAACATGCATGTATATCTGTAAAATATAAAATATCTGCAGAAGAAAGATTGTTTCCTCGAATTAATTTTCTTTACTAACGACAAGTTTCAACATAGGTATACATTATTAAGTTATACATATAAATAAAATTTAAATGTTATCTGTGATATCAAAATAACCCTCATTCACCCTTATTATTTAATAGGGAATGAAAAAAAACCCTCATGTTTTTCTTCCCTAAAGAGTTCAAGACATGAACTTAAATATTTCAATTACATATTATGTTAATAACTCTCACTAACATATTTGTCTAATTTATTAATTACAGTTTTCATGTAACAGTTTCAACTTATCTCATTTTGGAAAATTGCATAAACGGCTCCCATAAATTGGCTTACAAGCATCGTGGCCTCATCTCGTTATCTAAAGCAGGTGTCACTTTCAACCGCAAACCCCGAAAGTTTGAAAATAAACCATACTGTCGTAAAACTCTTAACAAAATAAACTTAGCAAGGCGTTAATCTCTTGGTTAAAACATCTGTACCGCGCTTCGAACAAGGGGTTGACAACGTTTTATCTTTACCCCGCATTAGGAAAGATTACACTTGACTCATATTAGGTTGTACGTTAAAATATCGGCTGTTCTTAAATTCTCGTGAGTCATTTAATAGTATATATCTTTAACAATCTTACTTCCTAAGTAAATAATGATACTTTATCTTAGTAGGTAAATAATATCTTCCTATATTTCTTTATAGATTTCTCGAACTATGCAGAACAATTTATTAAACGAACACAAGCTATTCAGATAGATTTACCTTAGTATAAGTACTCTTTAATACATAATACAACAATGGCAAGCTACAGAATTTGCAGATGTAGGATTTAAATAAAGTGTCACACTTGATTAACAAGATGTGAGACAGGCTTCCTTAATGGGCCACAAGTGGAGAACCTACTTAACCCTATATAAATGCCCTAAAGTTCTTTTAGGTACATACGAAATCTACATTTAGTCAATCAACTTTATCCCCACATCGAACAGATAATAGATACCTGATGTAAAATTTAGAAAAGTATCTTATTTTAAGAAATAACTTTGTCCTGGTTCAACATATGAATGCCGTTTTGAAAAAAATAGATAACGGTAAGTGGTTGTATTTATGAATGAAGCGAAAATACTTACAATAGGAATATGACACTTGTTTAGCAGATGTTCCACATGCTGTAATAACTACAATAAAAAACTAAAACAATTGTTAGAATAATTACGTATAATTTTACGATCTTAACTTATTATGGTGAAGCAATGTTATATATTGAGTTATTATATCATTGAAGTAAACATTAAACTAATATATAAACAATGTAATACTTTGCAGAATAACACACACCTCATTGGTAAACTCAAGTGTCAGTTCTGCTCGTCTCCTGGCCGTTTCTGTTAAGGAATCAGGATTTTGGCTTCATGCAACACCGTCCAACAACTTAGGGTCAGTGTTAGACAATACATCATTTACCATTGCTATCGGCTTGCGACTAGGTTTACCTTTAATTCATCCACATTGTTGCCCTTGTGGAGTTCAGGTAGACCATTTGGGACACCACGGCCTATCTTGTCGTCGTAGCGCCGGTCGCCAATCGCGCCATGCTGCCCTCAATGATGTCATCCGCAGGGATGCTACGTGTGTCGACACAATGGCACCATCCCATCTTCAACTATCTTCTAGGGCAGCTGGTGTTGTGGCTACCGATGCGGAAATACGCAAACTGCAGAAATATGCTAGTCTCAGTCGAGACTATATATTTCTGCCGTTTGGTGTAGAGACGATGGGGCCGTGGGGTTCTGACGCTCGATCTTTTTTTAAACACCTTTCAAGGCGTTTGATCGAGTGCACCCACGACCAAAGGGCTGGCGCTTACCTCGGGCAAAGAATTAGCTTTGCTATTCAGCGAGGTAATGTCGCCAGCGTTTTGGGGACTCTTCCAAGAGACAACAATTTTGATGAATATTATTATATTTAAATATTTTATTCTAACTATTTTTATAGCCTGTTTCATATATTATTTTGTACTTTTTTTATTACGTTAATATTGTAAATAATTAAATGTAACTTGTAGAATTATTGAATATAATGTAATACTTATTAGGCATATATATGTGCACCAGCGCACCAAAAAAGCAAATTTCTATAAATACCTATCTTAAACGACCTAAATATAAATAAATGAATACAAATAATACCAATAAATTCCAAGTAAGTACCTATCTACTTTACTCTTTACAAAATTAATTGAATGTCTAATAATAAATTATCGATATTTTTTCATTATTTTTTCTATAATTTTCTAACAATTGTATCTATTTTGTAATGGTCAGCACAGGGGGCTTATCACCATCTTTTAAAAACCATCATCGTTCAGAAAAGTTTTATTACCTCTTTATAACATTAAAATATTCCGTTAAACACAATTGAAAAAACTTAAACCCTTATTAATTTTTCGCTTATCCATTGTATAAAACCAACTGAAATTGTCATATTTTGCTTAAAAAGTTAAATTTCCTGCAAAAATTAAAATTATTTGTTTAAATAGTATAAATTTGTTTTAAGAGATGGTAGTAACCCCCCAGTTCGCTATACCTAAATATATTTCTGTTAATTATGAATGTATTCAGTAATGGTCTCGTGTACGAACATGGATTGAATATCGGATCTATTATTAACGCCATCAGAAACATCACTGCCTCGGTTGGTAATTATTCCTAAAATACATTCCTGGGTTAAATAACCCTCGAACTGTATTATTTACGAACTGTTGTTTTTATTTTAGTATCATTCCTAATATTATTTGAAAATAGTAAGTGCCCGTTACTATGCACTTAGCTTAAATTATAAAGCATATGTTTAATTTGATAGGTAACAAGTAGGTAGGTATGTTTTTAATTGCTATTGGAAAATAGTTTTTCTATTGCTTCTCTATATGAATTTTAATATTTATTCAGAAATTCTCAAAACTTCAAAGCATGCGCTTCCAAGTGGTTCGATTTCGATGCTCGAGGGTCGATGTTTTTGCATTTCCGTCTTCCAAGCCTCTTTTGATTTTTACGCGACAGACATCCGTTGTAAGATTTTTAATGTCCAAAAAAACAATTTTATAATTTTAACCCATAGATTAGTAAAGATTACTCACTCCTAACAAGAAAATGTACCTACCCAGTTTTGAGAATTGAAATAGTTGCGTAAAAAAGTTTTGCCACGTCTCCGTGCTAAAATGTCCCTAAAATATTTGAAATAATTATTTATTTATTATGTAAACTATTGTTGTATTAGTTATTTATTCGTAAATTTTCTCTAAAAATGTTTTTATTTGTCAAGAATTTAAAAAAAAGAACTTACTAATAAGCCGTTTGTGGCATTATTAAGCAATGTATTCATTCAATTTCAAGGCGGCGAAGTATCTTTACTAATCTATGTTTTAACCTAGGCATTTATTTAACTTGTCCTATTTAGGACCTGCATAGTTAACTAAAAGAAAAACTTAAATAATACGTAATATTTTTATTTTTTGTAGTTTTAATTATTATTCTAAGGTAGTAGGTAAGCTTATAGGTGTGTACTTTCCTTTTAATTTAATATTTTCACGTTTAATTAACAACAAATATGGTCGATTTAGAAGGTGGTAGAACCGACCTTAGGTACGAATCGAATCCTATCTGGGATTGATTACAAATGTCGTTGGGCGGCAGTAGCAACCTACCATCAGGTGGACAGCATGCTTGTCAACTATTCCTATATTATTATAAAAAAAAATGTGTTAATCAAAATCATGTAATGACTCATACGTATTTACTTTTTATGTACCTATTCAATTTAAATTACACACAGTAGTCTTTAGAAACTGCTAACTAGAAACTTTCATGTTCATAAAAATAATAATAACATAAGTAAATTTATAAAAAATAACGGATCCAGAAGATATCTACGTCTAATGTCAGATATCAATATAACAATAAACAAGTCCGTTAAAAGTAGATATTCGTAACACTGTCCAGACTCCCGTCATAGGCGTCGTTATGAAGGAGTGCTAGATAAATAAATTAAATATTTATATTGTTCGAGTAAGGCATGATCTGGCGGGTCTGGCCGTGGGATCGCTGCCGGGAATCCGGGGTCCGATTGCGTCAAGTATATTTTTAAACAGCCGACAGAACGACGCGACGACATAAAAACTTACAAGCAAGGGTGGCGCCGAATATTTCTACCTAGGTTAGTGTTTGGAGTCAATTTTAATGTTCTTAATATTTTCTTTGGTTTAGTTTTCGGTATTTAAAATATCTACGCATATGTGAGTATTTTTATTTTAAATATCAAAGTTGGTCTGGTGCACTTGCTGTTTCTAATTTCTATTTAGGTAAGTACTTATAAAATGACTATAGATTGGTATGTTACTCAGTTATAAAATGCAGTTAGTCATTAAGTTCTTTGCATTCGTTATTCCGTGAAGTCTCACAGGATGCAATCGCAGTGATGCGATCGGTTATGGCGACTGAATCCTCGTAGGTATATAGCTGCCTATGTATATGCAGTATATACCGCTTTCAAGATGATGGACAAGATAAACAGAAGACGAGCCACAGAAATATTATCGCCGTCTCTGTCCCGCGCATTCAAGAAAGCGTTGTCAGTGGGAGGCGGCGCCGGGCGGGAGGCGCGCCGCCGCCGCGCGGTGGAAATGGTTATTTTTTGTGTCTTGTCAATGAAGGGACGGGTAGGGGCGGGCAGCGACGCAGGACTTCATTCAGTCGGTCCATGGCAGCAGGCGCTCGCGCTTACCACGCGCAAATGTTGCACGACAACGCGGCATACAGTTCACCGTCGATCGGATTCCGAACTATGAGTTACGAAAACTACGAAAACAGAGTGCTCATTAAACGCGAGGATCCCGAATGTCACGAAGAAGACGAACATTACTACGGGTACCTGCCCCTCGAAGTGAAACGGGATAGTGCAGAGATGCAAGTTTTCGCGCCAAACTCCCCGACTCGTCTCATGGACCTCAGCAACTCCGAGCGGCCTTCGCAGATGCAGCAGCCGTGGCCCACGAACGTCATATTCGACAACGAAGATCGAGTGTATCAACAGCCTCAATATCCACCCTATGACCAAATGTACATTGCCGACCAACGTCAAAAACAGTTTCCGCGAGCATTTTACTTCGACGATTCCAACTCTCAAGACAGGATCGAAACCTTCGATTCCAGTGAAGTGCCAAAATTGAGCGAGCCCGCCTATCGGTCCTCCACAGAGGAACGGAGCGACGAAAACGAAGAACAAAGAAGATCGAGAAAGCGGGCCTCGAAGTCGTCACGGAAGAAAGCGCAGTCGTTCGAAGATATTCAGTTGCAGCGAGTGATGGCCAACGTACGGGAGCGGCAACGAACACAAAGTTTGAACGAGGCATTCGCGAGCTTGCGGCAAATCATTCCATCGCTTCCCAGCGACAAACTTTCCAAGATACAAACGCTGCAGCTGGCCACGCAATACATCGAGTTCTTGTACCAGATCCTGTCGAATGGGGAATCGGCCGCTAGCAGCGATAGCAGCGATACAGGCAGTGAGCACGGAAAGTACCTCGCGCAGGAAAAACTGAGTTACGCATTCTCCGTGTGGAGAATGGAGGGCGAGTGGACTAACGGCCAAACGTGATACCTATATTAATCATACTACAAAAAGACGATTTAATTCCATTATTATTATCAGTTGTTTATTATTTGTATAAATGAAAGTTTATAGATATATAAGTTGTGTAAGTTAGATGTAAGAAAAATGTGATAGTTAAACTTCGGTACCAAAATCAATTATTTTCTATTAATAAGTGTAAATTTTGAAGTGTAAAATTACATTATTGTACTAAGATGGTTAATATTATGTGTACCTAAATTTAATACAGCTACATGCCAAATTTATTCAGAAAACGATATGTTTGTAAATATCTAAAAATAGGTTATTGTGAACAAATAGCAGCAGTAGGTTATTATTATGTCCTTTACATAATTAAAAATGTATTTTAATAATAACATGCACCAAAAATTAATTAATAAAACATACATATCTTTCAGTACATTTATTGACTACTTATTTTACAAATTCATTTGATTTAAGTAAACGTGATACAATAAAGTACTCAAAATAATAATAAAAAATTAAACAATACAAACTGTTTCTCTTAAATATATTGAATATCAACAAGTTACAATATAATTAAACTGAATGTACACATACTTAATTTACATCGTAAGACTTATTTACTTTTAGGACCTTAAAATTCAACATATATCAACAATTTCTAAATATTTAGGTAAAGAAAATAAATTGAAAGTAAAATACCGCAGCTTTAAACCTAGTTCAATTATGTTGTATTTATAGACAGTTTTATAAAAACTTATGTACCTATCACTTTATTTGACAATATAAAATTTTGAGTAGACCAGTCGGTACCTTTTCCTCATATTCTTGGGTTACAATACAATTTGTCCACATGGCAGCGGCGAGTAACAGTATCAATAGTCAATTTAGATTAATAATAATAATAAAGTACATATCAGTAAACATACATATACAGTATCTTTACACAAATGCATTAAATGAGAAAATCAACAAATTATGTTCAAGCGTCTCTTTTCAAAAAGGACGGTATAATTAAATTAAGAAATATAACAAGTTATTATGGACAAAAATTCGGCTTTAAAAAATATTTTTTTTAAACAGAAGATCACAAATTATTTTACTTTATAATTTTAATTATTTTTTTATTGTTTAAACGTGGTCGTGTGTTCAAATGAACAGGCAGATTAATACAAGACCTGCTTCAAAATAGATATTACTGGAATATAACATTAACACCTTTTCTTACAAAAGAATATCTATACAATAATCACAGCTTGATGTAGCTCACGATTACAACGAATATTTTACAGTACACCTTTTTTAAATGTGCAGATATTTCATAAGTATGTGCGATTTCATTTACATTTGAAACCTACAAACTTTTTTACAAATATAAAAAAAATATTACAACAAAAGGTAAGGCGCTATGATATTACTAATTTTAAACAAGGACAGTCAATGCTATTAATTTTGTCATTTATCGTAAAAATATTAACAAACAATACCAAAAAATCATGAATAACATTCCAGTATGGGACATTACAGAACAGAAAGTACATCCCTAAATCATCTAGAAAAGGTATACTTTGGATATTTCAACTGTATAGCACTTTATGATAACTAATGATAATACTTTTTATATGCTTCACATGTTTAATTTGCTTTATCAGCAGTCAGACTCCAGAAAACCTTGCACCAAATACAGAAAACAAATTTTGATACTTGTAATTTTATCTTAAGGATTGAATATAAAATTACTATTTTAAAGTAGCTTTGTCAGGAACAGTTTCTTAAAACATAATATTGTCTCACTTTTTGAAAAGACTAGATAATATTGTTAACATATATATCTAGTTATTGTATACCTCGTTGTGCACCAATAAGCAAGTAATGATATAAAAGTATCAAAGATACTGAATAATATTATGCAAGTTTGAGTTAAGACTCAGTTTATATTGACAAATACACTTACTTACATTATAATTGCTAAGAAACTATCAGTTCATCTGCATTCATTTCCAATTCATTGATCTGTAAAAATAAAATAATATTAAGTTATTTAAATAAACATTATATTAGGCCTATAACAGTTAAGTGCATTGGTAATTCAATGTTTGAAAATCGGTTTCCCGCGCGCAGCTCTGATGTATCAATATCATGGGCATATTAGAAAATAAATATAACTTGCTTAAAAGGTAACAAAAAGCGTAAGATAAGTTACATCCCTGGGAGCAGTGGCGGAATAAGGTCGTCGGAGTCCCGGGGAGGAAAGTTGAATGGAGACCTGCCAGTGTAAAAAGTTGATTGGATTTTACAAAGTGACAAATGTGTCATAGAATTATTTGGTGACCTATTTTATGTTTCGCTGACTGATACATATTTCATAGATTGTTTGGTACATATGACCTTTTTTTAGCAACTGTGTTTGGGGGCCCCCGAGGATTGGAGGCCCGGAGCGGACCACCCCTTCCGCCCCCTAAAGCCGTAAGAGCCTGAGAGTTATATCAAAATGGTTATTAAAAGTATGTGAACTTACCAAATCACATTCTGCACTCTATGGTGCACTGTGATCTGAACGATTCCCACTCTAGAGGAAACCAGTCAGCCGTTAGACAGAAATGGTTTGATAATAAACCATTATTAGTGTTGTTACTAAGTGGTCAAATTAAGGCCTAACTTAGAGGCCAAAAGCAGAATTCCATCTCACCATAACATCACAATGCGGATTATTAGAGGTAGTAAAATTTAAGATAAGAATCAATGAATCAAAGATGTCAATGCTTAACGTGATCTCAATATTATATAATAGCTTAAAATCCCGCTACATATTCTATTATTATTATATTACGACTTGATTATTGCACGACTCATGATGCGAAGCATCAGAGAGTGCTTTACGATCGAAAAATTTTTTTCGCTTCATTTTGGCGGCTATTTTTATTATTATAGCCTTGATAGTTCACGGAATCAAGATATTTTGCATACTATTGTCGAGATAATTTAATGGAGATTAATTCCATACTTTTTAAAAATTGATTTACTGCAATAGAATTGGAAAAAAATACCAAAATAGGTCAAAAAATTTTCCTGTCCGTCATGTGTGAAACCTGAAAACACTGTAACTTGTGAAAAAATCCATCATTTGAGTTATTTTTTTTTAAAATTCTAATCGACGATTGTAGGTCACTGAATGCGAATGATTAATTAATTCAGTGTCGTTTAATTGCAATTAATAAAAAACGAAAACTACAAGACTGTATATCTATAGATATTATGTACATTTATTCCACCAGGGGCGCTTGTGCAGTACCTCCTTCCTACTACAGCTGTTTTTTCGGCAAATAATTTTGAACGACTTAAGTTTTTTTTTTTATATTTCATAATTAAATGAGCATTATGAGTCGTGCACTTTCGGATTTTCCAAACTTTTTATCATTATTATTGATTTTTATTTTGACATGATTGCATACCTATATTTAACATCATTTACCTTTAATACTTTTATTGTTAATTCTAACATTTTAACTAAGTTTTGACATGTGTAACATCTGTAAAGGTAGCATTTAATTTGACTTTGTATCGTTATTGACCTATTGTACTAAATGCTTTACACAATAAATAAATAAATAAAGAAGGACCGATGGTACTGTGTTACTCGTGGGAAATAAGAAACTTAATGTGAACGAAATATTGACTTAAAATAAATACAAAATGTATTCCTAACTATTAGTGACAAGTAGTTTTATTGTCTCTCCGAGAAACGCATTACGTCAGTTACGTGCCAATAATAGGGCCATATGGCAAGACAGACGCGGGAATATCGTCATATCTATATCAATTTTAGATTGGCACTAAAACTTTTTTTAATCAATTAAAACTTTAAGAGAGATAATAAAAATAAAAATTGACATTTCTACCAATACATATACAGGGTGAATCTTTCAAACGGGCCTTCAGGGCCAAATCCGAAACTATACGGATTAGCGAAAAATGCTGAAAGGAGTTACGAGGCCGATTATGATAAAAACTAAAACTGCATCATTACTTTTTTTAAACAACTCTTTCCCTAGCCGGGAATCTAACGAGTTCATTTTGAAAAAAAATACACCCTCTATATTATTCCACTATCTGATAGTGTTGCATAAAAGGATCAAAATCTGGGAAGTAATGATAAATGACAAACTAAAGGAAAAGCCTCAATTTTAACAAAATGCATATTTTTTCATATTAATTTGCGGCCATGTAATCAACCCCAGATTGTTTGAAGGTGGTAGAACCCTTTGTGGTTTGACTCCGGCGGCACCACCGCCACACCTATTTCTACCTAATAACAGCAGTGTTAGGCGCTGCTGTGTTCCGGTTTGAAGGGTGTGGTAAGGGAGACAGACTTTTCCGAGGCGTTCCAGCTTAGTCCTCAGGGGTAGCGGCGCATCTGTGGCGACCTCGGGTAGGAATATCTATACTATCTGAGGTTGATTACAGATGTCCATGGGCGGCAGTAGCTACTTACCATCAGGTGGACTGCATGCTCGTCTGCTACTTCTATATTATAAAAAAAAATCTTATTTAGGAATGTAATCTCTTACATTCCTACCTGAGGTCGGCCAAAGATGCGCCGCTACCCCTGAGGACTTAGGTATGTCTCCCTTAACACACCCTTCAAGCCAGAAAACAACGGCGCTTAACACTGCTGTTGTTAGGCAGACATAGGTGTGTCGGTGGTGCCGCAGTAGTCGAACCACAAAGCGTTCTACCACCTTCACTGATCACCAATAAATAGAAAAATGATTTCACGCGAACGAAGTCGAAGGCTCTAACGGCTTAAGGGGGGGTGGAAGGGGCGGTCCTCCCCGGGCCTCCGATCCTGGGGGGCCTCCAAACACAGTTGCTAAAAAAGGTCGTCAGAACCAAACAATCTATGAAATGTGTATGAATCAGCTAAAAAAAAAGGGAGCCTCCATTCAATTTCCCCCCTGGGCCTCAGCCGACCTTAGTCCGCCACTGGTCGAAGATAAATACTAATTAGATAATTGACTTACATCATTATTTAGGTCCCGGTGTAACGGCTGTATGGTTTCCTCGTCCTCTTCGCAGTCTTGTATCAGCCACTCTTCCTCTTTGAGACCCGACTGTGTAACAAAATGTTAATAGTTTAAAATAATGAAATATTTATATTCTAAACATTTTAACTTAACGTTATTAGCTTAGGTCATAATTAGCTTTATAATAAACCGCTTCGTTGCGCGTTTTGACGTAGCGATACGATAGGCTTTTACGAGATAATTTTTTGCATATTTCAATTTTTCACATATATTTCTTAACCGATTCAATGCGGCGGCCTTTTGGTCAAACTTTAAACGCCTAGCGGCGAACACATATTTCGTGGCACCACTGTGGTGCCAAACGCCAGGGACTTTGATGGCACCGCTAAGGTGCCCTCCGCCATGAATTGTAACTTATCGTTTTTTTTTGCTTTTTCCACGTGCTGTAAGTTTAGTAGCCACCCAAAAGCGAAAGTGAATGGTTTAACTTTTCTATTAGTGTTTACAAAACGGACTATCTACGTGTAATAACGGAAATGGAAGGTAAGTGTCTTATTTCTATCAGGTGTTGTAAACATTTTTGTAAGTTTTTGATGATTGTTTTAGTGTTACTATAGAATTAAATATGAACATTCGACGTGCAGAGCGCTATGATAGTTCTTTTCTGGTGTTTTGTTTAGACTAAAAAATCAAATTATTAATGGATAGGTTTCTAATAGAATATCGAAATTGATTGCGCTATTTATTCAGACAAAGATAAACACCAAAGTACGAATATTTTAATCCAGTTTCTATTGGCTTACTATTAACGAAAAGTAGGTACTATTATAGTAATACAATCACAGTAATTTGCAAAATAATAAATTATATTTTTTTGAAAGGTTTACAATCCCTGAAGTATGTAAAATCACGTGATCTGCTGAAACTGACATTCTAGGAAGGAACTACGTGATAAATAAAGACACTTTTTCAGAACAACTTTGATAAACGTCAATTATGAGTTTTATGGCTTCAAATTTTGGCACCTCTCGGGTGCCAAAATTAACCATAAGGAATGTCAATAACCTGACTGCACAATAATTTATGACCCCTTAGTTTTAGGTATTTAATGTAATGGTAAGTGTTACACTACCTTCTATTTACATCTGTAATCAACCTCAGATAGGACAGGGATAATACTTATGTCAGTCACAGTTGTGAAGTTATACAAGAGGAGACCGCGTGTTCGCACCGATATGGCGTTGCTTTAGAAGTAGCCATTAAATTTTTTGTATGATATCATATAAGCGCTGCGACCAGGCTCGGTACTTCTTGTACGAAAACTTTGCGGTATTGTATATAACTGTCCTGCCTAAAACTCTTTAAGTTTGTTTTTTATAATATAGTAGTAGTAGACGAGCATGCAGTCCCATACACATCTGTAACCAACCCCAGATAGAATTTAATTTTCTAGCTTAAGACCGCTGTTATGAGGCAGAAATAGGTGTGGCGGTGGTGCCACCGGAGTCGTACCACAAAGGGTTCTACCACCTTCCAATTTGTTTGTATGTTTTCACATGAACCCTTTTTGGTTCGACTCCGGCGGTACCACTATACCGGCAAACTGGAACACAGCAGCGTTTAACACTGCTGTTATTAGGCAGAAATAGGTGTGACGCTGTTGACCTTCAAAATATAATACTCAATCTATGCAAATTTTGCTAATTTAAGATTGAAATTTGACAATTTATTTACATAATGACGATGATATAGTCCGCGTAAAATTGCTAGTCCGCTCTGAATATAGAAATGAATCGTGTCGCCATAGCAAATTGTAGAACTACGCCTGCTCGCAACAAGTTCAGAGCGGACTAGCAGTTTGGCGCGGACTATCTTATACATAAAATTCTCGTGTCACAATGTTAGTTACCGTACTCGTCCGAAACGGCTTTAACGATTTTCACCAAATTTTATATGCATATTCAGTAGGCCTGACAATCGGCTACTATCTATTTTTCATACCCCTAAGTGATAAGGGTTGTTCACTCTTAACAGTTTTTTTTATTTTTGAACAAAATTTTTTGTTTTTATTTTTCTATAATGTGGCAGGAAAAATACATACAACCCTAAATTTTTGCCCTTTTATCACCAACTCCTATTTTTTAACAGCCATTTCAGTAATTTCATATTTTTTCATACCGCTAGATGAAACTTCGCTACGATTTTTATTTTTTTTTTTATTTGGCAACGCAACGTTTGCCGGGTCAGCTAGTATATAAATAAAGTAAAGTAAATAATACTGACCAGCGCGTCCGCGGCGTCCATGTGCGCCTGGTGCGCCTGCCGCACGTGGTCCTTGAGCGCGAAGGCGCGCGCGTAGCTGGCGCCGCACAGCCGGCACGAGAACTTCAGGCTGTTCTTCTTCGCGTGGTCGTCCATGTGCACGCGAGCCGCGTACAGCGACGCGAACGGACTGCATGAGGAACAAAGATACATTACTTATGGTCTAAGATCCCCATATAAGACAACTTTCACCGAGCTGCTTAATGGACGAAACGTTTTTTTTATTTAAATATGTCAAAAAGTATATTGCAAATGAGTTGACTAAAAAATTTCAGTCCGAAATATGACTTTTTTACAATATTTTTTTTAACATTTCACTGGTTTGATTTAAGTACAAATTACATACCAATCGAAAGTACGAGAATGTTAGGTTAACTAATCTTTTCCTCTCACCATCCTTGGGTAAGCGGGTATGGACAGGTAAACAAGTTGGCCTACCCAAGGACTGTGACAGTTAAAAACAGTCACCCTAACGTACGCATATTAGGAAAAAGGCTTCATACTTTCGATTAGTTTGTAATTTTTCTATTAACGAAAAAAGTGAAATGTTTAAGAAAAAAATTTGAACTAATTTTTTTTTTCAATTCATTTGTAATATACTTTTTGACATATTTAATTTGATATAAAAAAAGGTTTCATCCATTAAGCAGCTCGATGAAAGTCGTCTTATATCGGGATCTTCTACGATTACACGTTTCTTTTTTTCGCTTAGGACATTATTATCTGCAGTGGAATATACTAAAATTTATTTGAATTGCTTCCTAAGTCCGGTGAGTATTCGATCGTGTACGATTTATTGTGTATGCACGCATGTTCAGATCCATCCCCGCCAATACACAAATGCATGAACTCACGTACGCGGCATGACGTACACAATGCTTATCCTGTACGTGTACACGTACGTACGTATGCAAACGAGGGGAAATGAAAGCTTGCATGCACATATGCGACTTACAAAATCAATCATATACACGAACAGCATCAATTCCGACTACAATACTCTACTTGGAATATTTATTATTAGGAAATTTATCCTCTTTAATAATTGTCTTGTTGGATTAATGTCTTATATGACATTGATCTTACTGAACTAAAATTCTATAGTGAGTGTATGGTGTACCAATGCTACAATTGTTGCTACAGATAATACAGAAACTATATTATTAAAATTATTACGTAGTTTCTATGTACAACAAGATTAGCAATTAATGTCGGTAACAATATTTAATTGAAATAACTTACCGATTACACTGTTGACAAGAGAAGGGTTTCGTATGCGAGTTTTTATGACCGGCAAGTTGGACGGAAGTTTTGAAGGCCTTCGGACAGAACGGGCACTTGTACGCGCGTACTTCGGAGTGCGTTAACAGATGATGGTTGTACACACTGTGCGCTTTGAACCTAAGGTGAAAAAATACATGTTTAAGGAATATTAAAGACTTATAATAGTAAATGTTGTACAAATTTTCTACAAAATAAGTGCAGCGTGAAGCAGTGACATACCTATAGGGATATATGATATGTGTTTGATCTGATTTTAGGGTCATAATGGATCGAAATATCGCGTTCCGATCCTTACATCGCAATGTCATAATCCCATATTGAAAAGATCACAAAGTTAAAATGAAAATCATTTCTGAATCGAATGGCTTCGAATCGATGACCAAAATCGTTTGATCGTAATCGTCATAGTCGTACAACAAAGTCGGATTTAACAAATACCAAACTTTACAGGGCAGACATTTCAAGTTATTCACAAATGTTATTTTACTATGAGCGCATTTCAAATCGTCCGTCGTTATACCGACTGATTAATTTGAAAACTAAAATACATAGATTTTTTTCTGTAATGTAGTAATACAACACAATATGTTATCCAAATATGATAAAAAGTGAATTTCGCATTATTGTCAAATCCGTCTTTGTTCTACGACGGTACATTCGTGATCCTATCTTCTATAACCTCGACTCGGATCAGCACATGACTAGTTGTGTACCTCTTCCCGCAGTGCTGGCAGGCGTAGGGGCGCGCGCCGGTGTGCGTGCGCATGTGCAGCGTGAGGCAGTACGACACGCGGAACGACTTGCCACAGATCTCGCACGAGTGCGGCTTCTCACCTGACATCACAAAAATATTTTAATACCTGTATCAAGGACCTGTATTAACATAGTTAAATTGAGATGTGTCCCGTTAAACGTCCTAATTACGGGCCGACATGCATTACATCACATTACATTGCATTACATGCAGCGTGGCGCACTCATAGATTAGTAAAGCTTACTCACTCCTAACAAGAAAATCTAACCAGAAATTACGAATTTATACGAAAGAAACGAATTTCTCAACAGTTTTTCTTGGATTTCGTGTTTTTGCACCACTTAACTGGCATTATTCCGCGTAAATTACACCATGACAGCCATTAAATGGCTGACAAAATTGTCAACCGTTTAAGCCATTTAATGGTTTCCTTACAAGGCGGTGCGATATCTATACTTATCTATGGTCTCTATAAACATTATATACAGGATTACTGGGAAAGTCGTATTTATGGAGGTTATGAATCAGATTGTTACTGACCGATTTGAGCCTATTTTCATTTAAGATTTATTGTTTGAGATTATTTACATTTAAGATTTATTTCTTTTTTAATATTCAAATTTAAACTTAAGAAAAACTGGGATCCTTGTTGGCGTTTTTTTTTTGCTGTATTTAGATAGAAGGCATTATAATTGATAAAAATATTTATTAAACTTTAAAATAGCTAACAGTGTAAAGTGGCTGCTCAATAACTATTAAATAACTAATACATTGTAATACCGTATACCAATATTCAGACTATTTAGAGAGTAATTCAGGAACACTGGCATCGTCTTTATTGTGTAGTGAGTAGAAAAAGGCAGATGGACTTATAACATTTCTATACATTCCTTTCATTTCCTTCTATTTCAAGTCAAGCATTCATAATTACTTAATATTATAAAAATATATAATAAAACTAGCAGACCCGAAAAATGTTAAGGGTGAACAACCCTTATCATTTAGGGGGATGAAAAATAGATATTGGCCGATTCTCATAGATACCGGATAAGCACAAAAAATTTCATAAAAATCGGTCAAGCCGTTTCTGAGGAGTATGGCAACGAAAACTGTGACACGAGAATTTTATATATTAGATAATACCTGTATGTATTCTTTCGTGTTTAACTTTTTCATGTGGCCTGGCAAATTTCCTGTTGCAATAGACACAGGTATAAGGTAATGTTTTATCCTGTTTACCTACAACTACCTGAAAACAAATTTCATTACTATTAATATTTTAATTTAATTACAGAAAGTTTTTTCCTAAGGTAACTTTATCTATTCTTCAATATTTTAAATAAATTTTTAACAGTTTAAGCTTTTAAACTTTTATCAAAATCTACCCATTTCCCCTTGACCATTATTGCTATTCATATATTTCAGCTATCTACAGCCAATCCAAAATATGTATATGAAATAGATAAGTTATGTAAATTACCTTTTCTAAATTATGAACATTCATGTGCATTTCCAAGTATTCTCTAGAATTGAACTTCTTATTGCAAATGTGGCAGTTAATCTTGTTGGTATTCTTATGTGAGTTCTGATGTATGACTTTGTACTCCACGGGTATCAGCTTGTTGCATATAACACATAGGTACTTGTCCTCGTTGACCACTTGGCCCTCCCTTGTTTCTACTGGTGGCTCTATTGGACGGGATCTGGTACAAAAAATATCGAATAGTGAGAACATCGTAAAAATTAAGAGGTGAGTGCATTTTCACTATATATTCTAAGGGTCCCTAAGTCCAAAAGCTGCTACAAATTGTTCACTGTTGTACGTTAATATTTACTAAAGTGACACTGTGGCACATACTCCTAGTGGAAAAATTGGCAGCAGTTCTTAACACTTACTTTCAGCTGAAATCCATTTATGCCACAGAATAACATGGATATATAAGTTTTTTATTAAGGATATGAGTTCATGGAAATTCAAATGTTGGTTATTTTAAATGGTCTAAAGACTGGACAGAGCTTAACAATATCTATGGGTTATTAAGAGTAGTAAGTGAATAAGTGGTGTTTTAGCACTGAAAACGCTTCTTAAGTAAAATAGTAATATTATTACGAACTAAAACATTTTTTAGGGACTTACTTGATAGGATCATGCATTCTTTTGTGCAATTTAAGTGATTTGCTTGTGGGAAACACTGTGCTACATACGGCACATTCAAATGTAATATTTGGCGAGTCAAATGACAAATCTGCAACAAGATGTAACATTAGAGATGTGATAGTCTAATTAATTATAATTTCATATATAATAATGGAATTACATTAAACCTGGTTTAGATTTGTGAACTTTCATGTGTGCACATAGTGATTTTGAGTTCTCGTAAGCTACCGGACAATGAGTACATTGATATTTAACTGAAAAATAAAAAAACAAAAAATTAAATATTTTCTACAAAAATAAAATATATTTAAAACTTCAACTCATCATACACATTATAGTATAATAAGTTTTTACTTTATGGTCGAGATACATTTACAATGTGAGCAAAAAAAATATACTTCTGTACAGCAACATGCAAATAACTATCCAATCCCCACTTATTCCAATATCTTTAGCTACTAAAAAGTTTAATTATATAATATGACTATTTGAAACCACTTACGTATTTTACAGGGTCGCGATTTAAATTCAGTTAATGTCGGCTCATACAGATTACATGAAATGCAATTGTAAATTTTAACTTTGTTTCCATTGCTTGTTACCAATTCTTTGACCACAACCTTGTGATGTGGACCCCCTTTTTCTGTGAACAATAATAATATTAAATAAGTAATATACATGATGGTTATTTATTTTGGTGTCCAATAACTTATCCATAATGCCAATAACTACATCTTAGCACCTATAACTTCAGATATAGATACATATCAATGTATACCATTGAAAGCGCATTCTTACAAGTTCAATGAAGTATTTTAACTGAAATTGTTCAAAATAGTTACAATGTAATATTTAATTATTACAGCATAAGGTCCCATTATCTACAGACAAAAACATTTTGTTCTATACAATATTTTAACACACCCTGTGCAGTCATGTTACTGAAAATATAAATAAGTTCGCATTGTATATAACAATATAATTTTTCTTTGCCATAGACTATCTCTGACATATTAAGTCTGTGAAAACACATCATCATAATGTAGCTTCATAATTAATATTCCATATATTGTATGGGATAATATACGCCACAATCTTTAAATATTAGTAGGCCTTATGTACGTTATGCGTGATATATATTATAGCAGATCAACAATTAGTAAACAAGTAACCCTACCTTCCTCTTTAATATTCTTAATCATACTGTTGCAAAATTTGTCTACTTGAACAAATCTCTTAGTATTATTTAACCTGTCTTTTTCTACCGTGTCAATTTTCACAATTTGTGCTGAAAAACAAGAATATACTAAAACATACTGATCAATCTGGTTTACAGTATACAATTAGTAAGTAAGTAGTAGGTAGTGAGTAGACAATTGATTGAATGATTATGTGAAGAGATCCTTAGTAGGCTGTAGTAATCTGACAAGTTTTGTCACTATTAACAAAGGCAATGTTCCTGACCCCCATGGTCGAGCAGTTACAGTGGTGGTCTGACACAGTTGATCATGGGTTCAATCCTTGACAATTCAGACATGTAAATTTAAATCATGGACACAGAAAACATCATAACTTTTGTGTAAGCCAATAGTTTACTATCAGTCTGTACTCTACAAGGATGGTACCTGATACAAATAATATAATAATACTCGTCATTAACAACTAATCACATAGTCCACCAAGCTAGTGCAGTGTGAATTGGTAAATTTCACACACCTCTTAGTACTTTTTTTCCAAAGAACTCAGAGTAATAGATTTAAAAAAAATGATCCTTCAGCAAGTGATAATTAATTTGTAATAAACACAAGTTGGAAAAATATGGCATGCCTGGGATTCGAACCTCAGACCTCTTGACTGAGAGCCAGTTTCAACAAATAGATTATCACTGCTTTTGCTTGCTAATATTGTATGCATATTAAAAATTATTAATATACCCATTTGTTCGGCAGGTTCAGTAATTTCTTTAATAATGGGTGTTTCAACGATGTCACCATTATCAGTAATCATGCGACGCAGTGTTAACCGCTCTACCGTAGTTTTCGGTACTTCCACATTCATGGGTTCAAATTCAACTGGTACTGTTTCCATATTAATTGTTTCATTAATAGGCTCCTGCAAAATACAATAGAAATGTTAAGGATATTTAATTATTTACTATTATTTTAAATAAAGTTTTAATTTACGTTAAGAATGTTGGTGAGTAGGTAATGTATCTGTTGTAGACTTTCGATTTTATTTGAACTTTGTCATGCAAAAGGGGGGCAATCTCCATATAACTTTAGTAAGCAGCAAGTAACAAATACAGCAAAAGACAAATGCAACTGAATAAAATCTATATTTTGTAATGACACACTTTTTATTTTAAGTTTGCATTACATTCATGTATATTTTTCCCACTCTAAAAATTTTTTAAAATTCGAGCTCCCACTCTTGCCACCCGCAACCCTGAAAGCTCCAATCTACTATTCTAGTCCCTGGACCTGGGATTACTACAGGGACAAAAATTAGGAATAACTTATATACATTTAAACTCTATATGGAAAGATATATATTGGTACATGTACATATATTCTATACATCTACATGTTTTATATTGGTATATCTACATATATTGGTATTATTAGTCTTAAATACAGTAGATTTTACCTCAACAACAACATCTTGATCATTATGATAATTCCTTATGTGTTCAATAACTGAAGTGAAGGATACTCCACAGGTATTGCAGCTATATACTTCTAACGGACTTTTCTCAGACTCTGTCTCAGATGGCACAGGTTCTTCTTGTTTGGGATCTAGGATATTAATAAACCATTATTTTAGCAGCAGTAAGAAAAAGATGTAATTTTAGCTATTTAAGTACTGGTAAGATTCCTTGTAGGTATTCAATAATTTAAAGAAGTAAGTTAGCAATGACATGTTATGGTAATGCTATTTTCACAGAAATCAAATGCAATATGTATCGCTATAGCATTACAAAAATAAATAAAAATTACCTTTTACAGTAGTCAAGGATATTGTTCCATCATTATTTTGCTTAGTAACTACAGTATTCTCGGTGCATAGGTTTTGAACAGAATCGTTATTGGCCAAGAGTACATATCGGCTCTCCCCATCCTCCAATACCAGTTTCAGTTCTTGAGAAGGCATAGGTTTCATCAATGGTTTCCCGAGTAGTTCCACATACATTTTATTTACCTCATTATTTTCAGGTGACAATTTAACGCCATCAGCTGGCACTTCATCATCACCGTTGTGACTTACGCTAGCTGTCAACAAAAGGTTATGTTATGATATAAGAAATTAAAAAAATCTAACTGTGCAAACATTTACAAAGGAATTACCAGTCAACAGATTTTCTGTCTCCTCAGTGGATATTTGAGCATTTCCATCATTTTCTATATCAGAATTATTGTTGTCAGTCGTTTCACAGTTATCAGAATTCAAGTGGTCAACAAGATGACTGACTGAAGTACATTGTTTATTACAAACAGGACAAGTTAAATTTAAAACTTCACTAGACAAATGTTCAGCGAGAGACCTTTTAGAATCAAATGCTTTATTGCAGCATAGAGGACAATTTAAAAACATATCTCCCATTTTGAATAAGACTTTCAGTCATGCCATTGACGAAAGCAAACAGAAAAGACGTGGAAGTCCGTAGAAGACATGGACACTTATCTTGTAAACATATCACTTGTGCTTAAAAACAATTTGACATTAGGGTACAGTAATTCGTATCTAAATTCTCAACACATTCATTTTTGAGGAACTTCACACCAAACACCAAACTAAAGTCACCAAATTGCACATTTACAACATTCCCACAGATTACTAAGAATAGTAAGAATACAGGATACTTCGTATGTTACGATTATACAGAGTTTGGGCCCACAAGCGATCTCTTAAAATGCTTAGACAGCTTATTATGAACTGAATTTTGTTAATTATAATGGTCGTTTATTGATAGTATAATATTATGCTTAATTATATTGACCAAAAAGAATAAAACCATGGATGATAGAATAGAACAGGAATAAAAACCATAGACGATACATTACTTTATGAAAACTTAAACTACGTGACCGATCGCCATTTTGTGGAGTTGTTTTTATTGGTTTTCTCCTAAACATTTGATGAATCGTGCCTATTGTAAAGAATAATCTTTATAAAACTTAAGTATCATTGTGCTCAAATAAATTAGATTCATATTTCGTACAGATCGTAATTGTGGAAATGTTGTTAAAGTGAGTAGTAGGTGTGTACTTATGTATACGTCAATATTTTCGCGGGTAAATTTAACTGTGGCAAGATGTTGGGGAAAAGAATGCATCACAACAGTAAGGGGCGGTTAGCGAGTAAGGGGCATGATAATGGCAAACCCTCCAGTCCTGGAGTGTCCCCTTACAGCAAACCTGCGAAACTGCCTGGCTCTGTTTCTGTTGGCAAAACAAAAGTTGATATATGCCCTATTCCATACATTAGATTACAAGATAATGCTGTTCATTTGCCAAGACTTACTGCCATATCAGCTAGATCTGCAGATGAACCCATTGGAATGGACGAGCTTGATGCATTGCAACTAGAACTGGAATCATTGCTATGTAACGCGGCGCTTCGTGTCAGATACTTCCAGGGTGAAATTGAGAGTATTGACACCAATGAATCGAAAAGAGAAAAGAAGGGAAAAGCGGCCGGCAAACAACTCCAGTACTCAGTTAAAAGGAAGTTCCAAGATGATAAACTTAAGACCAAAGACTACACAAAACTATCCAACCAACCAAAAGTGCCTAAATTTAAAAATTTCAGTAATGCATCTTCTGGTGGATCACACAATAATTATTCAAATGACACTATGAACTCTGATAATTCTGTTAAATTGGAGTTATCTCAGTTTCCTCTCCCAAAGAATAACATTCCGTATAAATTTTGGAATTCAGTAGAACCCTACTGTGCACCTGTTACTTTGGACGACATTAAGTTTTTAGAATCATTGCTGGCCCAAAGTAGCAATACAACTTTACCGCCCATACCTCCACTGGGAAGACATTATTCTGAAGTGTGGGCAGATGAGCATATTTCTGAAGATCAGAACGCAGCTAATCCTAATAAACAGAAATCATCTGGGTTGTCACCGGATGCTACAAATCTGCGCAAAAAGCTTGACAAGTCTGAGAATATGATTACTGGCCCCTTAACACAAAGACTAGTGTCAGCTTTAATGGAAGAAAATGTGATGCCCTATGAAGTACCTGACATCAAGATAAAACAGGGTACTAACACAAAGAATAGTTATAAGAACTCTCTTACTTTAGAGAAATGTCTTCGAAAAGAGCTTGTAGAACAAGGCATTTTAGACCCAGAAGATCTGCCCCCGCTCACGAATCCTGCCGATGATGAAATATTAGCTGAAATAAAAAAGTGTCAAACAGAACTAACTGCTGTTAGAAAAGACAATTGTCGAAATCTCAAGAATTTAATAGGTTTATGCAAACAAGAGATGATAAGGCTTAATCTGAAAAAGCAGCTCGACCAAGTTGATATGGAATGCATTGATATATATAAAAAGATGGTAGCCGCTAAGCAAAAGAAGCGGCCCATCACTAAGAAGGAAAAGGAGGATGCTTGGAGAGCAATCAATGAACAAATAAGACTCAATAAAGAAATTAATGCTTTACCTTTAACAGGACCAAATACAAGTTAATACATATATTTTTTGGTCCATTTACTGTGCATGGTTAATGGTAGCACTAGCCTCTAATGAATGTAGCAAAACTGCTATTCATGGCCTTATGTTATCATACAGAAGTACTTGCTATGTAAAAGACATTGAAAGCAAGATTTTGATGGCCCTTTTACCCGAGCCTGATAGTGCATTGCATATAATTATGTATTCATCATTAGTAAACTTTGATTTTTGCCTTAATAAAGATAACTTACGTAATACACACTTTTGTCTTATTTTTTATACCAGTAATCTGATAATCTATCAATATCTATTTATCTGATAACCTATCTAAGATACAATCAGATATCCGTCTAAACTATGATAACCTGATAAATCAATAATAAGATAAGGCATGTTATATTTACAGTTATTTTTCGAAAAATATTTTCATAATGTTTCTTATCAATTGTTTTTTGTTGATGTTTAATAATTTACACATGCATTTAAAAAGTTTCAAGTTCATAATAATTATTTTACTGCATTGCCATAGCAGTTGAGTAGCGCTTACTTAGAGATATAGAAATAATTATTAATTACAATAAAATGCAAATATTTCATGATATGGAAACATATTATAGAAGTTCTATAAATAAACTTTATAATAAGTTCTTTTAGCATCTGATTACTTTTATATACAAAGCATTTATTTTACCGCCTTGTGTAGGTTTATCATTCAATGAAGATAATTATTTTTGGGACATTCAATTCCAAGTCCATATATCAAAGAGAATATAATCACTACGTTTTACCATATATGTCTATCAGTAAATGAAAATTTCTTAAAAATCGGTTCAGCCGGGTCCATAGACTATCTGTACTTTTTAATTTGATATTTTTTTTTATATTAAAAAGTGAAATAAGCTACAATAAAAAAATACATTTACAATAAACTACAAAGTAAGTTAATTAACAGGCGGCATTATATTTATTATCTGTGTCAATTGATAAAGACAAACTTTCTGTGAGGTTTTTTGAAACAGCTAAACATAGACAACAGAATTGTTGTCTATGTTTATTTGTTGCCAGCTTTATAAACGATTTTAAATTTTTCCCAGATGAAGACATTTTTTAGGGTACTTGACTGGAGGATTACTATAAGTCAAAAAGCCCATGTAGTATATTCATAAAAATGAACGTAATTGTAATGATGTTAAGGAAATTACGAAACTTGCTTATATTATAAAAAATAATCTTGGACGTCAGGTTTAATAAATGATTTATTTTATAAGTAATGGAATTTATACATAACTAAAATTAACTGTCAAAATGAATGAAAATATTGTTATTAGAGATTCTTAATAATAAATTTTCATAAACATAAGCGTTAAAATTTTCCACTTTTTAGGTAGTCTTAATAACATAGCAACATTATGATCGTCAGTGGCGCCCCTGTCACAGTCACACGCACAGAAAAGTTTGTAGACTTTATTTGTCAAACAAAAACAAAAAGTCAAAAACCATAGATTTGTCAAATCAAATAACGTTGTCGTTAATGGAAAACATTCAAATCATAACGAATCGGAAATTGGTTTTAACGACTGTTGAATTACTGTAATTTTTATTGTTTCATCTTAAATGATTGTAATCTTTTACAATGGACAATCCTTTAACACCAAATAAAATCCAGAGATTGATACATTTAGCTGAAGATAAGTCCTTCAATGTTCCAAGACGTTTGTTATTAAATGATGAAGATGTAAAACGGTAAGTTGTTCAAATGTATTGTAAACCATAATTACAAGTAATTTAATCTATTTTACAGGCGTATACATATTTTTATATCAATTTTGCATCGATGTACATAATTTGGTTTACTAAATATTAAAAATATGCGATAAATTAATGTTTACTTATTAAGATGTTTTTTTTAAGCAGTTTCGCGTCCCATCAAATAACAATGAACAAATCAAATACAACAAGTACAAATACAAACTATGAATCATCGTCAGGAATTCTGGATTTAGAAAAAGTAGAAGGTAAGGGTAAAATACCATTTATTTTTTTCTGTTGTGTATAATAACAAAGTAACAACATCGTAATAATTTCTTTGTAGATTTTATTTATCTCTTATTTATACCTATCTTAACTTTTTCAGCATTCGGGGAGTCCGGTATTGGTAATATGTCATTGAGCAAGTCTGTAAGTAATAACACTTATTTAGTAGTAGTTAAACTTTTCCATTAAAACCAATACTTTTACTTTATTATTCTGACTGCAGTGAGATGACTGTTTCACAATGTTATTCCTAAGAGCTTTATTTGAAATTATTTCTTTTAAGATCTAAAACATAGATGGTATTATTTATAAGGTATCTATCTATGATACACCAGGTGTGTTTTGGTGGACCTAGGTGTGATTATGGTATAAAGTCTACTCTTTAAATGGAACAATCAGTATGCATTCTTTGTTAGGTGAAGCTTTCTATGGATACTGCAATTTTGAGACAACATATTTAAATTCTAGTGGTAGTTCCATCTGGTAGCTCTTCATCCTTAAGAGTAAAAAAAATCTCAATAATATTAATGCATTTAGTGACATTGCAATATTTTCAGACTGCATTCAACCCAGGCGAGATGACAGGCAGGTCCACAGGCACAGAAGATGTAGACATAAATCCTGTAACCTCTGAATTGCACCAAGGGCATGATGATTATGGCCGCCACTCCCTCGCCTTGGACAGTCTTCAAAGCCACATGGATAAACAGACACTGGAGATAAATGATCTCATGAGACATTCTATTGCTACTAATTATTCTTTTCATTCCAAGGTAAGTAATACATATATTAGCAATATATATACACATACACAAGTTATGCACACATTTTAAACTTTATATTCTTACATTTTATGCTAGTCATAAATTTATGATGATAGGATTATGAGTATGGTCCTAGAATTATAAATACAGCATCAAATTTTTTTTAGCTTAAATGGAGAAAGAATAAAAGTGAGAAAACCTATCAATTTAAATTCTCATTATGTGGGATATCTCTAATATTATAATTTATGTTTTCAGCGTGATTTAACAGCTGATGAAGTGTCTCTTGTCATGAGAGAAGCACCACTGCCAGTCACACAAAGCACTCAATTAAACTTTCAAGATAGTCTGCTGTAAGTTGCCTTCAATTTTTGATTACTTTAATACTAAAACAATGTGTCTGCTTTATCTAATCAATATTCTTCCAAATTTGAAAGGTTTATTATTTTGCAGAATGAATCATTCCAACATGTCTGTTGGTGCTTACTTTAAAAACAGATGTCCAGAGTTTGGAAGAATACTTGCAAAGACTGATAGCCCTGATAGATCTATGCAACCCAGTATAACTGATGGTAACATTTTTTATTATCATAATTCACATATTTTACTGTAAATAACAAAGCACTATGCAGTCCACCTGATGGCAAATGGCCATGATATCTCATAAACATCTGTAACAACTAACTCCAGATAAGATTAGAGTTCTAGGTTTGATAACTGACTAATTCGTAGATAAGTGTCCCTTACCCACACCCTTCAAATCTGAATAATGATGAGCGAACACTGCTGTTAATTAGACAAAACAAAGTGTAGAGTTGTGCTTTCAGAGTATAATGACAATGAGAGAGGGTTCTACCACCTTCTTTTGTAGTAAGATGTATCAACATCTTAGATTGGTTTTATTATTTCTTGTTTTTTATATTTTCGTATTTTATTTTAGTATCATCACATGTACCTGTTGAACCGACGGAAAAGGTTGCAAATCAGACATTCAAATTAGACAACACATTAGATAGTGTTCCAGTGAAACAGCCTAAAGTGCCAAACAATGAAAACACAGTGCAACCTACACTCAACAATGAAAAAGTAATGGACAAACCAAATAACAGTGTAATGAACATGTCTAGTATTAGAAATATGGACCCTCCCAGATCTGATCGTGTAATCAAAGGACTTAACATGTCTTCTGCCAGCCTAGCACCAAGCTCAGCTAAGAAATTAAACCAAATTCCTAACACTCCTAAATCATTCATGACATCGTCCAAACCAACAGATGTTTTGCTCAGAAACCTACAGTCATCTTTAAGAATGGTTACAGAAGATACTGAGGGCTCAATGGAGAATTCATTGAGTATTTCAAAAATTGCAGATTATTTAGGTAAGATTTTTATAATAATTCATTTCTTGTCTTGCTTTAGAATTTTCACATGATACTACATATTTATTCTTATGTTCTTTAATTCTTTGGACTATAATTGTGATTTCATTATTTTTGCAGGAAAGCAGTCTAACATCAGTATAACAGACATGCTTCAACTGAACAATCAAACAAAACAACCAACCAGAAAGCAGCCACTAACAGAACTTCATATAAACTTGCTAGAAAATAAAAGAATGAATCAAGATGTTCCCGTTACCCATTTGAAAGACACTAAAAAGGCTGAAACCGCCAGTTCTTCAGGAACTGTAAACACAGTAATTTCTCTTGATAAATTGAAATTCAAAGATGAAAATGAAGTCCCTTCAGTCATTGTGACACAGGATCTGGAAGTTAAAAGTGATGGCGATGTACGTAACAGTGAACAACATAGTGTTAGAACTCAAAGCCTGGCGAGGTCCAAATCACCGTCCAGCAAGAGTCAGTCCACACTGAGCACTGTGCAGGAAAATATCATGAGTTTCAAGTCTGCAGACAGTCCCACACATTCTAGTAGAGGTAATTTGAGTTCAATTTTAATATTTTAAATTCATATTTTTATTTGACTCTTTTATACCAGTTTTCTCATTAATTTTATTTTATTTTAGGAAGTAAATATGTATGTATTAAAAGAAATAGTTAGTGATTTCAATGTAAATTACTATTTTATTTAAACAATTCCAATAGATTGTTATTAGACTTTATTAAACCTTTTATTTTATAAAAGTACTTATTTTTAGTATTGTATCATATACACTGATATTATCATATACACTTTATTTACATTTTATCATTATATCATGTATGTACATTATTTTCGATGATAAGTAGTTAACATTTTCAGGCGAAAGTCACATGACACATATTCCTTCCCCAAATGTCGGTTATAGAGAGTTAGATAAGTCAGTAGATTGGCTCGAAGTGTTGCAACAGAAAAATTTGAAAGAAGAATGCTTAGCTAAAGGTTTGTGGGCCTCGCTTCTGTCGCCTTTCTATGGGAATATAATAATATAACAAATTCTAATGGTGTTTACATATTACTAACACAGGCTCTGTTGCATTATGTTTTGGTTGCATGGTAATAATATATTAATCAAGAATTAGGTTTTAATAAAATATTGGTGTAAATTCACATGCTAAAAGAGATATTAAATATCACTTATGTTATATAGATTTCATAGATTTGTGGTAGTAATTATTTTCATAAGTATATGCATAAATGAACTCTGCATTAAATACATATGCTTTTGTGATTATCAAGAACTATTTTTTTCTAAGATTGACATATTTCTGATATCCTGTTTTTATTAATTTAACATGGTATTTATTATGTGTTCACTTTATATATAATATTATTTTGTGGCTTCGATATGTCCAGATTTTGTATCTGTATTTTCATATTTGTTATTATGGAGTTATTGTTTTATACTTTTATCATTTACTTACAGAGAAGTGGGCCGAAATATTGGCGACATCAGTCAATGGTTTTGTTGGTAAGTAAGATATAATATCATTTACTGTACAATGTATGAATATTTAATATTGTGAAAAGTGTTTATTTATTTATTTATTTATTTATTCATTGCATCAAATATGGTACATTAGATGGTATATTTTGACAAAGTTCTGCACATTTGGCCAATATCGGCATGCAACAATATAAAAGTAATGTCAAATAAACTAAACATAAATTAAAATACATCAATTAAAATTACACAATATGATAATTGCTGCTCAATGCTAACATCAATTATATGGCGTGATAACATTACAATACTTAAATTAAATGAAAAATATTACATAATTATTATTAAATTATCGAAGTGAAAAAAACTCTTCAACAGAGTAAAAACAATGTAGGATTAAAAATTCAAATAACATTGTTTTGAATTTGGTAAGTGGCATGTCCTTTAGAGAATCTGGTAAGTTATTAAAAATACGAACACACATATAATAACAATTTCTTTTGAAGAGACCAGTCTTCATTACACTTTGTATATGTAAAAGTTTATTGGGCCCGCGACACCTGTTACTTAATATAAATTTATCATTATGTTTTTTTACGAAATTAGCTACTTCATAGATATACATGCTGGCTAGCGGCAAGATACGGAATTTTTTAAATAATGGACGGCATGATTCCCAAGGTGGTGCACCAACGATGGCCCGGACACATTTTTTTGTGTGCCAAAAACGCGCTATTAACATGTGTCGAATTACCCCATATAATTAGACCATACCTTAAATGGGACGCAACATAACCATGGTAAGCCATGAGCGAGATTTTGGCGTCAGATGTTTTGCTAAGTCGTCGAATTACGTAGACAAATCTGTTGATTTTAAAGCAAACATTTTCAATATGGTGCTTCCAGTTACAATTTTGGTCTATTTCAATGCCTAGAAATTTAGTTGAGCTTACGGAATCTACTGTTTCGTCTTTGTATTTTATATTTAAATTTATAGGTTTTGCTCCCTGGTTAACAAACTGTACGACTTTTGTCTTCGTGAAATTAACAGTAAGGTTGTTTTGTTTTAACCATTCTATTATTAAACTTACAACACCATTGATATCTTCGTTGTGACGTTTTTCATCTTTACTGACAACACTTACACATATATCATCAGCAAACAAGACGCACTTGTGTGCAATAGCTTTAGGTAAGTCATTTATATATAGAAGGAACAGTAAAGGTCCCAGAACGCTACCCTGCGGGACTCCACATCCGTTTTGTTGATATCGAGACTTATATGATGTTAAGATTGCATTTCTATCTAGAGAAGAGATATCGACACATTGATGACGTTCTGATAAGTAGCACCTAATCCAGTCGTGAGCTATTCCTCTAATACCGCAGTGTTTTAATTTGTGCAATAGAATTCTATGTGATACAAAGTCAAAGGCGCGCGACATATCAAAAAACAAAGCTGTATTTTTGAGTTTTTTGCTAACATTGTGCGTGATATTAGTGATGAGATCAAATACAGCTGCTACTGTGCACTTATTTTTTTGGAATCCAAATTGTTCTTCTGCAATAATATTATGTTTATTGAGGAAGTCAACAAGTCGTCCTTGCATAGCTTTTTCGTAGATCTTTGAAAAAACAGATATTAACGTTATAGGTCTGTAATTTTTTACCAAGTTCCTGTCGCCTTTTTTATACAATGGTAGTATTGTTGACAACTTCAATCGTGAAGGGAAGCATCCCGTTTCGAAGGACATATTTATAAGTGCAGATAGAATGGGCGCAATTTCCTCAATACAACTTTTAATACTTTTGTGCAGATGCCATCATACCCTACTGACCATGTGTTCTTTAAAGATTTAGTAATTTTACATATTTCTGTACTATCACAAGGTCTAAGGAAAATACTTTTTACTACAGTAAGATTACTTGAATATATATTATTATTATCATTGTAGGAAAAATTAAATTTTGTCAAGTTTATATAGTAGTCATTAAATATTTCCGCAACTTCAGTTGGATCGTCTATAATCGTGTTGTTATTGTTAATATGTATTGGATTATAATTTTGTACCTGATCACACTTGTTTTGTATTATGTTCCAAGCTGCCTTGCATTTATTGTTAGAGTGAAAAATGTATTTTTTGTGCATATCTTTTTTTGAAATAGCTACACATTTTTTTAATATAGATGCGTATTTTACATACTTCGATTTGTTCTCAAGGCAGGTGTTTTTTAAATATTTGTATCGTAACTTCCTTTTAGTTGTAGAACTTATTCTTATACCCTTAGTTATCCAGCGCAGTCGCTTGTTACCATTATTGATTTTAATTAAAATTTTGGGAAAACATAAATCATAAAGCAAGGAAAATATATCATGAAACTTGTTAAAAGCTATATCCGATTGTTTTTCGCTAAGTACATCCGAGAAAGATAAACTCTGTAAGTGTCTTCTGAATAAACTAGTAGTAATGTTAAGTAGGATAAGGATGTATATAAATTTATTTTCATGATAAAGTGTCCTACAAAGCAAGAACAATAACATAAATACTCTTATTTGTGTATTTACTTAATATTAGTCTTCATATTACTTCATATTAGTTAGTAGAAATCAGTATTGATTGATATTTCTTCATCAATTCTAGGTGTAAGCTGCGTCGTTACCATAACAGTGTCGACTCTAACGGACAGTTGGTTGACAGCTAAATTCGAATTTGACGATCTTCCCAATGACGGACAAGATCTTACCATAGAGCTCCCTCGCCTTCCACTCCTACTATCACCAGGCAAAACCGAACAGTTCACTCTCCATCTAACGTCCAACGTAGAAATGGACACTAAATTACCATTTACAATGTATCTTAAAGATGCTTCAATAGATGGGGACATAGAACAGAAAGGATTTTTGGATGTGAATATAAAAATGCCTACAATACAAGCTATATCGTGTGACGGCGTGAACAAAATCTCTTTTCCGATTGTTCAAGAGAAATCTACCCTCACTAAATATTTCGTCCTTATTAGCGATTGCCCAGTAGATTTGAAACTAGAACTGGCTATCACTGAAGGTGATAGCATGTTTGTTATAAAAAATGTTCAAGAAATAAAGAGAAATGAAGTAAGTAAAGCATTGATGGACCGCCAAGGTTCTGTGGAAGAGCAGACATTGAGTAAACCTAAAGGGAAAGGCACAAATAAGCAACTTTGTAGATTAACTAATGAAAATGCTATAAAAGTAACAATCACATTCAATTCGCCCAAATTATCTGACTTGGACATATGTGAGTATTGAAGCTGAAAAACTTATAACATTTACTACATTTGACATGTGACATTAATATAATTAAAATAATGTATTCTTGTTTTCAGCTGAAAAATTGGCAACATTCACAGGATCGCTAAACGTAAACTTGATCGGTCTTAATACGGTATTAAAAAAAGTCGGTATTGTTGGTACGGTCGGAATCGCAAAACTTGCAGTACAAACATCCTCTGAAAAAATACAACTCTCCACTGGTAACTATAAAAAATATTTATTGTTTGAGCATACTAATGTAAGTTTTATGTCCTCTTAATCCTTGTAAAGAACTAAAACACAATGAATTACGAAAGCGTTAAGAGGTCGCGAGAAAAACGTCGAAACCAATGTTCTTCGTACTAGCGTCGGCAGAGAAGTGAACCCGAAAGAATCGCTATCCCTATTCTTTAATTACGGACGTCTTATCGGCCATCCTACCTGTGAAGTAGGTCAGTGTCGATCTGACAACTGTACTACCCTCTAAACTTTAAAAAAATTTGACTTTCTTAACATATGTTTTTATTTGCATATTTGTTCAGCTCACCTTATTCTTGCCAAATTACATTTGATTTATTTTAATATTATTAATTATCTTTTACAGAACCAGTGAGTGTCAACCTGACCAACACAGGGTCAACGTGTGGGTCTTGGGTTGTCAAATTTAAGAGTACTGCCTTCACTGAGAGCAACTTCCCATTCAAAGTTTCACCATCTAAATTTGAAATAGAACCTGGTTGCTCTTCGAAGTTAAATATGGTATATGCTGGGCCAGAAGAAGTTTTAAATGAAGCGTAAGTTACGTTAAATAACCCAGGACTCGTCAGACCGGTATGGTGACCGTAACGCCACGCGGGTCGTTAGTATTGATAATTTTTCGTTATGTAATTGTTATCTTATTATTTTTCAGAACTTTAATCCTAGAAGATATTGTTACTGGTAATATAACATCAATAAATATTTCCGGCGGAACGGATAAACCGAAAACATTCCCGATCAAAACTAACTTCAATAATATGTCTTGGGTGAGCGCTGGACGCAAGGAACTGAGTCTGAAGAATTTTAGTAACAAGAAAGTGCAAATGAGATGCCAAATATTGGGAGAAGGGTTCTCCATAGACTTACCCGGAATGGAGTCTAGGGGTATATACTGTCTTGCGTTCGGGCCGTGCGAGTGCAGACCGCTCCCGATAGTGTTCACGCCGACGTCTAATAAACCATACATTGCTGCGCTTCATATTGTATTCGACAAAAACAGTAATTTTTCGAGAAAGGTATGTTGACTGCATAAGTCTTTTTAATATTTGCTTACATCATATTAATAAAAAAGTTAAGTGTAGTCTTAGTATGAATTTTCATTACGAATGAAGTTTCCAAATACTCTCATGGAATATTACACAATAGTCCTACCAACTGGTAGGATTATCGTCGTCAACTGACCACGACGTAAACGTAGTTTTATTGAGTCGTAATTTTTAGTAGGTATCTCTGTAACCACCACCTTTATATCAGAATACAAGCAAATTAGTATTAAAATATAAAGAAATAAGTATGATACTGGTACTGTATTCTTAGCAAAATAGAGTCCTATTTCTGTCTCATAACAGCAGTGTTAAAGTCTGCATGTTCTGGATTGAAGGGTTGTGGTAAGAGAGACATACTTTTCTGAGGCGTTCCAGCTTAGTCCTCAGGGGTCTGTGGCCGACCTCCAGTACGAATATTTAATCCTATCTGGAGTCGATTACAGATGTCCATAGGTGACAGTAGCCACTTACCATCAGGTGGACTGTATGCTCGCCTGTTACTCCTATCATATTATAAAAAAAAAATCTAACCGAATGTTTGTAGTTGTTCAGCTATTTTTATGGACAGCCAAATTATAACAGAATGCTCAGTCGTAGTATCTATCGGTCCCTAGATCAAGTTGCACGGCTGCGCGGGCGGCAGCTCGCTGCGCTGGGCGGGGCTGGTGACGTACGGCGACACGGCGCTCGTGCGCGCGCTGCTGCGCTGCCCCATCGACCTCACGCTCTACAACAAGTCCTCCGCGCCCGCTTTCGTCGCCGCCAGCGTGCACTTTAATTGTGAGTCTTGACAATAATGACGTATAATTTGTAAAAGTTTGAAAATTTGTAACATATTTGCCATTGTAATTGAAATTTCTATATAGAAGCTGGGCATGATGATATAATAAACTATGACCTTAATCTGCGTCGCAATGTAAGCAACGTCTATAAGAATATTATCTTTAAGTTTTTGTTCATAAGCAGATAACTTGGTTTAAAGCAATATTGGGGTTAGTCAGGAAATAGATGAACAACTGCTAATTGTTAAGTACACAGTTCTGTAATTTCGATGGCTCGTTCGTTTTGTTCTGTATGGTTATTATTGGACAGCAGACATTAAATTTTATTAGAGTATCACTTACCTAGAATAGCATGGTGGAGTACACCTCAGGTCTTCCAGTTGTGTTAAGTTCAGCTTTGGTTACATTGGTACAAATTGCTCTGCTTTTTGGTATTCGTTTCACTTATCAGCTTAAATATTGCAAATAAGGGAGTTGAATTCAATGAAACAATACACTTGTAATTTATGTACATATGACTCGTCCGTCTCTCGCGGCGATCGAAGTAAGACTGACTTATCCGGCGGGTTCCAATTTCACATTTATTATAACAGCGGGTAGTACACGCATCTTATGCAAACTACCCACCATTTGAATAATAAAATGTATCATCACAATAATAAACGATTGATAAGTTAATGGCGAGAAAACGTCACAGACAAGTTACATTTTTCGATATTTTCTCTATCTGTTATATATTGAATTGTAATTATCGTACTTTATTATCCTATTAATGTTATCCACCTATTTCTGCCTAAAACAGCAGTGTTAAACGCTGCTACGTTCTGGTTTGAAGGCTGTCGTAAGGAACACATACTTATCAGAGGTATTCTAGCTTAGTCCTCAGGGGTAGCGGCGCATCTGTGGGCGATCTCGGGTAAATATTTGATCTTATTTGGGGTTGATGATAGATGTCTACGGGCAACAGTAGCTATTTACCATCAGATAAGATGCAGGTGGTATAAGTCTTGTGGTTCGACTCCGGCGGCACCACCGCCACATCAATTTCTGCCTTATAACAGCAGTGTTAAGCGCTGCTGTTCTGGTTTGAAGGGTGTGGTATGGTTTGAATACATACCTCAGATAGGAATATCTAATCCTATCTGGGGTTGTTTACCATGGGGGGGATGTCCATGGGCGGTAGGAGCCACTTACCATCAGATGGACTGCATACTCGTCTGGTTATAAAAAAAAGATGAACTGCTTGCTTGTTTGCTACTATGTTATATAAAAAAAATATTCGTCCTCCGCAGTGCAATACGCGTGCGTGTCCAGCGGCGCGTCGCTGCAGGGCGCGCGGCGCGTGGTGCGCGGGCGCGCGCGGCTGCCGCTCTCGCTGCGCGTGGACTGGCCGCGCCTCGAGCGCCGCGCCCGCCAAGCGCGCGCCACCGCACTCGCCAGCGTCACCGTCATCGCCGGCCCGGAGTACACGAGGCGACGGATACTCAGGTGCTGCTTGGAGCCCAATAATTTTGAAGGTGGTAGAACCCTTTGTGGTTCGACTCCGGCGGCACCACCGCCACACCTATTTCTACCTAATAACAGCAGTATTAAGAGCTGCTGTGTTCCGGTTTGAAGGGTGTGGTAAGGGAGACAGACTTTTTCGAGGCGTTCCAGCTTAGTCCTCAGGGGTAGCGGCGAACCTGCGGCCGACCTCAGGTAGGAATATCTAATCCTATCTGGGGTTGACTACAGATGTCCATGGGCGGCAGTAGCCACTTACCATCGGCCGGACTGCATGCTCGTCTGCTACTCTTATATTATAAAAAAAACGGATAATATGTACTTATACTCGGGTAGAGTCCACGCCTAACCTCTAGTCCGCTCCGAATATAGAAGCAAGTCACGTTACAACAGCCAATTGTAAATATTAGCGGGACGAAAACAGCGCGGGTCCCCCCAACACCCGTCCGCGTGCGCTAGTATGCCCTTACTGTTGCTACGGTGTATATGCTTGTAGATGTGTTCGACGTCATTGGCTCGCTGACTACACATGCGCGAAACAACTTCAGAGCGGACTAGAAGTTTGGGGCGGACTCTACAGCTTTAAACCCAATACGGGTACAACTTATACTTTAGCTACGAATTTAAAGCTAGATTTAAAGTTGATAGAACTCTTCATGGTTCAAAGGCACCACTGCCATACTTGTTTCTGCCTCAAAACAAGATAGTAGCACTGCTATGTATGGTCTGGTTTGAAGGGGGTTGTGAGAGATACCTACTTAATATTGCATGATAAAGTACTGCACTGTATTCTGGATCTATCCATCGGCGTTTAGAAATACATAGCTGAACAATCTGTTAATTTATACCAATGTTATGTCTTGTGCGTCCTGTTAATTTCATTCCATTGTGTTTTCGCAGTTTTCAAACTAAACAAATACTAAATGTTATTTTTCAGAATTTTGAGAAGTGAATCAACTACTGGGGAGCTGGATACTTCCTTGTTACCTGATCACCTTAAAGTTTTAACAGACCAGTTTGAAGGTGAAGACCCAAATATGGATAAACAATTAGAAAATTTCAGAGAAACAAAGGTATAATTTTGTGTACAATATCCTTATTGCTTTCTATTTTAAATTGTACAATCAGGTTTGCAATAAAAAAAATTAAAAGTATCTTTCATGCTCATTTGCATATTATACAAAAATATAAAATTCCACATTTAAAAGGTTTTTATAATATCCCATACTCTAGTCTTGAAAATATAATTATAGATTTTGATGGAACTTCATTCAAAGATTAATAAAAATTTGTATTACATATGCTTAAATTTGACATCCATTTACATCCCACAACATTTTATCATGATATTTTTCAGCTTTGTCATAGTAATGTCAAATTGTCATAGTAATTGAAATCTTAATTCTTTTTCAGGCATCATTAAATGACCTCATCGAAAGTTTGCAAGAGCTGACTGCCCAAATCGATTTGCCGCAGGATTTTGCAGATGACAACACCATTATCATAAGCGACGACACAATGGTCGAGCATCATACTCTTTGTGACTAGTATTATCAGAATCCAGATGTTAAATACTTCATTACCAATTCCATAATTAATTTATATACCAACAATAAGACTGTCCGTGCCTTTATAGTAATTAAAATTAAATGTTAAGCAATTAGTATTGAATAATTCTAATACTTGTTTGTACCAGTGCTTTGATATAGCCTTGTAGTGTTTATAATGTAATCTTATTTTACTTTGTTCTTATGTAATTTATACTAATCATAGTTCATGCATTAAAACATGATTAAGTGAAGTACAAAGTCTAAAAATTTGCAAATGCACCAATGCACAATTCTGTTATTTATAGTGTCCGTCCTGATTTGGTGAATATTATCATTCAATGCTGACTTAATGTATTAATATTAATTCAAAATAAAGCAAATAAAATGCAATTATTTAATTCATATCATTTATTATTTTCTTAACCAGTTATATTTATTCCAATCGTTTTCCTATTTTTTTTAATAATTGTATCTAAGAGATTCGACTGACAATCGCAGTTATCTGTTAGAAACGACCTTTAAAAATATTGCCTACAACTTATAAAACTAAAATGCTTTTCCATCCACTTATAATAATAAAGTCATTAAACACCGCAAAAATGATATTTTATATACAGTACTAAATTTGACGGTTCATAAAATTTTAAACGGTTACCTTTGCTAATTAATTAAACTAATTCTTTACAACGAGCCCCATTTTACATCAGCACAAGTATTACAAATTATTTACCGCTAATATTGAAAATTAAAGGTTTGTATGAAAATCGCTCACGTCGTGGGGCTTGTCGTAAAGAACTGCGTCAATAGTACATCGAGCTTGGTGTATTTTATATTATCATGATTATACATATTATCTCTTACACAACGAAAATATTCTTCTAACGCACGTCACATACCACGAACACACGGTCAGACATTCGTCACGCAACAATCTCACCGCGACGTCATCATCACAAACATATCGCATTTGGCAGTTTATCATAGTTTTCTCACAAATGTCAATATTCACATGAAACTCATCTAAATACAAAATCGTAACTGATTAAACTGAAGCTAGACATCTCTTACAAACATTAATACGAGCGAGAGATAAAATGTGAATATCAACAGCATAAAAAGTGAGCTTCACACAGGAAGTCTACATGCCATACACTCTACGTATGAAAAAATCTTATTAAAATGGAAGTACTTATGTTTTACCATGACATTAATACAACAAATCGGGGTCAAAAATGGCTGACATTGATTAGTAGTGCTTTAAAATACTTTTTTTACATAAATTTATTGTATTACATCTAAATATCTAAAGATGCAAAAGAAGACTTACGGGAGACAACGATTTTAAAGAGGATGATTTTATAACTTTTAATTACATTAATTGGATAATGTACAGCTACATAATCCTCAGTGTCATTTCGAGCGCATGTAGCCATCGATATATACATCACACAATCACACTTTTTACAATAGGAATTAAGGGTCCTAAACTAAATAAACCAGTCACTTAATGAGCTACAATATAGTATGAAGATTGCCAACGATACACTGGCCGGGCCAAGCTATTGTAATGAGAACAACATCTCTTATAATAGTTATTAATAATTGCTGAGGCTCGTGAGTTATGTATAAGTTGCTGTCATTCACTCTAAAATATTTCTTAACAAATAAAATACGATCGGCTGACATCATATTCTAAGAGATCAATATGGCTTTAAAACACGTGCGGCTTGCTTTAGAGCTGATCGATGTTACCGTAAATTTTCCTAGTCCATTACTTTCACATAAAACATAAAATTAATCAATCGTCAGAATAGAACCGAATCATTCCACCACTAGAGTATAATGTAGGTGTGAACAGATGGGTGCTGCTTGTCACAAAACATTGAAATCAAGATATGTCCACGTCAACACAATTGACAGATACCAATATAACATAAAATTCAGAAATAATTTGCCATTAAAGTATATTATCACAGACAATTCTAAATAAAAATATGGTGAATGTATCGGGATATTTGCATGACAATTAAAAATAATAAATTCAATTACAAAATACACCAACTATATAACTAGTTTTAATGGTACATTAAGTATCTGGTCACAAAGCGAAGGACTACAGTGTTTATCTTTAAAGTAATAAATATTATTTTATTTCTATTAATGCAAACGTAATTTATAATTTGTCTGAGGGTGCGTACATGTATTTACATAGTCATCGCTGATCCGCGAATTGTTATTGGTGCACTGTTATCCTCGACTTTGTGACAGAGAATTGGGTTAAGATGACAAACTAGTATTTTATGTATATTCCATTAGTCTACATAATTTCGGTTGACATAAGCTATGTAAGGCGCAATGTGCAGGCTATGCCCTGTGGAGAGACGGCCGAAGCTCGTTTCTAGATGTCCTTTGTAGAAATAAACCATTAACTATTAATCATCAACTGGGCACTTTGATACCCGAGCATTCCTGTTAAGTACTGACTTGTATGCACAAATAGTCTTTGGGATATGACTAACCAGTGATGCTTTAAGATCGGGTCGGACGGAATATGTATTAAGTTGATTCACGCGGTTAATATATCCATAAAATCAGTGTTCAGACCCGAAATAATGGCTACTTTAATTTCGATTGTGGCCAAATAATTATTCACTTTAAAAAAACAAAGTCAATTTGGTTCTTGTAACTTCTGAATGTAAATTATTTCATCGGATGCTATTGAATCTTAAATTTATCAGGCGAATTATCACTATTTTAAATGCGTACATTTACGCACAGACTGGCATTTTTCGCTTAACATTAGTAAAAAACATATCAGAGATAATGTAAAATATTCGTGCGAGCCCGAAGACAAACGATTTCATTCAGACACAAGCAAGGTATGCCTACATACTGCGACGTATTAAATATTATCTTAACACTACGCCCAGAAGCGCCGCCTCACCCGAATTCGTGATAACAGTTTCGATTCACCCGAAGGGCGGGGAGCGCGCGGCCCACACAACACACGGAGGACAACATCCAACTAAAGCTCATTGTAAAAATACATCTATATCTATCTGTCGAACGGCGGTTGCTCTCGAACGTGTCTACTTCACACTAACAATACCGGAATCTTGGATGAGTTATATAAATACTTTTCTGAGGGCGCTTATCCTGTCGCGCGCGTCTATTGCATCCTACCATAACGTGTCATAAAGACACTGCAGTTAGTTGAAATCTATGCGTATAGACGACGCACACGCACACGTGTCACGAAGACACTGCAGTTGTAATGTGTGCGTATAGACGACGCACACGCACGCGTGCAAAGACACTTCAGTTAGTTGTAATGTGTGCGTATTACGCGTGCGTGCGCAATCCCGCGCGACAAGAAAGGCGCCCTAAACGCTCACCGACGTCGCTTGGTCGGCCGGCGCTAGGGCGGCGCGGGGCGGCGCTAGGGCGGGCGGCGCTCGGGCGGGCGGCGCTAGGGCGGGCGGCGCTAGGGCGCGCGGTACAGCAGGTAGGCGGTGAGCGCGGGCGGCAGCGCGAGGCGCGAGGCGGCCGCCCGCAGCCGCGGCCGCCCCACGCGCTGCCGGATCACGCGTCTGCACAGCTCCATCAGCGGCAGCGGCTCCGCTGTAACACACAACGAACACGTTAGTAACCAGGCTAGGTGGTCATATTGCAAAACTTCTTGGATATAATTTATAAATAACATCTATATACTACATGTAGTAAAATGGTATTATTATCTTGAAAAATGATAGCAACTAATATTTGTAGTGTTAGAAATAAAGATTATAGTCAATTTTACTACCCATAAGAAGTATTGCAAATTGAACAGTCACAGGACTGTCCACTGTTTAATTCGTGATATTTAAAATATTATTATCCTTCCTTAAAAAGATGAAGTGATCACGATAGAACTTCCTAGTATGCAGCGTGATGATTAACAATTTCATTGAAAATTAACAATTGCAAGTATGCAGGAACTATCAAATATCGATCATTGGTCGTCAAAACCTTAGAACATATCAATCAATTATTTATAAAAAAACACACACAAATCATTTTACACTCACGATCTAGCCCGCCTATATACTTCATAGTGATCTCGGCGTGTCCCCACACCGCCGACACTATCGGATAGAGCGTCTTGCCGCGGAGACCGCGCGCCGCCACGCCCAAGTACCGTCCGTCCGCGCAGAACGCGAGCGTGCCCTCGTCCATATCGAGCACGACGAGCAACCGGTCCGGCACTAGGAACTGCTCGTCCGGCCGCAGGAGAGCCGGGTAGGTAGCGCCGCCGCCGCCCGTGCCCTTAGCGTTGTGGTACACCTGCAACACCAATATGCAGCTATTATCTACCGTTCTACATTCATCGTTCATTTCAATACATTCTATGATCTAAGAATAGATTACACATTGTTACTTATCGCCCAGGTTTATAGATCTAATACATTTAGGGGAAAACAAGAAGACCTATAGATCCAAAAAAAAAATCTACTCCACAGCTTAAGAAATGCTTAAGAAATTGGTATCGTTACCAAGTTCACTTAACACAATTTTCCAATACTTTTCAGGAATTCACAAACATCCAAAAGATTTCGTAGAAGATGATTAGTCACAAAACATATGTTAGGAAAAAAGCGATGGGAAATATTAAAGGAAAATATTAGTTTTCCTTCCATATATTTAGAGCTCAATCTTTTATGTTGATAATTCAAACCACCAGCATTGTAGGAATTTCCATTTTATTTGGAATTTTTCTTACACTTCTTTCAAACACATATTCTGACATTAAATTTAGTTACACATTTCTAATGACTCAACATCTACGAAGGTGGTAGAACCCTTTGTGGTTCGACTCTGGCGGCACCACCGCCACACCTGTCTGCCTAATAACAGCAGTGTTAGGTGCTGCTGTGTTCTGGTTTGAAGGGTGTGGTAAGAAAGACATACTTTTCCGAGGTGTTCCAGCTTAGTCCCCAGGGGTAGGTCTGTGGCCAACCTCAGGTAGGAATGTCTAATCCTATCTGGGGTCGATTACAGATGTCCATGGGCGGCAGTAGCCACTTACCATCAGGTGGATTGCATTCTCGTCTGCTACTCCTATATTATAAAAAAAAAATCTATACGTTACAATGCGAGCTCACTGTATTACAGAGTTAGGTGGCTCTGGTGGTATATTACGAGTCAAAACCGGCTCCCTACAACACACTTAACAACTCACTTTATTCCTGCCGAGGTCCCACCCCCAGCTCTGGTCGGTAGCGCCGACCAGGCTCTGGTACCCGACCGAGTGGAGCGGCGCGTGCGACGTTGCCACGCCGACGACCGCGTGCGTGCCGCGTTGCCGCGCCGGCCACACCACCTCCCAGCAGTGCAGGCCGCGCGAGTAGCCCACGCGGCCGCGGATGCAGTCCGTGCTCTGCGCCACCGGGTGGCGGTGGAACGTGAGCGCATCCTCCTCTTTCACGAATATGTTTAGTGATCTGGAATATCGTAACGCACTGGTTATGAATCGTATTCGTTTAATGGTAATATGTGTTGGTATGTGTGTCATATTTGGCAAATAGTATGGTGTAGGTTTGCTAAATTTAACGACAAACATATATTGCAATCTTTAGTAGAGTATATAGGTGGTATATAGGCTTTCCTTATATGTAGCATTACAGTATAGGCATTTTATAATATTTATTCATCCAATTTGTGGACATAAAAAAAATATCAGCAGTGCCCTAAAAGCCTGGATACAAGATTCCATATAAAATTCAATAACTAGAGCACTCATTAATTAATTTTAATTGTTAGTTGTAAATAGACATTTAGCGGAGGTTTAGGTACGATGTATTCGTAGTGTAATTAACAAAATGTTCAAATAACCCTATACACGTTAAGTTTTATAAATCATTTTGTATATTACTACCAAGCTTCACTTAACTTCATAAATTGTTATAAATAAATATAACGTAATGTTTATGTCGCTTTGGATTGCGTTAAAAAGGTTATCATGTCAGTATTTTATACTTAAAGACCAGCGATTATGTTCGTTGGTCATATAAAGTGACGTCACGCATTTTATTACGTAAACGCACGATGCCATCTTAATGACCCGGGGTTTTATCGGCGAAACAGCCTTGTATCGCCAAATACGTAAGGGGCCGTTCAAGTATTACGTAACGCAATTTTTGAAGATTTTTGACCCCCCCTCCCCCCCTTGTAACGCACCGTAACGTTTTTCTATACCCCCCCCCCCTAACGTTGCGTAACACTCAAGTGTCAATTTTTACCCTAAACTCGCTAAAAAGTTATGTTATAGTTTTTATCCTTGGGATACTTTTACTTACATATTTACTTTATAATACTAAGAAATAAAACAAGATATTTTTAATCAGAATAAGAGTAAAAACTAATAAAACATCAACTCCGAAAAAGCCGAACTAAGTCGGCTGAACCCACTCATTCAAGGGATTTCCCGTAAAACGTAAATGAAAAGGGTTGCCAATTTAGGAGTTTTAATTCCCTATTTTTTTATTACAAAAAAATGTTACGTAACGTGTATTACGGAAGACCCCCTCCCGCCCCTGTAACGCATCGTAACGTTTTACAAGACCCCCCCTCCCCCCCAAATTGCGTTACGTAATACTTGAACGACCCCTAATCAATCACACGAATTGAATCGTAAATGGTGTAATGCAAGGTTCTCTCCGTAATCTGCATATGCGACGTTCTTTTCTTTATCGCATAATGCATACAATATATTATGATTGGGCAAGGATACCTTATAATGATAACGCCATCGGTCCTTACGATTGGACTAAGGCCAGGAGTGCATCGCTCGGTAAGGGGTTATCGATAAGTAACGTAACGCAAATTTTATGGTTTTACAACTAGGAAGGATGATATTAATTAGATATGATATCAACAACGACCCCTACTCGTGCCTTTGTCACTGTATCAAACATTTTATTGATCTCCTCGACCCAAAATAATAAACAGGACGTATCTTTCAAATACCCGCACTTCAAATAGGCGTAACATCATGAAACGCGTATAGCTTTGCGACTCGTGTTGACTTTCGATCTACAAAGTTAAGCAACGTCGGCCTTGGCTGAAGTCGGATGGGTGACCACTAATGGCAATTTCTGCGCGCTTCCATGACACTTTAATCCGTTATAGGACAGCAATTAGTAATATCGTAGGAGGCATTATGGGTGGCCATTAATCCGAACCTCATGTACTAATACGCATTGGAGTAGGGTGTTAGAGAAAGCTCTGAACGTGTCCAGCAGTGAGATATGGAAAAGTTTTCAGCCCTTCATGAAACTTATGCTCTTGTTACAGAAACAAATATCCAGTCATACATTTTGTGGAGTTTTCTAGCCTCTAAATTTGCAATGATGATAATTGGATGGACGGTTTAAAACAACCGCATAACTTAAGATATATTAATCGGATACCTTTTAACATTTATTTTTGTACAAAAATGTCTTAATCACTTCATAATTTTTACCTAATAGCTATCAACAAAGTCGTACAACACGCCGCTAGTAATGTTAAGTGTGATACGCTATTAGTAAATAGTAATGTTCAGTACGATACCTGTCGTCCGGGTTCCACGCATGCTTCAACTGCAGCTCGGGATGCGCGGGCGGCGCGTCGAGCAGCGCGTCGAGCCGCGCGGGCCGCGGCGGCTCCGGCGCCAGTTCCCGCGCTACTACCGCCTTGAACGGCGCCGTGCACTCGCGCGACACCGACTTTACACCGCCGGACAGCTGGGGAACGGAAAATAAATCGGGTTTAGTAATATATTGGTATAAATAAAGGCGATAGAACTCTTCGTGATAGGTTTTTTATAATATAGGAGTAGCAGACGATCATGCAGTCCACCTGATGGTAAGTGGCTACTGCCGCCCATGGACATCCGCAATAAACCTCAGAGAAGGATTACCTATTCCTACCTGAGGTCGGCCTCACATGCGCCGCTACCCCTGAGGACTAAGCTGCAACGCCTTGGATAAGTATGTCTCTCGTACCACACCCTTCAAACCAGAACACAGTGCAGCAGCGCTTTACACTGCTGTTATGAGGTAGAAATAGGTGTGACGGTGGTGCCGCTGGAGTCGAACCACAAAGGGTTACCACCTTCAAGTATCAACACAACACCTGATTCTGATAACAACAGCACCTCTGTGTCGTAAAGGATAAATATTATACGTATGAGGCGTTTTAACTTAAACCTCAATGGCAATGCATCTGATGTCGATGTCAGGTAACGAAGGGTGTGGCAAAGGAGGGGACACCTTTATGACGCGTAACAAATAATTCCTCGGGTAGCCGATCTCAGGTAGGTATTTTAATTCTATTTGGGATTGATAACAGATGTCTTCTGACAGCAGTGGTCACTTATGTGTTACTGCATGTTCGTTTGCCACTATCGTCATTACATTTAAGTATGTAATTTTTTTTAACTGACCCTAAAGACGTTGTTGTCCTTTCTGGTAGGTGGCGGATATTGGATGCAAATTGTGTCGATTTCTTTTTTGGCACTTATCCATACATGTCAGTGACTATCAATCAATCGCGACATGAAATTATGGGCAGCTACTGTTTATTATGGGAAAAATTGAAAACAAAAAATAAATTTCAATCGGTTATAATTTAGTTTTTGACACTTCAAAAATAAATTGCAGCAGATATTCAATTCGACTACATTTTTATACAGCTTTTGTTTCCCATAAAAAATCAATAATGTGACCAAGAAGACCTCCAGAGGATCAACGACATAAATCCCAAGTAATGTTAAGTATGCCTAATGCCTATGTTTCTGTAATGCAAGAAAAAATGGTATAGTATAATTATTAATAATGGTATAGTATATTAGTATAATAGCATAATTAGTAAAATAGTAGTACCTTTTGCCCCATGTTCATGCCCCTGCAGCGAGTGCGGGCGCGCTTCGGCAGCGCCTTGAGGCCGCCGCGCCGCGCCTCCTCCGCGCCGCCGCCGCCGCCGCCCCCGCCCCTCACTGAGCGCACCCCGCTCTTGTACCTGGAACATTACATATCGCGTTTAGCATTTGAACATCCAATAAGGAGTATGCGATGTTGGTGGTATGGGTACAGTGTATAGTAAACAATAAGACACTTTCTACAATCACAGCCCCACACACTAGGTTTCTCTAGGACTTCAGCATCCAATAAGGCATAGGCTATGTTAGTGGTGTTGGTACATTGTATAGTAAACAATAATAAAAACGGATTCTACACTCACAGCCCCACACAAGGTTTCTCTGTCGTGGGTGCCATAGACAGACACAAAGACAAATACCCAATCACGTCCTTGAGATAACTGTCTGGCCGGGAGTCGAAACCAGAACCCTCTGCGCTCCGCCACGCGGGTCCGCTTGCGACCATTGAAGATGTTGTCTATTAGTCTATTGAATAGACCGAGTAGAATAGCATTAAATGTAGCGGGGATATTAAGAGAAACAAATCGATGTCAACTATTCACACATCTATTTTTTTTTAGAAAAAAATGACATTTTTTTGTAATCACATCAATTAGGTAACCATTTACTAGTAAACTAAATGGAATCCATTTCAATCCGTTAGGATGTTTATAATCTACCTACCGCATAGCATGAGTATCGATAACCTTTGCATTAGTATTTAAGTACTCGGACCTACATTTTTATATATGACCTTATTAGCTAAAATATCTAAATATGGTGCGGATTAAGTAATTTGCCCATACATAAAGCTTAATTAAACTCCCTCATACATAGCTCTAAGTATGGGTAACAGCCACGCAATTATTGATTATCTAAATTAATTTTCTAAACGGGGTGACCGGATATGCAGGGGACGTGGGTATATACTATTAACCAATACGTCTTTCGGGCCTCAAGAGTAACCAATATAGCACGCTACGTGTGCCACGTTCACTGCATCAGAAGCTCCGTGGCACATTTGCTACTATACCTACGCTATACAATAGAGCATATATTACAATATTTTTTAAATAACTAGTAAATCAACTTCCATACATTTAATTAATACTTAAATACTTTGGTTAACAAGTTTTTGATTGTACACAGTTAGCCATCGTTAGTACTCATAATAATTTTAATTACGCCCAAACTCCAATTAGGACTTTGCTACTTCCCCAATGTCAAACGCCAAATTCCTCGTGAATCCACATCGCTACTACATAATAAACTTAAGTATGCTATAAAATAAGAAGGCCGTTCAAAGTTAAAAATATACGCTGTAAGTAGGAAGAGCACTAAATTCTACAATCAATTCTAAGTGGTACAGCTTCGTTACTTAATTGTATTGTTGGTATCAAAGAAACTGGTTCTCGAGTGGTTTGTGAGTGGTCACGATGTCATCATAGCAGACGCCGGTGCGGGCGTCGGCGGATCCAACGCGCATCTTATGTAACCAGCGGCCGTCTAACCGTGAAAGTCGCCGCTCAAAAGCCAAGGTTAGCATGGCCCTGGAGCCTCGCTCCAACAACACATGCGAATATTACATGAGCGTGTTTGTTTGTTTTTTCCTCTAGTATGATATCATGTAATTGCACGGCTAATCTTTAATTGTGCGAGGCACCAACGGCTTCCCGTCGTGGCGGCAGCGTGTCTTCTACGTATAAACAAAGCCCGAACGTCGAGTTCGGTTTTGCCTAATTTATCTGGTGGTGACTACAATTGCGTATGATGTCATCGATGGTGGTACTTTATACACTATGTAGGATGGGAAGGGACGTATAGAAGGCGCGCAAGTTACAAGGCCGTCTGCCTTTCCGTCGCCTAGAGTGGCTGCATGACAAAAGCGGGAAGTGAAAGGCAGTGAATGCGTCCCCTCCCGTCACGTCACCTCCGACCAAACGAACTTCTTCACCGGTTTTACTACATCTAGAAGTCGAATACCCGAACCGTGAAATATTTGCTCAGTTTAGCAGCTACTTATATAACTCTAATAAGATAATGTTTAAATAAATATTAATTACGGTAATATTTTCAAATAAGTGAACGGCGGTTTGTTTAATACACGACCGATATTGGGAGATAATCTGTCGAGTTCACATGGCCGTCGGTAAACAAACCGACACGAGACACGTGACAGGCCGACAGTGTACGCGGCTACGTATTTACGTTACTCTGTGGAACTTATCACTATTGCAGATGTTTTCCACGCCACTAAACCGAACAGTAAATTTCATCCGGATCTCCATTTGCAGTTTGCCGTAATGGTCTATTTCCATCCGGTATTCATGCGCGGCGTCGCCAGTTTTCGTTGAAAAGGGTTTGAGAATTTAGCGAGGAAGTCGTTTTCGGGAGGATAATATGTTAAAAATTGTCAAGCGTAAGATCGGGCGCGGTTGTGTTGAACATAACCGTTCACGCTCGGTGAGAGGTGAATGGAACCGGCGAGCGTTGCTAGGCCGACTACATTAGCGTGTGCCAGCGCGCTCGAACAATGAACTAGACAAATGACGTACGTTCGGTACACGCCATTGTAAATATTACATCCCATCCTCACTCCGTTCACGAGAGTGATTGGCTCGCGGTGAAATTCCTCTCTCCTTTTGCAACCCGCTACGTGCCCTCGTATTGCGATGATCGATGCACATGTTGCCATCCATAAAGGGTTAGTTGTTATTGTTCAGTTACATTCACAATGCACGTTTTATTCTGATTTTCGATATTTAATTATCGCACGACGTATGAAACTTTTAATTAAACTGATATTCAGTGAATAATGTTCTTTCATGTTTATTCACATGTTAAGTGCTTTGCTCTACTATTAAGGTAATTAATGTTAATGTTAACAATGTTATTATTGTTGGAAATAAAAAGTATATCACATACCTACCTACGTTTGGAGGTAATTACATTAATGGATCGTAACACATTTATAGATTTTTTCGTTGTACTATAATGAAATTAACATAATGTACTAAGGAAAATTATATCAGTCTTCAATATTCGGAAAATTCTAATACGTAATGAGTAAGAAGTATATCTTGTAGAGCGTAGCATAATTTATTTAGGGGTTTTAATAATAGCACACGTTTAACATGAACAGAGTTAATAAAGAATAAGGTTGTGTAAGGAAGGGAGATACATACAGTAATAAGTCTTATTTATTCTTCAGAGGTACCAACGGACGGTTTCAGTTCTTGTGTCAATTAAAGATATCTCCATGGATTTCCAGAACTTTATCTATAAGAACACAAAGATTATATTATGTGTACATACCCTAAGACTATTAAAGGATTTATCCTTTTAGAACATCGTGTTAAAGTTTGTTAACCCATATTCATATACGTAAGCTTTAGCATGTAAATCCGGTTGTAATAATCCGTACTAATACTAAGCCCGGTGTACCCGAGCTCCAGGGTAGCGCTCGGCTAGGGCTTCTAAACGACCCGCTAAAGGTAGGACATTCCATTTCATAGGAGCTATTTCGTAATAATGGAAAGAAGTCATGTAAGGCGATTGTGGTCGAAATTGAATGTAAGAAATCCTGACATAAGGAAAAGCGTGTTGTCTCCTCTCATGCCTTTTTATTGCCTATGTGTGCATGAGAGTATCGAGATCCGCGCAGTAAACATAGACAGTGGGAATTTTGTTAAAACTTATTAGTCATGTTGGTTCAGCTTTCAAATATGAGTACGGTCGTTCTTTTTGCTTTTTTTTCCGATTCTTTATACATTGGCTGGTTTTCGTGCTTCTTAGCAAAGTCCTGTATTTTCATTGTGAAGTTCGGCAAGCCTACGCTCAGCCCATATTTAGTTGGCTTAAGCTTATCGACTGACTTACTGGCCGACGTGCGCCCGCCGATAAATAAATTACATACCACCGCCTCGAGTAGCCAACTAAATCATGCTATGGGTAAGATAAAAAATATGCTGTATTGTTGTAAAAACTAGCCTTCATTACTATTAATAAGGGCACCATTAGCTGGTAAGTGAGTTTATAAAAAAGACTGGCAAATACGTGTAGAACTCGCGGCAAGAAGTTTTCATATCAGTTATTATATAGGTGTCAATGTTAACTTCACAAAACATACTGATTTCGAAGGAATGATTTAACTATTTCTTCCTATATCTGTTTTGTGATAACTTTCTCATTAGCGAATTTTAAGTAGCATATGATATGCTACTTAAAATTCGCTAAATGTCAGTAACTTTGCTAGTTAAATAAGGGGTTTCATACTATTGAATTAATTTAAAAACAGATGGAAAATGGGTACCAAATATTCGTACTCGAAATAACAGTGTCTAGACTAGAAAAAGAAAAGAAACAACAGTAAACTGAACTGCAGAGGGATACAACGGTTCGAGTTTTTTTCGTTCGAACTGCGGAATCCTAAAAAGCCAGCGGATATTTTATTATTTTATCCGTTTAAAAACAACGCTTACAAACGAAATTGAAACGTCCCAAAACTGAATTGGACGTCGGGCGAGCGCGGAGGGAGGATTAATTATTAATTGGATCACAACACATCGGTATATTTATGATTTGTTTTTTTCGGCTTGACTTTAAAAGCGAAACGATTTTTATATCGAACACTTAAACATTTAAAACTCCTTTCAATTAAGTTTCGTTGGCAGATTAATTTTAAATTATCATTAAAACAACTTTTAAGATATTTACCTACTTATTTTGCGTTAAATGGTTAGATAACAGCTTTGATTTGGTACTTTTATATAATTCATCGGTAATTGGTGAATGAGGCAAGCCGATTGAATGAGACATTGATTAGATAGTTAGTTCACAGTCAGTTTTACCGCGGTAATTGATTTCTCTAGCGGAAAGAATATTGATAGACATTTCGACCGTTGGTCATGCCGGTATCATTCAATGGCCAGTATAAACGTTATATATTCTTTCAATATCGAATTTCATCGAGAATGTGCTTACAGTAGATTTTTATGACGGACGATTAGTCTCACTGTAAGCGTAATACCGATTGCATTCCGTTAGTCATTTGTCATACATTAGTCTTGGAACTGACCGAAGCTGAGATGCATATCTAGCCACTCATTCTTGACATTCAGTCAGTAAAATTAACAGTTGTAACATTAATACGATATGGGTTGCGATACGGCGGGCATTATGTGCATATAGACATTGCTATCTGTGATTTGCAATCTAATTGCATCGCATTTGCTGTCTAACGGAGACCTGTTACCGAAATGGAATTAGTATTACCGCCAAATACCGCGTAAGTGATGCATAATAGCTCTATTCGAGATCATTGATGATCGGCAGTAGGTATAGCTTTGAATAATGCAGTGAGAAAGGATTCATCGACAGAAGTGTGCCTGCAACCCATTTATGGCCCACTACTGAGCACGGGTCTCTCCTCACAAGTGGAGAAGGCCTGGAGCATACTCCACCACGCTGCTCCAATGCGGATTGGTGGAGACAGGTTAGTGGCCAACCCGTTTGTCGGATGTTTTCAAACCGCCCGAAAGGCCTCCGACAAGGTTTAACGACTGCCATCTATCGACAACAACCGGGACCGACGGCTTAACGTGCCCTCCGAAGCACGGAAACGCGCATGAAATTTTTGCCACTAGCGGTCACCCATCCAACTCCCGACCGCGCCCGACGCTGCTTAACTTTATTGATTGTTTTCAATCAACACAGCTAGCGGGGCTATGCGCGCTTCATCGTTACATCGACAGAAGTAGGTATATTTAAATTTATGAGCTAAAAAATTTAATCCACCTGACGGTAAGTGGCCACTGACGCCCACGTACATGTATAATCAACCACAGATAGGATGAGAGTTCTATTGGTGGTGGGCGATGGATTCGTTGGTATTCGTACCATTGATGATTAAAGATAAATGGCTTGTATTAGTAACTCGCTATAACCACTCTAATAAGATAGAAATAAGTATGGCCGCCGTATTTTCGGAGTCAAAAAACAAAGTTAAACTTAGTCGCAGGTGGTAGAACTTCGTTGGTGGTATGCAGAGCGTCGCAGGGCGTGACATTACAACTGCGAGATACAAAGACGAAATATATACCAGTAATCTAAATATAATTTGAGTGTTGTACGAAAATGATCACCAAGATAGGCCGACATGAAAGGACATTTAAATATTCGATTGGGGATCGTATTGATTCGAATCACACGAAGCAGCAACTTAAGCTCGACACGGGTCGGATTTGTGAGCGTTTTCGAACGTAGATAGTTTAACTTGTATCGGAGGATTATAATCATTATGCTGGAAACCCCTAACGAAGTCTGTATATGTAAATATCGTTTAATATATTCATGGCCGCTTATCGTAAATGGAATTAAGCTACGTGATATGCATTATTTTTTATATAAAATGTTTAACTACGTTCCTTGCACGAAGCTGTGCGTATGTGTTCATGCAAATCGATGTGTACCTACATCTTACTTATCCGTGTCTATTGAAATAGAAGATACATTCATTAAATTTTGGTAACACAAGTGGATTCTATTTCGTTAATATTCACGACTAAATATAATGTTAGTGTGCCTACTTAGGTATAACACTAACGTGTAAGAAGTCTATCCAATTTTGCATACCATAGAGATATTGAAAAACCGAAACTATGTAAACAGCACACTGAATTTTAGTATATTTATGCTTGCTGGATATCCTATTTTTATGTATCCCTTAAAATAAATCGATAATTTTTCAATAATTTGTGAATAAGAAATCAATAATTAAGCTAAATATATTATAATTATTAACCATAATTTAAAACCACTTACGACCAATACTACTTCGCATTCCTGTTACCTTCAGTCATGTAATCTATCCTGCCAATATATAAAGTTGTACAACGCTTGTTCTTAGAAATCGATAAAACGCATTCAAACACTTCCTGGTAGGCAAGAGACTTTGTACATCCGATCGGTTAGTCTTACAGCTATTAACCAGTTACCGAGAACAGGTGTCAGTCGAGCGGCGAGATCGGCGCGTTGCGTGCCAACCGGCGCTTAGTTCTAAATCATCGGAGCTCACAGTAATTATAAGAATAGAGTGAGCATACTCGGGTGAGAACAGTAGGGCACGGGTCAGAACATCATTAAACCTGCATACCTGAGATTTATAAAAAAAACAAACTCAAAGGTATGTAAAGTCCACCAACACGCACTTGGCCAGCGCGGTGGACTATGGCCTAATCCTTCTCATTATGAGACGAGACCCGTGCCCAGCAGTGGGACAGTAATGGCTTGTTGATGATGATGATAGGGCAAACAAAATTCTGTTTTGTAAAAATACAGTGTTTCACTTTATTTCACTCTCAATCGCTAATAATCATGTTTTAAGTTCAAGTAAACAATTAAATTCGTTAATTCACTCTGAGTTAATAGTCATCAATTTTCAATTCAATTAGTCTCTGTTTTAATAGTCATCAATGTATTGTTAGTGGAATTAAATGTGCTGGGAGTACTTAAACTATAATATGGCACTTCACAACCAGGGCATTTAACCAGTCATAGCACATTAACTATGATTATGATGACTATGATGACCATTGGACTTATCCATATGGACAGGTGTAGATGCAGATATGGTAATTGAACAAATTGCTTACGTCAACTTTTCACGCAAATTGACAAGTACAGAACAGACGTTAAAACAAGCGCCTAATCATATAAGTTAGCGGCAGCTGATGCAGTTGCGTTTTGTATTTAAAAACAAAAATGACTGTTAAGTTAAAATGAGTCCACAAGTGTGGAAATGTACATGCAAATACTTAACTTTTTCTTTCATAGCCCCCTTAGACATTTAAGTAAACTACTTCAGGTAATACACTCTTTCTGTTTCGAATTAATTATATTTAATTTTTCCCCTTCATTACGTATTAGTTTTTATTTCATAGCTGTTAGCATTATAAATTAACTCTTATCAAAAGAATAGAAAATGTGGGACAAAGAATTAAAACAAAAACGAGTAAAAGTACTGGCATGTTTGAATATGGAAATTTAGAAACGAGGGCGCTCGAAACACCCATGAAACCATTTTTTACTTTTAAAACGAATAATAAAATGTCAAAACAAGTGCAGAATTTTATATCAGCGTTCTGTTGCGCGCTTTTTGGAGAGTCGTTTTAACAGGGCATTTTTATTGTTACCATATATTCGTGTGGAAAGGTTTAATGTCAATAGGTACAAGTGCAAAAGGTTTAAGTTGTGTCGCATTAACATTTCACATTATCCGAAACGGACGGAGAAAGCGGCTGCCTCGCGAGAGACACTTCTCGGGGAAATGCGAGGCCGGGCGAGCCTTATAGGGTACAGTAGCGCAATATAACAAAATTAAATATGATTCGTTGCGCGCTACAAAATTGAATTTTAGCACGAGTAATAAATACAGTATCACTGCTTCGTTGTATTTATTTCGATTTTTTACGTTAGGGTTGGAATAGTTTACAGTTTACCACACGCTAGCGTATTTACGAAATTACCTAAATTATTTTGATTCTGTTATGTGATAGAGCTTTTTAATCTGTCCAAACATCAAGAACTAAATTAAAAGTTTCTATTTTCATCATGCTCGAACAAACAGATAACAAAATCCTGTTGGTTTAGGATCGCCCGTACGAAAGAAAATCATGTTAGACATACATGCTAGGTATTTTAAAGTACCTACTTAGGAAGACACAAAGATGAGTGTCATCTAAGAGTTTATAAAATCTTCCCAATGTCCGCTCTGCATGTATTTGATCTCCTTGGTTAAAAATCAAGTATCATTATAGTTATATCGCTAGTCATGTGTCCCTTTTCAAAATTAGATTTAGAGCTTCAAGTCACAGTTCACTGAGTTATCAATGGTCAATACTAAGTAAAATCTAATAGTAGGTATTCATTCATACAAATGTTCACAAATATAATCGATATTATAACTGGGAGCATCGAACAGTCGGTCGACCTTTCTTCGACTTGTTTCACGTATACATATCCATTACATTTTACAGGTCATTACCCCAACCTGTAGGGTTTTATATTAAAAGTGCGTTAACTTGTTTTATTGTCTATAAATAACATAGGAAAGAAGTTGGTAGAACCCTATTCTGCTTAATAACAGCAGAGTTAAGCGCTGCTGTATTCTGATCTGAAGGGTGTGGTAGGAAACACATACTTCACCGAGGTATACCAGCTAACTCCTTAGGGTAGCGGCGCATCTGCGGCCGATCCCAAGCAGGAATCTAATATGTATTATTACAGATGTCCATGGGCGGCTGTAGCCTCTTACCATTAGATGGACTGCATGCTCGTCTGCTACTTCGACACTACAAAAAAAATCTTATAATTGATTGATTCCATTGTTATTTCCAGTCATCTGCTAAGTGGTGCCTGCACTATATCTTGTACATGTGAGCTCAATTAAATCTGAAATTCTTTTCGAAGTCGGTCAAAGATATGCCAAAGTCGTGTTTCTGTGTGTTACTGACGAAATTTTTAAGTGCCTGTATATACAAGTACGTTCGAGGGCAAATTACTTAGTCCAGTGCAACGCACCCTGTAAACAATAGCCCTTCTATTATATAAAAGTACCATTTGCTGCTTCATAACTATGTTACGGTAATTACATAGTCAAATCATGTCTTAAAGATTCTACGACCTATATACCACAAGTTAATCAACTCACTATAATACTAATGCTAGGCACGGGTCTACGATTGAGAAGGATTTAAACCATAGTCCACCGCGTTGGCCAAGGGCTGATTGGTAGAATTCACAAACAGCTATGAGAACTTTTATTCGTTCTCACAGGAGTGTAGGTTTTCTCACGATGCTTTAATAGGCACATAACTAAAAAATAGATGCGTGTCCGGGATTACAACCTCAGATACCTCTATAGAAGCATAGTTTCACTGCTTGTCGGAAGTATTTACAAAAAGATTTTCAATTAAGACCATTTAATTAATTATACTGACTACAGATAAAAGATACTTAGATATACAAATATTACGGAAACGTATATTAAATATTGAGAGCTCCAACGACTCACTGAACTCCTTTATCGTTAAATTTTGAACTCGGGGAACTTCGTCAAAATTGATAGTCGAAGTTTGTAATCTCTTTCGCGAAAGATAAGCTTAGTTGGTGTAGTTAACTTATCGTTGCTTAAATATTTGTTATTTATATATGCATGAGAACTTGTTAGGCGATAAGACGTATGAATGTATAACGAGTTTACATGGATAGTTAGTAAAATAGTATAGGCAAGTAATATACTATTGTACGATGGTATGTACCTACAACAGTTCGTGTGATATAAATTAGAAACTACGTATGAAATGAATGCCGTCAGATGTATTATTTGCTTTTTAATAAACGTCAAAAATATTTCGCTTTTTAGACGATTTAAGTAGGAAACGAGCATGATAGGTGATTACTGCCACATCTGTAACCAACTCCGCGTAGACAACTCCTGGGGATTAAGCCTCCAAATCTTTCCACCGAAACGCAAACATCGCTTCACGTTAGAAATAGGTGTGGCGGCGGTACCTCCCCGGTCGAACTATACTAGTTCTAGTACCTTTCAAAAGGTGTTTTAAGTGGTCAATTAAAGTTTTATTTCTATAAAAACGACATAGTTTTTAATCTAAATGACCTATCTGCAGGATTAATAGGTCGTTTCGATCATTCTTTTTTATCAACGTAGGCACAATCCGTAGGTTGGTTCTAAGAAAACTACGCGAATATCTGATAATGGGTTTGAGAATCAGATTAGAGTTGAAGTGATTGTTGTAACATTGAAGTGGGTATTTTTTGTTAAATAATTGCCAGTAATTACTTTAATTAAATATCAAGGATCTTGTAACATCGCAGCGCGCCGTGATGCAAGCGGACGTTAATGATTGACGGAAATAGGTAAATCTTTAATTCGCAGATAAAATCTCGAATCGTCATTTACAGGCCTCGACATCACGACTGTCTCTGGTTTCAATAACAATTAAATAATCGCTAGGGCGTGTCACGGCAACCTTGTGTCAGTTGCCGCGTTGCAACAGGGCCTTGTGTCAAGGAAAAACCCACTTTACAGTTTCCCTGGCCCTGAACCGACACTATTTATTTATTTATTCACTTTTTATTGAACCATTAACGGCGGTGAACACAAAAATTTCAATAAAGGGTAGTACAAAAACATTTACCTAGTATAACATCGCGGTGGGTGTTGGTTACGTTTGCGAAAATTGTTTCTCCGTCCGATAATAATTAGCTCTTTTCCAAGATAGGGAGATATAGGGACTTCATTCATAAAATTCGCACTTCTACATTTATTTGAATGAAATTTCATTGAATACAATTCAAGCAATACCACTGCTGGAGTCTGGACACATTACATAACTTAGCTATCTCGCACATCTCTGGTGGGAACTTTAAGGCACCCTTGGTCATAAGTGCAGCTATCAGTAAAACTGGCAATAAACATCTTGCCATTCTTGAGGACTAAGTTAGAACATAACATTTAACACCACATTACTATACAATACAAGCAGGAAATAAAAAGAAAACGATCATTTGATAAAGCACAGTTTCTGAATGGCAATAGGTGTAGTTTTAAGCATTTAAAAAAATTGTAACAGGGATTTTCCGTTACGTATGCACAAAGTTCCATGAATTAAGTGCTCCTATGAACTCATAGCTTGAGTAAGATATAGTTCCGCGAATCTGGTGGGTCCATGAAGTCATAATTGAAAGGCTAATCTGTATTAAATTTAATCAACGTTCAGAAGCTTAACCTTTTATAACGTGTTATTAGGATTAGTCAGTAAAAAAATGGGCGCGAAGTTACTGGTTAATTCAAATATTTAAAAAAAAGTATACTAGTATTTTTTGTTGATTTGATGTAATAGGCGGATCATATAAAAGAAGGCAGTTTTTGCATTGTCGTTAATTAAGATAAATTAAATAGACACTGATTTCTTAGCCTAAGGGTCTAACTCCTCATGAGCTGTCGTACAATACAAATGATTTCAAGACAACCTACATTTACTTTCTAATAATCTTCGATAGCTTACAACAGTTACAACTTTTGTTATAATGTAACTTTTCATTCTCATTTTACTATCGAAAATGCTCTATCAATCATTTTTATTACTATTTCGCGTGTACTCATTCTAAGTTGAAATCACAGTAGACAAAAGCTACGTCATAACATCATATCAATACAATGTTTGCAAATAATGAGTGTTTATTTTTATTTATTCAGTCGTAAAATATTTGTTGTTACATTACAGTCAGTGAATAGAGCTGTCATTGGATGAAGTGTGAAGATGTAGGTAGACTTTGTTACAAAATGAAACCAAGTAAAAATTGGAATTGAGAGGAATTTGGAAGATATTTACATCCTTTTGGTCCCTAGACGCGGGTATGGAGTAAAGGGAGCGTGAATCGTCGAATTTATGTCAAGGATAGAACGACTGGTCCATATTCCTTTAGTAACAAATTACGAACAACACATTTGGTTATAGTCTTATATCTATGAAGCATCGAACACATTGACAAAGATTTGTTTCGCGTGTAGGTACATAAATATATTTTGCTCAATACTGACTATTATTAATTTATTCCTATTCTAAACAAAGAAAATATAATTACAAATACTTATGGAATAATTATTTACTTTAAGTACGTTTACTTCCAAATAATGTTATATGTGGACGATGGTGTCGATAGGTATTGCAATAGTGATGGATGTGCAAATTATGACAATGGCAATATCTTAAATCTTACTATTAATTAGTCATTCGTCTCTAGTTCGTGAGAATTGTACATAAAAATACACTTTAAGATTATTTACACTTTTAAATTCTACAGTAATCCTAAACGGTTTCTTGTTTTTTCAATGCTAAAGAATAACACTAGTTATCAACAATTAATCTATACATTTGGTTAAGATCAATATAACTATGAATATTTCTACCTACCAGAAATGGTCCATCCATTTACCATCATTACTCCCTTTGCACTACTACCCTCTGTACACCTCTCCTTTAAGAATAAGAAAGTTTAGTACATCATGCTAGTGTCTTGACTAGCATGATGTACTAAACTTTCTTATTCTTATCATATAATATATATATTTCATATTCATACAAATAATATATATATTTCATATTATATGTATCGATTCTGTTTCCACACATTTCTCAAGACATTTTCTTCGATTTTGAAATCAAGTTACTAATAATTTACCATCAGCTAACAACCCAATGAATTCCCCACCAGCTAGCAACCCTAGCCGCTGCAGTGGGTGAGGATTACATAAGAGTGACGTGTGCGCGTGCGGTATCGCGGCGTCCATGTCAAGGATGCACCGGCTGCGGCTCGCCTTAATGTTGCCGTTAAGCCTGCTTATTGAGCTTATTTTCAAACCAAAAGCGAACTATGTAATATCTAACTTTTTGACATTCAATAAGTGTAAATAATCTCTTCCGACTCGCGTGGGAGAAGGGTCTATGTGATTTATTCCCTGATCAGACATACATTTAAATGATGAATTAAGATTTTTATGGGGTTATGTTTATCTCCTTGTGGCAGATGCTAAATCGTTGATACGAAACATTGAAATGACACTGGGAAGTGGGACTTTGTGAGTATCTCCATTAGTTTATTATTGATATATATGTAACCGCTTGCTATTTATATTATTATCACTTTATAAACGGACACTTGATATTGTGTGCTACATTTATTTTAACAAAATTAAGTTTGTAACCATAAAATTATTTTTGAAACGCAAGATCTAAGATTAAGACCAAGGACATACATTCCTCAAACCTCCTAAAACCTTATTTGGCGTTTGTTAATATTCATGCGGTAACCGCTTAAATATAAGGTGGACTGGAAGTCCGTTTCTGTTTCAACTGTATAAAAAGTATGCATACCTACATAGCACTACATACCTACGAGTAGATAACATTAAAGCAACCTTGTTTTTTCTTAATATTTGAACCTAACGATAAAGCAGACGTGCTCCCAGACGTAAAGAAGTAAACGTCACCTATGGACATTTGCAACACTAGAGGAGTCGCCAATGCATCGCCGGCTTTGAAGGAGAGCTCTTTTTGCACCTCTTTTGAAGAGACTTTTTCAATTTTTCTCCAATTTAAAGATCAAATTCAAAAATAACTGGTTTTGAAAATTGTAATTATTGCGTAAAGTGTTGCCACGTCTCCGTTCTTAAATGTCCCAAAAATTTTTGAAATACTTATTTATTAAATAACGTAAATTACGTTATATTATTATAGTTATTTATACGTTAATTTTCTTTAAAATGTTTTTTATTTGTCAATAATTCAAACAAAACAATAAATGATAAAATCATCTTTTTGTGGCTTCAATCTTAAGGCGGTGAAGTATCTTTCTATTTCACTTATCAAAGTTTCGAACATTAAACTGTGGATAAAGCCGCCAATATCGATTACCACTTACAGTTAGTTAACCGTTTGATTACATCACGGCGCAGTTAGTTATCTAACACGTGACATCTAGAAGCACAGTTGACGTTATGTGCGACGTAAATGCAGTAAAATAAATATCGAATGTCAACAACATGCGATCGCGATTATTATTAACGCTCCGGGCATTGTTGGATCATAGTGCGGGAGATCGACCGTATCGATTAGAGCTGGTATGTATGACGAATTCCCAGCAATCCTACGCAGCTTTACGCGCATATTATTTTTTTGGATTTTTATACAGGAAAGAATCCTTAGGCTTGCAACTTTTTTTTTTTTAATATAGGAGTAGCAGACGATCATGCAGTCCACCTGATGGTAAGTGCCTACTGTCGCCCATGGACATCTGTAATCAACCCCAGATAGGATTAGATATTCCTACCTGAGGTCGGCCACTAATGCGCCGCTAAGCCCTGAGGACTAAGCTGGACCGCCTCGGAAAAGTCTGTCTCCCTTACCACACCCTTCAAAACGGAACACAGCAGCGCTTAACGCTACCTTATATTAGGTAGAAATAGGTGTGGCGGTGGTGCTGCCGGAGTCGAACCACAAAGGGTTCTACCACTTCTTGCAACTTGCGTAGTGTAATCCACCTCAAATGTAAAGCAATATAGGAGTTAGATGGGTGACCGGTAGTGGCTATCACCTAATGCGTACTTCCATGTTTCGGAGGGCACGTTAAGCCGCTAGTTCCGGTTCTTGTCAAAAGATAGCAGTAGTTAAGATCTCAGAGGCCTTTTGGTCGGTTTAATAACGCCCATCACAAGTTGGCCATTAATATGTGCCTTCTTTTAACATTCGTTGAGTGTTAAACGGTATTGAAGCAACAAGGTACATAATGTTCCTAGTCTAAATCTAGTTATTTTTAAGTTTAAAAGTAGCCTGTGTTGGGTGGGATCATGGGACCAAACATGCGTAAATGAATGTCGAATAAAAATGCTTCATTAGAAGATAAAACGCAAAACGTTATACCGATATATTGATATTTATGTAATAGGAATATTGGTTGTTATTTCGTACTTACAACACAGACAATTTACTTTATATACATAAATTATGATGAATGCCCGAGGCATTGTGTTGGATCAGAGCGCGGGAGATCGAGCGTATCGATTAGGGCAGTTATGTACGAGCATGATGTATGAGTAATGGTCGGCGCTTGTGTCTAGGCTGCTTGGTTAATAGGCTTGCCGTAAATCTACTAACTATTGGAATAGTAGTTAGAATTTAGCTTTACTTGGATATAAGATTCGAATTTTAGTCACTACTTACTACGCACGTAACTTACAAAAAATCAGACCTACTACGAACTAACCATCATTTCATTGAATGGGGTTTCATCAAGAAGAAACTTACATGCGCGAAACGTCAGTTTAAAATTAGTATAAAATTAAATTCGAATCCTCCAATTTAGGAACTGAAAACAGTAAATAAACGAGTATTTAGTTTACCGGGTATTAATATGCCGAAAATTAGACTGAATGAATGAATGTTAAGATTAATTGCAGATGTCCATGGGGACTAAGTTGGAATTAATCTCTGTGGTTTGAGTACAGCGGCGTCTTTGCTACAAATTATTTCTCCAGTTTAGAAGTAGGGCAGTGTTGGGCAGAATTGGTAACAAGGATGCCGTATAAGGCGTAGGTAGAAGGAGAATTGTGTTCTACAAATAAAGCGTTAATAGGTACAGCTCAGGGGTTGGTGACAGAAGTTCAAGTACGCTAAAGGACTAAGGGGTCTCCTTCTGTTTTTTTTTTTTTTTTTATAATATAGGAGTAGCAGACGAGCATGCAGTCCACCTGATGGTAAGTGGCTACTGCCGCCCATGGACATCTGTAATATGTCCAGATAGGTTTAGATATACCTACCTGAGGTCGGCCACAGATGCGCCGCTACCCCTGAGGACTAAGCTGGAACGCCTCGGAAAAGTATGTCTCCCTTACCACACCCTTCAAACCGGAACACAGCAGCGCCTAACACTGCGGTTATTAGGTAGAAATAGGTGTGGCGGTGGTGCCGCCGGAGTCGAACCACAAAGGGTTCTACCACCTTCAAATATGTCCAGAACCTTTATATATATGTCCAGAAACTATACAGTCGGATAAAGCCGGACCGGCACATGCGACGGAGCCTTGACTACAATGCGCGCGCGCCGTAGCGTGTCAAGGGAGTGCTGCTTTCGCCGCCACGCCTGCCAGGGTAGGGTTGCCAGGCCCAAAAACAGAAAAACTGCCATTCACTCCTTCCTGACATCTTTTTAGACAAATCTTGTTTTAATTATATAAAAATATTTTTAATTATTTGCTTTTCATTTTACAGGTCGGAGAGCGAGTGAGTGACGTTATCAACTTGTCTAAGAACTTAACAAACGCCGGATATGTAAATATTTGACCGGATACGACTGTAAAAAGCCGAATATATCCGGCTATGGACGGATAAATGACAACCCTACCTGCAGACCTACATAGATATTTTGCATCGGGGCAACACCAGATATAGCCACCTAAAGGTCTTTCAGTTCGCTTATTAACAGCTTCAACTCATTACACTATGCGGTAAACGCAAAAAACATTTTGTAACGCCCCGAAAAAATTTGTAAACGCGTCAAAAATTATTCATTATGCATTAACTTGAACGCAATCGAATCGTCAAGCAACGTAACGATTTGCGGCAAAAGTACGAAATTTGCGAAAAAAACTCACAAAAGGAAACAAAACGGTGACAATGTGAAGGAGAAACTGGGTCATTGAATGTTTGGCTCAACATTGGCACACAATAGGTTATAACAACATGCTGAAGGCAAAAACAATTTAAACACGGCCTCTGTGCCGGGGAGTTGTGTAGGTTTTAAAACGTGTCGTATGAATTACCCATACGACGGTGCATCGCGTTTGAGGTGATTACATGCGTAAAGGCTTTGCCTTGTACATAGAGATGTAAAAAAATAATCGATTATTATTTTCTTATAATCGATTTTTACAGTAGATAATATTATCGATTTTTTATAAATCGGTTATATAAATTACGTGTTTAAATCTATTTTTAGAAACAGTTCGTATCTATGCAACGGATGAAAAATCTTGAATTAAGTTCATACGTATAAGCTCGTAAGCAGTGATAGCCTAGTGGTTAAGAAACGCGGCCTCTCGATCGAGGGGTCCGAGGTTCAAATCCCAGGCACGCACCTCTGATTTTCAAATTTATGTGCGTATTAGAAATTAATTATCACTTGCTTAAAACGGTGAAGGAAAACATCGTGAGGAAACCTGCATACCTGAGAGATAAAAATCTTAAAGGTATGTGAAGTCTACCAATACGCACTTGGCCAGCGCGGTAGACTATGGCCTAATCCTTCTCATTCTGAGAGGAGACCCGTGCCCAGCAGTGGGACAGTAATGGGTTGATGATGATGGTATAAGCTGATTAAAATAAAAATCGATTATTATTTAACATCTCTACTTGTACACGGTGTCCTTACCACGCTAAAACCGTGATTCAATATGTCAACGTAGTCGCAATTACAAATATGTATTCGAATGATTAATACCCAGTGATTATTTGTATTATGATAAAAGCGTACGTAACCTCAAACATAAACAATGCATCTGACATCTATTACGGCATTGGAAGAAATAGTACAAAATCCTTTTTATGACAATTATATCGCTTGGCGTATAATTAAAATGTTAGGTCAAGATCTATAGTCGTAACTTTTCCTACGAAATATTATTAGTCTTAATTTTTTTGCGGATTAACATAAGCCACGAGAAATAAAACTTCCCTGATCGCGAATGTATTGCACAAACGCTTGCATTCTCGAAACATTAAAACAAATAGCTTATTACAAACGAAATAGAAATAATTTATTAGAAATGAAATGTAACGAAATCTTAGCCGAGATTGAAGACACAAAGAAGTGTAGCTCGAAGACAAAGCCGAGCAATCTTCTAAGTGGTACGAGATGTTGGCTCGAGAACAAAGCTGCCCCCGCCACCCCTCGCCCCGCAGATAAGCACACCCTCCACCTCTAAATGCCTTTAACACCACTGAATGACTCCGTGTCTGCGAAACTTTGCAATATATACTTTTGAAAACGACCGATACATTATTTTTTATTGTATTTTCTTGCATATTCCTATATGCTTTTAAAATAATCATAATCGACCATAACTTTACTATTACTATGCCATTAAGGAAATAAAATGCTAAAATTTGTAGAATTCTTCAAAATTAGTTTATGTTCACACGACCATCCACCTTGTTTTGTAAGTATTAGTGATGAGCTGATGGGTTCTTGTGCCGTTTTGATTTGTGAAGATACATACATTAATACGGGGTGTTCCGGACCTAGACCTTAGAAACATATCCTTCGATTAACATCAGATAGAACTTGCGCCCTTAGATTTGGAACTGATAAGAGACAGCAGTAAAAATCAGAGCTCTTTGCTCTTTCCACTATACAAAAAGGAAGTAAGATTACTAAGAGGAACTCATTGTTTTCACCCGAAACCAGTTTCAAGGACTGGTTCGAAAGATAATTGCTTTGCAATTAGTCTGAAACCAGAATTCCATGGGATAATAATATTTTAGTTTATATCGTATGAATTTCTAGAGGATACTAACTTAGAAATTAAAACTTAAAGGGTAGCATTGTGACTTATCCTTTAGTAATTTTGTATTTACTTAATGGAAATCCAAAATAAGACTGAAGATGTAACTTAAATACGATCCGAAGTAAAATAAACGATGATATACCACCCGTAGAGATGACGAGGCGAAGTTGGTTCGTCTTGGTATTATTATAGCCAGAAATATTTATGTCCGCAAGTATTTCGAGTAATCGTAAAGTGAAAGCGTTTAAAATGTGTTTAATATTTAATTTTGAGTTCATATCCGCGAATATACATGCCATGAGTAAAACCACTCGATAAATGTTAACTTGAGACCTCCGAGCAATTTTGGGTACTTAATTTTTTTCCGAGACACGTGTGTTTTTATGATGTTGGAGATAATTTATTGCATCGATTTTCACAACGTCCACGGCGATTTCCAAAAACAGAAGTAGGTAAGTCAGAAACAAGAAAAGCTTATAAGAATTGGCAAAGTAAACGGCTATAGAGTTTAATAAATTCAAATGAAAGGAACTTCTCTGAAGCTCTAGTTAGCAAATTTTCAAGTTATAACAACACATTGTGAAAATGTAATACATAACATTTTCACCTTATCTTCAATTAACCTTCCCTGTCCATCAAATTAGCTGTGTAAGTACTGTTGGTTTATAGTGTACAGCAATATTATGCAGTTATGATCCTCATTGTTATGACCATTTATTATTTCAAATTTACGTATCTTATTCATTTTAAATACTATACACCTTGATATTATTACACACACGTAAACGGTAACTTTACAGAAACACTACATTAACTGGAAGACAAAAAAAAATCAATTAATTTAACCATAAGGCAGACGGGCTACCTGGTGGAAAGTAGTCACCGTCGCCTATGGACATTTGCAACACCAGAGGACTCGCCAATGCATCGCCGGCTTTGGAGGATAACTCTTTTGCACCCCTCTTGAAGAGATCCATGTCATAGCGCTCAGGTAATAATGTATGATATGAGTCACTAATGTAAATCTACGACACCAATGAATCAGGCAAACGGTTTCATGAAGATAAAGTGGAGTATGCAATATACATAGGGATATATTTGTCGGGTGCGGAGGAAAACACAGAAAGACACAATCGCGCGGCCTGTTTAGCAATTCTTTCTTCTCCTGCGGGACGAGTCGGCGTAGGGTGGCGTCGATCTGAATTATTCATACACTCGTACCTTGGCTGTCAGACGTAATGCCACGACGGCGGGCTCTATCGGGTAAATTACCACTGAAACTTAACCGTACATGAACTGATTCAATTTGGACCATTGATCAATGTCGATGTGACTGTCGTAGGAACAATCGGGGTTATTGAAGAATTCATGAATTTTGATTCAACACGCATACAACTTGAGTTTGAGATTCTCTAGCTGTACCTATTTATTTTTATTAGATATCGATGTCAAAATTATGTAAGATAATAGACTCATTGCGTTCTTGTGGGTTTATCACTCAGCAACCTAAATATAAGACTGAATGTTTTTGGTTTAACAAGTAATCCTTCAACAGTGGTAGAACTGTGTTTGGATGGATGGAACAGTTTTTCTGGAATGTCACCACACTTATGTGACGCAGCTGTGTTCTATTGGCAAAAAGTTGTTGCGAACAACTTGCACATATGTATAACTTGTGTACTTGCAATTTTTATAAAAAAAATATTTATCCTGGTATTCAGATAAGCATATTTCATGTTTTTATTTCTTTTATACTTTCTTCGAAATGTAAAAGTAAAGACCGACTTATCGCATCGAAATAACTTATTATTTCTTTATCTCTACAAACAACAATATGAACGCCTAGCATTACTAACACAGTTCGTACAAGTATCGAGTTGCGGGGTAAAAGCACAAGACAGTTGTTTTGTTTTCGTCGGATAAGATCGGCGATGCGGTTCCACCGCATTCAAAACCGGTATTGGAGAAGGGCTCCTAATGTGATGCGCGATATATCAACAATACCACTAAATACCAGTTTAACAATACGGTTTGTGGGAGAGTTAATATGTACATATATACGCTATGTATACAAAAGTGGATGTATTGGTTTTCAAAATAACTTTTATTTTCCAATGCGCTTTTAATACACTGAGACGTAAATTAATACCAGAAGATAAAGATCTAGTATTCATCAATTCACGTATTTTTATTACTGTCTATAATTCTGGTAACCAAATGAGAAACTCCTCTTTTAGCGAGAAAATCAGGACAGGTTTTATTTGTTAAAAGTGTGTTCATTTTGTCACTATTTATTCTTAGTGTAACTTTAAAGGGCTGCAAGGGCTATGTAATACTTAATATATATGTATAACATTAGCTGACCCGGCAAACGTTGTATTGCCATATAAATAAAAAAATGTTAAGGGTGAACAACCCTTATCACTTAGGGGTATGAAAGATAGATGGTAGCCGATTCTCAGACCTACTGAATATGCATATAAAATTTGGTGAAAATCGGTTAAGCCGTTTCGGAGGAGTACGGTAACTAACATGCGACACGAGATTTTTGTATATAAGATATTCCGGCCAATGTTCGAGTATTACTTATTTGTCCTGGGTTAAATTGTAATTTGTATAGTATAATAACGTGGTGGTAACAACTTTCGACACCACACCACGGTGTAAAGCATGATTGGCAAACATTATATCATATTATATAAGAATGGTGCGACAAATAAGAACGTAATAAGTTTACTCGTATTATACAGGGATATCAAGGACATCATACTGATACACCTATTGCCAGACCTATTGCAGATTAGTCAGTTTCACTTATAACACTTGCTACGTTTTGCCATAGATTAGTAAAGATTGCTCACTCCTAACAAAAAAATGTACCCAGTTTTGAGAATTGAAATAGTTGCGTAAAAAAGTTTTGCCACGTCTTTCTGCTAAAATCCCTAAAATATTTGAAATAATTACTTATTTATTACGTAAATTACGCAGTATTAGTTATTTATTCGTAAATTTTCTATAAAAATGTTTTTATTTGTCAAGAATTCAAAAAAAGAACTTACTAAAATAAGCCGTTTGTGGCTTCATTCAATTTCAAGGCGGCGAAGTATCTTTACTAATCTATGGGTTTTGCAAACTATTTGGTAAAGTAGAATTTTTTCCACAGTTATACCTAATACTTTCTGTATGAAATATAATATCTAAGTACCAGTAATAAAAAGATATGAATGGAAACAAAGACCGCAAGCGCAATTAATAATAAAAAGTATCACTTAAATAAACTCAATTAATAGATAGTTTTAACGTGAAGCTGGGTAACAAGGTCCCTTTCATTTCATTCATCAACGTAATGAGAAAAAACTTAACGCCATGTGAGTTAATTAACTACCTAGTTATTATTATTTTTTTGTTTCGAAACCTTATTATGTCGTTATAAATGTAGTTTGAATAAACCACTTTGATAGTAAACCCTTGGCTTGGCAAACAAGGAAAGGAATCTAAAACAAGGAAGCAATGACAACAATCTTCAATAGATAAAGGGGATTTGCTAATATCATAACTTTCACGGAAAAAAACGTTACGAGCGCAGTATGCGACGCGTATTGAAAATAGACAATAATCCGGGAGCGTGCAAAATGCTAGTCGCACTATATGAATAAAAAGCTATAAATAAAATAGAACACAAAGGGCAAAGGATAAATTGTGTGGCGTATGTGTGAGCCGAATGGGGCTGCTAGTGGGGTCAATGACACGCACCCCGGCCCACGGTGGGGCACAAATACAGGACGTGACTCACTGGGGTTACCAGCTGCTGGCAAAACTACCCTCGGCTGAGCGTGTTGCTGCATGCGCTGCTCTTTATTCTTAATTTTAATTAAGTAAACAAGCTCGCACACTATGCAAAGCAGTTGCTTATTATATTTTAACAAAAGATACATTTAAAATGTAGGTAATGTATTAAATTCTATGCGCCACTGCGAGTGACGTGCGGACTGAGCAAAGCAAAACTGTTTGTCCAGTAATTGTAGAGGTAATCATTGTTTACTGCTTATACACAGCGCTTTATCACAATATCTGACTAATGAGCTGACCAGTTCCAGCATTTCTAGCTTATATCTTTAAACATCATACGACATAAAGATGAATACAAATGTGCAATTCGAAGTTGTCACAACATTTTCCGTACATGTAAAGTACGTAACAACGATTGTGATGTAGGGAGTGAAAGCGGCAACATATGCCGGCCTCATTCGCTTTGTAATGTGTCGATCTCGTCGCCATATGGTACATTGTGAGCACACACTAGGTCACAATAGTCCCGATTTTAAAATTTAAATTGTGATCTACAAATTGATTGAATTTTAATGCATTTTGAAAACTGTAAAAGGACTTAACATTTACATTTATAATCGGCTTAATACATGTATAAAACGCAAGTAATGAATAAGTATAAACAAGATAGAGTAATCCAGATGTCAATGGGATGCTGTAGACTGTAGGCAAAGGGCGAGGAACCACAACAATCGGCCTTCACCTAGGGTTGGCTGGGCATCGATCCTACGAGTATGTCCGCGCCTGCTTGACGGGTATATTTATAGATATGCTCGACACTGCAAAAATCAACTTACTTTACGCGAACTATGTATCGCTGCGACAGTTTCTTGCCAGTAATAAGGACATTGCACCTAACGTATAATGTGGCTGAGTCAGTAACATTAGTTCGGCACTTTAAAATATTGTGCGGTGTAAGTATATACAAATTGTGTTAGTCGTGTGACTCACGTCGGTTGCTACCAAACTTTAAAGGCGGAAACTAGCAAGGGAGTGACGTAATATGTATTGTGGTTATTCATTAAAATAAGATCGACGTGAGAACGATCGGCTCAAGGAGAAGGCGACCATTAGCGGCGTAGAGTCGTCCTTGTCCTTAGGTGTTCTCATGATGAAAAAGAATAGTTGTCTCGAGGCGTCAATAACCTCGGCGGTACGGATCGTGGAGGTTGCAATAAATACGACATCGGCGGCTCTGGCCTGGTCAAGAGCCTTTCAAGGCCGGGAGGCGAGGCGGGGAGCGCCCGCGCCCCACATCTGCGCCTGGGCCACTCTTGCCCTACCTGCATTCCACCAGATACAAACCGCTCTCCGATTTACAAATGGTATTTCATATTGTTGAATAAGAACTTTATGTAAAAGCTACAAGTTCTAGTTCAAAGGATTCTGATTAACTTTAAAATCCTTTTATTGACGATTTCCAACTGGTGTTAAGTAAACGTTTCACAATTGTCGTTTGGTAGAATCTGATAACAAATTTTCTTGTTAAATATTTTAAGAGAAATCACGACGCTAATTTTTAAGACTACATGTGCTCGGGTCGCCAGTTTCATAACTTAGTCTGTCAAGGTCGCACATTAATGGCTTTGTACTTGAAACGTTAACGCTATCGGCTTAGAACCTACTGTGTAATTCCTCCCGCCAGCAAAATCCTCCGAATCCCTGCACTTAATGGCACTATTATTTATTTTCTTGAGCATCTCCGTAGAAAATAACACTTTAATCATAACATTATCTCGGAACTATTTTACGGCGGAGAAATACTTGCACCGGGGCACGACACTACGCACTACGAGCATCTGTTTCTTTGGCAGGTAGAGCGCGTTGAAAAGAGACGGACACATGTCATTCTGTGCGAGGATTCAACAAAAGATCGGTGCGCCGCGACAGGAAGCGTGCGGCGGTGATGCGAACTCACCGCAGGTCGAGGAAACGTGCGGCCTTCGTTCTCCTTTCACAGGACATGTCGTCTGCCGGTTGATGCACTGCGATGTCACTTCACCAACGGGGCGTAGGCACCATGCTCGCGGTTCGCGCGCGTGCGTCCGCGCACCTCGGACACTACCACCGGCGGCGAGAGAACGCGCGCACTGAGCTCGAGGCTCGGTTCGGCGAAGCGCGATCTACCTGCCCGTCGTTTCCGCGGCGAGGTGAAGCGGAGGTGCGCATCGCGGCGCACGGGCAGGTACGCGGCCGCTCGCCGACGCGCACGCTTGGGGGAAGGTGGGGTACTCGATATCCTCTCCGCAAGTTCCAATGTATACCCACTCTAGCCCCGTCAAAATTGTCAATAGACCACTTATACAACCCGTCATCGATAACTGAAAGGTTCTTGACACTAATTAGAAAGTCCTTTATTAATAAAAACCTACTAAATATAAAAAGAAAAGCCTGTTATAACATAAAGGTAAAATTTATAAAAAATCCGGGAAAGAGCAAGGTACTTTGTTTTAGTACCTAGGTATCTAGGTATTAATTAATTAACAATCATGATCAAATAGTTGTCACAAACGCAATGGCAATTAAGTTGCTGACTGTACATAATCTTAATAAGATTTTCCCACGGCATCATTAGTTTGACGGAAAACAATTATGTTTATTATTTGTATTCTTTGTAGGCGATTGTCGTATATTTAATGGGTACTCAAGTCGTCTTATCAAGTCAAGTTCTTTGTTGTCAGTAGTTTTAGTGTTTGTATTGTTGGCGTATTTTTAGTATCCTTGGGTTAACTAATCCTAATTTTTGTTATTCTTAAAGTATAATTTAATTAAAATAATATGGCAAATAAATGTAAAACACGAATTCCATCTAAGGTTTCTGAGCAGTATGTTGGAACACTACAAGGGACTATATCATACCTAACCACAACCTTTAAACAGAACTTTTATATGGCAGGTAAATATATGGAGGTTATGATGCCACGATGAAACCACGAAGACTACTAAAATTATGCTGGACAATAAGTTTAGTTCTTAACTATAAATAACTTAAGTTGCCGAATTAAAATGATAAGATTACTTCTTTCCATCTATTCCCAGACGACAATCTGCTAATTTCCGTAATTATAAAACGAAAATTGTGGAGAAATTCCAAAATTGAAATTGTACACGTGGCCCTAAGTTACATGTGAATATCGTTTGTTGAAATATGAGTCATTTCCGAAGGCTCGGCCAACTTTCACCGACTCATGCGCCAACAATTAACCAAGTAAACGTGTGCTCTCCCTTCCTTCAACACAATTTACTTACTCGTGGCCGGGAGTTTTATAGCCTTCTAATAGGCTGAATGTGGGTCATGTTTTCACCTACGTTCAATAGGTTAAACTTTGTCCTTATAGAAAATTTTGACAGATTAAAATAAAGAGAAACCTTTAAAACAACAATCACTTGTATATAATAGCATGATTCGTTGGCGGTCTTTTGTTCGGCGTATTACATAATGTACCTAGTAATGTGTTACTCAATACTCAAAATAAAAATATGTGATTGTATCAGATTATAGAAGGTTACAAAAATCCATAAATAAATTTAAATATAAGCACACGAACATGGATAAGGTACCATTATGCTAAGATCTAAAGCAGTGTCCACTTCTTTTATTTAACTATTCTTTTTAATTTGTATCGAACCTCGGCTTTTAATAGATGCTTTATTTCTTAATCGTCTACTTAAATTGAGCTCTACAGCCGAGATCCATTTGAAAAATCTTGTAACAGTCTAAAATACATCTAATTTCTATAACTCAAAAGAAAATTCAATTAATAAGCTTGCGAATCGCTCTTTATGATTTTTTTACAAACTTTTATTTCTCAATTTAACCGTTATCAATCAACGAATTTTAACTATAAAATAATTTAATTCTTTATCCAGTTCAGTCTCTTGAAATTTAAGTTGCCTTTTATGTCATTGTAATTGTTTTACAACAATGAAACGTTCATTGAAAACAGTTGATTGTAACAGTTTTAAGTAACACGCGCTTCATGGTCAAGCAGTTTTTATATCAGAAATCTAGTTTTCAGGTCAATAGTACGACTGTTTTACTTAATCCCTTTCTATGTCATATGTGATTTGAGTTTTTATATATCAAAAGTTTTAAGGCCTTTCTTGGGTGCAATTGGAAAATATGTTTGGCAGTATTAGGATACGTGAATACAGACTGTCACTAATATTGACAGTCAATTACAGTCCGCGCCAAACTGCTAGTCCGCTCTGAAGTTGTTGCGAGCAGGGTCATACAATTTACACGATTAGCACGAGTCACACAATTTACTATGGCGACGCGATTCATTTCTATGTTCAGAGCGGACTAGCAGATTGACGCGGGCTATAATAAATATATTTATTTGACTAAAGTATTAGACAAGAAATAAATACACGTGAAAGTTACAAACGTGATTAATAATTCAATTGTGATTATTATTGTTCATTTAACCTTATTCACATTGAATAGTTTTTTTGTTATTATGATAAAAAATTTCGATTAATATGTGAGATTAACTCTCTATTAGTTTTGTAGGCATACCAAAGTAGTAGTAATTTCAGCGCACATATGAAAAGTGCATACATACACCCACTTTTAAATCGACTTCAAAAAGGCAGAGGTTATATTTTTTCTTGTATTCCTTTTTTGTGTACGTATACAATTGTATAGAATATTTCTATACAATTCTATACTAGTAGTGTAGTAGTTAATACTCTAGTCTAGACGCTAGTAATGGTAGCATGTTGTCCCACGAGCTGTTTATAAAACCATTACGAAATTGTACAAAAGTTCGATTTCTTACCCAATGAGTTTCCTAACAGTATTGTAAGTTACACGCAGTAGTGTTGTAGGAATACCGGAAAGGAAAGAAACAACTTTTCTTATTCTGTAAATAAGATGTCAAACTCTGCGAACGTACGAATAGAGTTGTTTTGTAATACGAAGGTACAAATGGACAAGTTTGTGGAAAGCTGAAAAGGGATAACGAACTTTAGTAAAACATTTTTTCTTCTAGAATCCTTTATCTGCTTCGTTTTATTTTTAATTCTAAGCCATAAAGATTACTCACTCCTAACAAGAAAATGTAACCAGTTTTGACAATTGAAATTGTCACTGTCATTTACTTTCGCGTTCGAAAAAAATAAAAATATAAACGTTTTTAGAACTGCGCATGTCGGCATTGTTCCGCGTAAATTACACCATGACAACCATTAAATGGCTGACAGAATTGTCAGCCGTTTAAGCCATTTAATTGCTTCTTTCAATTACAAGGCGGCGAGATATCTATACTTATCTATGTTCTAAGCATGAAACTATGTGTTTCACGCAAAATACTTTCTAAATGTTTTCTATTTTCTAAGGGAGGTAAATATGTTACCCTTAACAAACAGAATCTTAAAACAAGAACTTCTACAATTCTAGTACAAATACACTATTTAATTTAGATACCTATTCTAAACGCAATATTATATCTATGTAAAATAAAACGCTGCCCCAATACATAAGACGACCCAATATATAAGCGGACATTACAACGACAAAAAGCGCGGCTTAATTGGATGGTATGCAAACGAAAATCCTCTCGTCACAGTAGCTTGGCGATGTAAATAGCGTATAATGGTAGTGTCCTGAGCGCTTCTCGTGTACTTTCTACTTATCCTCGGCCCGGACAAAACGACGGGACGAGAATTCCCGCCGGATTCCCAAACGACCCTCTTGTTTTTTCTCCACTGAAATATCATTGTTGCCACACTCCCCGTTGTTCTCCCAGTAATTCGGTTTATTGTACACAAGTCACTGTGTGGGCGACTATTTTCAAAAACAACAAATACTTTCCGCAGCTTAGAAGGATGAATGTTAATTGCACGTCTGATGTTATCGTTTTAACGGCAATAAAATACGGTTACACTAACACTAAAATTATGAATACTTTAAACATGGAAATTACGTAATCGTGTACTCGCAAGTACAGCTGCGGGCCCGTAACTAGGTAATTATAAGTTATGTTCACTGATAAAATTAAATAAGTAGTACACATTTCGCGTAGCGATAACAAAACCTAGAATTGTAGATACTGTGCCTTTTATGTTATAAGTTCTTACTGTTATCCTTTCTGTAACAAGCTAAGATTCTCTATGCTACACAATTAGAAAAATCTGCAGGGAATTATAATAGTAGAATATAGTTAAGATTTGACAAATAAAATAACCATAAACTTAGCCATAACTTATTGTGATTAAATGAATTAACGGTTCCTTACAATTATGTTTCGACCTACAAGTATATATAGGTTATAAATAAAATTAAATTTGTAGGCCAACGACTGCTTTTATTCGATAGCGTCTATTTCAGAGCCTTTATGGTCAGAAATATTGTTGTTTATGTCACAATAATAGTCATTTTAGTACCGTTACAACATAAGCGCACATATATACCACATAAACATATTATTCGTATATAAAAATGTATCTTTTTGATTAAAAGTACAATATTAATTTGTGCGAAACCAGGCGCTTGGACGATTTGGACGTATAAAATTTGTAGAAAACGATGATTTTTAATGTATAGTCTTCGTCACCTCTGTACCATTGCTGGATACGGGGCTCTTCTCAGTGAAAGGAAGACTGCACTGCGTAGGCTAAGTGCGGATTGGTAGAGTCCACATGGTTCTTTAAATTATGTCCTTATTTAAGTTTGAGTTTATAAGTCACAAAAATTGTCACTTTGCTGTTAATTATATTATCTTCTTCATCGATGGGGGATTTCTTAGCATTAAATATATTTCCATAATTCACACAGATTAAGTGTAAATTAAAATGGAATTAAACAACTCAATTACAACGATACGCAACATAACTAATCAATCTTACCGTAAAGATAAGCAAGGTCAATTTAAGTGTGGTCGTAGGAAAGTAATATGACTATTACGACTAAATTTATTTCAATAAATATAATAGATATGTCAATATAGTGTGTTTGTACAATATATATTCGTATATGTTGTAAAATATATATTCGTAATAGATTTATGACCATTAAGATACTTCATCATAAATCAAAAGAAGTGAACCCAAATTCCAATAAAAGGTACAAACTACCTAAAGTAATCAAATAAAATCAAAATGTGGATTAAACGTAAGATTCTTTGTAGAATTATGTTTTTACGTCAATATTTTACTTTTACAAGACGTTTTATATGTGGAAGTAAGGGGCGAAAGATATTCCATAATAAACATCTATGGCATAAAATAGTATTAACTTAAAAATAATGGTGCAAGACTAGTTGAAACTATTTCAGAGTAAACGTTCTTATCTATAATGCTAGTCTTAAGAGCATAAATAGAACAACTCGTATATAGAGCAGAGATAGCCCAGTGGTAAGAATTTAGACCACCCATATTGGCAGATTAGGTTTTTATTTTTGAATTTTTTCTTACGTTAATTCTTGAAACTCTACGTCTTTCTTTGATTTTAATAATTTTTGAAATTAACTATAATTTTAACAGTGACAGAAAACATTGTAAAGGCTTCATTTCTATATTATGTTCTTAAGGGTGTGTGAAGTATACTCTCACTTGCGTTAGTGGAATACGGCCATAATTTTTCTCATTCTGAGAAGGCGACCCGTATCGAGCAGTAATGGTTGATGATGATGATATTAAATATAATAATATGTCTTCTGAATGACGTTGCAAATTGATAATGATGACTTTATGAGAGTTTAAAGAGACTGATATTTATTTTTAATAAGGCTTCTAGCCCTATGTTAGTTGTTCTTGCGTCACGGATGCAATGGACACACACGAAGACGAAAACACAAACAACAAGACCTGGAATTTTTTTATACAATATTTAGTTACCTGACCCGAGATTTGAACCTAGAACCCTCTGTGCGTCAGTTGGTGTTTGCTACGCCGCGTGGATCTTTGACGCGGGTAGCTGACTTGGGAAAGTCTTAGTACCTACATACTTAATTACGTAATACGGGTAGGAGCGGAAAATTCAGTTTACGTCGAATTAATAACGTCGGCACTTATGGGCTCTGACGTGATTAGAAACTTGGAGGTGAGGGAACTCGTATAATAAACGCTGCATATTCCACCCCCAGAGTTATGGCAAACATTTCCTGCTCCGATCGATCGCTCGTGTACTATGCTAAGCAGCATTTATGTCGAAAACAGACTGAAATTATGAGAAAGATTGTAATATATCTAATGTTACATAAATCCGATGTCCTCGTAGTATAAAGTTAGAGGTGGGATTCAATTGCGTCAACTCTATCGTACACTTCCTTCTTAGGATTTCTACAGATTATCCTATAGGGCTAAGAAGTGTTCGAACTCAGCCTGTTATGAGCCTGGTGCTCCTAAAAGGCGTATTGAATTTAACTATCTATCCAATTTAAAATTTCAACGTTTGATCAATTAAGATGATTATTAGTGATTTTCAAAATATATATTAAACGTATGGACAATATATATTAAACTACCCTGATTTTAATATTAGTATAATACCGATACAATATAAGACTTGTCATAATACTAATAATATAAAAAGAAATTAAAAGTCTAATAGTGTGGATTTTTTAAAAACGTCGGCTTCAATCCACCCTGTAACTTTATCGTTTCGAATTCCGTGTGACCGCATAGATTAATGTTCCTGTGGTCTCGTACGTAGATTCCTCGACGCGACCCAATTGGCATTCGCATTTTTTACTTAACGCTGCGTAATTCTACATCAGAAATCGATAAGCTTGACGCGAATACGACGTTAATGAATATTGCTGTTGATTTCATTGAGATCTTGCTCTTATTTATGTCGTTGAATATGTGGATTATAAGAATTCTTCAGATCAAAGGAAGAGATAAGAATATTACCGTAAAAAGTAAATGTAAAATTACATTATCGTAACGTATTACTTACGATATCGTAGATGTAGAGTCTGCTTGAATATTGTAGCTTAAAGCCAATCAATATTGTTGATTCTACTAGATATTCAAATATTTATTTTCAGAAGACGAGAATAGAATAACTGTTAAAATTAGAACATAATGACATAACAAAAAACAACATGTTTATTAAGCGGATTTGTCGATATTTTCGGGGTAAAAAGTAATCTACCTAGCCATTATCAAGTGTCTTCAAAACTAATTACTTAACCAATAATTTATTCCACTGATTTCTAATTTTGTAGTGAAGTTTCGTGTGTTGTTGAAAAGTCTTTGCTTTAACTATAGCCTATTGGCAGTTTACGCTCATTAAACTTATAACTCAATGTCGATGATAATCATCGAAATATGAACATCTCTATAATAAGAGCCGACAGCGTGAACTCCTCGGAGTTCGATTTGATATAAGTACATGTATCTATCTATCTCGGCGCCACATCACGGATCGATAGCGTATCGCGAATACGATATTTATGGAAATTGCTAATGCTTCCACTCAGATACTCTGATATTTTGTACGGATTCATAATAAATTGAGTAAAATGGTGGAAGTATAGAATTGTTAGACATACCGTTTGAGAACATCAATACAGTGCGTATATTTAACGTTATATATAATCAGTTACTGTGATTAATGTAGTAACATAGTTTAAGTATATTGTAAACCATTTTTATTAGTGAAAACCATCCTTTTTTCTAATAGTAAAAAAAATGTATTCCGAAACACGTACCTAACCATATTTAAGTTCACATGTATTACGTATATTTACGCCTACTACAGCTTAAATATCTCCATACCTGTTATTATACCAAACTTTATAGGGTTTTCATGGCAATGTAGAGATGTTTTTAAGGTAAACAGAAATACTATAGTTTGCGGACGGAAATGCGAACAAAAGCTCGGAAAGAAACACGTAGGAAGAAGCTGCACGCACGCGATGCAAACATTACAAGATGGACGTGTACAATTCAGTAGTAAAAGAAAATGTAGTTATTAAAAAATAATAATTAGCTGATTATCATTATCAACCCCTTACTATGTATATGCGTGTTTGTGTGGTAAGGGAGACATACTGCTACTCCTATATTATAAAAAAAAAAATACTTTGACGACGCATTCCAGCTTAGTCCTCAAGGTATACGGTATCTGTAACAGACCTCAGGTAGGAATCTAATCCTATTTGAGGTTGATTACAGCTGTCTATGGGCAACAGTAGCCACTTACCATCAGGTGTACTGCATGCTTATCTCCTACTCATTTATGAAAAAAACTATCACTGCTGAACACGGGTCATTGAAAACAGCTGATCAATAGACTAGTAAATAAGTTAGAATTAGCTGTGTTAGAAACAACCTTTAATTTGAAAAAACAATTTTGTATTGAAAAATATTTTAAATACGAAATAATGCCTTTATCCGCTGAAGTTTTTCAAGTTGAGCTTTTTTTGGTTAATCCCAAAACCTTCCCAAATCCTAAAACATTTTCACTAGAACAGACGCGTATTAAGCTAAACTTTATGAGATGGGTGTTGCCGTAACGATTCCACTAGGCGTTAAGTAGAATAATGTAATGAAATAGGCGATCGTTGCCAGACTTGGTTTGTAATGAAAATCTAAATGCACGCGAAGTCAGCATTAGGAGTTGGGCGTTGGCGGAGTGAGCGTATGATAAGGCTTCTTTCATCTGATACTAGGTTGGTATACTAATGTGTTACTGTGAGGTGTACTGCAATGGTGGGTACATCGATCTATCGGTCTCAAGAAATCCGTTGCCGGAGATAGACCTTAATACTTTTGATTTAGTCATTGTGTTTGGCTGTGCGTGCTGGTGACAAACTGACAACAGTAGGTGCGTAGTAATTTAGAAGAGGAACGATGCTACCAATCATTTTTTACACTTAAGTTTCTTTGGGATTAAACCATAGATTAGTAAAGATACTTCGCCGCCTTGAAATTGAATGAAGCCACAAACGGCTTATTAGTAAGTTCTTTTTTTGAATTTTTGGCAAATAAAGACATTTATAGAGAAAATTTACGAATAAATAACTAATACTGCGTAATTTAAATTATAAATAAATAATTATTTCAAATATTATTTCAAACAAACAATGAAGTAGATAAAACAATGTAAGAAATATAGGCTTACATGACGGATACTGCTAAGGATATCTAAGGCAAATATATGTACTTATGTATTCAAATGGATAGTATATGGACGCAGTTAGCAGGTATTAAATATGGAGGAACCTATAGGGAGGTAGTTAAACGCTAAATAAAGTATATTAATTGCTTAATTACTATTGTTGTGACACAAATACGACGGTAATTGTAGTGATACGCGATCTAAAAAACAAATCAATTTGAAGCGCCTGTTTGTAATTTAAAAATAATTGCCATACATTCTTTTATTGCACGATACTAATAATGAACATTTAACTACCCTACACTAGTTTAAATACACTATAATAAAAATAAATCAGTAGTTATTATAACAAAAACTAACTGTATAAAAAAAGTTAACTGAAAAGAGAAATAGGTAACATAGTCATAGAGTCGTAGACTGACTAATTCGTTTAAGTTGTAGGAGTGACATACTCTCTTACAATTTTGAAGAATCCATCGACACCTCATATGTTAATATCAGTCAAGCATTTGAGCTGTGGGACATACATACATATACGCTTATATATAACTAGCTGACTCGGCAAACGTTGTGTTGCCATATAAATAAAAAAATGTTAAGGGTGAACAACCCTTATCACTTAGGGGTATGAAAAATAGATAGTAGCCGATTCTCAGACCTACTGAATATGTATATAAAATTTGGTGAAAATCGGTAAAGCCGTTTCGGACGAGTACGGTAACTAACATTGTGACACGAGAATTTTATATATATAAGATATTCACTATACACATTACATTCCGATAAAATATATAAGTAGGCAGCATTAACACTGCAGGCAATCAACGCTACTAGGCTAGGTGGCTTATAAAAAGCTAAATTCACGCGCTCTATAACGATTTCAGGGCGGCCGCACTGAATGGGGAAATTGCGCTTTTCAGCGAAATGAAAGCTCGCCCGCCTGCAGAATTCCTCTAAGATAAAAAACGCACATAAATTTTCGGATCCAACGCTCCTTTGATATTACATTATGTAACGGGCTGCTGTGAAACGGGCGTATTAATTTTTTTCTGAATTATTGCTATTTCATTCCCACTGGTTATTATTCTGCGAAGCATCTACTACCTAGTGCTTATAAATATTTTATGTAAAAATTTACAAGCTCTGAATATTTACTTGCACTAGTATGTGTCAAAGACCTCATAGAGAATGTAAACATCGTATCACTTCTCTATACTTCAACAAAAAAAGAAACTATAATGTAACTGATGATTGTTTCCTGAAATGATAAGTTGAAACGCTACGTACATTCTGCCAACTCTAGCAGAGTGGTTGTTCTGTTCCTTGTAAGATATCAAATATTTATTATTGCCAATATGATCTACGTCAAGCTACATTTCCGGACTAATTTATTACACGCTATATTCCTGTAATTTGAAATGTTTTGGGCTTGGAAAATATTAAAAAACAAAATTATATTTTCCTGGAGCGTGCGATCGTAAAAGACTGGATTTACGAATTGAATTGGCTCGAAATATTTCAATTTCTTGTAAGAAAAATCTTTCCTGAGAACATTTTATTATTGAAAACAATTTTATCAAAAGGGAAAAAAAGAATACCGGCGGCTAACAGTATCGAGGAGAAGTAAATAGAAAGCTTACCTAGAGTCCGGAGTTAATTAAGTACAACATGATATAAAGAATCATTAACGTAAATATTTCGGTATATTGGTACTAAGGACCCGAGTAGACATGCTATTACATGCATTGGTGATCGTCGATTTAGCTGCTTGTCAGAAGCTAGATACAACAATCAAACTTTCCACATTATAGGCGTAAGAACACCTGTAGCCGCGATCGGCGATCTTAGAGTTTTACTTCTGTAAAGACAATTAAACACATCATCATCAACCATTACTGTCCCACTGCTGGGCACGGGTCTCCTCTAAGAATGAGAAGGATTAGGCCATAGTCCACCGCGCTGGCCAAATGCGTATTGGTAGACTTCACATACCTTTAAGATTTTTTTTTTATAAATCTCTCAGGTATGCAGGTTTCCTCACGATGTTTTCCTTCACCGATTAAGCAAGTGATAATTAATTTTGAATACGCACACAAATTTGAAAAATCAGAGGTGCGTGCCTGGGATTTGAACCTCGGACCCCTCGATCGAGAGGCCGCGTTTCTTAACCACTAGGCTATCACTGCTCATCAGCTATCAATTAAACACATTTACTCACAAAAATGTGATGCATGCTAAAACGTGCGTCACAGAAAGGCGCGTTTCGACAATGAAACCAAACGCTGCAAATCGCCAAAACATGACAGGATCGATGCACGCCAAACCGCGAATCGCAAACGCTAAAAGTAGCAAATCTACTAGGGCCTACGTGGAAATGAAAATGCGTAGCGTGGGTTGCGTGCGATAATAATAAATGCGAGCAAACCAGACACCACACTTCATTTTCCAATCCATTAAATACCTACATTGTTACGAATTTAACGTGTGCAATTATTTCATTCCACAAATAGCTTCTAAATAATCTGCCTACAATTAGAAAACGCAATACGCACCCACATTAATTCTATGAAATGTGGTGATTTTAGAATTTATCATTAAGCCCGAATGGCGTTGCAGCAAACATAGTGGTGCGTGTGTAAAACGTGATGACTGTATTAGAATTTATAATTAGACGAGCTTTGCTATCCTCAAAGGATTTTCGATATCTACAAAGGTGACAAAAAGATTCGGGAGTTGTAGTGGCATAATGTTAAAAGCGCAAATTGCAGGCGGTTGAAAATATCCAAAGTTCAAAGCGTACGGGATAACAAGGTAATGGTATAATTAAAAACTTGTCCAACTTTAAGTTTAAGCATGGTTTGAATAGTTGCTCAGATCATCCTGTACATACATCCTGTACATCTTTCAGATTTTGATATGGCGAACATAAGAATATGAGTTGAGCTGATTCGAAGTTAAAAAGCCCTTATGTAAAATTGCAAACATCTTGGCCCACTTTATATAATACTGCCAATATTTTGAGACACTTCAATTTATTGATACACTACATGGTTGAGTACACTATAATAACAGTAGACCAAACACAGCGTTGAGTATGTAAGTAGGCGCTGTTTAATTTTTTGTACAGCGAACAAAACAAGAGAACTTTTTTTGTTGACCGGCGGAAGTGGAACACCGGCATTGTGAATGCAGATCTAGGAAGAGGAAATGATGTATCTTACGCAACAAGGTCGCCGAGGTCGTGCCAAAAAATGTTAACAATTGTAGCAGGAAAGTGTTCTCCCTGTAATAATGCCCTGCCCTGTAAGTGTACTCGTGATTTACAAGCGTGATGTATTTTCTTATTTACTCACACAAAAAGGATTTTCCACAAAAAAAAACTAGGTTTAGTTGGACTTAAATGTAGGGCGTAGCGTAATAAAACAAATGAATGGATGTGGACCTCCGTTTGTACACCTCCTACACCCATTAGGTCTATATAAAACAAGACGTCTAACTACTTTTTCTGTATATTTCTATACAAAGAGGCCATGAAAGCTTATGACATGGTTTAAGTGGATCCGTACATTAAACGCAGAAGGTGGTAGAGCTTCCCTTACAAGTATCGACCGAAACATGATACCCACACCTCATTTTCTTTTATAGCTCACACTGGTGTGTTCTCGCTTAGAGGGTGTGCAAAAGCTGAATGTATTAAGGCCTAAGGCGATCCACTTTATTTTTCAGAGCCTTGACCGATTTTAATAAAACTACAATCTTATTTGTGACTGCATTATGGGATTATTTAAAGTACTATAAATTACATATTTTTTGCTTTATCTTAGTCATATAAATATAAATATCTACAGGAAGTTCATTCGTTTATTTATAAAAAACAGGAACATGATCAAGACCTTTGGCCGGAAATTACATTTTTTAGAACAGTCAACATTTACATAAATAAGTAATATTACTTAAGGAATCTAGTTTGCATAGTAGAATAATATGAATAAAGTAACAGTTATAATATTTATGACCCAATTCTGGTCAAGCTCTACCATTATGAGTTTAGAGCGTTTCTTTGATCAAACTCTGTTGGTATGTAGATTTAAATTGGTTGGTTTCAAATGAAAAATCAGATATTATTTGTCAATAAATTAATAGGCACTCCAGTTACATAACAATTTATTTTTCTACTTATAATAAACCTACTCGATATACTATTGATTTGGCAAGTTCTTTTCTAATTATATTCTTAGACGTTGTTTAGCAACGACGTTGTTAGACGTTGTTTAGTAACGACGATGTATGGCGTTTTAAGTTTCATTAAATCAAATATTTAATTTACAAAATTATATCTCTAAAAGCACATTTTTATAGAGTACTTATCAAACATTGAAATTATCTGCAATTCCAAACCTCTCTTCTGACACCCGATACTATAAATGAAAACAGAATTTTGAAGTAGTGTTTGTATATTTGATCTAATCATGGAAACGGCGGAACCCATTTAAACTTTCACTTAACCCTGGAGTCAGGCGTAGGCTGAACACGAGCGGAAGTTCGTCATCAATAGTTATACGGTAGGCTACCTGTACACGTGAAATATTATACGTGTTTAGCTTTATACGACAAACGATCGTATGTAATGCGATTATGCAATCCGCTTTAACATATCGTTATAAATACCAATGCGCTATGCACATATATTTCCCGGCAAGAATCGACGCTAGTGTGTGATTTCCACGTTCATATTGCACGAGTGTAGCGACCGTGTGCGATAATCCTATTTGGTTCATTTGGTACTGTTCAAGTGGTATTCATGTATGTTACACGGCAATGTATTATATTTTTTCCGTGTTTAAGCTTCATTCTGATATACTTTGTATATCTGTATGAAGAAACATACAGATTATAAACAGTACATTTAAAAAAAATATTGTTTCATTACTACACGTTCAATTCAACGACGTATTTATATAAAAATACATTTAGACAAAAATTGCCATTTGAATGAACTTTAATGTTAGGTACACGTACCTACTTTAATCTTAGCAAAAAACTACTAGTAGACAACTATAAAATGCATTGAACTTTTCGAGCATAAGTACATTTAACTTCGTTTAAATAACTGCGCAAAAACAAATAAAGTTTTACTCTTGGAATAGGTATAAACGCAACGAAGAGAATTCTTAAGTAGTTACAAAATCCCATTTACTTTATGTACATTCTTGCTATAAAAACGCTACCTACCAACTGTAAAATGTCTCGAGTGAAAACAGCGCAAAGTCTTGGTTAGTTAAAATACCTTAAGGCTTAAGCCATTCAAAGTTGTAGGTAAGTTGGTGGCCGCAGAAAACATACAAGAGCTTAACATGAAACTGTAACTTTTTGTTTAGAGGTGCAATGACGTCAATGTTTAGGTGTCGGGGTAGTTACTACAAGACCCTCTTAAACATCCAAACTTGGCGCCTGTCACCGACTTTGAAGGCATGCAAAATTAACTAAGGATAATGAGTCGAGCTTAAGCGACGCTAATCCTGCGTGATATTACTTGCGATCTCCAGAAACATAGGTACTTTACCTACAGTTTATATGAATTATTTATTAGCTACGCGTACCATTTGCTTTATTTTATGAACGTAATCCTACTAATTTTTGTAAAAGTAGGTGAAGGTGGTAGGACTTTGTAGTTTAACACGGCGGGACCGTCGCCACACCTTTTGTTTGAGCTGCTGTGTTTTGCCCTATAGTATGAGACATGCTCATTTACATACACAAATCATCCGTCGTAGTGGTCGAAATTTGTCTGTTATTAAATGGAAATAAAGACTAAACTTTAGATACGTTGAAGTATAACATGCATTCTCAATTGCAACAAACTAGCTTATTTTTAATAAGGTACGTAATTCTAATATAGCTTTAATCTACTTCAAGTTTATCGATTAGTATAGAATATTTCATCTCTGAAAAAGACGCATTATAGGCAAAATTAAGTTTAGTTTAATGAAAAAATTGGTAACTAATATTCAATTCTATATAGTATACATTTATATTTTTTGGATTGATCGTCGATATTAACAGGCGACAGTTTATTACTCTGCATCGTGTGGTCCCGTTTGCAAGTTATATGACACAAAGCCAGAAGCATTAAATATTACAATAGGAACATAATACTCTATTCATTTCGCAAAATACACTTCATTCCAAAATTCTACTTTAGATAAGCCCTTACACCATTCGAAAGAAATGAATGTTTTCACGATAACACCACCCATTGTTTATACCTTTCATTTCTTTTCTTGTTGTACTTAGTTACATGGTAGTGAGAAATGTTGGTTTTAAGTATTCTATGAAGAACTTGGGGTAATAATATAATAATAAACTTTTTACAAAAAATACAACCAAGTTCTGAACCACCCCAAAGTGTAAAACAACCAAAGAAAGTTTTGTTAACTAGGATTTTTCGAGTTTCAATAATAATAATGGAATTTTTGATAAAGGTCTGTACGAAATTCGTCATCAATGTGACAAGTCAGAATAAGGGTTTTTGCATTTTATATGTAAAATAAACGAATAGATTAATTACAAAGTAAAGTTCTAGGCATAAATAATGTGTTTAAGATAAATCCGTCTTAGGGCATCTTAGTGCAACACCTATACGCGTGTGGCATTTATTTACATTTACACAATGTAACACTCAAGCATAACATTACACGACATGAAGTATGCTACTCTATTATGGATAAGGATAACAAAAACAGCGTCGCGAAATAGGACTTGTAATGCGAGTAGGTGTAAATCTTGCCTGCTGCACAAGTAGACATGGGTTAGTTATAAAATAGCAGATCCTTAAAGTACAGATTTTTTAAAAATCCTTTATTTCATAAAGGGGTATTGTCACTTGTGACTATGACGCTCCTGTAATTACATCGTATAATTTAATGCCATGCGATACAAATAAATACCACGTTACTCGACTTTAAAATATTTTAAAAGTATTTTACACAATACTAGTTCCGAATTTCATATTCTAAGTATTAAATGCAAATGAGAATACCAGGATTTCAAACCAGGTCTCTGAATGCCTCCTTTCCAAGCTGTCTTGCGTATTCTTAAGGACTTTTGTTAATCAAGTTCAAATTAATACTACATCTCTATTTATAAGTAGCTATCTCTAGCCATGCTTTGTTTTGTCTCAATCTAACTATTTATTTGGAAACAGTAATTGGAAATAAAAATGTGTAAAACGCTCTTATATAATGCGACGTTGTAAAAAACACTTTCCACATTCACAGCCCCCTACTAGGATTTTCTGTGTCGTGGGTGCTAAGAACATACACAACGACGAACAAACAAATACAGACCCAGAACAAAACCTAAAATTTATCATTTACATATATGTCTGGCCGGGGATCGAACCCAAACGTGCAAGCGTTGGATAGTCTATAAATAAACATTAAAAATATTTCGCGTCTTTACTAACTTGGTATAGATAACCGGTTGAGTAAACACGGCGCTTCCCTAGCACACACTCCTGTTTGCGCCGCGTCTCATCAGAACGCGGTACGTGTTCTCATTTCTTGAAACAAATCGCGTCTACTTTGTCGGAAGAAACAAATCACGGATATTTTAGATAAGTCGTGATAGGAGCTTTGTTATACTGAATGTTCGCAAAGATTTAGTTTTCTGTTTTTGTTTGAGTATGTCTGAATTATTTATGAGTTACGTTTTTATCGATACTGACGTATTACCAGTACTGACCATCAATATAATGCTTTGATAATTGGTTGTTTTTTATACTCTTTTCAATATCTTGCCTGTTTTATTATTTAATTAACCGTTTTATTATTAACATTATTCAATGAATTCATCGAAATTTTCAAATAAATATCCCTATACAATTTATGTACAATTAATAATAAATTAAATATTTACGCTAAATCAATAATCATTTTCATAACAGATTAATTTCAATACAGTCGAAATATTCGAATATTTGCCTGTTTGAAAAAGAGTGATACGTGTTGCGAGCGGGCTGCAACCGTTTTTGTGTAAACACAGGTAAACGATTCAATTGTTTCCATTGGCTACACTCTTCGTACCGCACCGTCCAGGCGGCACTGACGGTGACACCCGCATAAATATTTGCACAATCGCTGGAGCGGTTGTTACTAAATAAGCATGAACTCCCTACTCGATAATACCAAGGCTTTCCACTTTCAGTAACTATGTTTACGTCGGTTACTTGCCACTCGAGCCGCTGCCGTGCAAATTTCAACGCGAAAATTCACCACGTGTCACTTTAAATGACATTCCACTTTGCATACCTTTCGCGTCTCGTAGATTTCTCATGTCGTTTCTTATAGTCCTCAAACAATAAATAAACAGAATTATACCTAGACTGAAACCATTAAAACTCCTTAGAAAACAAAATAAGCGTATTACCGTAAACGTTTACATTAGCGTTTATTAGCAACTTCGAATGAAAAAGTACATTATCATTCACTATCAACGTTGTAATTAATCTTAGTTGTATAAAAATAACTAGCTACTTAAGTATAGAATTGGTAATGAACACGTTTCTTCGATTACGAGGTCTCGAGAGTAAATGGCGCAGAAAGGAATTTGTCGAAATGTCAATATCGCGTCGGACCGTGAGGGTTATTCATAAAATTTTGCATAAAAATTTTAATGTGCATTCGATAAAACCGCGTACGATACGTATGAAGAATACGATATTGGAAACATAGCGACCTCGAATGTATTATCGCCCGCGAGTGTGGTAGCGTGATGCATATGATTTGCATTTCGCAATTACATTCATTATTGAGCGTATTATATTATTCGTAATTACAGAACACAAACTGATTCATAGTAATTCTAAAGCTAAATTGCTTTTCTATCAATGTTAAAATAATTCTTTAAAGTTGTATTATATTGTATATTAGAAAAACTTTAAACATCGAAATAAATCACTATAAATATCAAACAAATTATTTACTGTGACAATCCTATGATAGTACCAAATTTTTTTAACGAAATATTCTCAATGGACAGACACCAAATTTATAAATATCGATATGTATACGTAGATGAGGAATAAACTTTTTGTCACAGAAAAAAAACCACGTAAACCTGTACTTTGAGTACAGTCTGTAAGTCCTTATCAAGGAAATGATAAACAGATAGCTACCTTAATAACTTTATTTTTGAGATAACTTATTCATGAAATTCAACCGGTAAAATTAAGTGGTCACCTGGTGTTAACTGACCTTATATGCTCATGAAGATCCTTCATCAAGATTATTTGTTCCTTATAGAGTAGTTTCGCGTTGTTTACTGTTATGTTAATTGACAATAAATCTCATGGACATACGTAAAGAATCTCTACTAGGACAGTTATAGTGACGGTCTTGCGCACTACATATTGAAGTTCCCCATGAAACAATCTATTTTCCAAACACCATTTCGACTCCACCGCAACAGTTAGCTGCAATGCGGTTAAAATGGTGTTACCTTTGCTTGTGTGCTATATGCTTTTGTAGTGGTGAGTGGTAGTTTATAGCTAGGTTTTCGAATTCATTTGCTAAATTTCCTTCAGTTTCTCGTTGAGTTGGTGCCGTAAGATAAAGATAAAGGAAACGATCTATGAAGCCAACAACAAAGTGCATACATCTACAGAAAAAAATGTGTAGTTTACGTATAAGTGTTAGTACTTACGTATAAGTACGATATTGTACGTATCTCTCTACGTTTGGCGACCGCGAAACTATATTTCGCGCCTGCGTCGATAACAATAATCGTGAATTAAGTAGACTTTCTCGATAGTCCTTCAATATGTTCCTTACTGTTATTGTTTTACTATTAACAAGAAACGAAATGATAGTGAGTAGGTACTTATACAGAAACGATATTGTTGAAGTGTTCAGTACTTGTCACGTATAATGATATGTCACCTTCATAATTTTGAAAGTTAATTTGAAACTACACTTGAGTATTATTAGCAACAAAAATGTTATCAAAAACAATCTCAATAACCTTTATTATCATTTAAATACCTTAATATTAATTCTAACCTTGCGGCAACGAACAACCTCGTAACTTCATGTAAAATAAATTATTCAGCCTTTTAAAAATCCCCTCTTCCGTAAAGAAATTCTTTGAGAGGCTAATGTAGCGTTTGAAGATGAAAATCATAAAACTTTTTTACAGTTCATTCAGGTCGATAGATTGATCAAAGGGAATAATTCGTGAACACACTTTAAAAGTTCGATAAATAAAGTAGATAATAGTAATATCCATTATGATAAAACCGTTGAGGTATTAATAAAATCAAACAACATTCATTTGGACAAAGTGGCGTACCACAACGATGCGTCAATTAGTGAATCATATTATAAATCGTTTTACATCACCCAAACTCATTTATAAACTGCACTATGGTTTCTATGATATGTATAGAATCTTTCAGTATTATTGAGGTATAGCTAAACTTAAGAATAACAAAAACATATTTCACTAAAAGGTGCATACAGCTGAATGAATGTTAATAACATAAGCATACACCTGCGACGATCGACGTACCTCAGGTAGCGGAGCGCAACGTAACACAGTACTCCATTATAAGGCGCATCACGACCGAACACAGTTTTATATGAGATCACTGTATAAACAAATTGCACGTAAAGTCGATACGAGTTCGCAGTCACACCGTAATATCGTACCGTATAGCCGTATTGCTGTAATGTAACACGTGTACGGAGCAGCGCGCCGAAACCAACTGGGACGGACGATCTATTATAGCGGTGCGCGTGCACAAGCTCTCGGTCCATTTCCCCCACGCAACTTTGCTCCGTTAGAATTTGTCGCATCGATCATGTATTTCTCTATGTTTCCTCGCATGCATCTAGAGAAATAGCGCTTAGATGCATGCGTAATGCACCCGTCAATCACATTTTGTGACGGCCACAAACGGAGATATCGGTGCCGTAGTGGTGAAATGCACACACACATTAAATAGAAAGTATGTATCGAAAATGCATAAACATTACCGATAATAAGCTAATTGCACAGTCGTATTGTTATTATTTTTTGCATAGTTACGTTTTCTTTGTCGAATAATAAATCCACAGTTAACGTACATTTGTAGAAGAAATTTGGTCGGTTGTTTAGGTATATCGGAACGAATTATTAAAGGCCTATTTCACCGCACGCGATCCTCTGATGGGAAGTGGAATTATTTATTGTACCTTGGTGTTAGGGGAATTCTTTTAGCATAAAATATGTATTTATTACCTTTGTTATATAATTATTTTTATATCACGGCGTGCGTAAATGGACGTTTTACGCACGCTTCGCGTGCGCAAAACCCCCATTTCCGACCCCGTAATATAAAATTTTATACAACACGCGGACGAAAAATGTTTTTCTGACTCGTGTGATTGCAGTCCTCGCCTGCGGCTCGGCCTGCAAACTCACACTTGTCAGAAAAAAATTTTTCGTCCTCGTATTGTAATGTACTATTAACTACATTGAAATTTAAAGTGATGTTTGACAAAAGTACCTACTTAGCTAACAATTGTCGTAAATCATGAAACTATTGAAATCTGTTGAGAGCACTTTACAATTGTATAAATTATATTAATACAATTTGAATATTGTTTGTCCTTTACGAGTATCCACACGTGGCTCTGTATGCGTGTTATTTATGTTCAAAATTACATCGATATGTTGCAATTTGGACATAACTAAACTGACGCATAGAATCGAAATAGCGTACAGTATATGGATTGTACGCAAGTAATATCATTAGATTATGGTACGTAATGTACATACGTGGTATACATAGTAGTTTAGTGGGTCGAGATACGAGATGCAGTGCATACCGTTAGGTGAGCGTTCAATTTTTTCCAATGCACTCGCGATGTTCGAGAGCGGCCGTTATTCACCGGCCCGACAGGTGTCGCAGTTATCGTCACGTTAGCTTCCACGTCGAGTCGAGTCAGGGATGGGGATCGGAGATCGTTTAATCGTAACTATTTTGAGACTAAAACACCGATTTATTTCAATTGATATCAAACAATGATACTATCCAAGGTATAAAAAAATACATATTAGATTCGCAGTTTTTTAGTTAAGGCTTTTTTGACAACATTTGTGAAGTTTGGTATACAGATGACATTTTTTTCGCCAATGTATACCTAAAACAACAATAAAAAAATGAATATTATTGAGGAATCGATCCTTCAGACTTCGATTCGAGTAGATTTAAAAATCGATCTTTTTAGGGAAAATCGCCATCCCTATTACCAATCTCTTACATTTCGACTACTTTCCCATTCCCGTTGTATGTTATCTAAATACCTACTTAGGCGCTGCGTGTACATATATATGCTTGCAAACTTAGTTTCTCACCCGAGTAATGACATAATCTTAATAACATCGAGCCGTCTTGGCGCATCATGCAATATAATCGTAATAAGTCTAGAAATATCGGTAGCGATAATGATAGGTTTTGCAATGCATAAAAAGAGTTACTTGTTTACATATAACAAATACTGGAGTAGAGCAAAGAACGTCTTAATATGAGATGCCCGGAACCTACGCATTTCGAAGTAGACGCTGGAAGGAGTATAATCCAAAACAAATATAGCAAAGTGCGATTCGAACTCATACAATGGAGGGTTCCGTGCCACAAAATTTTCATTTCATATTTTTAGTATTTGTAACCATAGCAGCCCTGAAAGTACATGCATTGTCAATAAGTGTGTATCTTAGATAATTAAGTTGGTTTAATTATCTAAGGTGTGTATGTATCAATGTTTAATTAATAGAAGCTTTAATTTATCCAAAACAAAGAACGCTTTTATTTTTTATTTAAAAATCTATAATGTTTCTTAAGTCTTGTTTCGTTAGTTAATATTTTACTTTAAGTGTGAGTCAAGTGACGTTTTGTTATTAAATAATTATGTTGATTACACTATGACCTACATTGACCGCACGTTATCAGCACTTAACGTCACCTAATCAGAAATGAAAATATTAGTACCTACTCAAATATTTGTAGAGAGGCCCTACAAGTTTTATCCAATTAAGTTTCTTGTCGCAATAATAATCGCTTGCCTAGAGCTTTGAGAATTCCACTCAATTTAAAACCAGACAAGATACGTTTCTGTTTACGGTTGTACGACTTTCAAAATATTTTTTACTTAATGTACAAGAAAACCTTGTGAGTCAGCCTCGGTGTCAGCCTAATAGAATTTATAAGTTCGGGGCGTGCTGGATATTAAGCTCCGGCAAGATCGAAGGAACAATGCTTGTATGAAAAGTTTTCTGTAACTAGAAAAGATTTTGCCACGTATCTATAATATAATGTAAATATTTCCGTAAATATCTGTTACTAGTATGTAAAATACAAACGCTTTTTTGTCCATTGTCAGTTTTTTCAAGAGAAGGTTTTCATTTTGGGAAGAACTTGGTTTTTAAAGTTCTTTTTAACATACCTGTGAATATTTTTAGAATTTCAATCAAAGCCATTGATTTTGAGATAAATAGACAGATAGGGATATATTTAAAATTCATACACCAAGTTCAATAATATTTTAATAAGGTAATCCGCAAGAAAAAGTACAATGTAATAGCTCACACGACTATAATAATATTGATAATCCGCGACATTACATCACAAAGATTTTTTATGTAGCGGGTTCCGAGTTCGATTGCCAGATAGGCAAACATTAACATTATGAATTCTTGTTTCTAATATAGACGTTCAAACCTCTTTGTGTATATGGCTATATGTGTCCCAGGCAACGACACAGAAATCCTAGTGTGGGGGCGATTAGTGTAGAAAGCGTATAGCATACTACTATAATAAAGTGTCCCGCTACTTACAAGAATCTAGTGCGACTCATGTTCTGTCCAGTGCGGAACTCGTATTACCTGAAACAAATAAACAAATAGTATTCTTAGTATTATTAGATAGTAGATTTTGTATTATCATCAACCAACCCACTGCTGGGCACGGGTCTCCTCTCATAATGAGAAGGACTAAGCCATAGTCCACCGCGCTGGCCAAGTACGTATTGGTAGACTTCACATATCTTTGAAAACTTTTTTTTAAGATTTCTCAGGTATGCAGATTTCCTCACGATGTTTTCCTTGACCGTTTAAGCAAGTAATAATTTCTAATGCGCACATAACTTTGAATAATCAGAGGTGCGTGCCATTGATTTGAACCTCGGACCCTTCGATCAAGAGGCTGAGTTTCTTAACCACTAAGCTATCACTGCTTGTTTTGTACACAACAGCAATACCCACGTTCGTGTATCAGTGACAACAAAGGGACATTTGCACAGACATGAATATGTCATACATGTGGACAAGTTATAATACGTGTGTGGATAAAGTCATTATCACGTATATTTCATTTCATATCGTTTATTACTGGCCGTTTATTCCGATTGTGTATAATGTAGTGTGGTTGAATATTTATTGTTGTGGTAGTAAAGGGTTGTATGTACAATGTACATACATCATAGGTATAAAAAAATAAAAAAAAGTAAAATAATAAAAATAATAATAATGGAAGTCCGTAAAATGTAAATCCGTAATTGGCTAATTAGTTTAACATAGAAAGTATTATATATATCATTTAAGTAGCTGTGGATTTTGTTGAATAAATAAATAAATAAATAAAATTGTTTAATCGCGACTATCACGTGGTTTTTATTTAAAGTGTTCAAAGCTTATGATACCTAAAGAAGCGTACTACTCTACTCGTTTTATTTTACGCATAGTGATAACGTTTTTATATATTTTTCGGATAGCTCTGACATTTATGATGTGTTTTCATTAAATTAATTATTTCGATAAATATAGCGATTATTTGATGATGAGTTAATAAACATATTTTTTGTATCATTAGATTGTTGTTCCATAGCAATTATAATTTTCTAATAGTAGATATACATATATTTAAATTTTAATGAGTAGTTGGTACAAATTTGAAAGGTGGTAAGGTTAATTTTGACCGAAGAGGTACTAGCGCGATATCTATTTATACCGTGAAACAGTCCTTGCGCTTTCGTGTCCATACTGGCTCACTTACATAAATACATAACACATAAAGCGTTATGAGGCGTTCCTAGTCTTAAGAATGGTAACGCATATGTAATTTGGCTTCACGTAAGACCCCCGTTCTATATGAAGTTACATATAGATTACCATGGACGGTAATGACCACTTACCCGGTAAAATGCATGCTCATTTGTTACCCATCTTATAAAAAAATCGATACGGTCATAAACAAATGATCTTGACCACGGAGGTGATTAGATCGTATTGCGAAAATAAACGACACCGCTCGTATTGCATCATTGCATTATAATTATATGTTAAATCAAACATGTTTTGCGTAAGGAGGTCAAGTTCGCGTGTGGAACTAACTAGCATCGGTTGCCGATCTCCGTACGTTCGTACAATATACACGCTTGTAGTCTGTTTTTTAGGGTTCCGTAAAGAAAAGAACCCCGTTTTGTCTATATGTCCTCACTTTAAAGTGCTCAAGCTGGTGAACTGTAATAGGTTAATACGTTTTTCAGCAAGTGCTGGGTCCGTGCCTTCTTCGTATTCTTCGTGAGGAGCGCCGTATCTTACTTAGGCCAAAAACTAACTGATCAAGTGCCGAATAATAAATCTCATACAAATTCGACAACTTTTTTATCAAAGTCTTAGGCGTAGGTATATGTTTCTTAACGACGATTCCTTCATAGTTAAAGCAAGTGATAATAAATTTATAAACACTAAAATAAATACTATATTCTGAAATTTTATTTATCTTTACTGAGAACATATTAACAAAGCTACCTTATATGCACTAACACACCAAATTAAAAGAGTCAACAGCAGCTGGGGTCAAGTAAGTGGCACAATAGTTGAGAGGTCGTTCCATTCGGCAAAATGTTACGAAATCTTCATTAGGCCCAAGTTCACCGGTAAACTCACAATCGAATGTCAATCCTCGAGTTGAGACCTTGCGGAGTGACTAACGAGTAGACCAGGCGGTAAACGGACGGCGAGCGGACCAAGGTTAGACAGGTTTGGTTGAGGGCTACAGGAATATTATATATGGTTCTATAAATAACGCTGTATGGTCATAGCCCCATATTAGGATTGGGTCGTGGACACGCAGGTCTAAAACACAGATCTACATTTATGATTTACGTATGAACGAACTGAATTTCTTAGTTATAGCTTGATTTTACGGTAAAGAAAGAATATGTCTAAGACTTCTCTATAACATATTTAAAGATGTATGAACTCATACTGTTCTTATTCTCTTTATATAGCGCCTACTCATACCCATCATTAACATGATGACGCGTTGAAGAAACGTATCGTATCATATCGTACGGAGGCCAGAGATCGCTGATCGTTACGAGAACGTGTCGTATGTACATACTGCGTCTTAACGCTGAAGACGTATCGAAATGTAATGCGTACGAATGTATGCCGAATGCGGTTCACTCGCGACCGTAACCGTCGTAATGGGTCCGCACAAAATGCCCTTTATTGCCTTTGATGGGTCCATAACACGGTCATTGTCGTGACATCAATTAACTGCGATGAATTGGCCTGTTCGCTTCCGATGCGATATTTTCCCGTGTAAAATACAGCGCATCAAAATTAATAGGATATTGGCGAGTCCGCCTCCCACGTTATTGGGTACGCCCACCGAATGAGTTTTAAATCACTGTATGCATGTTATAAACGTTTGGTAAAAATCATGACTGGCCTAAAAATGCAATGTTAAGCTATAACTTAATAAGAAATACAAAACAGAACTGTAAATTAATCAATGAATTAGTAAATAACACCATGGGTGAACAAATGATATAATTGATGACTACTCCAAAATTGTTTACAAGAAATAGAAAGCATGTTTGAAGCTAATTGATTGCAACCTCTTTTCATGGCAATTTCGGTATTACAAGCTTTTATTTCTAGTTTTCCGGTAATTATAAAAAATGTATTATCGATTCAATTTTAAAATTAGTCAACGATAATAACCATTCAACGTCTGATATTAATTTTAAAAACAATTTAAAACATTTATCAAACCTTATAAGAACGCTAGATTCAATCATATTAATAAATCGAGATATTTAGTCCTTATAAAGTTAAATGTTCCTGAGAAAAACCAGTAAAATTATTTCATCCGTTTTCATCCTTACCTCAAACGGATAAGTAAAGATACACGTGGTGTCTTAGTATTACAAAATAAGGCACAGAACATCAACTACAAATTCAATCAAAGCCAAACCTCTCAATTTCACCGTTTTTAATAAAGGAGGTTATACGCTTGTCCTATTTCGTGAAATACATTAAGCATTTGCGATTAAATCCAAACAGAACCATTGAAATAGCGATGCTAAACAAAAACGCGCTTAACACGGGCCTTAGACTAGGACAAATGAAGCGAGTCACAAGACAAATGTGGAATTGATACGGGGTTCATCAGTCGGTGGCGAGCGGTGGCCGTACGGGACCCGGGATTTAACTAGGGACCATTAATCTCGGAGACCCAGATAAGCGGCTGCGAGAAATGTTCAATCTGCTTTCTCTCGCTCTATATCAACTGTGGAATTATAACTTAATTATAAGTTTGAATTCCGAATGGAACGCTGTGCGAAATTCGTGTCTTTATGTTAACGACAATTTATTAACAGAGATTTTTTGTGCACCTAATGAGTATTGAACTATTTGATCCCTTTTGGGAGAGGCCCATGCCCAGCCGTGGGACATAAGTATGGTACTTATGTCCCATGGCTGGGCATGGGCCTTTCCCTCACAGATTGGGAGGCTTGATGTATTCAATCAACCACACTTCTCCAATGCAAATAAGTCCAGAATGAATTTCGTGAATAAACATATTTAAAAATCAAATTGTAAACAACAATTTAAATAACATTGATCTCATCTGATTTTACGAGCAAATGTTACTTATACGAAATTATCCAATAAGTACAATCGTACGTACGACCAATCCAATCTACGCTAGCGAACCCAAAACACAATATTTATTCAGGAGCAAAAAAAAAAAAAAATTGGATCGTCAACTTTGCAAGAGGGATAATCAACAAGGTCGTTATTAACATAAGACCTGTCGATGACACTCTGATGGCACTCTAAGCGTTCACTCCAGTTGTTGCGGCGCGCCACCGAAACGCCTCAACGATCATCTGTGTACACTTTGCCAGAATGTGCGCGCGCACTACGATCAATATCTCCGGCTGCCCCGACTTCGCACTACGTAAACTCCGTCGAAATTTTTAAGACCTTCAGATTGACGAGAAATATTATCTTGGACGAGTTGTAGCTCAGTGCGTGGAGGCGCCGGCGAATCGTATGCTATAAATTTCACTGCTGTCCGGTTACGCGATATCCAATGCGATCTGGCGTCGGAAATGAAAGATTGCGGCAATGTTTTATGCACTTAGCACTAAGACCAGTAGAGACTGGAGTTTGATTCCAACTTCCCGGAATGCATACGACCGGTAACCAAAATCTTATTTAACTATAGCTTAAACCTGTACTACATCAATAATAAAAAATATTTTCAATAAATACACGTTAGTCTATTTTAGGATGGCATGCGATGATGAGATGCGTGACGATAGATAAATTATTTAAAGTAACCGTAAAAGTAGTTTCGCGTGAGAGACTGTACACTTAAAATAACTCAATACGGTATGCGATCTCTAAATTACTATACATACATACATAAGCACACAGTTTTGCCGCGTAGTGTCAATCGATAGCCCTATTTAGTCTAGTGCCAGTCTACCGATCGAATACCGTACCGTATAATACTGTCCGAAACATTTGAAGCTTAGATTAAAAAATCTAATTATTTTTCCTAAGATGATTCTATTTACTTAATCGAATAAAAAAATATCTAATATTCTAAGAAAACACTCATTAAGTCGAATTCAAGTATCAGTCAAGTGATTAATACAACTTATTGAGACTGTAATTTAATAAATACCTTGAACTATTCGCAATTAGTATTCTAACGAAATATAAAACGATGGACGTCGTCAAAATTAATTACGCATTAATTAAAGACACCGCTAACATTTCATCTATTCATAATATTCTATAAGTCATTAATTAAATTTCTCCCAAATTAATTCAGCTGTAGGTACTGTACTGTAAACGTTAGGGAGTATCCAAAGATAAATGTGGGAGAGGTTGATTACGTAATTGTATTAATTTATTAGCAAAATTTCCAGTAGATAACCCGTTAAAGCTATTAGTGTTATTTTCAGATGAATATCTAGGAATCCGAAAGGTAAGCTTTCTTTCACGACTTGGTTCAAGCAATTAAGCTTTCCTTAAAAAGTGTAAAGCTATTTTGAATTCGTCTACTTATTTGACAGACAGTCATACTTATTATTAAATAATATATGTGGTCATTTTATTTTTAGTGCCTACGTATTACAATTTTCCTAAATATATAATGTAAAAAAAAATACGTAAAAAATTAAATAAACTGTATTAGGACTTTTCTAATCTACGCGTTTGCTTATCAACAAGACGTTTTATAAAAAACTTTGTCTCGGAGAGCTTCGCTGGTAAGCACGTTTGAACTTGCTTTGATTGATGCAAATAGCACGAATAAGCTCCACAACAGGAGGAGCTTCAATAGTTTACACGTTAGAACTTGTTCGAATGAACGTAAAAACGATGAACAATTTCAATGCACGGAGAAGCTTCCTACTCTACTCTAGTGGAGCGTTCAAACTTGCGATTTTGCTCAAATAAACGCAAAAACGTCGCATAAATCCCATGCGTTATTTAAGCATGTTTCCGATATGATATAAACATAAACAGTTTTTATTCATATGTAATATCGATATACAAGATATGTCTTTGAAAAACTGTTGTAAGAAAATATCGACTCAAAAACACACGTACTGAACTTAATTATTAAAAGTAAAACTAACACTATTCTCAATCGTGCATTCGCTACGTTTCTCTACTAATTACAACACTTTATTAAAAGAGAAAGAGAAAAGATAATTAAATCGATCATGATCAATACTCAGTATTTCTCGATGGTTCGTTGCTTAAATAACAACTTCTCATCAGTACCGACAACTGTGCTTTTGATATCGACGGACTCGTAAGACAACAGATTTCTGTATCGATATATGGGCTACGAAACAGATAAACTGAAACGACCATATCTAACATATAGCCTTCAGTACACGTCCGCGTTTGCTTGAACGAACTTAATAACATCAAAGGAGCACGTGCAGTTTCACCATTACACAGTCTACGAAGTGTGCCTCAGAAAGTAACAATGGGGAAGTGCTCGCCAACCGTCACAATGACATGGGTGGGCGTCGCACGGGGTTCATTGAACGCCATTGTGAATCTTCAGGTAGGCACCGACACATGGGATAGTTTCACTTTGTATCCCAACAACCCTATGTGAAAGCATTGGTTTATATTGTCCCATCCGTAGAGTCCTATCCTTTCAAACAGCAAAGAATCATAAAATTTAACATTTTAGTTATTAACAAAGCGTTATGAACAAAGCAAGCACTGCCATGAAAGCATTTTTGATTGCTACATATACCTAATGATCAGTTGATTAATGATTTTCTATATTACAAACAAAAATTTGTTATAAACAAAATTTCCATCAACTCATTCCTAATGTGACTCACAAGTTCAAAGACACTGATCTTCTCACATATTTCGGTGTTTCCTCATACTATATTTAAATTTACGCGATCATTTTTTATGTGACAATACAACACTTATAAATTCTAGGTACGAGTATACCAGCGAATATAGAATAGAGAAGGGTTCAAAGTTTAAACTAGGTAAACGGATAGAATTTGCGTGCATCGACGTCAGCTTCATAATGGGTAATGCAATATTAAACAAGGCGTAAGATCCGGCGAGCTACTACTTAAAGTATTGTTTTCAAACTTGATAATTTCTACTTGAATTTAAGATAACATGCTAGTTTCATACTGAATTAGTAAAATTCTTGAGTATGTACATTGTACATAAAGCACTTTAAATTCTAACTCATTTACACACGCCGGAAATTTCAGCGAAGCAAAAAACATGACATTTGGTCAGTTGTTCTTACAAAGAAAAGAATTGTGTACTACATTTACAGGTATATTTATACAGAGAATTTTAAGTGTTGTTATTGCAAATTAACTGCACTTAAAAAAAAATGCTTTTAAAAAATTTACTCTGTGCGACTTCTCAGTATCTAAATTGCTTAATCGAGTTAAGCCAGCAACTTAAAAATGGAAGATTTTATTAGAAAAAATAGTCAGCCTATTTTTTACTTCAAAGTAGCGTAAAATAGAAAAAGTCAATGCAAGTTATGACTTAGCAAATGAAGTCGTAAAACCTTACGTTGTATTTTACAAAGTACTAGAACTTTGTCGGCACTACGTTTTTTTGCTGGCGTGTCTTGTACTATACTAAAACAAAACAAGATTTTACGAGAAACGTACTTGTCCATAACAACTACTATAGCACAGTGCAAATATATAGATCCTTATACTGTGACTATAGTCTTACTATTTCGCAGATTTTGACATTTCAGTGAAGACATAAGTAAAGCACTTAAAATTGTACACATTTTATATACATCGACGTCAATATCATGCCGTTTTTTGAAACCATATTGTATATTTTCTGATTTTAAACAGTCCGTGAGCTAGAGCTCCCCAGCTGTGTGTTGTGTTCTGACACACGTGTTGTCGCAGTTAAATATAACCGGCAGTTCAACGCTCGAGGGGGGCCGGAGCGCACAGCTAACCTACTACCGTTATGGTGGATTACCGACTAAAACACCGCACTCAAATTATATACAAATTAGTTTTAAATATACCTGAAAGAATTATACTTATATGGTCTGATATATGACAACAGGTGGCAGAACTGTTTGAGCTATGAAAGTAGTAACGACTTTATTATTTACTCTAAGAGTAACTTTGTTGCGTTTTGTTCATAAATAGGATTGCCTTCATAAATAGGATTTTTATATCATGGACTCACAAGAGTACAGATAGGAAGTGTAGACTAATAGCGAGTAATGGGAGAAGTACACCCTGGGTAGAAATCAAAATTCATCATTTAAATGTGTACCTGGATGAAGATCGAACATGGAATTCTCGTGAGTCAGATTTGTATCGTGACCATTTTGCAATTGATTATATGCATTGATTGGTGTTAATTAATTACATACACGACGAAAATTATCTGAAGTTATTAGACTAGGATTTGTGCCATGAATTAAAGTTAAGAAGTAACGACTTCAAACGATTTGTCGATTGCTGCTTCTTCACATAAAAAGATACGAGCTAGTGTTATGTTACGATCGACTAATGGTATTAATAATAATGTAGTTTGTATGTAATAGTCTGCTACTTCCGTCAGATAAACAAGTTGAGTGACTTAATCGTAAACTCGTCTCGAGTACCTACATTACGACTGAATCGATTACAGCGAATGGCTAAGACGGGATGAGTGACGAACGCGATGTGCTGAGGTTACGTTATGTTCAAGCTAAGTAAAAGTAATGCTAAGGTAGTAGAATAAACTAGTAGCGATTCCGTTGACACTACCGCTAAAATTATTTCTCCTCATTAACAACAATACAACTCTTTATAATTGCTGCTTGTATCAGTAGCACTTATATCATAGTTAAATGGCACAGATCGAAACTAGTGGGCAACAGTTGCGGTTGTTTCAGTATTACCATGCTCAGTAAGCATTATAATGGTTGCGTACGGTTCGATTTGTTCCATACAAATTAAAAATATAAACTAATATATAAATGTTGTTCATGCTTATAATTGGCACTCATACGAGCCTTATTATTATTAGTACTACTATACTGTTCTTCTAAGTACTATATAATGTATGTGTGCGTTGCTGTTGGCATGTAAATAAATAAATAAATCAACAACAAAGGCTGCAGAGGGCGTGGTAACCGTCCTTAAAATACTTATACGACACATTTCTAACTTTCTACTCAGGGGAAGCAACGCATTAGTTGTCGAACTCTGGTAGGATTTTAATCATATTGGATGAATACAGGGTTCAATGGGGGGCTATGACCAAGAGGTGAACGACATGCTTGTTTGTAACTTCATTTAAATAAAGGTCATTTACCAATGGTCAGTTCATCGAATTTTTTAAAAGGATACACATTAAAATCAATAAACCCGCCAGTTAATGTTTCTGCAAGTCCTTATAAACCTTTCATAAACAACTCCTTTATTAAGTAAGTACAATTGCAAATGAATTTAATTAATTTCTTTTCCATGTATTTTTTAATCGAGAGATATATTTCCAACTGGCTCTCATACTGGGTTATTTGAATTAAAGGAAATCCTAAAATAATAAGAATAAAAAATACGTAACCATAATTATAGTACTTAAGTGCTAAAGTACTTACATATGTATAGTACGTACGTAAGTGAGATTTAAATAAAAAAAGATAAAAATTCAAAACGGTGCCCTAACATTATACCTTCACTCTACAACATTATTTGTATTTATTTATTTTCGTATTCGTAGTTCTACAATCAACTTACAAACCTACAAACAAAATGTGTATAGATGACAATAAATATAATTTTTGAAAAGCCGAGATTAAACGCAGCAAACAGAATCGCAACAGAGAGCATGATGCTAACTGCGTGATAATGGTCCCCATCCATTGTTTGTGGAATAGCGAAGCTTTTCTAAATATTACTTTCAAAGCTGGAACGTTGATGCTGTAAATGCGACTGCAAAAAAGACTTCTATTTTACGGAAGAATAATAAATGACGATGCCATTAATGAAGGAAATCACAGTGAATAACCGATGTTTAGTACTAAAGATTTTTTCGCAGCATCCGATAACGCTTTGTTTACGTGGGTTTTTCTGTTTCTTTAACGTCCACTGCGCCGTTAATTAGGGGACTTTTTTGTTAAAACTTTGATTCCACTACAGTCCGCTTATTATAATAGAAAATTTAGTGAATGCTTAAATCTGAAACAATGCCTTTTTACTTACAAACTGAAGTAGAAAACCATTGGTGGTAATTAGCGTCGCCCAAGGACATCATCATAAGGCACTCTGTAAAGGAACAAGGGTTCTATCCGAATTCAATCAGAGATACGTTGCCACTCCTGAAATTTAAGATTGTCTCTTATGTAAGCCGTCATCCACACCCTTCCACCGCCACGCACACACACACACCTATTTCTGCCTATTAACAGTAGTATCAAGCGCTGCTGTGTTCTCGTTTGAAGGGTGTGGTAAGGGAGACATACTTCTCCAAGGCATTCCAGCTTAGCCCTCAGGGGTAGCGGCGAATCTGTGGCCGACCTCAGATAGGAATATCTAATCCTATCTGGGGTTCATTACAGATGTCCATGGGCGACAGTAGCCACTTACCATCAGGTGGACTGCATACTCGTCTGCTACACCCATGTTATAAAAACGCATGAACTGATTCAAACTAAAAATATGTGTTACGGTGGCACCCCTGTCGAACCATACTAGTACTTCCAATATCCTTTACAAGAACCAGTATAAGCAAAATGCAGTTAATTTATTGCCACGTGTACAAACGTGCAATAATTATAGCGTGCTTTACGTCCATTTATATTATAACCGATGACATGGACATTTTAAATGTTCTGGTAAGTGGCGTACGTACAATAGGTTTACTGACTTTTTGTAGGACCGCTGAAATATACGCTCAAATATGCTCGAAAATACGTTAAAGGTACATTATACACTGTTTTTGAGTAGGTATTACATAATAGTCATTACCACATAGTCCGAAAAAAATAATAAAGAAACAGAATTAAAATGAATGCCAGGTGCAAATAACTTTTAACCCATTATTTTACGATGCGTTTAACTCTATTTATTATATTGCATTATCTATGAATGTAAAGCTAACCTACAATTATGACGTATCGAATTGCATTATTCATATTCAGTTATTAATCGTATTGACGGCGAGTTTCAATAATTCCTGCGATGAAGAGGAAATGAATATCAATATACAATATTCTATTTACATTATGACCGAGACCCGACTTCTATATGTTGTTAGGGATGGCGATTCTTTCCACACAATATCGGTTCTTGAATCGATTCGCATCGAAGTGCGATAAATGGATTCACAAAATAAGTCAAGGCTCGAAGAATCGATTCTCAAAAAATCGATCTTCGATCTTTTGGGGTAATAAGGCGAAAAGTGTCAAAAAAAGTCACCAGGACCAAACAAGCACTGAAATAAGTCCGTTAGCAAAAAAATGTCTATAACACATTTGATAAAGTCAATCAAGTTCAAAAAGATCGACTTTCGATTTTCTACGAATCGATCCATTGCCGGAAATAGATTAAAATAATCGATGTTTTCGTCCAAAAGATCGATTCTTCAATTAATCGATCTCAGATCGCCATCCCTATATGTTGTAGATACCTACTTATATTTGTAGTTGAGGTTCAAAGTTTGAAGCACGTGTCGAGTGCAGGTTTCAACGATTCCTGCGATCCAACTATTTTCATTTAACACAACTTAGATGTCGGACTATTGACGTACGTAACCTACTTTTCCGAGTTTCAGTCAAGTTTAAGTAGAATGGGAAAACCTGTAAATACTATTATATGTGCACGTGGCGGTTGAGGAAATTCTTCCCATTCCTTTTTGCATACAATTTGTAATATTTTTGGATATTTGTATTTTTTTTAATCTTTTATGAGATAAACTTAAAAGACGTAAGAATGAACTTTCATGTCTAGATATGTTGTGTTAAGGCAGCCTATGGAGCTCACGAACATGATAATAACTCTTAATAAGGTCAGAGTCGAAAAATACATTTATACTTAATTGTCTCAGGCAAATGAAATACCTAAGTCTGTTACCCCACCCTGTTAATTAGAACAACAGCGACAACCAACGCACGACAATTAAGTCGGGCGGTGATTCTTCCGCAGTTAAATCATACCTTATATATTTTTTTACAATAAATAAACAACAAAGCCATACTACTTCAATCTAAGCACACCATAAATACACGTCAATACAATGATATGGTAGGCGGCTTTGATTATAAGATTGATGTTGCGCGAACATGTGAATAACCGGTGAGTTTTTTTAAGTGTAACGACTTCGAAATAAAGACAAAGAGGTTCGCACGACCTTGTCGGCGTGTGCCTTACTGGCAGGGTTGCCAGCTTTACTATAATATATAACAGGGGTCTATAAACTATAGGGGGTAACTAGAAGATGATAGAACGCTCTGTGGTTCGCATCCAGTGGTACCATCGCCAATACAAACAGAGCAGGGTCCTGCTGCGATTCTGGTTTCACAGGGGTGGTAAGGGTTATATCCGATGTTTTTATCCGAGGCGTTCCAACTTATCTCCTGAGGGGCAGAAGCACATTGTTACCTTTCGAGCGGTAAGCTAATGGAGTCGTAAAACGATACTTCATATTTGAAAAGAATACGGAAAATAATTCTTCTTATGAATGGATCATTTTATTATTTTTACATAACATTTAAACACCTTATCAAAGCACATAATACTATTATTGTAGATAATAAAGTGTTTAAAGATGAAAGTGCAAAAATATAGTTGATATAAAATTTCCATTCATCCTCGACATTTTTCGTATCTCTATTTATTTGGAGTGTACTTTAAGAAATAGCTGACAACCCTACTCGCTGGGCTGACGAACGCGGAAGCGTCTAACGAACTACCGCCTACCAACCTTACGAATTCTGTAGTTAAACGATGCTCGGCCGTTTAGTTGGGACTTCCCATAACCTCTATGAATGCCACCGGCCTATGTTGCAAGATTTTATCTTTTAATAAGTTTTTTTTTCGTAACTCAACACTAAGGACGTACCTATGAGTTTCATTGTAAGTACAACGTTATAAACGCCCTTGTAAGGACTTGGCATGTTATAAATTTTACTACGAACAAGCTAATAAGGCAACGTGTACCTACAAAAAACTAACATGTGCTAAGCAGTATAAAACCAGGCTTAATTTATTAGTAATGTATAATATGTGCTTTATTTACTTTAAACTACGACACGATAATTATTAAAAACCTTATCTGATAATAACAGTCAGCTGTAACTTAAAGTTATTACTTTATAACTTACATTATTACTTAAGTTTTTATAATGTCATTAGTTGTTTATAAAATCTAACTAGTGTCGGTATAATAACTTATTACGACAAACATTATATAACGTACAATCATATTTTAGCAAGTTTACATGCAATAGTCGAAATAGCCTTAAACTTCGCGTCCAGTGAATAAATCTTGTTTTATCGCAACCCCATCCGTTCCACAGCGTGTTTTACCGGTATTTAGAGACTTTAGCAAATTACATTTCACATGGTACAATTTCAAACGTTTCTTGACCTGTACCCTTATTATGAGTTTTTACAAAAATTACTGTTTTTGTATTTGTTTACGTATTTGCCCATACATTTCTAATCAGCGCCCCCAGCGGACTGTATCAGAACTGGTTGGAAATGTATGGAAAATACGTATACAAATACAAAAACAGACATTTTTGTAAAAACGTAAAAATTCATACTAAGGTACTGTGTATGGCATATTACCAATATTGGTAATATGCCATCAAGTGTGTAATGATATCATTACACACTTGAAACACTCAAAATACTTTAATCTAAAATAAGTAACCATAACAGCATAGAAACAGGTTTTTAATTAATACAACACGTATTGTATAACAAAAAGTAATCTAAACGTTTAGTATAAAAAGACGTTACTTTGCGGAAGGCTTTAACGCATATAATAATAGTTTGCATAAATTCGCGGGAATTTGATGACTGGTCTATCTCATAATATTTTGATTGAACTTAAAACCGTAACATAATTACAATTTGAAATTTTCCTTCCTTTAGTTTTGCTGGAATATAGCGGAAGTTAAAATGCTAAAACACTTTGGAAGTGATCATTATAAATCAGAGTAAATAGTGCACTAAGTTTTTAAAATACTGGAACGAATAAAGTAGAACCGTTAAAACTTCAAGATTTACTAGGTAGCCTAGTTGAAATGGCCGTTCAATACATTATTATAAAGGCGATCAGATTAAGGAATAGTATTAGAATTGTAATGCTGCGTCCACACGCTTGCCAAACCTCAACAAACCGTCACAAATTCAAACGTGTGGATAGACTGTTTGACTTGGTTTGTGTACCAAATTGTTGCAAACAAATCAAGTCGAATGTTCGTAGAGGCTTGGTTTTTGTGGCAAGTACCAAGCATGTGGATGTTTATAAGGATAAGGACTCTAGGGTTGTGAGTGGATGAAATTATCGATAAGAATATCGATTTACACTAAGATTCCAAAAATATAGATAATAGATTGAATCGAAAGTTTCAACACGGTGATTATTTATCAATAATATTAAACGTTTACATACTTGTTAGAATTAGCCGCCCGTCCTCTTAAACGTAGTGCCCTACGAGCCACGAGTAATGAAGAAAAAGGCTTCCAATCTTTATAAATATGAAGTTTTATCTGTTCCCCATTTATAAGTTACACAATCTCTTAACTCTTTCACTTTTAAACCCTCACATTTCCCAGAAACACTTACGAATGGATAAAATATTTGCAATTACGTAATTAATAGTTTCCGCAAATATTAGTTCACTACTTTCATATCGATATTTAAACATTTCAATGGGATAATGTCGTATCAACATTAAACATATTACCCACAACTTATGGATGATATTAGGTAACATTTGATATATTGTTGCATTGTTAGTCAGAATAGTAAAACAGAAGGCGAAAGGGACCCTTTTACCTAGTCCACTGCCCATATCCCTTAGTTTTTCAAACCAGGACAATGCCTTAACATTGTAATGTACGAGATTCCGATTCGTGTTCGTATTTCACAGAATAGCACTACTGGTTAAGAACGCTTGCGTTCTATCCGGGTGTGGTAAATTTATTAGTTGTTATTTACAAGATGGCAAAATGGTAGCAGTTTCCTTATTTCGTCACTAATACTTAAAAGAAACGTAAATAGTTTTGTATGAGGTAGTTTTTCTATTTTAGTAACATATTCATCTATTCATACCTAGCTTGAAAAACATCTGTAGTTTAAATATTGTTTTCATATAATAGTCATTATCACCACATTAACAACGGGTTTCTTTCACAATTTTACTCCTTAAGCTAGTATAGTCCGCGCCAAACTGCTAGTCCGCTCTGAAGTTGTTGCGAGCAGGTGTAGTCATACAATTTGCTATAGCGACGCGATACATTTCTAAATTCAGAGCGGACTAGCAGTTTTACGCGGACTATACATTTTACAATTTTCACGAGAAGACTTAGGTTACATTATAACACTTTATTACTGGCCTTTTAACATACTAATTTATTTTTCATTGTACCTACTCATTTACAAAGTGTATGTTTAAGTGGTTTTGTAATGCTTGCGTGGATCTGCACGATAAAATTATACATTTTTGATACATTTTCAGTTTATGCTCCGTTCGCGTTTACTGCTATTGTTGTTAATTTGAATACAGAGTATATTATTAATGCGTTTGCATGAAAAATGTTGGGCGAACCTTTCAGATTTACTGATGAATATTAAGTAAGTATAAGAAATAATGTTAAATCGGAGTCATTTTGTTATCAGATTACGGCTATAAATTTCTTATTTTTGAACTAATTAGGGAATTATGATTAGCGTAGATTGCATATAAATATGATTTAAGGTGACCCGCCTCCACGTTTATTTCAGGTTTGTGTCGAATGGGTTGTTGTGTTTGGCTTGCAGAGAATGGCAATACAAAGACAATTACAAAGGCAGGACTCATATATGCTCAACCACAGTTGCGAGTTAAATTCTATTTGGGGTTTACGTCCATGGGCACTTACCACTTGTCATCGGGTGGATTACATACCTACTCGTTTTCTACTCCAAATACATAAAAAAATGGAATTTGAGTTGCATTTTTGTATCGTAACACAAACGATACAACCTGTTTATGCAATACCTAGTTCCGTCCTTGGCCAGTTGATTGGTAGAAGAAATTTCCTGAGCGTTTCCGTGGTTTCAAGGGCACGTTAAGTAGCCCCGATTGTTATCATTAGATAACATTCGTTAAACCTTGCTAAGGCCTTATACTTGTTACATCACTCTGAGGGGCTGGTCAGTAACTTGTAGTTCGAAACTGTATTATAAGATCATACTTCAAACAACTTTAACTTCAATCTTAACTTCAAACTTCCTATGCCATTAATATTGGCAACATAATTTATTGAACTGAAAAATGTACAAAAAATAGCACAAACAACATGCCAAAAATAGAATATTTCCGTAGTATCTATGAAAATAAATACTGATTATAATTATCTAAGAAATAAAGAACAGTATAAATCTACCAGTACCTGTCATTTAGTAACTGGTCGGGCGACGTCCATCTATAATGATCTAGTATTCGTATGTATCTACTTACTATGGAGATTATTACAATATTAAAGTATTTAAAGAGCTTACTTTACTTGAATAACCAGTTTAACTTTATTTACAATATTTTTAATTACAAAATAATACACACACAATCACATTGACATACCAATACATACACGTACTATATAGTCGGTAACAAATTGCTTTAAATCGAAGGAATATCAAGTAGGTACTTTAGCTATCAGTTCTATGTATTTGAAAGGTATTATGACCATTATACTTAAACTGGGGAATTACCACGGCCGCACCTTTTAACGTGAAGTCTTTCGGTGGGAGGTTTTGGATGCCTGCAGACTAACTTATGAGTCAATCATGTCAATCCTCAGGAATGGCAACGCATCTAGCAACAGTGTGAATTCTATGTAAATATATCTATATTTTATAATTCTAGTAGATACTTGTATTTCCTTTTTTAGGTAATGACTTTTAAGCAATTTTTATTTAAAAAAAAACGCTATTTGAACGCTTTTTGGAAGCGTCAATGTAGGTATCAATTTTGTATCAAAATAGTTACATTAGTGTTCTAATTTCTAATACATACATACATTTCAAAAACATTAGCATCCCGGTGCAGTCTGGTAAAAATACACACAATACTCAGCTGATTTCAATATAAAAATACATAACTCAGTCAACAATGACGCACGATATATTATTTACCTGTTACATGTCCGAGTTCCGAGTACTTACAGCAATTACACACAAGTGCCTAATAAATAAAGACTCGATTGAACTATTAATATTGACCGCATTTCTTGACATTAATCCATTACGTACTTAACCTACTTGTGTGGTGTCTAACACTAAGTTTAGCAACTAACTACTTTTATCAGAATTTAGATCGTACCTATGTAACATACAAATTACATTGCAAATTGAAAATATTTTGAAAAGTATATAATAAACATGGATTTTAAAATATGTGTCGCCAAAATACGTTAAAATGATTTATGGCCATTTTTAAATTTATGTGGTTGTTGTTATGATTATTAATTATTAATTTAAGAATACACGATTTACCATTACAAGTCCTTCCATAAAAATTTCCTGTGAAAGTCCGGTCAAAGTCTGTTAAGACGTTTGCGTTTACGAGAGTGAGTAAATAGGTACAAAACAACTTTAGTTTTTATGTTTTGGTATCGTACAAAAGGTCAGCAATACCTACATTAGTAATACGAGTAATAAACACTAAAGATACTATTTCCTAATAAAAAATGTATTAAAGCTGTTGATGTCGTTTGTACACATGTTCCAGTTCATAGGATTATATTAACATACGTAAATAAAAATTTAGAAGGGGGTCATAAATCTATATACATTTTTGAAAATATATGAGAACTAATTATATCATTACATTGAATGCACAGTTTTCGGCGCATCTCATCCTACCGCTATGCTTTTGTTCCTGTTTAATGTTGAGATTTAATAATGGCACTTGAGACGCGATGTTAGTCGAAATTGTAGTGCCGAAGCACCCGTCTGCCGAGTTTTGGCTGTAAAATGAAATGTTTCCACTAGGTAACATCATATTATCAGACTTCTGTAATGGCTGTAATCATTTATGACCATTGTTGGGAACGGATATCTTCCTACAACTGGAGTATGCATGACCATACAGATTTAACGGAAATTTGTGTCTAAATTTAAGGGGTCAATTTTTATTTGTCCATTTTCCATTCATCGGATAAAATTAAACATGTTCAAATTACTACTTTGTTTTTAAATTCACCTGCACAGTCAGAACATTAAGGAGAGCTAAAGCAGCTTTTATTCATACACATTTTACGAAAAAGAACATTAACTCAACTAATGACCTAAGATTGTAAGGATCGGAAGCCTTCGCTTCTTTCGAACATCATTCTGGGAGGTGGGGTGTGGGGGAGGGGGTCACGAGGTGTCAGGGTTCGGACGTGGACATTTCCATCTAAGACCTAAATAGGTCACAGATGTACTTGATCTTATCCCTGATATTGTAAAATTGGATAGCCACTGTCCGGCATGAAGTTATCAATTTGATGTTGAAGTTTATTTATTCCTTTAAATCTATATGTATTTCATGAAACAGTCGGAATTTGTTCGTGATCATCTTGTTCGACTCCTTGCGGATCTTGTTAAGAGAATAAAAACGTGAAGGTGTAGTGTAAAATAGACTTCAACCTTTATTCAGCCTTGCGAATAAATTATATTATTTTCCTCTATCTTTAAAAGAGGAAGTGTTAGTAAATAATCTGAGTATGGGTTCATACTCAAAAGTTCTTGAACATACTTTGGATTCGAATCTAAATCGCAAAGTAAAATTCCTATTGGCTACTATCACTGACATTACCTACATATTATGAAGACTATCTCTTTCCTTTCCAAGTATCGAGGCAAAAGTAATTGGGCGGGACCACTTCCGAGCCGTTGGGCACATTGATCAAATAAAAAATGCTTCCAAGGTTCCGTGGAGCGTCAAAAGCAAATGGGACCCATATTACTATACTTTACGAGATGGATTTTTACGCTCTTAACGGCGTTAAATTGTATGTTATCTTCTGGAGCTGGTTCCGAGCAACATGGCAGGTGCGTAAAGTGGTATTATAACATTAATGTGGACAAATAAGTTTTCATCCAGACACTTTCCTAGAAACAGATCTGGCGTTTTTTTATGCAAAATAAGTACGGAACACCGGACAGGAAAGCCGTCCATTTGATTTTTTTTTTATTTTGAAGTTATTACTATATTTATTTGATTTTGATGTTATTGGCCAAAATAATAAATAGAGATTAATCCATATAATTGATGCATCAAACTATTAGAACTACCGAGTCGTCGATCATTGGCTCGTAGCTGCGTCTGAAGACTAAAGTGGAATGTCTTTATATATGTCCCTGCTTTACAAACCAGAACGCATCTACTTTAGAATTTTACTACAGTCACTGGTAGAGATTTATCAGGCATTAAAACTTAAGGGCAAATTTATGTTACAGGTGATACATTAAATAAATAAGGAAGAAATTGGAAAGGCGGAGATTTTAATGAATTATAAAAAGCACAAATGTACAACGTTAATCTAGTGCTGAATATATCTTATCCGATGTGGTTAAGTGTCCAACCTAAGATATTCAGATAGAGGCGGCGAGCTAAGTGGTCCTTTGACACTTGCCACACATGTTTATGCCCGTGTCGGTACACTGAACTCCAAGAGATAAAATGTTGCCGGTTCGAGGAATCGGGCACGAGCGGACGTCGGTCCTTTACTGGCACTCCTAATAGAACCGTAAAACGGTCCTTAGAAGTTCTTTCTACATTGACAGATTCATTATGATTGAAATTGGTTTTCCTTAATAGCTTCTGCTAGGCCTACGTGGTGGAATATGGTCTATTTATACCCTTTTCAACCTGAGGAGAGCCCAGTGCCAAGCGGTGTGACAACAAAAAGTTGATGATAAAGTCTGTATTTGAAGCCATTGTTTTTCGGGCTAAATGTAACTTTAATTACCAATGTCAAGAAATGTTTCCAAAAATATCATAAACCAACAAATGTAATTTTATATATAAGTAAAGTAATTTAAGTAGATATATACACTTTATTAATAAACAATACTTCCAAATAATACCTAGAATAAAAATTCAATCCTCAAAACCAGAACTGAAATTGTAAAAGTAATTTAGCTGTCTATTTCACTCGTAAACTACACACATTAATTCAATATCCGCCTAAATTTGAGTAAAACTGCAACGTGTGGCTCGGTCAGAGATCAACCGCAAGCCGTAGGTTCGGTACAGCGGTTGCGTGTTACCCTCTACTTACAACGTTGAATTATACAATAAAGAATCGATAAGCCCTACTAGCTACTTTGTAAAATACGAAATACCCTTTCACATAACACGAACTTGTTAGTGAAACAATATTGATGTACGCAGCACGAGTTAGGGAAGGTTAAATCTATTCTGAGCAACAAAAAACGTAATTTCTTGGAATGAAAATTCGGTGGAATATAACTTTATTTTCTAGATGGAAGGAATAGCTAAAGATAATAATGGTATTTTGAGCTACAAAGTTTACCTCTGAAACTTTGGTTTCGATTAATAGTGTACGATTTTTTTAGATTTTCTAGATGAAGCTAGAAGTGGCAATGTGAAGTTGTATTCTGAACTACAAAAAAAACGAAAATTAGGTTGAGCATAACATTGCTTTTGATGTTTTAGTCAATAGTGCGATACTGTTTAACTACGATACTGTTTAACTGCGATAGTGCTTAACTTTATAGATAAAACAACAAGAAGCTTTAAGTAATAATGTAAAATAATAACATTTGAAATTTTGAAGCGTTGTCTTCCAAAGGGGCACTTGTGTTGAGAAAGTGGCATATCTTCGTTACATTTGCGAGCCGGTCGCCGCAAGACAACCCCGACGGGAATCGGGATGGATTGTCATTGTATGAAACTCTTCCGGGAAATAAGCTGGAGCTACAACTGTTAGCCAAAATTTGCGGTATCATGTATAAAACATAAAACGAAATTGTTCAGAAGTTAAACTATGATTCTAGAAACTATCTTATTTATTTAGTGCCTTGTTTCAGGATAGGGCTTCTAATTAGAAATTTATAGACAAATTATTTTGCTATGAATAAAATACCGTACATACTGCTGTAATTTCGTAAACTGTAACGAGGTTGTTGTTATTATTTTGGGGCAAAAACTTCATTTCCCAAGAACATATTTATAGTAACAAACAGGAAGATTAGTGTAACGACCCACCATACTCGCCCACGACTGGATATTTTTGTTATGTAGATTAACGCTCCCTTTTAAAAGTCATCAACTTATTATCACCGCTATAATGTAAGCTTTCCCGCGCAGCTACGATCTCAGTCACTTTACACATGCTTTTTCGAAATTTACACATATTCCTAAACAATTTCTGCCATATTCGTAAAGTTTATTATAATGTAATAATGCCATTAAAATTGTTTCGTTATTTCAATCAACCTCCTAAAAAAAGAGCCCGTTCTTGACTTTCATCTATTGAGCGTTTTAAATCATACTAGGTTTGAAAATAGAACGTTCTAGTTATTTAGACAGTCCCTTCTACATTATTAATTTGAACAGATAAACGACGTTGCCTTAAAAACTGTCAACGAAACTACTCCCGATCGCGCATAAAATTCATAACATGACCGCCACCGACGTTTTAGGTAAGATTATTGCGATCGTGAGCGGCGAACGACGCGGGTGGTACGCCACGTTGAATATAAACGCCCTGTAAACATTACACGGCTACCAGCTAGTATCCGAGTGGTCCAAGCTAATGATGTGCCGAGTCGGCCATTTTGGTATTCGCGTAATTTAGTTATCATATGAAAAACGAATCGAGTCAGTACTAGAGTCCAGAGTATTCGAATTGTATTCGATTTAGCATGAAGTAGTCGAGTACTTTATAACACAGTCCAATAGCACGGAAGAGCAAAAAAAAGGGGCACTCACTAAACATAATTAGAGAAGTGTTACTTGCACAATTCCTGTTGCATTCACTCGTTTGCCTATATAAGGTACTTAAGACTGGGGTCAGTGTACGAGTACCGTCAGTATTCGAGTATCACTGGTATTCGAGTATCACTTATTAGAACTCGAGTACTGACTCGACTTGACTTGGCACATCTCTAGTCCAAGTTCATTAGGCCCCTTTTTAATACGACAGCTGCGGAGCGGCCGATCGGTGATCGGGTTAAACTAGTAAAACTATACGGAGATTAGTATTCAGCGCGCAAAACGGCTGTTATGATTTTATGTATAGCCGATAGAATATTTTTAGAGAATTTCGCGTAAACGGCTTACGAATGGGGCGTGAGAGGTTTATAGAAATTGTGGTTAGAGAATCAATAACTGTTAAAAGTAAGCTAGTTGTTTTGAGGAAAACTTTTCTATTTTCCTGAGCATAAATCACGTCAGGTAAATTAAATGCAAATCGGCTTAAAATGCGTTTCGCTACGATAAATGCATAACAATGTCAAGATAAGAAACTAAAGGAATTCTAATAAAACGAATCAGAAAAAACTAGGTCACGGTTCGCAATCGGGATCACAAAAGAAATGAGGAAAACGATTTCCAAAGGGAGTTTCAAAGTGAACTAAATAGGAAAATCTATTTTTGACGGTAACGATCATACATATACTAGTGTTGTAAAATCCGTAAATTACTTTTTGATGTAACTGAGACGGGTGGAAAAACGGAACGGATTAAGCTTTCGCAAATAGCCAGTTTTTAGCGGAACGGTCTAGATCCGTCCCTCCATTCGTCTACGTCTGTTCGCAGCTTAACTCAAAAATTATAGCGTTGATGCAGCTGCGCAAGCTGGCGTTTATATACAAGCCGTGCTTTATAAAATATCACACAGTTAAATATATTTCGAAAAACGTTTTGTCAACGATCAATGCTGGAAACTTACAAACTTTGACTGGACTGAATATAAACGATTTTTATAAAGACGGTGTTAAGTTTGTAAGTGATTGTATGGAAAAACTGCAAACGTATTCGTTCTTATACGACTCTGTTCTTTGTATAAATCATTGGAATGTTTTGATTGTAAATAGAAATGCAAATTAAATTATATGTAATTCATACTACTAAAGAAATATGTCGATATTGCGTCGAATACATTGGTAACAGCACGTACGCAGTATACGTCACCAATAGTATTTTTGATACTGGGTTTATACAAAGTGTGCATCCGTAATTTTGTTTTATCGAGAGTTGGTCAATTCTCCGTAACTTGACTGCAAACATGATGAGTATGTATAGGTATACCTTGACTATTCTGAAAAGTACGTCATAAAATTTAAAGCTATAATTTTCAGACCATGGAATTCAGCGTTTACTTACTGATACTAACATTGCTAGCGTTTCTACTAAGGTCTGACAGGTGTAGTAAACGTTAATAATACTACCTCCTTTAATTAATAAACAACCTATCCATCCAATTTTGACAAATTTCGGTCTATTGGTTAGGATTTACGATTTATGTCAGCGGGCGCTAGTCTGTAAGGATAGTTGTCGAATGTATCTTAACGTATCGGGTTTCATTTTTTTTATTTTTTTATTATTTAACCTAACGATTAGGCAGGCAGGCCAATGCATCGCCGGATTTGTATGAGAACTCTTTTTGCACCTTTTTTGAAGAGCCCCATGTCATAGCGCTCCGGGAATACCTCAGGAGGAAGCTAATTCCACATTTTACACGTCTTATCCACATCTCCATGGTTATTTCCACATGTTATCTGTCATGTTAGCTTTTATCTTATTTAACATTAATTTATTACAGATAGAAATCTACATGGGACATCCCTGCGTTGCGTATTCTTACCTAATAATACGTAGCGTTTTTCATATTTTTTCATGTTCCCCGTATAAATATAACCTTTTATGCAAAATATCGTTCTCAAATATAAGTTATGCTACTTTTAGAGCAACGCAGTAAAACTTCCGATATCGCTCATAGCGTTATTATCCGTTATAAAGGGAAAACTTCGAGTCCACTTTATAGCTACACATATGGAAGTATACTTTAATTGCAGTGTTATTTTATCTTTCCGTCGGATCAAAGGAATTTCATTTTGTTCATAACTCGAGGTCAATTGCTTTTGTTCGACTTAAGGCACGTAGGATTCCTTTCGTATTAGTGCAATAGTGGTGCTGTTACCTACTGTTACATAACGTATTAAGTAAGTATTGCTTCCGAACATGAACGTAGAATATATTAAAGTAGAGTTTAGAAGCTAAAGTTCCTACAACAAGGAGCAACTTACGCTTTGTATTTTCTTTAATTGTAACAAATTATTGAAAATCAATTTTATTATACTTCTATTTTGTAATATAATCTTGATGAGTTTGTGGTTCCACCTAAGGCTGGTCACATATGCGTTGCTACACCAGATATCTTAGTTGGATAGCCCCATGTACTTACTTGTACTGGAGACAACACAGCTACCACTTTTAACAGAACTATGTAGGTGTGGTAGTCACTGGAGTCGGGTCACAAATGGGTCTATCAGCTCCAATGACTATAACCTCTAATGTGAATTATTGGATTTGTCCAAATTTTAAAATACTCTACACTGCTTTAGTTTACACTTTAATTAGTGTCAAACTGTATTAAATATAGTTTTCTCTTTAGATTTCAAACTCAAAACGCCATTCCATACGACATGCGTGGGATGAGCTCTTGGAATTACATACAATCCATTTAGCACATACATGACATATGATATTTAAGAACAAAGACTCCACTGATTGCACACACGTGTAACATTGAATGCGTCTAGACGACATAAACGCTATACTCAAAACATTTAGCTGTTCACACACTAGAAACTAAATATTAGGTCGTAAACTGACGCGAGTTTAATTTGATGGCAATGACGTGTTGTTAAAACCGGCTATTTAAGTTACCATGAGCTGATTTCAAATTGTATCAAAAATATTAAGGCATAGTCCGTCTGGACAGACGGACTATGCCTTAATATTTTTAGTTTTTAGTTATTTTAGTTTTAATATAGTTTGTGACTTATACATATGATGGACCATCTTAGTGCTCCGACGTGGCACTGCCTTCAGATACACCCAAAGTTCTACGTCGAGTTGGTATGTCCATGAGCGACGTTGGCCACATACCATCAGGCGGACTATGTTCGTTTGCTATTTCAACCTTATAATAAACTTTTCTATATGTAAAAGTTAAAAATAGTACAGGAAATACCGACATCTAATGGTCGTTTCATGCGGGCATTTGCCACATCAAACGAAACGCTAATCCGTCCCCGGCTTTTAGGTACTTTTGCGTCTTTTAAGAGGCCGGTGTCGCGAAGCTTCAGAGATATCTCAGAACAAAATTCATTTTACATTTTGTACGTGAACAAATGAATCAAACGAAGTACCTCGCCATTGAAGTCTTGGTAAAACACCCTGCTGTAAAACTAGATCGTAGCCAAACGATAAGGCGATATACCTACTTGTAATTTTTTTGTTACGTTCGTTTTTTTTAATTTCATTTGACATTTTCTAGACTAACCTTGCGTTGGCCCATTAAACTAATTTAACTAATCGTTACTGACGTGACACCGTTTATGTATTTACGTATAAGTTCACACTATTAACATAAACATTAATAAACATAAACCATTATCAATAAATCCGTGATTGGATATTGCTAAACCATAAATCTGACGAATATCTAACGTCATAATTCATAAACGTAGTAAATTTCCACTTGCAAATAATTTATTAATTATGTCAACAGAATACGCACTATAAATGTCAATTACATTACATCTATAAAATAAATTAATAGATGTGACCGATCGCAGTTTGCTTGCATCAAACGATGTACTGTGTAATTGTATATTGGTTACATGCCTAGCCTACTATGTACCTAATAACATAATTAAATAAATTAATGAAACGCTTCGCACTCGCGACCCCTTACAAGGATTACTGTGTCGTGGGTGTTTGTTTTATACGTAGGTTGACGTATGATGGTGAGTGGTTTGTTCACCTTGGATATTTACAATATTAGAGGCTTTGCCAATACATTGTCAACCTGCAATGTTTTTGCAGTCTTGAAGATCTCTTGACTATGACAAATAGAAATGGAAATAGTGAAGGTTTTTCGCAGTGCGCACTCAAATCTATACGTTCAATACTCAAATGAAGATTGCCTAATGTCGATCCGTCATTTTTATGTGGCTAGTGACGTGATGATAGAATGTAATGTGGGCATCAAATTGAATAGTTTAGTAGAACAATAATATTACAGAGGCGATGGAACACAGGTAGCGAGCCAATTCTTCCTTGCTATCAAAATTTGGGGATCATTGATGATTCCAAATGTCACAGGCAATATGGATCAATACGATTCCTTCGCATACAAAAATAAATACCTTAAGCATACAGAAATCTGAATTATTTAAATGTATGCTTAGTCGGAAATCCAGTTCGGGACCTTTTGCAGTAGTGACTGACATAATAATGTTTACGACGTGGACTTATTAATTGTTTCTAGTCCTAATATTTCACACATAACGATATAAAATATTAATTATAAATAAGTAACACAATTCTTTTAGCATCCAGATTAAAATCTAAACTGAAGAATAATTATGCGATGTACGAAGAACTCAATACTGTATCTTTTGAAAGGTTAATTCAAATTAGATATACAATCTTACACACTTTTTGTGTGTCTACACTCGTAAATATTTAAGATTCTTGCAAGAGAAGAAGGAACTAAAATCGAATAAAACTAAACATGCGCTAATAAGAATTAGTCATTGTTATTAAATGACGTCAACCATTAATAGATTGATAAACGTGTTTTGCTAATGGAATTAAACAAATTTTCGTAAAGCATTAATGCGATTGTAAATATATTATGAGGCATTGTTAAGAAATAAGCAATATTACACAATGTGTTATGTAATATCGTAAAAGCACTTATTTTAGTTTTTAAAGGCATTAGGTATAATTTTGAAGTATAATTTAATAAAGTTATCTTTCCTATATTTTTTTAGAAACCTATTTTACTATTCTCGCAAACTATTTCGGGCAAAAGGATAACCCTCTTCCTTTTAACGCAATACATGGGATCGAAATCTTGTGTTAGTGGAAGCTTTGTAATCTCCGATTGCCTACTGTTACAATCTACTACAATCTGTTACGATTTATTTATTTTTGTTCTTAAGGAAAATATTTGCTATAGAAGAACCGGAGTCACACCATATCGATGGGAAAATACTTTTTTATTCTCGTTCTATTGCAGATTAGGTATAAAATTATAATATTAATCTAGGATCTAGATTGTATGTATACTTTATTATAATGTATTTTATCTGAGCTGTCAAACGTTGGGACTGTAATGGGCACATGTATCGTATCGGTATCAAGGAGTTGGTACATATTTGGGGCAATGGCCTTAGATACCACTGACGTTACCATCGCTTATTTCTTTATCAATTATGAAACGAATATCAAGCGTCTATATTTCGATTACATCGTTGACAGATATGCGATACTTGCGATGTTGTTGCAAGCGTATAAGGAAGTTATCAACACTAGACTATTTAAATCCTCTTAATAGGTTTACAAATGAAGTTCCTGCATGCATAAAGTTCTTAGCGATGTATCACTTGTTTAGTTATTTGTCTTATAAGTAAGGAATCTACAGTTTGTTGATGTGTGAGCGATGACATAATAAGTTGTACATGTTGTTTACCTAGCTAGGTCAAGAGCAGCTTGCATTCCAGCCGCCACGAACCACCAGGGCGGCAGCGGCGTGCACATCCGCTGCGGGTATGCACCTCACGCGACCATGCACACCGCGACCACCACGCTCGTAGTTCCAAACACCGGTTCACATTCACCACTCGCACTGGGGTAACTAGGCGCCAATGTCAACGCAGTGTCATGGTTCACCGCCTCTTAATTGACCTAAATACAGATAACTGTGACGTAAAGCGTTTACCAACTTGGGTTTACGTCCGCGACAGATCTGCGAGTTTTCCGGCGCATGGATCGATACAAAAATTAATTGTTTCTTATGGTCAAAGTTACAGGATCTTCAGTTTCAAGTTTTCAAAGGAAATGTTTATCGCAAAAGAAGTATTAATTGCACGAGATAGGAGTAACTTCGAACTTGTAATTAACTTGAAATTTAAGAGCGGTAATCAAAATATTAAAGCAATAAAACTGCACGATCGAGACTCCAATTTTTTTCAAACTTTAGGGGAGTCAATAATTAGAGGGAGCGACCGGCTGAATGAAGAGAATAAGGGTTGTTATGGCGGCAGCGGTAGGGTCGATAAACTTTTTATACGAAGGGCCAAAAATTTACTCGCAGACGAGTCGTTATCGAGCGCAGGGTTAGGATGCGCGCGGTAGGAGAAGTCAGATGGCGCACATGCAAGGGTAAGTTCGCGTAAAGGAGTCGCGAGCAACGCGAGGCGGTCGATCAGTGCGTCGCTCGGCTCGGAACTGACGTCGGTCGGGAGCCAGTCGGCCAGCGCGCCCGCCCCCGCGCGCCAAGTGCTGCCCTGTGATAACGCGCCTTGCTGACGCGCGGCGTCCCGACGACATAATCTCACAAAATTCATCATGTCATAAAAGGCTTCCGTGACAACGCTGATCGAATGCTTTCTTACGGAAAATCATACCTTCCGACATACAGCCCCTGAGAGAGAATTAGATATTATACGGGAAGCCCTACGCTACGTCGGTATCCGTTAGAGAATCCCGTTCTTTTTTGGATGATTTTAGACGAAATATAATGTAACTTACTTATAAGGAAAATATTTTTAATGTTTTGTATATGAATCCAATGGGTAGTAAAGCATGATGCGGGATTTTAATTCACTCGAAATTACAATTGAAACCGCAATAATTATGATTAATTAAGATGTTCTTTGAATTTCGTGTGATCATTTGTTTTATTATTAGCCAGTATTTATTTCATATTTCGCACGTACGCACCTGATATCCCTTACCATTAAAAAAATCGATGATTTAACAAACCGTCTTAACGACGAGATAAGGTTAACGTTGATAGTTCGTATATCAGCTCTTCAACATTAATAAAATTTATACACCCTAAAATATAACTTTAATGAGCGTGTACATTAAACATTTAACGTTACAACATACTCGTATCATTAAACTTTATAAAGCCAAGTTCGAAAAAAGTCAAACTCACACGGATACGAAGTTTCTTATGTTTCTTCTTCACAAATATAGATTTCTAGCGTAGACCCCATCCCGGCACGTACGCGACGTTGCCCATAAACCATTCCGATATCGGACGTTGCTCTAAGCCGCGCCGTCCATACATTAAGATATTGGGGGAACCGGATAAAGAAAGACTGCCCAGAAAATATATTTGGTTAAAATTTACTGTGTTAATGTCAGTTTTTCTTTACTTGAAAACGATAAGAGGGACTTTTAAATAACAAATTGTTGGTATTTTGAAAACCAATTATACTAATATGACTTTACCGTTAATTATTTACAAGATAAAAATATATAAGGTGTTCATGGTTACGCACGATGCACGCTAAGAGGAAAATTTGTTGTTTTGAATTGTAAGGAATTCCTACAATATTTTGTTATAATGTTTTTCGACAACGCTCGAAACGGCACGTTCGAGCAACGGCATACAAGAACCAGTCTTTTGCGTCATACAGATTTTTGTTTTATGAGATTAAAGGAGCAAACGGGCTGGCGGTAAGTGATCACTGCCGCCCGTGGCCATCTGTATCCATCTCTATATAAAACAACTTACATCTGAAACATAGGTACTATAGATGCGTTGCCATTCCTGAGACCCATAACACACCGAAATGTAAGAACTGCTTCATACTAGAAAAAGGTATGGCGTATGGCAGTTGACTACTAGGTCTACTAACTATGTCCCTGTAGTTCCGGGACTAGAATAGGGCTACGGTATCCCCTGCCTGTCGTAGGAGGCGACTAAAAGGGGGCTTCCGGGGTTGCGGACGGCAAGAGTGGGAGCTCGAACCGTCCAGCAAGCGACCCCGGGAAGGACGGCGGTATGTATGGTCGCATACCGTCGTAAACACTACATGGTGTGGGAGGAACGAAAACTGCTCCCCCAGGGTAGAGTCCGTTGGGCATCGCGCTTGGAGGGCTCCGGTTGTGTTCCGTTGGAGATCCCGGAGTTCTCCAACAAGCGTTGAGGACGGCCACCGGGGGGGTTTTAGTGCGGTAAAAATCCCACATAACCCGGCGTCGCTCCCACGTCGTCGGGCACCTTTTGAAGGTTTCCCCTCGAGGAAAAAAAAAAAAAGGGTCTACTAACTAGGTCGCTTAGGTAAGTATACCTACTCTACCACACGATACTTATTTTAACACTTTTTAAAGATCGAAAACATAAAACTGGGAACCATTATTGTATAATACAAGTTTACCACATTACAAATACGTGCTGTTGTTAGGCTCAAAATACTTGAATCTAATATATTTAAAAATATTTTAGATTATTCTAACGACTGTACTTGTAAATTTATCTAAAATAAAGTAAGAATATTTGTAATGGATTTATGATTATTTTATTAATTATTTATTAAAACATGAAAAATTCATATAGAAGACTATGAAGGTTATAAGCGAAATATTCAATGTAAGATGTAGTGGCTAGTTTAAATATTTATGAGATATTTTTATGCGCAATTCGTAAAATAGCAGTCTAGACTGTAAAATCGAAGATTAAAAAATGGTTCATAGTTTTCTTCATCTCTATGCAGTATTGGAACACTTTTTCGGGTTAAAAACCCAAATGATAGATTTTAATTTTGTGCGAAAGTTACGTCAGAAAAAGCTTAATTTTGTTTCGATTTTGTTTGCTCGTGTGTGTTAAGGTTCAAACCTTAAAAAATAAAAAATGTTTTATGTTTTCGTATGCCATATAAGAAATTGAGCTTAGATTTTTTTTAACTTTCATCATTAATTTTAAATTCCATACATAATTTTATTTGTTTGTAGTAGTTGTGTAGGTGTAAGAAGTTTCGTTTGGGCTAGAATAACATTCTGATTTGTTTCGTACTGTAAACTATAAACAGAGGATTGCTAAACACCTAAATTGGTCCATTTGCATTTGACAGGGTACTGACTCATTCTGGTTTGCGTAAACAAGCCAATATAAAGCAACACCACAAACAGTTCGCGCCGATTTAACATGTACAATATCGGGTTCGATTCTTGTCAAAACATATATTTAGAAAATGTAAAATATTCTTCTGTATTTGTAAAATGTAAAAAAGATTGAACAAAAAGTATAATCATGTATTATAAAATAAACAGAAAATATTAATTTATGAAGATAATTGCATTTTGTGACTTAACACTGAAAATGTACGAGAATACTGCTTTATTCAATAGATTTTAATAAGAAAAAAAAAAAGAAACGCAGGCTTTATTCCTACGAAGGAGTTTATGCGAATCTCATTTAATTTTATTATAGAATCGTATTATTATATTACGGAGTATTCCTACAGATTAAGATTAGTTTTAAGCTCAACGATCTTGGGAAACCTATGAGCCACTGTATAGGAACAGTTGATTGCAAGAATATGGTACGGTAGACAATTCCGCATAAAATATTCATCCCACGTGTAATATATTGCGTCATCTAAGAGCACCTTATCCACACAAGAGGATCGGATAATGATTTAGTCGAGCCTTATGTAAATGCATAATACCTACTAATATTAATATTAATGGCTACGTCAACACATAGGCTTATAAAGGTAGTACGATACAAGTGCCTCAATATTCTAAGGACATCACATTTTTTTTAATAAATACCTCTACCTACCTTTAATATAGGTGGAGGTTTTTTACCAGCACTCTTCTTTTCGCGCGTGTTTACGCATGCACACGCGTTTTCCACGCACACATAAATTATCTCGCTAGTCTCTTCGCGACCCAGATGCGTGTGCGTTTGTAACGACACGATACAAGAGGCGCGCGTACGAGTGGGATAAGCGTGCGGTCGTAAACAGGCGCGACAGGAAATGCGCCCCAACGGCAACTCCAACGTTCAGACAATATTTTTTTACTAGTGCATTACCTAATTACAAGACGGCAAATGACCAGTTAGCCATTGTAGGAACTTTCCATTTTGTAACGGTGTAAGTTTGGACCTTCGATCAACAATACTATTTCGATCGTATTCTTGATTGAAGGTTTGGACATTTCAACGACGCTTCTAATTTTATTTGGTAAGCCGTTACTGAAAAAGCTCCTGACAATTTTGTTTCCTATACTCCTAACCACCGTGTTATTAATACATAAAAAACAATAGAATTAAAAATAATTGTCGTCAAATTTTTTGTACGGTTTAGTATTATGTAAATCAAAGCGATTGTTTAAATCAACTACGCCCAGTAATTTGAGCCAATTAACATTACCATTGCTAGAATCAATCGGAGTAAGTCAAGGTTCTGATGCCAGGCGATCGTGAGGCACGTTAAAGTATCATGGAGTCAATTTAGATAATTTAAAGTTAATAAGCTCGCTGGCTAAATGCAAGTTTCCGTACAAGAAACTTAAAAGAGCTGAGAGCTTTGGTTTTCAATCAAAGTTTGAACGGCGCAAGTTGAAATTTGTCTAGTTTAAACTACCCTTCCTTGTTCTACTTACTGAAATTGATTTTTATTTACGCCAATTGTAACTGAAATAAGAAAATAATTCTATATTGTAGGGTGAATCTGAGAAATTTATAATTATTTCAATTATAGAACATTTTTGGGAAACATTTTTATTTACAAGAATGTTATGTAATTATATTATATAAAAAACAACTTTGAAGGTGGTTGGTGCAGACCCCTTTGTGGTTCAACTTAGGAGGTACTAGCGCTATACTTTTTCAGCTCTATGAACAGTATTATCATTTAAAAATATCTTTTTGGACTTCGAAGTACCTACGTATAAGCCTATTCTACTCTATTTTTTTGTAGCCTCAAAAAGGAAGCCGAAAAGGAAGCATAATAAATACCTTAAGTTTAGTAAACGCTTCTCAAAATTGGCTCCTCTACATAAAACGAACAACACTATTAGATAGAAACTTTGTACTTACAAATTAGGTGCTTTTACTCTTAAGTAAGATACATAAGTTTGCAGCTGTACAAGTGAATGCACGAGGTACACACGGGGCGATAATTACTTGCGACTTGAACCCCAAAGTTTGGATAACTCAAACATATAACTTAAAAGCAACACGGCCCTTAATGAGAGCAGGGTCATATGCAGGAATTATGAACATTAGCGTGGTAACTATATTTGGCTGCATTATAATTTAGGAGACTTTAAGAGTCAAGACTGCGTCTTATTTATCTCGGGAAGGAACTATGAAAAAAATAGATATTATTCCTATATTCGTTGTCACAAACAAAATATTATTTATGATGTAAGTCTCGTCTGTAGTATTCATTAAGTCGTTGCCAAACTATTTTGATACGTATGTATGAATTGTTTTAATAAAGACTAGAATACAAAATGGCGGCATTTCTGTCATGACTCTCGTTAAATAATGTATCAGCGATAAAAATTCATAGATCGTTATTTTTGTCTACACCGCAAGAAATTAAGCCAACATTCAAAATATTTTTATACCATTATAGTAGTATTAAACAAGTATGCGGTTCACCTGATTGCTAGTAACTATTGCCATTAGTGGACCTCTGTAACCAATTCCGTATAAAACAGGGGTTCTACCTAGAGCCGATCATGCCGATACATGTTGTCACACATAAAGACTTATGTGCTCGCTTCATATGTAAGTCAGCCACCGCCACCATCCAAACAAATCTACAAAATGTATGCATAATTTTAGATTTATTGGATTACTGCTAGTTTTTGGAAAACGGATAACATTTTTGAGCCGGAAAGACTTTAAATAAAGGCTTATAATAAGGCGTCTTTATCACACCTCATATTATAATTCAAGCAGCCAGTCTCAACGGGTAACAGGACAACGTAAACGCAAGGTGAAATTCGGTACGAGTGAATGGCTACAAAGGATGTAGCGGGTGACCCCACGAAGAAGCCTTGGTGGCGCCTGCGCATTCTAAATACAAATTGTGTCAAGTCAAGTGGTGTGGGAAATACTCGTATGATACGTAATAATAAAATTTAATTAATAATTAAATTGTGAGATTCGAACAAAACTGTTTTATAAAAAATAACTGATTATTTAAATATGATTTTTGGTCCGTCCACGGTTTTCAAGTTAACTTATTCAAACTTAATCTTGTTATGTTAGGAAGTTGAGAGATCATGGATAAATTGTGGCAAAAATTTATTATGACATTTACATACATGTTTTATAGTGCCTACGTTGAATTTTTCCATCACTTGAATAGATCAAACGATTGAGAACCGGATATGCCTATTTACATAATAGAGTGGCAAAAATTCCTAATATTATGAGAAAGTTAGAAATAAAATGTGAAAAAAATGTTTTACGATATGCTATATGGATAACAGCTGAACTCAGCGCACAATATATACACAAAGCCTGTTTTTTTCATTTTTTATTTAATTTTCTTGTAACACCTTAAACTAGTGTAACAAAGGGTAAACTTAATGCCTCATGGCAATTTTATGAAATACATAAAAGGAGTGCAGATAGAATCAGCGGAGTCCTATCCTATGGACACTTCTATCTGCGTAGGTAGTAATTTGAAATTACTTGAATAAATGGCTTTATCACACCTATCAACAGAACACAGCAATGCCTAACATTTCTTATTCAAGCCGAAGTAAGTGTAGCTGTTGTCTTGGGAATTAAACCGTGGATTTTCTACCATTTTTCATCTCCTGTGCATTTTGCCAATAGTTTGGCTACTGTGTTAAGAGTATAATTGTAGAAAAACAATGTTAACGTACAGAAATTAATTACTGTTTTAGAAGCAATGCGTCAGTCCCTCCTAACCTCGGCTCTCCAGCCTTCAAGTCAGTTTACCACTTGAACGGCGAGGTGCCATTGCGAAAGTTGACAACACGGTACGTGATTCGCCTGCAGAGGATTCTCGTTCTTGTTACGTCATAACGTTTAAGCCTCTTCTCTGATTCCAATTTGTTGAAAGATTTTATCACCCTTTTGGGATGTTAACTCGGAATTCAACCACGACTAACGTAATTTCGCAAATGTGACTAGATTTTAAATTGCACGATTTTAATTTATAAAATATTCTTTTCCAAATTTAATGAAGATTTCTTAACATTATTTCAATTCGGACAGTTAAAATCTAGGTATGAGGTATCAACGATATACTAAACACATGCACATGCACACACATATTGATATTAAAATTTACTGTACATATACTATAAAATTTACTGTACTATGTCCATATAGTAATATAAAATGGTAATATATAAAATAGTATATATAAAATGTCTTGTGATTTAAAGTCAAATAAAATGCGGGATCGATATCTCAATTTCTGTGGGAGAGAGTACACTTATCGGCCGATAAAGATTTACGAAGGACCAACATGTCATTAAAAAGAAAATTGATATCCAAACCGGGGACATATATCTACATTTGTCAATTTATTTCTTTACTAGCTGACCCGGCAAGCGGTGTGTTGCTATATAAATAAAAAATGTTAAGGGTGAACAACCCTTATCACTTAGGGGTATGAAAAATAGATAGTAGCCGATTCTCAGACCTACTGAATATGCATATAAAATTTGGTGAAAATCGGTAAAGCCGTTTCGGAGGAGTACGGTAACTAACATTGTGAGTTGAGAATTTTATATATAAGATTTATATTGTAACAAACACCTCACATAGTTCTATGTTGGAAACAGGCGTTATCACGTATTTTATACCACCTATACACAAAATTCGAATACAAAAATGCTTAAGATTATAATACCTATATCCTGAATAGATATTGTACTCCCAGTAAAGTAATCATTGTAATAGGTAGGATATTACTATAATAATAGAGTTAACAAAAACAAAACTACAATTTATTGTTGATAGTTTGATTGATTGAAAAACTGGCTGTCTGTTCCTATCCCAATCCCAATAGACCATCTTTTGGGTTACGACTAAGAAAATACTATAACTTATTACATATATTAAACACATTTGTGTTATACGGAATATTTTTCAATATAACAGAAAAACTATTTGCAAACGAGGTCAGTGGCAAATGTTGGTGTAATTTAATTTATATATCGGATCCATGATATCATAACTTCTAATCGTGTTGATAACCTTTATTTAGGTTTCTGTTGGCTGTTAATGGGCTTGATGGTAGGCAACAATGCGACATTAAGACCCACACGAAGTACTTGTATCTAAACAAATGTAAGTTATGTCCATATACATTATACTTTAAGCAAACGGGCGAAGGTTGCGGTGGCGTAACTGGGTAAAGCAGTAAAATAACGAACTTGTAGGTAGGTATGTAGCATATCTTCTAACAAACGTATTTTGGACAGCCTCTCTCTAAGCGCTCTGTGATCTTGATGTCAGCTAAGCTAGTTAGAGATACGTACGTAATACATTTTGTCATAAAATTGCTTGAAAGCTTTGTATTAAGTCAACGTTAAAAAGATATTAGCTACCCAACATAAGCGATAAAACGTTAATCAGAAAGCATAATTGTTTAATAATATTTGAAAACTATTTTCCATGACACCTATTTCGAATAACTTGGAAAGTAAAATATTATCTGAATACATTTTTTTTTATAAATAATGCGAAACAAAGTACGTTAATTAACTGTTTTCCCGTGAAAGGGTGAAGTAGGGAAATAGGGAATACCGCCATCCGTAGTTTTGGTTTTTTCTTGTTTTGTGTACGCAGGAATCTAGGCCGCATGCGTAACACTTGTAATCTGTTATTTCTATATATATACTTTTTCTATCATGCGTGTTACAATCATGCAAACTTTATTTATATCAAATATATTGATTTTAAAAGTAAAAAAATATCCAAATAAAATAAGAAAACAGAAATCGTTAGCAACTAAATATGATAATTATTAATTCCGATTCTAAACGTTTCGATTGAACCGCAGTTATAATTATAATTTTCCGAGGTCGTAGGTTTCAACGGAAAGTGACTCGAGTACCGTCGACGGAATACGTTGTTTAGTTCAAGGGTAGGTGCTTCAGGGTTAGCTTATGGAAAAAAAGAAAATTAATGGCCTTAACATTAATCATTTTGTATTTAAAAATTAGATAAATCAAAGTAATCTGGTTCTGTTACTATTGATAAACTTCTTTCGATACAGATTGCAATTCACACCGCCGGCCATTATAGGTATATATGTTTCTCGCTCATACATTACAAATTATAGTATTTATTTAAATAATTTATACATAATTATATATAGAATAGTAACAGAAAAAACAGAAACCGCTCTTATGAGATCAGCAACGTTTCCATTAAAAACTTGCATTTGTAGTAGGTACTTACATAATAATATAATTAAATCAAAATGAAAAAATCAAAATTGCCTAGCAACAGTTTTATCTTTAGAATAAGCAGAGTGAAGCTTTATTTTTTTCCTTTTAATGGATTAATCGTTCTAATTATAAAAAATAAATAAGATAGTTACACGAAAATAATAAGATTAGAGAATCAGTATATTAGTTTATTTAATAAAGCACAAATATTGTGTTTTTCGAATACAAGATAAACAATTTTGTTATTTCAGCTTATTCTATTGATTAGTAAAGTTATTAAACAAATCGTGGTAAACAATAGGATCCAATTGTTTTTGATCCAAATTTCAGTTTCAATTCGATAGTTCCAACGCAAAATTTATTTTTGGAAACCTTGATTTGAACACTCGTTTTACTATAAATCATACCAACTTAATTTAGAGTTTATATGATTACGGTAGACACATCAAAGGTACGATATAAATTAGATACCTACACAAGAAACGAGGGATTCTCAAAGTTAGCTACACGTACCTTTATTAAACTTCAATAAACTGTAAACCCCTTTAAAAACCGGGCTATAGCTAGAATATACTAAATTATTTAAAAAAAAAAATATCGTCACAAAGAGGGCCTACAATAGACATGTGTTCATAATTATTTTGATATGATAGATGGGCTTGTTTTTGTCGCAAATTGAGTCGATTTTATGAGCAATTACGCCATTACGTCAATTTTATCGCGTAGCCCGTTTAAATGGCGTGGCCCTTAGTATACACTACTTTGAGAAACCCTGAACTAGACGTGTGATTTGCAAGACCTATACGCGATCCGATCTCACTGTTCTTAGCATAACAAGAAACTGATAGGGCATCCTTGTGCAACAATTAATCATCGTCAAAACAGCTTGATAAGTAAACAATGCTTAAGGAATCGTGTTGCGGAATCTCATTAAGTACCTGCGACGTTCGATTGTTTCCACGTCATTGTTACAAATGATCATTAATTGTGCTGTGTTGTCAGTGTTACGAGATTAGTGGGCATCGTAACCTTATATCAATTTGTGCTCGTATGTAGGTAATTTGATTATATAATTGGTTTCTTATACAGCTAAAAAACATGGAAAAAGGGCAAAAAATTAGGTAATATATTGTGCGCAGGTGTTCAATCATAAATAGAAATACTTTAACGAAATAAGAGTATTATAACGATTGTTCTTGAGCGTTATGTGGTGGTCATAGATATAACTAAACTCAAATAGATCAGTTATCCTATGTAAGATCATACTAACTAGATTGCTTCAGACTAAATTAATTTACAAAAATTGTCGTACCACACCCAAATAATATAGAACACAACACCCAACCATGTTAAAGTTCTTGACACATAAATCAATTAGTATATCAAATAAATATTTTAGCGGTGACACGGCTTTTAAACCATAGTTTTATACTTTTGGTACCGACATAATTATTATTATAGTAGGTAGGTAGGTAGGGTAGGTGGTATTAACGCAGTTATGTATGAATGTATGATTTATAGTAAACAATAGGTATTTTATTACAATACAATTAAATCACGAGAACGGTCACATAACAGGCCATATTAAAGTCCGTTGCAATTAAGAAATATGGGGAATTTTCTAAGGTTTTTAATACAATTATACTTCCGTAATTGTTACTAATTAAACCTACGGTTTGCCTACACGTGTACTACAGTACGTAATTATGGCTGAAATATGACGATAAAAATACTAATAGTAAAAACCGCAATAACTAGTAGGGCGCATATTTAACTGATCTAATGGCTGTAGATTACGAAACGTTAAATGAGACAGGTTTAAAAATATTATGACGATTGGATTAATAGAATTTGACATCGAACTACTTCGGCGATAAGTATCAACTAGTGACAATGAGGTTTATGTAAAAGTATATACAAAAACTTCAGTGCTTGGTTGAACGTCCTAGACACACTCAAGGCCTAGAGCGCCACGGGACCAGCTGAGCGGTGGTGACCGTCAGCCGGTTCAAGGGCGTCGGGTGAATGCCACCAGTCGTATTTTTTACAATCGTCATTCGCTTACGTGATGACTGATCTTATAGAAGCCGGATGGTTACAGCCCGTCGCTATACATATAAAAATATTTGAATCGTAATATACGTTTGGAATGGTACCTTTTACTTCCATATCGTGAACAAGGCAAGTCACCAAATAAACTTACTTTTCTTAAGTAAGAAAATAAGTAAAATAAGTTATCAAAACTCTTTAGAACTTACTGTTTTATGGATTATAGTTAGTCTACGTATAAAGAAGTTCCGTATAACATAAAAAATAACGCCGTTTCGCGATACAATGCAATCAGACGCCGAGACACAAAAAGCTTAGTCTCGCACTTTCACACGGCATTTTCTCGGAGGATGATCACTAACAAAATAAAGAAATTCCGGCAAGAGATAACAAGTTACACCTGCGGGGAGTTGGGATAACTAGCTATAACTAGGTAAGCGTAAAAACCTTTGTTCTTTCACGTCCGAGGGCCGACTCCACGAAAAATTATCTTTTTACTTTTTGCTGCGTAGCTCCCCGAGCGGACCCGAGCAGGTAGCTTGAATACAATCACGCTATGTAGTGGTATGTAACTATGTACATAGTTCTACTGCAGTGTTGAAGCGAACTTTCGTACAAAAGCCTAGAGATAGCCGACTTACCGCATAGGTGTCGTAGTTAAATAAACCAGCGATGAATAGCTAACTTTTGTTTTATTTTATTTTTATAAAATTACATAAGTTATTCACAAATACATACTGGAATGTGGGGTGTATTGTCATTCTTATTAAGTTGACATTTCCTGGATAATTATACTATATTTACCTGGGACATTTACAAAGGCATAGGCATAATAAGGAATATTAGGCAGTACCTTAAATAGTGTTGGTTTTTATTATAATAAAAATTACAGCTACATTTAAACTTACTTGCATGATTGCAAAACTTATTAACACATTTTACCATTTTTGTGTGTATGTTTGTTCATGAAACTTGTACTGGATGGATTTATATTTGCATAAATTATTTCAAGTCTTGATGCAGACTATGAACCGGACAGCTCTATAACCAGGAGCTCATATATTATTAAAGTTGTACTCACACATAAGCCAATTAAATGTCCTATGTATGTACTTTAATGTTTATGTGGATTCAGGTGAATAAATATAAATAAATCCATGTTGTTCACAACAATTCAACATTATGGTTATCAGAACTCTATACAGTTGATCTTAAGTGCAATCATTTGAGGTCATCTAAGGATAAGTAGAGACATCTCATGAACACCAAGGCCTTTGTCTGTATTTAGTTATTTCCTAGGTAAAATTACTGGTGTAGTGCCATTATGAATTGTAAAGTATGAATTATTTAGCAGGAAACCAAATAGAAATAGGTTAATAATAATGGTGACAATATTGTTAGTAATATTTATTGCAGTGGAAATGACATGATGAAGTGATGTCAAGTTGTTTTATTTAAAAGTAGATGTAATTATGTTATTAAAGTTTAATAAAATATTAAATTGTTATTTTTTATATTATTAAATTTAACAATACACTTGTAGGAATCAGATCTCATCTGGGGTTGACTAAAGATGTCCATAGGCAGCGGCAACTTTACCATCAAATGAATGTTCGCTTCCAAGTTATTTATGATGAAACTAAACAAGTTAATATACCAACTAGCTCAGGATTCATTGGTGCAAATACAACTGTTTAGTAAATTTAAGAATAATAACTCAACTATCCCCCTTTTTTGCTTTTCTGTATATTATGTAATATCAATTTATTATATCAAGGAAATACCATTGTGACTACATCAACAAAGGATGTTTCTACATGGAGCTTATTAGAGATACATTGCAGCACCAAAGGACAAAGATTGAGAAGATGAAGCACATGAATAATGTTCATGATTTTTGACCCTTTTTATAGTTTCTAATTTACCTAATTGTGTGTGAAACTTATTTAGTGGTATTGATTCCGTACTAGGACCACAAAGACTTCTACTACACTCACCTTTTAGCTGATAAGATACTGCAAGTAATAGTTAACTTTTTATTTATTTCCACATATATAATTTTTAACAAAAAATGTGTAACTTGAGGAATTTGTAACATATTAGATATGTACATGATAGTAAAAATGATAAAAAGCAGTAGCAATAGTGGTAACATATACATAGAGGTATTTATGTACATACCTACATTTTGTAACATAAATTGTAGCAGGTAGAATTAAGATATAACCTTAATATATATTTTATTTAAATGTAAACTTTGAAGACTTTCATTATCTTTGTTAAATTTATTGCTTTGTTTCGTAGCTTTGCCTTTTAGGGACTACCTAATTACTTAATTGTATTCATTTAATTTCCACAATTCACTATATATAAAAAATACTCTACATATTGTTTATATGTTAATGCAACTTGTTTTCTCTTCCAAAGTTTCGATTTAAAATAAGTAAAAACATCATTAGCTATGTAGAAAAGACTTCTTTGTATGTGTTATCACACATAATACTGTGTAATGCTACTTATCAAGAAAGATAACCTCTTTTCCTAATATTTGTTTGAGTTATTGATTCTATCACTTCTTGGGTATATATTGCCTATTAAATTGCAAAGTTGGGTTAATTCTAGCACTTAATTAAATACTATATTTGCCTATTTTAATTGCAATACCAATACGAAAATTAATACTCGTTATAACTGAATGTTGATCAGCGTACACACAGCCTACTGTTTACATTTGACGCAAAACGATTTCTGCATCAACAATGCAATTGAAAACACACTCCACGTTTGGCAGATGCCAAACAAATTAAAGTATTATACTTCGTTAGTACATACCCTAAAACTTATAAAACTATGCGAAAGTATTAAAGTAACTCCGCTTAAGTATCCAAAGTATGTCTCGGAATCGATTTCCAATTTTTCTAGCCAACCGAAGCGTCATTCGTAGAAACAATGAAAAGTTTTTTTACCTTCGTTTTCGTGACTCCACGATGCCGCTTTAGTTTCCCAGCGCTGAGTACAGTTATTCACAGCACTTATCATCACAATACGATAAACAGATTAATAACTACTCTACCATTAAAAGATAGAAAAATATTATATCTACAATTAATTATTTCTAATATAAAATACACAAGCAGGATAATACAAGCAAGGGTTCGGGCATGACACAAAACAAACCAATAGAAAAAGAGAAGGACTAGAACGCGACGCGCATGCGTGAAACTCGGACAACTGTCGATAAAACAGTTCCATAGAGGGCGCTTATTTGTCAAATTTACATTAATATTTTTATATGGCAACAAAATTAAGTTTTGCATAATATTATTAATTATTTGTAAGCATATTTTATAAACAAAACATGTATGGTAATGTTGAATATAAAATTATAAAATGTTAAATTAAATTATAAGTGACAGGCTAAATCTTAGAACACTCATGTCCTTACTTTGTATTACTTGAGGTATGTAGCGACATCTAGATTTACGATATTAAACTTAAACCATTCCTCATAACCATGTGTTTTTTGTATTTCTCACTAGGTGTCAGCTTAGGAGTTAGTTCACCTAGTTGGTAGTTATTCTTATTCTTCCCGTAGATGGCTCTGATACAATATCAATTGACTGTCTAATTGATATTTTTAGGTCTCGGTTACATTAGAAAATTGATGGTATTTTAATGAAGGTATTATACTTTTTTAACTTGTGTTTAATCTTTAGAATATAATATGTAGTATAATTTATTTTCTCGAACGTAGAGCAATGAGATTGCGTCTTTTTCTAAAATTATGGCCGCAAGAAAAATATAATTATTGTACAATAATTTGTGTGTCAATTTATTTAAATAATTTATTATCTTGGAAACTAATAAAACAACCTTTTTTTACAGTTGGCAGCTAACAAAACTTTCTAAAAAAAATTTAAATACTATTTGCCATGACTTGATGATATTGTTTATTTATTATTAGTTCATTATAGTATTATTTATTTATAGACGATTAATCAACACGGATATTTGGCCGGATAGGTGCTACTATCCGGTATCCGGCCGGATAGTGTTTAGGTCACCGGATAGGCCCGATATCTGATAGTTGTGGATATCCGTTGCATCTCTAATAATTAGGTAAATTACAAAAGTAGACGTAACTAATATGTTTCTTACGGAATTCTAGAAAAATGCTGTTAAGAGATTAAAAAAATATTTATTGTCCATATGTTGGTTAAGTTATTTTACGATCACCCAAACCGGCGGATTTACGATTTAAACTTTACGTTAGGGTGTGTTCAATTTCATGCCAAATTAACGTTTAAGACATCCGTGCTCAGTTTTTTATAATAAGCTGGTTTCATAAAATCTTTGTTCACATCGTTATAAATGTGTTTGTTTTGGTATAATTATAATTGGAATTTGAAAAAATGCAGAACTACGTATCTCAGGATGATCTTTACAGTTTGTAATCTTACTAATAAGAATATAAAATATTACTTATATTCATCAAATATAATGATGTATGTTTTTACTTACGCAGTTTGCAAGTCTTTAAGAAATTTATTATTCAAGATATAATAATATATTTAATTTGTATGTAATTAAATTGGTATCTAGTTTTAAGGCATCTCATCTTTATCAAACTCAGAGTTTAAAATAAATCGTTTGAGCTAATAAATAGAGTTTATTTTAATAAATCTTGTAACACAATGAACCATGGCAATGAAAAGAAAAAAACTGAAGTTGTAACATTAGACCCAATTTTATATTTTTCTATAACTAATGTTCTTAAGTGACAATGGTCTTAATGTTCTTAAGTTCTTAAGTGCTCAGACAATAAGAAATAACAATATCACTATTTCTTGCATCAAATAAAAACTATAATAAGCGTTAATATCTAGAGGTTTATCTCCACAGTTATAGAAGAAAAGAAAACTCGTAATAAATACATACTTAAAAGTCGGTTACATTTCCTCCTTAAACGTCAAAATACAGGTAAAATTCAAATTTCAAATTGGCTTCCATTGTCGAGGATCTTTGATCTTCGAGCGAATCGTCGACCCAATTTCTATCTCAAAGACATGGGCTCAGTGGCTTAACAAAGGCAAGAGCTTGGACCTAATAGGGGCTCTCAAGCCATGGTTGCCGTCTCACGCCTCCCTTTGACGTTGCCGACAAAATGAAGCCAATTTAAAACATGAACCTACCTACGTCAGTTGAAAATAAATTCGGTAATATTTGTGCATACAAAGGATTTTGGTCCGTGGCTGAATTTCAGATAACTAGGGAGTAGGTTTGCGTGATAATATGTTTGAGAGATTACAAATATAAAATAGTGGTATATTAGATTGTTGTACTACGTATTATTTGTATCATACATACCATACATAGTAGCTAAGTAAGAAGAGTTACTTGAATATATTTTGTGTGTATGTAATGTGTCATCCTAAGAATTGCGTGGTATGTGGCATGTATGTATAATAACTGATAAATTTGATGAATTAGTTATCTAAATCTAAGACATGTTGTCAATTATCATGTTGTTGATTTATGGCCAACAACATGATATTAACATACAAAAGAGTTTATTGAACTTTTCATGTTTTTGATATAATACGATTAGTACCTATTTTTAGAAATTTAATACACAAATGGACTGATGTTATGTCTTAAAATATTTTAAGACATTTTACAATAACGTCTTCATAGTACTTAGTACCTAATCTGAAACGTAATTAATTTACCAACTTATTATGTAGGTACCTATTATACATACATCTTGTTACGTATATTTCCAACTAAAGTCTGCAGACACACAAGAAGTTAATTAGATCTGACGTCGTTTCAGCGTTGCTGAATGACCTGGATACGGAGGCTGCACCGCAGGCAGGGGCGCGGCGAATCGATGTGTTGCCATGACGACCGCGACGTCTGCCGAGGAGCCTGCGCTCTACTGTCCCTTTCTGTCTCGCCGTGATATCATATCACACGATACTTACTTTGAAAACGACTTAAATACCCCACAACCAACCCCCAAAGTTTATTCACTGTGTATAAGATACAGTTTGTTTTCGTTCAAGAGGAAATCCTGAAGCGTCGTTATAAATGCGAATCAGGATCTTCGTACGATATAATATAAAGAAGAAACAGTTTCTGGAATCAATAAAGACAAACATGCCGTTAGTAGCTTCGAAAAGTAGACCGTATGGAGCGCCAAAGTAGGTTGGGAACCGCATGCTAGGAGCATTGATATGTTAAGTATACCTGTGTAGGTATATTAGACACTCAGTGGGTGGCTTTACAAGATATTTGGGGTTTGTTCGAGTCTGTTAACATCTGGCTCCCCATCTACGGAAGGGTAAAGTCTGCATCTCAGATTGGAGGTGTTGTAATTAATTATTTATTTTCGCCGACTGTTTGGGTTTGCGAAGGGCGAATTATTGTTGTCTGAAATTAATTTTGTTGCAATGTAACATTGTATTGTTGGTAGATTGGGAGAGAAAGTTAACTTTGGATTAAATATGTATTTATATCTTTCGATATTAATCTTTTCTACCTGCTGTCACAAGAATTATGACAGCAGTTGCGAAGCTTTCAGCAGTTATAGCCTAACGGAGAACAAAGGAACAAACTAAAAGGAGAACAATACAAACACTATTTGTGTTAAAATATTTTGCCATAGCAAAAGTCTGTATAAAAAGAACTCGTTAGAATTTTAGGATTGGAGCATAAGTGGGTTTAGCTGAATAAAGACGATTTAATCAAGTAAATACTATAGAACTCTATGTAGTTGTGTAGTTATAATATGTAGCTATAATTCTATACAGTGATCTAGATACCCACTCCTGATAAAATCAACAAGAGATATGGTTCGACTCCGGCGGCACCACCGCCACACCTATTTCTACCTAATAACAGCAGTGTTAGGCGCTGCTGTGTTCCGGTTTGAAGGGTGTGGTAAGGGAGACAGACTTTTCCGAGGCGTTCCAGCTTATTCCTCAGGGGTAGCGGCGCATCTGTGGCCGACCTCAGGTAGGAATATCTAATCCTATCTGGGGTTGATTGCAGATGTCCATGGGCGGCAGTAGCCACTTACCATCAGGTGGACTGCATGGTCGTCTGCTACTCCTATATAATAATAAAAAAAAAACAAAAGATAGGTAGTTACATATACTTACAAGTTTTAGCAAAGTTAGCGATTTATATCAATCAATAAATTTGCTATTTAATACCTTTAGTAAACCAGTGTTAAATAAAGACGTCAATTTTGTGCACATAAATTACAAAGTTTTCACGCCACCGTCGGGACAAAAGCGCGCTGTGAGCAAACAATATCTTGTCTGTTTCTGACGGGTTGAAGAAATATAGTCGTTACGAAATAGCACAGTATAAGGATAGATATTTGTACCGTGGTAATAGTGCATTAGTACACAATATACATAATAGATTTTGAACTTTTTGTATTGGTTACTAATATCTATTATTTTCCCAGTTAAACTAAAGTTTGTTTAAACGCATAGGTATGCTATTTTTGTAGAGCCTGTAATTGATATGAATTATTATTTTATTTTATACTAGGAAAGGAGTATTGTACATATTTTGTCTACTATACTATTTCCATTTCTTTATAGTGTTGTGACCAAATAAGCAATGACGATGATGTGACAGTGACGATTTATCATATTTTGATTGAAATAAATACCTTGAAATAAAAATAAAGATTACCTGTCGTAACAATTATATCGTTTCATTTCATTATTAAGCGATCATTAACGTTCATGGACATTTTGTAATTTGTAACTAATTTCATATGGAGCAGTCTTTATTCAAATTAATTATAGATAATATCTTGCCACCTTAGTGTACTGAGATGGAAGATGAAAAAAGTAAATCTGGCTGAACACACCTTTCAACCAAATCTTTAATGTATAAATGCTGTTAATACTTAATAGGCAGAGATATGGTTTGTTTGTGCAGTCTAAAGCAAATGACACAGTTCTACATTGTGACAATTAATCTTACAGAATAAGGATTGATTAACAATAGATAATTTACTCCATATATAAAACAAACTAGAACTATTGCATCTAAAAGCGACTATAACCAATATCGATTTAATATTTATAAGTTTCCCTTAGCAATAGTGTTCGATAAGGTGATTGTTCATAAATTACAAAGTTTCAACGTCGCGCCGGAACAAAAGCTCTCTGTGAGCAAACAATATCTTGTCTGTTTCTGACGGGTCGTTGAAGATGTATTGTAAGACTTGCAGCATAGATTGTGTTACATACTGCTTATAACAAATAAATAAAATTAAATAATCGCAACGAAATCTTCAACCTGACTTCATAAAGAATAAATATGTGTTTTGTTTGTGCAGTAAAGGCATACACAATTCTACATAGTTAAAAATGATATAGCTGAAATAGGAACGGTTGACAATAGAAAATTTGCTCCATGTATGAAACAAACTAAAACTATCTCACCTTAAAGCGATTATAATCAATACCGATTTAATATTTATAAGTTTCTTAGCAAACTAGTGTTCAATAAGGTGCTGTTTGTACATAAATTACAAAGTTTCAATGTAGCGCCGGAACAAAAGCACTCTGTGAGCAAACAATATCTTGTCTGTTTCTGACGGGTCGTTGAAGGTGTATTGTAAGACTTGCAGCATAGATTGTGGTACAAAATGTTTATCACTAATAAATTAAATTAAATAATCTTACCCCTACTTTTAAATAATTGCTTTTTAGGCTTCTTTACACAATATTAAGAAGTTATGTAGCTCTTTATAATGCAACAACTGCTCACAAGGTCGTCTTTGACATATTGAACTGATTTGGAAAGGGCTACAGTCTCAACAATTCACAAAATGTGATATTCACTATGTATTCTAATAGTTATGTACGTAGTACCTAGTTATGAGAGGAAAAATAGGTATTTACGGGGAAGGAAGTGAGTGTGTGGGTAGTTAAGTAACATTTATCATGGGCATCTACAATATTTTCATCTGACAGTTTTTTCAACGTTTTTTCATTTTATGAGGTGAGCATTTTAAACCTCAGGAGGTCAGGTAATCAATTATCCTTAGGTGAACTCCATTATCGTTGGTTACCTCAATACAATACAGGAATCAATACTATACTCAATACAATACAGGAATGTTTTTCAACGGAATGCAGCTGTGTTGAGCACTACATACTATATAAGGTAGAAATGGGTTTATCGGTGGTGCCTCCGTATCCGAACCTCGTAGGTTTTTATATCTTAGTAGCTTTTATTCACTCTACATAATATTGTAAGCTCATTTGACATGACCTCGTCCAAGTCAGTCGTTATGATAGTATTACTTATAACATCCAAAACCGAATATCTTATCCAAGAAACCACCCTCACATTTGAATATGCATAGCAAACACGGTCCCCTCCACCGAACATTAATCACTCATAAAAAAGACAAAGCGACTTCTGAGGCCCGTCATATCTACCATCGGCCTTAGTTTCATTAAAAAGTACGAAGGTAACCGAAGCTCCCTAATGACCGGCCGCTCGTGTGTCACGGAACACGCTAATATTTATGTAAATTGCAGAGAATATGATTAGTCCGTCGCCTCCCCTGATAATCATATTTACGGCTTTCACCCACAGGTTCCCCCTTAGGCGCTTCCGTTCGCGACTGTGATTTAAGAAGAGTTCAAGTCGTAATTGTTTTCATTGTTTACGTAAGTCAAAGTTGAGTGAAGGCAGATGTTTACAAACTGTTAAGTAAACTGCGGTAGGTATTTTAAATGTTTTGTCGTATTGCTGTCACATTCAAATTTGGTACATCTTATATATAAAATTCTCGTGTCACAATGTTAATTACCGTACTCCTCCGAAACGGCTTTACCGATTTTCACCAAATTTTATATGCATATTCAGTAGGTCTGAGAAGCGGCTACTATCAATTTTTCATACCCCTAAGTGATAAGGTTTGTTCATCCTTTATTGTTCACCCTATTTGGCACACAACGTTTTCCGGGTCAGTAATAATTATAAGTAGTAATTTTATAAGTTAGGACGCTTCTATTGACGCGTGTGGTTTAGCTCGCACGTGCTTCCTACATGTACGCATGTCACATGCATCCTGTCGTTTCAAAGGTATATGTACACAGGTCGGGAAGAGACTGCAGCAAGGTAAGTCATGTATGTGTTTGACTGTCATGTCGAATGGCATTGAGATATACCTACTGGGTTCTAATCCTGACAGAGAAAATATCTAAATGGTGAATGTATTTACTTGTTCCGGGTGTTTATCTGAATTCTCTTTTGAGTGCTCAAATGTCCATATAACGGAAACTCTTAACGTAGAGCTACAATTCGATAAGTAGCGTACCTATATAGAAAACGCATCATGTAGGTACCTACATCGAATAGGTATTCTAGAATAGTTATCAGAGTAGCAACAAATTTGTGACTAACCGTGTTAGGACTGCACTTATTTTTTTTGTAATTCACTGAAAAAAAAAACTAATATAAATACTTGACTATAGTCTACTAGTGTCATATAATTTGTTGGTAATGCGATTATGGCATAAATTATATAAGACAGTAATTAATATCTTCATAATGTGTTTCGTTGGTAGATATTATTAACGACCTACTATAATATCAATTGGGCTGCCGTTTGTAGCTCATTATTACGAAAAAATAAAAAGCAATTATTTTGGACAAAAGAGGACGTGCAACACGCAAGACAGAAGAAGTATGGTGGCTAATGAGTGCAATGAACACGGCGGCCAATAACCCGCACTTCATTCTATTGTTCGCCTGAACCGCATACTTGTTACATATACTTAAGTATCTACTCGTAGGTATATCCATTTTATACTAACTGGTTTGAAAGTGTTGAATAGTAGGTGAATATTATCCATTAATTCACAAATGACATGTTATGTTCTAATTTATAAAATGCTATTAAAAATATACATATTTCTTTATTCCTTCAGCCCCAGAATACTCAGTGCGGAGTATATACTTTCTACCTATAACAATAATGTACCTACTTACTTATATATTTTCCTATTTTCTTTTTCCTGAAACTTGGCCTCTTAATTGGAGGTCCGAGGTTCGAAACCCAAGCACACACCTCTAATTTTTAAAATTTGTGGATTAAAAGTTATCACTTGTTATAATTGTGAAACTGAAAGTTCTACTCCTTCCTGAAAATTCTTTAAAAAAGTTTTTCAAAGGTATGTGAAGTCCATAACCTCACACTTGCCTAGCACGATAGGTTGTGGTTTAAATGTGGCTCTCTGAGGGGAGGCACTCCGAGCACGGTGCTCAGCAGAGGGACAGTAGGTAGAGCCTTGGCGAAGAATTTTGGTAGTACGGAATTTATATGATAAAAGAAAATACATACAGGAACCTATAAGACATACCTATATGAGAAATCATACTGCTTTCTAGGAATTTATGAAATGCATCAAACTTAAATGACCTACAACTTTTTCTGAGAGAAGACCTATACTTACTTAGAAAGTTAACAACTGATTATTATGAAAGGTGGTATAGCTATATTTCTACTGCGACAGCAATAGAAGCTGACTGTATTGCGGCGTCAAGGTTTCTGATATTTAGACTTATTTACGTAAATGTGGCGTTTTAACTTAGTTCTCAGAATTTCAATTACACGTATGAGGGACTACTTAACATCACGTGCTTATTCATTTACTATAACATTTCCTATAAGGTTATTATGTAAAGTTATTATGTTGTTAGTATTTAAACTTGTTACGTAAGCCTATTTTAGTAACAATTGGCAAGTTTTCAGTGACAAGTTATTATTCGATGTAGCTTACTAAGATGCTTAAGAGAATCATCTTTCGATGTATCTTTATTAATATGGTAGGAGAAAAGACTACAGAAATGCTTTAAGTATTAAAATTCGCGAAAAATTCGCAAAGATACTTACTGAAAAAGTTTTCGTTACAAAGGTTTCTATTACGTGGTCATGAAAATAATTTCGTAGACATTTTATGTCTACATAACGTAGGCATAATATTTCCTGTAGGGAATTTTAAAATAATTAAGTAAAGAGCGACATTTTCGTAAAGTAGAGTCAATGTAGAGCTATCAGTTGTACCATTGTTTTGAATGCATCTGTATGCATAATAGGTTTGTTATACTATTATAATGTAAAACTAAACTTATTCAATTTCTAGATTCTTGAAGGTCATCTAAAATAATAACTGAGGAAGTGTAGGTAAGGAAACAATGCTAGATGTGTCATCGTTAGCCGTTGGCCATGTGGAGAAATTATGTATGATTAACCGAGCGCTTTGATTAAAGCGCTCGTGTTAGCATAACACTAAACAAGAAAGAAACCGTAATGGCTGGAGGTAGCAGTAATGACGAGTCGTGAAGTGGGTGGGTGGTAGCGGGCTGAAATGTTCAAGTCTCCACTGACAGTTGTCGAGCGGCCGCGGGTCGGTCACTATCGCGTTTCCCGCGTGAAAATCGCTTTCCCCGCGGTCGCGGTGCGGCGGAGCACGTGAACGCAGTGTCCCGCCGACCGCTCGCGTGACACGCCGCGCTCCTCGCGTTCAACCGCACGACCACCCCATCCTGCAGGACTCGCGTACGACCCCGGCGCCCGCCCGCGCCACACTGCGCCCGCTCCAACCGTACTCGTGCGCGCACTCCGCTTGTTCCAATTTTGAAAAGTTAACTTTTTAATAATAGATCAGCTACCATCGATTGGCGATCGGAATTGTTGACAGCCGGAGCGGTGGAGGACGCGATGAGGCTGAAGGCGGTGGCGAGGCGGCTCAATGCGCAAGGTGAGTGTCACTCGTAACTTTATTAATAACCGCGGAAAGTTGTCCTGAAAGTGGGACGTGAGCTGAACTTTGCGTGAGTTGTTTTGAAGATGCGCAGAAGGTATATAAGATAAGGATAGTGATGCGCTCGCCGTGTGTTGCTATTGGTCGGCGCCTCCCCCGCCTGACAAGATAGCAAGGGACATCCTCCGCGCATCGCTGCGCTGTATTGTGCCATATAGCGGAGTAGTAGAGCATATATTCAGTCGCGGCCTCATTAGGAGGGACGATCCCTCTGTTGTCACTTGTCATTGGATGCGCTCGGAGGCTTTTCCTTATTTATTTACATTATGTGTTATGTCAGTGTCACTCTGTTGTCACGTAAAACGAGTATTGTTTTTCCTTATGTAAGTACCCAGTCGGAACTTTGTACCAAACTTTGTTCAAGGGTAAGAAAAGTTTGTTGCTTAGTTGAAAGAGCAAAAATTGCTTAACCAGTTTTCAGGTTTGGTTTCTTTGTGCTAGTGTTGTTGTTACGGCACAAGTTGATTTTACCTACTTCAGTTTGAAGATAAGTAGCTATTTTTTGTTTAGGACAGGATCTTAATGCGTCTTGAATTTTATTTTTTGTTTAAAAGAAATGAAATCAGTTGAAATTATCTACAGGTCAGATATTTTTAAATTTCTTGTTGGGTATATGGACGTGTTGATAGATAAATCTATCCGTAAGTCGTAGTTACGAGCTGGAGGTATCTACTTACTCGTAATTGTAATCAGTCAAAATATACGGGAGTGTATTTTGGAAGTTGATTACTAATGTATTGCAACCCTTAAAAACTTATTTGTTTGTATTAAAACAAAGACCTTAACTTCAAATTAGACGGCAAAAAATATACGTTCTTCATATATAATTTTATGCATAGTAGATTAAGAAAAAGAGCATCACACTTTTGTATTCAGAATATAACCCACAATCGTCGAGGAATGGACACTTAGCTACATATAGTAGGTACTATGTACCAACGTACTGAAAAAAATACAGTAGAGTATTTACCATGTTGGTATCGACTTATATGCTAAAAGTAGCTGTTAGGCTGGGAAGTTGAACTTGGGACTCGCTGTATTGCAGTCTTGCGCCACATGATTCGTACGTCTCTGAGGTCGATATACTAAATTAACTATCAAAATAAGGCTTCAAAATACGTCATTTAGCTTACTTAGCGGCATCACCAACATAGGTATTAAATTGCTATTACTTGCTATTTGTTGTAGCGACCTCGCCAACTCATGCCCACTAAGGAGCGATAAACACAGGCATAATTTATTTATTTGATGAGACAACATAATATATGATACTGTGATGTGCTCCACGGTGCATTATCCGGTATGATGTTATGGCAGTTAATCGATCATTTTAAATTTAATATTATTTCTTTGTGGCATACTAATTGTCATTCTTCGGGAGGACAAGTTTGACAAAATACATCCAAATCGAAGTGAGACAAAATTGAAGTAATTATATACCTCTAAGGATTAAAAATATTTATGTTTGGTTCAATTTAGTGTTAGAAGAAGGAACGTAATATTTTTAGTACCTACATTTTGAATTAACCTATAACAGTGACCACTAATCGAAAGGACTATTACCTAGTTTTTTTCATTATATAGGCTGCAATCCTTTGTATGTTCCACTGCTGGGTTTGGGTTTCTCCACATATGCGAGAGGACTGAAGCAAATTTTACCACGCTGCTCAAATAGAGTTTGGTGGAGGGCGGTAGTTTTTAACTTCAAACCGCCCATAGGGCCTCCGACAATGATTAACGACTGTTATTCGGTGATACAGAACTGATGACTTAACGTGCTCTCCAAAGCATGAAAACGTGCATAGATTTTAGCTACTAGTAAACATCTTTTTATATAATATAGGAGTAGCAGACGAGCATGCAGTCCACCTGATGGTAAGTGGCTACTGCCGCCCATGGACATCTGTAATCAATCCCAGATAGGATTAGATATTCCTACCTGAGGTCGACCACAAATGCGCCGCTACCCCTGAGGACTAAGCTGGAACGCCTCGGAAAAGTATGTCTCCCTTACCACACCCTTCAAACCGGAACACAGCAGCGCCTAACACTGCTGTTATTAGGTAGAAATAGGTATGGCGGTGGTGCAGCCGGAGTGGAACCACCAAGAGTTCTACCACCTTCAATTCCTGTTTAATTCCTGATGGTACCCGACGTTGCTTATCCTATTCGACTGGTTGAGATCTACACAAGTAATGCAGCTATCCGCGCTTTATTTTCATTACGTAATACATTTCATAGGTAAAACCGACTGTTATCAGCAAGACAGTTTCCCAAACATCGCTTGCACAATATACTCTGCAATCTGGTTTTACGATGCGTTTTATAGCGGCCCGCTACGCCGTAGAAACCGTAGAAATCTACCTATAACTGATGTTTATACTAAAATTTATAAGGTATTTTTATGTTACATCAATAGTGTGGTGTATGCAGCCTACTTGATGGTTAGTGGTCACTAGAAACTGAAGGAACTAGGTTGAATACTTAGGCACATGACACATTCCAATTTATCTTATATATTAAATTCTCTTTACCGAAACTGAAACGGCTTTACCTATTTTCGCCAAATTGTATGTGCATATTCAGTAGGTCTGGTAATCTGCTACTATCTATTTTTCATACCCCTAAGTGATAAGGGTTGTTCACCCTTAACATTTTTTTATTTATATGGCAACACAACCTTTTCCGGGTCAGCTAGTATTTTAAATAAAGTTAGTATTTTTCTTCTCTTGGTTACTGATTGACATCATAGAGTCAGTTTTAGAGGATAATCAATCTGTTAGAGTTTTAGTGACGAATATCACTAAGAGAGCGATATATATATTGATATGCAGAGCTTTCCGAGTTCGATTCTTAGTCAGACATAAATTGAAATTTTCCTTCATTGACTATGTGTTTTTACTGTTTTATTTCTGTGTTCATAATACAGGGTATCCTCGACAGGAGAATTGAAATTGTTATCTAACCTAAGTATTCCGGATTTGACCACTAGTTTAATATTCAATACAAATGTCGCGGTAGTAGTGGTTATTCTATATTCTGTAAACGTTGATGATGATTTTCATTTAAATGGCTTACTGAACAAAAGTAAGGTACCTATACCTAACCTCGTATACATTATACCTACGTATGTATATTTTAATGCACTGATACAGCGTTCATATCTGCTCGTTTTATCGTATGTCATTAAATTGAAATATGATTGTGTATGGATTTGCGAAATATCAATATGTGTTTCAACATATGCAAGTAACGGACATAATATATTAGTTTAGGCCGTATTCTACTGCGCTGGACTAGAACTATTGTAGACATCACCTTTGAGACACCTTTGAGAACAGTTTTTTAAAGATCACTTAGGTGTGTATGTTACTTCACGATGTTTTCCTTTATGTTTGTTTAAATTCATACCATTAGGATTTTGATGCTTGATAGACTAATTTCACGAAAGTGTTTTGAAGAGATGAGGTTTGTTGCGTACCTATGTCGAGGGGTTTCAACTTAGGTATCTTAAATGGTAATGAGACCTTGTATTCAGTCTTAAGAACTCTTGTCTCATAGTAAATAAAATAAAACACTAATTTACGTATCTCACGTTAAAGTATTTACTACCTACGTGTAGTTGTGTATTAGTGTAAAGTCCGAAAAACGTCCCGAGTTTAGTTCGACTAGCCACGTTTTATGACCCTCATAAAAGTTCCCGGGAACGATCTCATCCGAGTGTCGCGAAACTCGATGCCCTTTGTGCCGTCCAACTGATCGACTCAAATGACCCTATTCCCTTTCTTAAGAATATAAAAGTAACGATCGTACGTAAAATTAAGTCAATTTGCTGACCGTTTCAGCCACTTTCTCTACGGGCACGTATCGGGGTATAAGTATAAGCTCAAAACCAATATTTGCTCGGCTCCGGTGACATTAACAGTCGCCATCCACCGGACCGTGGCGCTGTCCTCCATAAATAACCTGCACAATATTCAATAAGCCCGAGGTTTATTCCTCCAGGAATAGTAGTCGTAAAGTTCGCAGACATACATAAGGACGGATCCTCGAATCACAATAACGCTGGAACTCAGCGGAATCCATAATCTTATTTTTGTACCGCACCGCGAAGCGTGAATTTCGCAATTACGAGAGCGGCGGTCGCTGCACGGAAATGTCATCTCAAAGGCTGCGCCCTTAAAGGCCACTGTCGCGTGCTAGAAGTCTCTCAAAATAAACACTTCTTGTCTGTACACGTGCGAATGTGGACTTTATCTCGAAGTCGGAGAGTTAGCCGGCGGGAGCGGCAGGTGGCGCGTGAAAGCGGACTCTTTGCGGAGGGACGAGAGCAGATTATGCAGCGCAGATGTCGCACGGCGACATCCATTGTGTTCCCTCCTATAATTTTATCGAAGCTGATTTACGATCGATTGTTCGGCCGGTGGACAGTCAGCGAGGCGTCGTGTGCGTGCGTGCGCGCATGTGTGCGCGGTGCGTGCTTCCACGCCCGTCGTAACTTACCTGCAGATGGCGCTCGGATATGAGAAGCCCGCTCACCGCACGACGCCCTCGTAAATTAAGAAACGTCGTCTCGAACCATGTTCTTTTCAGCTTTATTTTATGCATCGCGCAGAAATTACGGGCCGTGCTTACCTTTACTGAAAATTCCACTTCCCTTTTGTTACGAGCCCCGTTGCAGCTAAAACTCCCGATAGGCAGATGTTTATATTCAGCAAGCTTCCGCTAATGCCGAGATAAAACACCTTCGATAAAACAAGCAATATGTTTCGCTTGGAAATTGTTTTCCGGCACAATTAAGATTGAATTTCAATACTCAATAGGCACTTGTTAGCTACTGTTTACTTCAATCAATGGGGTGTAAAATATGAGAAATTGCAAGAAAGGCGTTAAATGCATCATAAATATTTTTAAACGGATTTCTAAACAATCAGAAATTTCAATTTAAAATAAGTTAATCGTACTAGTTAAACGTGACCGGGCACAAAGAATTCCTAATGATATTTGATATCATGAATATTAATTTTAGATTATACATATAAGTATTTTAACAATTATTTAGTCAATCATTTCGATAGATTGTGGTTATAAGAACAATTTGTGTACAGTTTGACGGCGAAAAAAATTATAACTTAAACTTTAAAATATTTCTCGTCTTAGACGAATCAAACGGCGTCTTGACATTAATTAAGGCAAGACAACTATTAGGCAAAACCAACTTTCCGGGTTGGAATGTGGGCGAAGGCGAGCTATAATTAAAGGCAAGCCAAGGAAATGAGGTCGGCCATACGGGGCTTCAGCGGGGCCTTTCATTACATAACCCAAAGGGAGTGTGGAGAGAAGTGTTTTGTCTTATTTAATTTAATGTACACTTCGTTACTAACGTCATTAAAAGTGAGGTACAAAGGTTCATTATCGAACTTAGGCTTTCTGCGATTGTATACGAAGTGTGAACTCATTTTTGATGATACGGTTACTCATTATTCACTAATTTAGTTGCTTATGTCAATCATTATAATTTCGTACTATATCGCGTGCTTAAAGGTAAAAGGGCCTATAGCTAAGGGTTAATAGGGATTTATGCTGAAAGGGCACATAAATTTTTTTTTTTTGCCATTCGGTTTGAAATTATCTGAAACGTAATTTTTTTTTACGTTTCAGATAATTTCAAACCGATCTAAAAATTTTTTACGTTTCAGACAATTTCAAACCGAATGGCAAAAAAAAATTTTTTTATGTGCCCTTTCAGCATAAATCCCTATTAACCCTTAGCTATAGGCCCTTTTATCTTTAAGCACGCGATATATTGCTTACGTTATGAATCAGGGTTTAAATTTTTTTTATAATATAGGAGTAGCAGACGAGCATACAGTCCACCTGATGGTAAGTGGCTACTGCCGCCCATGGACATATGTAATCAACCCCAGATAGGATTAGATATTCCCACCTGAGGTCGGCCACAGATGCGCCTCTACTCCTGAGGACTAAGCTGGAACGCCTCGGAAAAGTATGTCTCCCTTACCACACCCTTCAAACCAGAACACAGCAGCGCTTAACACTGTTGTCAATAGGTCGAAATAGGTGTGACGGTGGTGCCGCCGGAGTCGAACCACAAAGGGTTCTACCACCTTCAAAAATTCCAGCTTCCAGCTTCGTTTAGATTCCATCTGAAGCGACCATCTAAATCCTCTGGCGGAGCATCGAGTTTTCGCTTCAAGTACAAGTTGTGTGCTATGTTACCACTTATCATCTTGAACTGCACTCTACTTTACTACCTCAACCTTTAAAAATCTAATCTTGCGATAGGGTATATTTTTGTCAGGACAAGATGAAGGCAGAGTTACAATGGAGGAGTTACATCCAAAGGCTCAGATATATGCAATGCAAACTAAAGAATCTAAATATGCAAAACTAAAGAATTAAATGAAATGGAACGAATTAAAAATATCTAAGTTTCATTTTATATGGAACATGTTATCTGATCAATAACTACACTTCTAAAGTAGTTTGTGCAATAATAGGGTGATCTCAGCGAGATAACCTTATCTGTGACTCACTACCTATGTTTCACTTCGATAATAGCTGAATGTTAGGAAATAACTGCTCCGTGATGCATAAGGTACAGTTGGAGTATCTTTGAATGATGAAAACTTAGTTTTAAGGTTCCGTATCCAAAGGGTAAAAGCGGAACCCTATTATTAAGCCTCTGCTGTTTGTCCGTCTGTCACAGGGACGTCTACCTCTTGAACCGTAATAAATAGACATCTGAAATTTTTAATTTATATATAATGTTTTTTTCTACGCATATTTTTCAACTACAAAGAGTAAATGAGGCCTTTCCCAACAAAAAATAGCTGTTGTTATAAGTAAGCCTAAAATGTAATAATATTTAAAAATATGTAAAGCAACTTTTTTATTCATACGAATTTGTATCGGGTTTTTATAGTCGTGTCAATAAACTAAGAAATTATAATCATTCTTCCTAAATTATTTGTTAACGATATCATTGATGTTTTATTAAGAATACATACATTATAGCACAGCTGAGTTAATTTCTGAACAATAGATAGCTCAAGTAATTTTTAACCGACTTCCCAAAGGAAGAGAGTTTATCTATTTATTATTTTTCTAAAATTGATTTTAAAACTCGTCTGTCACGTTATCTGCAACGATACATGACTAAATTAGAAAAATATTTACCATAAAATGACGATATAGTATAATTTGGCAATTACTTCAGTAGATATGGGTATTAACTAATTTACTCACAAACTTCAAACGGACGCCATGGCCACTCGAAACTACGATATAAAAAGTCCAAAACAACGTACAAAACTTTTACGCCTACAAAAGGTATAAAGCCCTATTTTATGTCCCATGCCATTACTGTCATTTAAGCATTTAGGACTCGTTATAATACCGAGGTCAGTATTGCGTGAATGACTGAAATTAAAAGAAAAATTACTTGCCGTTACTTTAGTACCATTGCGCATTAAAAACGAGTTGTAGGTAACAATGAGATATGACTGTAGATATTGTTCTGATAGTATTTAGTTATTAGTAAGGTACTTGTCATATCGCCGGCTTATATTTGATTAAGATTGATAAGTTAATATTTATACGTATTCTGTAAAATGTAATTAAGATTTACGAAACAACGCGACGACTAAAATTGCATCAAAATAATGAATGTATTTCATGTTAAATGAAAAATATTAAATTAAGAAAAATGAAGGAATGTGGAACTAAATGACAAAGTTCTTTAGCTTTTGTTTTAAATATAGTCACTTTAGCGTAGTTTCAGGGAAAGAATTGATTTGGCTTATTAAATACGGCGTTTGAAACTTTCTCTACGATCGCGATTACTAGTTTGAATACATAAATGTAGACTAAAATGATTTTGTTTAAAAAATACGTGGTCGGATTAGACTATGATTTCGATGAACCAGAGGAGGTACCTAGAAAAACATATAAACACCACGAAGCTCCATTTAATAAAGCGAGAACGCGAACAAATACTTTTTACACTTATAACTAACTTAATTTCATCATTCAGCTGTTTCGTCGAATATTGAATCTTAAGCCCTCTGTATCCTTAGCATGAGTTTTGGACGTTTTTAAAAAAAATACTGTTTTGGTATTTGTTTACGTATTTGCCCATACATTTCCAATCAGCGCCCCTAGCGGATTATATCAGAACTGTTTGGAAATATATGGGAAATACGTAAAAAACAGTCATTTTTGTCAAAACGAAAAAACTCATACTAAGGGTACTGAACCATTCCAGCGACTGCGCCACGCGGGACCTCATAGGGCAATAGGAGTCGCATATAGTTGGCGACGCACAATAAAATAAGTCCTTGACATTAACAAGATCCCATAAGCATCAACGTCCATTTTCACGAGTAAGGTCACGACTCGACCCCGCTGGGAGATGGGCAATTGGCATGTTGCCATGTTGAGTATATACCGGAAATATACGCTAAGTAGCAATAACAAAGAAAACTTTCTATATAAGATTATGGGGAAAACAAACCTCATTGCCAGCTTTGTTGTTATCAAAAATGTGGGTACCTATTTCTTGTTTTGGTACATTTATATCCATTATATTATAGTTAGTAAACAACATATAATAATAAAAAATAGCGACAAAAACTATAGGTAAAAAGTAAAGTAATATAACGTCCATCTTTTAAATCAATTATTTTATATCGTTTGTATCTTCATTTTTCAGGAAAAGACGTGCACCTCCTAAGCTATTGTAATTATTATGAAGAGAAGGATCTATATATTCTTCTTCTTTTGTGGTTATTATTTCCATGTACTTACTAAATATAAACTGGAAATATCACATTGACAAAAACACTGTTATCTACGAGTATGGGGTAGCGTTTAATTCCATAACAATCTATGTTACAGCGTATATTTCGAAAGAAGCATTGACAAAAACATAAAAATCTTTAAATATTAAGTATTAACATCTTAATTAAGTATTTATTAGTATTTTCTAAGAACTAAAGTCGTCCTTGACATTTACTGGTGGTTCCTAACATCTGCCTCCTTAAGTAAGGTCACGAGCTCCCGCGGTGAGATCTTGTTCCCCGGAGTTTGAAGAATATTCGAATGTAATGTAAGAATATTGTAAAACACTAAATTAATTATTCAAATTTAATCCTATATTAAGTATTAATATCTTATTCAAATTGAAGTATGTTTATTTTTCTAAGCTTTATACTTTTTCGCATGAAAAGGAAAACTGATGATATGACTAATTTGAACTCCTACTTTACTTAAATATTTTATATTTTGGTCGTGTATAAAAAGATAAATCGCATGGCCAGTAGATTATGGTGTAATCCTTATCAATCTAAGTGGAGACCCGTATCTATGGGACAGTAATAGGTTCCTGATTTTTTTTTTTATATAATATAAGAGTAGCAGACGAGCATGCAGTCCACCTGATGGTAAGTGGCTACTGCCGCCCATGGACATCTGTAATCAACCATAGATTGATTGGATTAGGTATTCCTACCTGAAGGTCGGCCACAGATGCGCCGCCACCCCTGAGGACTAAGCTGGAACGCCTCGGAAAAGTCTGTCTCCCTTACCACACCCTTCAAACCGGAACACAGCAGCGCCTAACACTGCTGTTATTAGGTAGAAATAGTTGTTGCGGTGGTGCCGCCGGAGTCGAACCACAAAGGGTTCTACCACTTTCAATTATATTAAAATATAAAGTAAGTTATGAACATCATCTAGCTTAGATAGGTTTGAAAAAGATCTCTGTTGACAGTTGTAGTAATTTTATGCTTGTATTATATAAAAATTATATTAATCATAAACAATATGGAGATCATTCCTGGAACTGCCACCGTATACAATACAAACATACAAAGTACTACAAAGTTGTCAATAGAGATCTTGTTTAAACTATAAGATATCGTATTCAAGCCACAATACATTGATTTGCGTGATTTATGTTCGAATGATTATAATATTTTCCCAAATACATTGTAACCAAAAATGTGGCAAGTCATATCAGCGGTGTTTTATGCTAATTATTATAAATGAATGTTCGTAAGGGTTATTGTCCAGTGCGCGCGATTCGATGCTATCTCGCTTCCGAGCGTCGCGCCGTTATTATGATAATAGCTTTGAGACACGAACCTTATTACAAAAGGCACTTGTTTGTGATCAATCAGTTTTATTTCGTCATGTCCTTTACACGTTAATATTAAATGGGAACGCTCTATGACTTGGTAGCCGTCACCCTTGACTACTTAGAAATAAGCCAGCTTTTAAGCTATGACCGACTGAATAAATGTGTTGGTACTTATAAGTTCAATCGGATAATGACTTATATTTTTTTTAATATACCCACATATTTTTTTCCTTTATCAATTTATTATTTTATTGCTATTAAAACGGAGATAATGAATTTTGTTCACTTTTATCATGTGATGTAATATAAAAATAATATATTACAAAATTGATGCCAATTGTAAACTTATCCTGTATTTTCTTACTCCATTCTCACCGGAGATCTTGGGCCGTATGGAAACCTTCATGATCCTAAATCTCCCGGACAAAGGTCCGTGATAAGCGGCATCAATCTATCACCCCAACAATAGTACTGAATCTAGTGGCACTAGTGTCGCCATCTGTCTCTGACACACTTTAGTGTCGATGGATACTAAGTAGACTTCGTAAATATTTTATCAATGCTACTATGTTACTAGAAAGTAATAGTTATGTATTACTTTTATAAGTATACCCTTATACTTATTAGTAATTTTTAGTTAAATTTCAGTTCATCATTAATTAAAGTTGTAGGTATGGAAACGCAAAAAAAATCTTCGTAAAAATACGTAAAATGTTTTAACGGTTCTGAAATGCTTTGAAATTTGGTTATCGGGAAAGATGTTTTACGATAGAAATAATATCAGAATCAAATAAATTCATATTTTAACTTATTATACCTAAATTGTTACAATTCGTGATTTATTTAATACATATATTACGACGATGAACGACGACGATCCGTCAACCGGACAATAAATACCGTTAATCCAGCTTCTGTCATCCGTCACTGAGATACACTTGATAGAGTCGACAGAAATCCAGTACGGGTAACTAAAAATCCAATAAAGACTTGTACACAGTTAGCAGTGTGCATGTTTTTAAACTAAACTATATATCTAAACTAAATTAAGTATTATATATAAACAAGTATACATAAACAGAAACATAAAAATAATAATAGGTAACTACAATTAGTCTGTTTTTTTAATTAAGAGCTTTTAATTTTTAGACTGGTATATAAAATTTTATGATGACGTAGGTACCTAACGTTGTATGAGTAATTCATTTGAATTAATTACCTAGAGATACCTACTTCAACAACTATAGCTTGATTTGTGACAGATGAACAACAGTTACTACGAGAATTTTGTATCTAAAGTTTTTACGTACGTACATTCTAAAAAATACCTAATTCTAAAAAACAGTAAAGGCTTTCCATTTGCAGGATTTTTGCAAAAATACTACAAATAGGCAGGCATTGAAAAACTGTCTGTTATACAAGGAAAATATTTTTACCCTTATCTCGAGTGTCGGATTACAGCGTAATGTTCCGTTTTCCTCATTTTATCGCACTTCCGATAGCCGGACCCTTAGTATATCCTTTTTCTTAGGAAAATGTAAGAAAAGTTCAGAATGATACGTTTCATCTATAGTAATACTATAGTAGGTACTCAGATCGCTAAAGAATTGATTTAAGTTATTATAACTGGAGTTGTAAATAGACTTAAGTTTTCTAACTCAAATGAGAAAAATATTTTGATTGTGGTAAGGTCTTCCGTAGTTATATCCGCAATAATCCATAGAAAATCCGTCAGAAATAGGTAGTAGTGGTACCTATTTCTAACTTATGGCAGTGTTACGCGTTACTATGTTTTTAGGACTTTGGGGTGATTCTAATGTATAAACATAAGTGACAACCACTTACCATGTAAGTTTAAGTTTAAATATATTTTAAGAGAAGTTTAGGGTAATATTTAGTTCATTATTAATCTATTACTATGAAGGTAACAATTTCTCAGTGCAATTTAAACGAATAACTGCCTACGTATGTGTCGAAACAAAAAAAAGTAACGATAATGTGAAATAGAGTAGAACACAATGACTATTATTTACATACGAAGCCTACCTACATCTTGATAATAGGTAATAAATAACCTATGATATACAGGGTGAATTTTTAAAACGGGCCTTCAGGGCCAAATCCGAAACTATAAGGATTAGCGAAAAATGCTGAGAGGAGTTACGAGGCCGATTTTAATAAAAACTATAAATGCATCATTACCTTTTTAATAACTTTAAATTAAATAACTTTTTCCCTAACCGGGAATCGAACGAGTTCATTTTGAAAAAAAATACACCCTCTATATTATTCCACTATCTGATAGTGTTGCTTATAAGGATCAAAATCTGGGAAGTAATGATAAATGACAAACTAAAGGAAAAGCCTCAATTTTAAGAAAATACATATTTTTTCATACTAATTTGTCAGTTAAGTTCCCGCCATTCATCAATTTAAACAATTCGTGTATTAACAATTTTTTTGGCTCAATGTTTCAAATAATTCGACAGCAGACGTTTTGTTCTCCAAGAATTTATATTTTTATGTCCGACTTAGTTAAGGTTATTTTAAGGACCATTATAATAGATCTAACTTGCTATGGGCGGAGTTTCGTTTAATACAGACGTAAAGTTGACTATTTGTAAAAATGACGTTTTCGAGTCAAATCCGAGTGATTACTAATCAAAGAGATAAAGAAAATCATATTTAACTTTTAAACGAAGTTGTAAACAACACACAATATAAATTTACTATTTAATCAGTTATCTATTTCTATTAAAAAATTAATCCTAAAAACGGCGGTAACTTATTTGCCAAACTATTACTTTCTCATACTAAGCCGTAAGTCATGGTCATAACATCGAATAATTAGTTGATTAACCAGCAAATTCTTCAATGGTATGACTTATGTATGTTTCTAAAGAATTATACATAAATCAGTTGTTATGTATAATCCTCAAGGATTAGTATGTCAATGTATGAAAAAATAAGTATTTTCTGCAAATTTTTCCTTTTCCTTTAATTTGTCACATAATATTACTTCCCAGAATTTGATCCTCATAAGCAACACTATCAGATAGTGAAATAATATAGAGAGTGTATTTTTTTCAAAATGAACTCGTTCGATTCCCGGTTAGGGAAAAAGTTATTTTAAAAAAGTAATGATGCATTTATAGTTTTTATCAAAATCGGCCTCGTAACTCCTTTCAGCATTTTTCGCTAATCCTTATAGTTTCGGATTTGGCCCTGAAGGCCCGTTTTAAAAATTCACCCTGTATATTAATATTCTCATTAAATTTATAATCACCGGTAGCCATAATAAGCTCAGTTTGACAGTAAGACAAAACAATCCCTTGTTTTTGTAAGGGGCACGATCTGTTGTTATTGGAAGAGGCGTTTTGTATTGTTATAAATAATTTATTACGTTAAGGGATAATATTACACAATGGTTTCGTGAGTTTATTTTTATATCGTCTTGTGCCTTCGTCTTGCACGACGGAGCTAAAATAATCGATATTTTTTTCGAAATATTTAGTTTAAATTGATGCTTTCTACATTTATAGCTGTTCGCTACAATTCAGTGCGTGTAGTCATGGGTGCAGTGAACACTCACTGAAAACAAAAATCTTAATTCATTATTGATTTAAGATGCGTGCCATTTCTGCAGCAAGTCGATCGTATTATTTTTGTTTTTATAGTTTTTTTTTATATTTAGTAGCAAGCATGCAGTCCACCTGATGGTAAGTGGCTACTGTCGAGCATGGACATCTGTAATCAACCCCAGATAGGATTAGATATTCCTTCCTCAGACAGCCACAGATGCGCCGCTACCCTTGAGGACTAAGCTGGAACGCTCGGAAAAGTTACCTTACCACACCCTTCAAACCAGAACACAGCAGCGCTTACACTGCTTTTATGAGGCAGAAATATGTACGTCAGTCGGTATTTACACCCTTCCATCGAAACGCAAGAACTGCTTATTAACCTCTAGTAAATTAAAATCGATTCCTGCAACTCTGATACGTAACAGAACATGAGAAACCCTTGGGTTATATAATGCATCATAGAAATAGTCCCATGCGTCACGATGTGGCTACAATGTAGGTGTCGATGACGCATTCAGAATCACTTGCTAAAATAGAAAATTGCTGTGTTAAGTCAGTTTTATGCTACAATATCTGTCAATATAATTAGTGGCATATTTGTTTGTTTATAGCGTAATGGAAGTTGAGGAATGGTTTAGGTGTTCAAGCTTCTGGTCATTATAACGGCATCACAGCCACGTTCTACCGATTTTAGAGAGGACGTACTATATTTGGCTGAAAGTCAAATCTTATGTATTTAAAATTGATTCGTATAGAACTCTTTTATAATGGCAACAAGGTACCACCGCTTCGGAAGGTGTTTTGTTATGGAGAAGAAGCGGCGAAAGAATCTCCATACGTGTGCAAATTTGCATCTTTTAAAATGTAAATATACAATTTTATATAGTAGTAGAAGGTGGTAGAACCTTTTGTGGTTCGACTCCGGCGGCACCACCGCCACACCTATTTCTACCTAATAACAGCAGTGTTAGGCGCTGCTGTGTTCCGGTTTGAAGGGTGTGGTAAGGGAGACAGACTTTTCCGAGGCGTTCCAGCTTAGTCCTCAGGGGTAGCGGCGCATCTGTGGCCGACCTCAGGTAGGAATATCTAATCCTATCTAGGGTTGATTACAGATGTCGATGGGCGGCAGTAGCCACTTACCATCAGGTGGACTGCATGCTCGTCTGCTACTCTTATATTATAAAAAAAAAAAAAAAAAAAAAAAAAATATAGATTTGCCTCCACGAGCAGATTTATCATATAATTTGTATATAATTATTTGCTAATTTTCTAGCAGTGCAGTTCTTGTTTGAAGATGTGGTAAAAACACTTAAATAGACATTCAAGTCTTCCACATAGTAAAAACAAGCAATTCCTTTATCATAATCTTCAACTAGAATTTCTGTATTACTTAGAAGTGAGTTAGGCCCCAAGGCGGCGGTAGCCATTTAGTATCAGCTTTCTATTTCTTTTAGATATAAATTCGGTTAATACGTATTTTACTAGAATTTATCTGTTCAAATATTGAATCAATACTTAACACGACGTGAAAGCTTTAGAAGAAAACCGTGAAAATTCAGTTCTCGAAATTTTGATGCTTAGAAAATTCAGTTACGAAAAAAATTACGTTTTAAAAATAGTTCACTTGTCACATTTTTCATTTGTATTTATCTTGATTGTGTTTGACTATTTGGCTCAAAACCGTTCATACTTATGTTAATACGAAAATTGTGGCAACATGAGCGTGAAATATTATTGGACGAACATGCGAAGGTGGGCAAGGGTAGCCAAAGTAGAAATTTATGAAATCAAAAGAATCGCCGGTTCACGCAATTGGGCTCCTTTACATATTACTTGACCTTTGGAAGGAAAAGTTAGATATAGCGTTTGACTGAATGGAAAAGAAACGGACCTAATGATCAGTGGCATTTTGTCATTGTTTTTATTTTGAGTTGTTTGTATGAGTTTTTACAAAAATGACTATTTTTGTTTTTGTTTACGTTCCCATACATTTCCAGTCAGCGCCCCTAGCGGGCTGTATCAGAACTGATTGGAAATGTATGGGGGAAATACGTAAACAAAAACAGAAATAGACATTTCTGTAAAAACGTAAAAACTTATTCTAAATACTACAGAAACCTTGTCAATATGTTGGTTATATGACTTATGTTATAAGTAAATTTTTTTTTGATCCATGATTATTTTTTTTTACTGCGGAGGATAAAGTTTTTCTGGTGTATAATTTAACACATTACGTGATGTCATTAAATTCGTTAAAAATTTTAGAGTGGTATATATTTAAGCCTTCGGGGTTTTTGTTACACCTTATAAAACAAGTGGTACTCTGAGTTAGCCAGCTTTGTTACTAAAAGTAATCTCTTTCAAACAACCTAAAAAAAGGTGGCTATGAAATGTTTGACCGTATTTTCAAAAACGACGACAATGTTCATAAAGGACCCTACACATTAAATTGATTTTATTTATAAAAGTGTTATAGCATCACAACTAATTTCCTAAGGTATTGAACGTGAACCAAACAAAGATATGTTCCATATTCGCTGTCAACATTTTAATCTAAAGACTGCAGCTACTAGCATTATAATGTATTCTATTTCCTGTAAATACCGCATATCCATTGTGGTCGAAGCCGCGCATCGTAAAGAGTTAATTGGTGATAAAAGCGCGTAATTGGCGTCGGCTATCGCGCACACTAATGAAACCGAATTGCTGTTACTGCCATACCTAACGATCTATACGATATCTCGATTCTTTTGTACATACTCTTATGTAAGGTTTAAATAATCTGAATCGCCCTGTTGAAACTTGTTTTCCGAAGTTCTGTATGTAACTAAGAAATATGCCTATGCTATAGTATTCTTTCCTATGCATAGCAGTGATAGCCTAGTGGTTAAGAAACTCGGCCTCTCGATCGAGGGGTCCGAGGTTCAAATCCCAGGCTTTGATTTTTCAAAGCTATGTGCGTATTACAAATTAATTATCACTTGCTAAACGGTGAAGGAAAACATCGTGAGGAAACCTGCATACCTGAGAGATTTATTAAAAAAAATCTTAAAGGTACGTGAACTCTACCAATACGCACTTGACCAGCGTGGTGGACTATGGCTTAATCCTTCTCATTATGAGAGGAGACCCGTGCCCAGCAGTGGGACAGTAATGGGTTGATGATGATAGTATTCTTTAAAAAATGTATGATGAGATATTTTAGGATCGAGTCGAGTCGAAGCATACCATAATAGTTTGAAGTGAAATAAATCAATTATATAACTTGAAGTTCCAATTATATATTTAAATATATTTCGCAATTAGATCAAACTAATTAAAACGTTTCAGTTTAAAAACATTGATAATAACATTACATTTCTGAAATATACATTATATAATAAAATCTTAATTGAAAACAAAAAGTTCGGTCGTGGAAAACTTTGTCTGGTAACTTCGTCAATTTTTTTACGTAACTTGACAACTGTACAGACGAGTTAATTACATTTTGACCGGTCTTTTATAATTTGGCTAGATTATCAAACCTTGCGAAACAGCTTAAAAATATAAATTAGCTTAAGCCGCCTTGAATGTGAAACATAACAGATTTCATTTGTAGGTTAAGTATTTTTGATAGGAGTAAGGCTTAGCACGCACTATGATTTAAACGCGCGTTTAAACGCAAGTCTGATATCTACAAAAATGTAACACATTGCTTTCTATACAAGTACATGCACTAGTGACTTTTTTCAGTGACTGATTTAAAAAACGTAATTTTTTTTTTTGTGATATAAGAGTAGCAGACGAGCATGCAGTCCACCTGATGGTAAGTGGCTACTGCCGCCCATGGACATCTGTAATAAACCCCAGATAGGATTAGATATTCCTACCTGAGGTCGGCCACAGATGCGCCGCTACCCCTGAGGACTAAGCTGGAATGCCTCGGAAAAGTCTTTTCGGAAAACGCGCTTATCAAGCGCTTTTATTAGCTTCAGTTGTATCTATGTATGTATGTAAATGAATCTTTGAGCTCAATTCTCACCAATTTCCACAACTTGATTAATTTGAAACTTTGCATACGTATCAAGGACCGATGACAATGCAATAATTTGATAACAGTTTCCCATTAACCTTATTAGATTAATTAATTCCCACGCTTTTTGTTCTGAATTGAATTATTATTTTAATAACTTAAATTTTATTAAAATTATTTTCTAGTTAGTCCGATTACCATAAAAGCGTGTTTTTTTAGTTTTTTTAATTATTATTTATTTTCCATACTAATAGTACGGTGGCGCACGCATTGCGATTAAGCGCGTTCGGTTTTTCCTTCTATATCGATAGGCGAGCGACTAAACTAACGTCAGAATACCTGATGTTCGCCAGAAATCCATGATGTTACTGAAATAAAATTTAGCCAAAAGCCAATCGCAATGCGTGTACGTATGCGTTTTTGCGTTTTCAGCTATTTCTATTCCGCTTGCGTTTAAGCGCAGTGCGTGCTAAGCCTAAAATCGTTACGAATGCTTATTAAGGCTGTGTAGTCACGTCAATTAGGCCGGCGTTCGTGACTTTTGACTTATGGCGGTCCTCTTCGATGCGTGGCCATTCCGACGATCCGTATCAGAAAGAATGGAATGGTTGAGCAGTAAATGAGATTGGAACATACCGGCAAATTGAACTGTTGAGTATACGCCTTCCTACTTATGTATATGTGCCACCATATAATAAATATAGAAGCAGGTTTTAAAATCCAGTAAAAGCAATGTCGCTTTTATGGTTTTGTATAATAACTTTCGTGAAGTAATCAGTAAAAAAGATGTTATTGATTTTTTTTATTTCTAGATTAGTGATAACGACAATTTGCTAGTTCGGTAAAAAACAAAATATAGATTATTTTTGATGTCCAATAGGATCTTTACTAGTAATTTTGGGTATAAGAAGAAATTAGAGTATCTAACTGAAGTAACTGTAATAATTTTCATTTTCAGAATATTACAACTTGTACAATTGTAATTTTGAACAATACGTGAGATGAACCCAAATATTTTTAAAAGCTTGTACAAAATCTCAGTAAAAATAATGGATGAGACCATCTAAGTTACCATAAGACCTTATAATAATGCTCACGTGTCTGAAGGCCGTTAGAAAGCATTAAAATTCTAGAGTTTTAATAAAAATGGTTCTAAAGCAGAACAGTTTAGTGGTACAAGTAGCCGTAGAACGCGGCAATTAAAATTCAATTTGCACATATCAGGGGAAAAGAAAAAGTAAGTGCTTATAACTCAGTACCACATGTGCATCAAAAATATAATAGACAAATTTAAACTGAAGCTATTTGAAGTAAGGTAAGTAATGAAAACATATTAAAGGGCGTTCTATCTTCCTCAATCCTCCTCTACACTTTTCTTATGAACTTGAACTAGAAATTAGTATACAGGGTGAATTTTTCAAACGGGCCTTCAGGGCCAAATCCGAAAGTATTAGAATTAGCGAAAAATGCTGAAAGGAGTTACGAGGCTGATTTTGATAAAAACTAAAACTGCATCATTTGTTTTTTAAAATATCTTTTTCCTTACCCGGGAATCGAACGAGTTCATTTTGAAAAGAATACACCCTCTATATTATACCACTATCTGATAGTGTTGCTTATAAGGATCAAATTCTGGGAAGTAATGATAAATGACAAACTAAAGGAAAAGCCTCAATTTTAAGAAAATACATAATTATTCATATTAATTTGGCAGATTAATATGAAAATTTATGGCAAGCCTAATAATCGATAATCGATAATAATAAAATAAAATATTTGATCTAATAAGACCATAATAAAATATAGATAATATCTTATCATCGTTACGGATAGTAAGACACCTGTCCAATGTAAAATTATTCACAGATATTCATTTGTGTCCGCGATTTCTTAGCGTAATGTATTACAAAAACATATATAGGGTCGAATTGAGAAACCTCCTCCTTTTTTGAAGTCGGTTAAAAGTATATATTTTGTAGATAACTGTTTGCGTATCATAATTAGTTATGTATGTGTATTTTGGCAGTATGTTTAATTAGCGGATCTCTCCTTACATTTAGAATTATGAATTTTTACAAAATTTTAGTTATGTAACATTCTAAACTTTCTGCCCTTTAAAAAATATAAGTACACGAGCCATAGCCATAATAGCAATTTTGTTGAAATAAATATAAATTTTCACGACTATAATGTTAATGTTAATATTTTATATGTATCGATTAAGTCAGTAGATTATGTTGATTATAATATTATGGATGGACAGTGATAATCAGTTATATTTACTGTCTATCAATAAATTATCAGTGAAACGTCATAATCATTAAGGGATTTTCCCATATTTCGGAAGATATTGCAAGATATATAATATTTTGAATTGATGATTGCAAGATATATAATAGAGTGACACGCTTTATGCCGTGACTTTACCCGTGACATGTTTCTATAATGTTTAACTGTACTCATGGCCGTCTTCTACGGTTCGGTTTGCACGGGAGTTCTTGCCACGAACGTGTAAGATGTGGAATGTTTCTCCTGAGGTATTCCCGGAACGCTATGACATGGGGCTCTCTAAAAGAGCACTCATCCAAAGCCGGCGATGCATTGGCGACTCCTCTGGTGTTGCAAATGTTGCGTTGACTACTGCTATCTGGTAGCAGACGTGCTTAATCGCTAGGTTAAACAATAAAAAAATGGTTTATGTTTTGCGGTCTAACTTATAGCTTTTTTAGTTACGCGTGTATTCGCCCTCATGCGTGTCCCACTCACACGCGTGCCAGTTGCGTTCTATCCTGTCATACGCATACAAAGAAACTACAACTAGTCATTTGAGAAGCGCTCATAAAGAAATCGTACATAAAGATACGTAAATTTTATTTATAATATCACAGGGATCCTTTAGCACCAGGTGGCATATTCGTTTCCTGACAACATTAAATACCCAGATAAAATAATTATCCAAAATTTTATCAATTATTACATATTGCTATGTTGGTCGGAAGTGGTGACGATAATTGACATTGATGATCCAACAATCAAACCAGTAGATGTAACTTTAAATAATTGCAATTAAGGAAGTTACAGAGAAGATTGCCCTGTTAAGTTAATAGGCAATAAATTTACATACCAATTCGCGTGTTACAATACTTATTTAAATAAAGGTTTAGCCCCTCAAGGATTCACTTAACTTCCTTTTCAAATAAACACGTTAACACCACATTACTGGTGTCGTGTGACACTGGCGCTATTACCCTTATCATTGGAGTACTTCGTGCTTTCTAGCCTCCCGTGAAGGAATTCGTGGGATTTCTATGGCTAGAAATGACCGTTCTTAACGCATTCCACATGAGGACTGAGGACGCTAAAAGTAATTTAGTTCGTTCTTGTCATTGTAACTTCTTTGTTTCTTTTGTTTCTTTGTGGTAAGAGCGTTTTCAGATTATCCGATCCGATATCGGTGTCGGACGACGATAGCCGACATCCGATAGCCGACACCATGTGCTATTTTCACATATTTCCGACAAAATCGTTCCGATACGGCCATTTGCTCGATAGCTTAGTGCGGACAGGTCATCATGGCAGACTATAATAGAAAACTTTATTTGCTGTATCTCTTATATTTGAGACGCAAAAAAAAATCTGTTCACAGACAGTATTGGATACGTCCTATTGTGGATTTATCCCACAAGCATGGTTTAGATTCTACCAGTTCAACTAATGTAATTATATCGTATTTAAATGATGACGACGCCATGATGACAACCAAACTAGTAAACAAGCTCAAAATGGCCGCCGCGCATCGGGCTCTACGCACACAGAGACAATTTAGATACACGTAGAGCACACATACAAACATTATCGCCCGACGGCTCACGGGCGTCCGATGGTGTCGCCAGCATATCGCTGTCGGCTCCGATATCCGATATCGGAACGGACAATGTGAAAGGCAGGTACATGTTTCATACATTTTACTTACCCCGATATCGTATCGGCGTCCGATACCGATATCGGATCGGATAATGTGAAAACGCTCTAACGTTTAAGTATTTATATCTACAGATATTGGTCGTGTCGTATGCGAGAAAATTAGATTTTTCTACACATTAATAAGGCAGGTGCGGATCACGCCATGCCATGGTTGGATTAGAGAAGATATTTGTAAATACGTTCATACCCAACGATTTAATTGTGTTTTTTTAGATATAAAGAGTTCCATTTCTGTTTTTAGACAAGAATTATGTCAGACAGAATCATATTTTTCTATACATTATTTTAGCTTGTCTGCGTGGCTGTGTTACGGTGGTTAGATGTAACTAAATGGACCCTAACACTAAATGAGCCTAACCCTGTATAGTTGTATACTACAGACGCCTATATGAAGTAGCCATATATACATATGTATACATATACGCCTTCTATTAAGGTAGTATAACTCACGTACTATATGTGTATATAATGATCGCATTAATTAGGTAATAAAACACTGCACTGTTATATCTCTAAACATTATCAAGGATTATCGAGTATTTTCCTTCGATCACTAATAAGAACTAGATACACAATCAGCGACAAAAAAACGGGGCGACGAAAAGAGCACCCAAATACATTTGAAAGACATTTGGGTGCACAAACCTGTCAAAGTGATAGCTTATGACAGCTAGCTTATGTCGTAAAAAATTATTGGTTTTGGTAAGCAGTTTTTAACACCTTTAAATAATAGTGATAAGGTTGATTGTGCATTAATTTTAGATTCTGTCGCTTAGAATTTTATAAACACGTTTGACGCCACTTTTGAAGTTCATTTTTTATGGGATTGTGTATCTAGTTCTTATTTGTGATCGAAGGTATTTTCTAGATAAATCCAGAATTGGATTTGGTCGTTAATTACTTATTGCCATTTATTTTCATGCGCTCACCTAGTGTCGAGTTTATCTGATGTTTATTACTTAAATTGAATAAAATTTACCAATTTCAAATACAACTGAGTAGCATAACCAATGTCTGAATAGTTAACCATGTTTATAAGTAGTTAGGTATGTACCTACAATTACAATTGATTTTTTTATAATAGGGTAGTAGCAGACGAGCATGCAGTCCACCTGATAGTAAGTGACTACTGCCGCCCATGGACATTTAAAATCAACACCTCGGAATATTATGCCTTACTACCCTTGAAACTAGAACAAAGCAGCGCTTAATACTGCTGTTATGAGTCAGAAATAGATAGATTAAGTACTTTATCTACTTTGGACCAGAGAT